>CM047809.1:69233741-70433741 GCA_026214975.1 Gentiana macrophylla
CTTTCAAAACTCCTATCGGCACATCTCCGTTTGAGATGGTTTATGGTAAGGCACGCCACTTGCCAATCGAGCTTGAGCCTGAGCATTACGGGCTATTAAATTCTTGAACCGGCGGCCGATTATGCGAGAGAAAGCGATTGTTCGCGATTGCGGGAGCTTGATGAGTTCAGACTCCAGGCCTGAGAGCTCAAGAATCGATGGGGAGGACTAAACTTTTCACGACAAGAAAATCAAGCATAGAAAATTCAAAGAGAGGCGAATGGGTTTTACTATATAATACCAGGTTACATCTGTTTCTGGAAAGCTACGCACCCGTTGAGTGCGGCCCCTTTGAAATTTCTCGGGTTTTCCACTGATGGAGCCGTCGAATTGAAAAATAAGCGAGGAGAGTTGTTGAGTGAATGGTCATCGGTTGAAACACTATATTGGTCAACAAAGGCGACTGTGGTTTTCCATCTAAGCAGCGTCCACTAGTCAAGGCGAGCTCGATCTTTTGGAACCCGATGATTTACGTCTCTGTGAATTCTTTGATGATATTGTGATTCTTGATGATACACCTCAAACTTGTGGGCCAAAATCTAAAAGAAGAAGAGAAGAACCATAGGAACAAAGTGAATCTGAGATTTCTTGATATAGCCAATCGTTGGCGAGACTTTGTTTTTGTGGGATCCATACTATTGACCCGAGGAAATCAAGAATGATTCGGAAAGAGGCCCCATTGGCTGGCTGACCGGGTTGAAAATTTTTGGTTGTCGAGCAAACAACATTAACCAAAAGCGCTACCGGGAGGCAACCCGTTTTAAAAAAAAAAAAAAAAAAAAAAAAAAACAAAACAAACAAAAACTCTACATTTTGCATGATACTTTACTCATACTTTGCATAATAGTTTTCTAATACTTGGATTGATTTTCATTTTGTTTCACCAAGTCTCGGGATGAATGTTTGAATGTCATTTAAAGGGAGCGATTAGGAGGTTATCCGAAAATCCAGGGAGTACAAAGAAAAATTCAAATGCATCATTTCTTAGATTTAGGTTGTTAGAACAATTTGAAATAACCCTTGAGGATACAGGTATAAAGACTCATAGTTAATACTTTGTCACATATTTCATATCATGACCTAGTCTGATTTAAATTTTCAAATAATGTGTGACATGTATTAATTCAACTACTATGCAACTAAGGGAATAGGAAATTCAAAGTGACCGAGTTGAAATTTTATTGTCTAGTCGAGCTCCGACTATAATTAAAGCCCCTACTAGGGCGGTAACCTAGATATCTTTTCCTTTTTTATGCATAGTTTATTTACATCTTTATTCCATGATATTGCCTTGTCTATCATCTTTTGTGCCTATCCCGAGAGTACGTCTTGTTTTCCCATGGTGTGCAGGATTTTTGCGATAGCGATTGTGAACTTTTAGATAAATCAGTTTACGGTGGATGGTCCCACGATCTCTGATTTCATCGAGCATTTACGGAGCTGATTCTAGGCCATACTCGAATTGCCACTTTCAACCACAATCAACTAAGTGTTCTTTTTCTTTTACATTACTGCACAACTTTGAGGACATGTTGTGATTTAAGTGTGGGGAGGGAATAGTCGGTTATATGTATCTACCATTTGCTTAAATTATTTTGATTCTATGCTAAATGGGCTAAATTTTCAAATTTTTGTTTAGTCGAGTAAACAATGCATATCTTTGTTAGGTTTTATAGTCATTAATGTTATATTCCGTATGTTCGATAAGTTAGTTGTTTCACCCAATATATTTTCACGAGCCATAGTGAATGATGAGCTAAATTATAAAGCTATATCCACTTTTTGATTAGTGATTTTTGATTATCTTATAAAGTCATGTGCTTAGTGCTAACGTCTGGCGTATCGTGAAATTATGATAGTTTGTGTTTATAGCGAGTATGATATATTGTAAATATCCGAGCGTTTGAATGTGATAAGTGAAACATAACTAATGTTCTTGCACAATAATTAACAAATAAATCATTGCTTGAGGTGTTATGCTCAGTAGGTTTGAATTGCTTTTAGCATGTTAACCACTGCCTGCCAGAAATCTCGAAAAAAGTAATCAATTGTGTGTGTCGAAAGCTGGTCGATGATTTGAGTGCGGTAGGGCATTATCTCGAAATGTCCTATACCACTATGATGACCAAAAGCTCACGACGATCGAGAAAAAAATTTGCCTTATGATTTGAGTAGATGAGGATTATCTCAAATTTCCTATTCTAGTATGACGGGCAAAAGCTCATTCTGATGTGTGTTGAAAAAAAAAAAAAAAAAAAAAAAAAAGTGAAAAAAAAAAATCGAAAAAATTTATTATTATGAATAAGTTAAGGACTTAGTTATCGTATACCTTATCCCCAGTATAAACTGACAGATATGTTGTAGGGATTATCCTCTGAGTATATCAGAATGGCCACTAGATATATTCTATCATTCTTTTAGGATATGTCACGTTTTGTAGGGTACATCTTATAAGTATCATTATTACTAGTTTGAAGGGGTATTAGCTAGTTTGCTTTGAATTTTCAAGTTTGGACTTAGTGGAAGTTTTCTATGGCTATGCACACACATCGAGGGTGAACCTCGATTTATTGAGTATATGTTGTATTTCTTTGAGGTGTCTATCTTTTTCGAGCCTTGATTCTTGTTTTGTTTTGCTCGGGACGAGCAAAAGCTAAGTGGGGGAGTTGTTTAGGGTGATTTTATCACGATTTCTAATGTTATATTTTATAACAATTTCCTCCATATTAAATATAATTTGCATAGAAATCAAGGGTTTAATCAATTATTGAGCAAATGAGTTTTAAAAGTGGTTAAGTGCAAATTTGTGTTAATTATGTGGTTTCATTGATAAAAATCTTTGAATATGAGATGTTACATTTTGCCACGATGTTATCATGAATGTAGAGTGCGCTTGCATGTTAAATGAGGAGCTTAAGCGAAGATCAGGATGAAGATTAAGAAAAAGCTCGATTCGATTCGGCCCAAACTTGGTGATCAAGTATTTCAAAATATGCCACGTAACATTATATTTTGAGGCCTAAAAGATGGATTTTGAGGAAAAGAAGAAGATGCCACGAGTTTACGAGATCAGCGGATCAATATTTTCCAGCGTGCTTCTACCGTAACCTGTTTTCGATGGAAATTTTACCCGACTTAGAGGCATTTTCAGGGGAAGAGTTCTTGACGAAAGTTGTAGATACTAAAATGAGCTTTCCAACGCATTTTGAATCACGTCAATCGGAGTCTACAACTCAAGTTATGATTTTTTACAGACTGCTGGAATTACGGACGAGGCCGGAATATTTTGGCCAAGTTTGATGCATGTTACTCCATGTGCTCCTTAATGATGATGATGATGAGTCATAACAAACTCCACATGCTATTTTAGTGACTCCTCACTTCACATGCAAAGTCATTATCACCTCCCACATGCTTATAACAAACTTGAGAATATTCCTTAGCATATTCTCCCAAAAATATCTCCTCACTGGCCTCTCCACTTATACACCTCCTCAACTCTCCTATAAGAACTCCCTCATTTCCATACATAAAGCGCCCCTCCTTGGTCACTTTTGGCCAAGCTTTTACTTTTCCCGTCTTTTATGTAAATCTCTCTGTAGGCGTTATGCAAGAATAAATTAGAATAGTAATCTTGTTGTAATCTTTGGAGCTACGACCCAGATTAAATCATAATCGAGGATGATTGGCTAAGGTCTCTAGCTAGAACCACCTTTGTGAAGCCACCATCACGGAATAAACAAGGATTCGTTTTCATTTGTTCTAGTGAGTTTCTTGTTCTTCCTTCATGTTTGAATTGTTTATGTGCAATTTGTATGATCTATACTTATGTTGCATGCTAATCAATTTAGATCGATAGTTGATAAATTAAATAGATTACCGTGAAGGAGAATGATAATATTCTTCCAACATCACGTAAGTTGAGGTGAATGTTGTCGAGATTAGGATTTATATCCATATCTTTGATCAAATAAATGCTTTAGTTGTACGAGAGTGGTGAACTAATTAAAAGCGATGAACCGAAAGGAAAAATGCCTCTTTAGCGAATAATAATCCAGAACTTACGAATGAATATGTGTCTTTCTTGTTATTTTCGGTGGGATGGTGGATCATCGGTGCGTTCTAGTTGTTTTAAATTATAAATTTTATTATCGTAGTAGTTTTATTTATTTTCACGTTTGCTACCTTAGTTTGTTAATTGAAAATCCGAGATCATAATCATCAACTTTATAAAAGAAATCGAAGGCAAAAAAACTCTTTTTATTACAAGTCCTGCGGATACGATCCGGTTTCACCACTAGCTGCGAGCCTTACGCACTTGGGGTGACATCGGTTTTATTTTATTACTTGTTATCTTTTGCTTTGCATAAAACCGCGAACAAGTTTTTGGCGCCGTTGCGGGGACTTAGCACGGAAAATTTTAGTTTTGGTTTTTGTCAACTAAGTTATATGTTTTAATCTTAAACAATAAAAAAAAATAAAAATAAAAAAAAAAAAAAATCTTTAGGTAATTCTTGAGAGAGAAAAAAAATATTTTCTTTTAGTTACTGTTTTACATTACTGTATTAGTTTTATAGTATTTTGTTTCTTTTCTGTTGTTTAGACTGTTTTGAGCTGTTTTTTAGTATAGTTTTTTTTTTTTTTTCTAAAAAAAAAAATTTTAAAAATTCTCGATAAATACCGAGTGGATTCGGTAATTACGAAAGAGAGAAAAAGAGCCAAGGAACACTTTTCAATCAACGAGGTTGGGTGATGGATTCTCGGTGAATCCCACTCACGAGGAAACATAAGGAATAAAATCCGAAACCTCGTGATTTAGGTGTTGGTGCCCAAAGCGTAGTTTATGCAAACTCGAACTCACGGGGACCACTTTTGTATAATCCGGAAATAGAGCGAACCATCGCTCGACCAAGCAGACGTTTGGTTCGGCTCATTGGACCGACGGACGAGGGAACCACGGAAGGAAAGCGATCACGAAGGATATCTTTGAGGAGAAGCTCAGGAGGAGCCGGGTTGAGAAATGGCGAGATCAGCGGACATTGGCGGACTTTGCCATGCCATCTATTGTGAAAGTTAATCCTGGCTTTGTAATGATTCACGAAATCACGGTGATAATTCGAACTCAAAACTTCTTTAATCAATCGGTGAGAGGTTCCACATTCCATGGATTTTCCACCGAGGACCCATACGATCATATTCACTCATTTCTAGAATCGTGCGGGACTATTTTAATCAAAGGGAGTCACCGAGGGCGCCACGAAAATGAAACTTTCCCTTCTCGCTTTGAAGGAGAAGCAAAAGAATGGTATAAATCCTTACTAGTCGAATCCATTACTTAGTGGGAGGAGTTGGAGAAAGAATTCTTGAGCGATTACTTTCCACCTGCAAAGGCGGCTCATCTTACAGATCGGATATTCACTTTTGTGCAATCCGAGAAGGAATCTTTTTACGATCGTGGAAACGATTTAAGACTCTCTTGAGAAAGTGCCCCCACCATGGGTGGACAAACAAAGATTGATCAACACTTTCTCTGAGTGGTTTGGTGAATTGACTAAGGGGATGGTGAATAGTTACTGGGAGGTGCATTTCTAAGAAAGACACCTAATGAGGATGGATGTTGTTTGAAGATATTGCAAAGTATAATTATGCCCCTACTATGCGGTGCGTCCAATCGAAAAGCTCATTGCGAGGGAAGTATGAGGTAGATGAGACCACATCTCTAAAAGCTCGATTGGCGCTTTCTGAAGCAAGTAGCGGACAATGAATGTTCAAGTGCTTGTGTGTGACAATTGCCATAGCCAAGGCCATCGTAGTAATCAATGCCAACTTGACCCGATCTCTCGGTCAAAGCATGTTCAAAACAATGTTGTTTGTCAAAATTGCGATACCGTTGAGCACGCATTCCATCGATGTCATCTATTGTTGCATTCGGAAGAAGTGAATACATTCACTTCTCAAAATTATCGACCTTGGGTCGAGAATCAAAACACTCAAGGATTCAATTATAACCGGAACCACCACGGTTTCCGATGGAGTGACCATACTGCAGGCAGCAAACCCCCGTCATTTTCAGGCCCACTAGGCCTAATCAAAGCAATTTTCAATCCAACTATCGACCAGACATGGAACACCAATCCACATAAAATCAAAATCAATCATTTCGGATCTTAGAACAAAAGTTGAAGCGAGCAAATCACGGCCAACACTCAATTGGCAAATGCTTTAAGTACTCGACCAGATCATGGTGAGAAATTTGGAGGTGCAAATGGGACAAATTTGAGGCGACAAGCAAGTCGACCTCAAGGTCATTGCCGAGTTTTCTTGAGAGAAGAACCCCGAGGGTTAATCACGGTCAAAATGACCAGAATTCTTGCACCGATCTCATTGCACCATGGAACTATGGTCAAGATGAGTGAATGCTATAAATCGAGGAGTGGGAAAGCGGTTGGCGGTCGGGCCAACCAGAGGAAGCAGTAGCCCCTCACGTGAGCGAGAGGCGGGGAGGGGAAGATCTTTGTTCTCCTCGAGAAGGATGTTGGGACTACTATTGATCCAAGTGAAGAAAATTACGAAGAAAATGTGGAAGTTGAGAATCTTGATGATAAAGAGAAGAATCTTTGAGAAGAAGTCGAGAATCTAAGTTGTGTTAGGAAGCATGTGAGGTGGAAGGATAGGAAGACAAAGCAATCAATGATAAGGCGGCAAAGAAGCTTTCTTGAGGAAGACTTTCTTTGATCTCCCTTACCCACCTAGCAAAAACAAGTTGTCATTAACGATCGATAAAGTATAAGAAGATAATCGACTTGCTCAAGAATCTTGTGGCAAACATTCCATTAGTTGATCTTTTGGTAGGAATGCCAAAGTATACAAAGTTTATAAAGGGCCTTGATGAGTTGAAAAAGAAGCTCCAGGCTCGAGGCACATAGTATTGAATGGAGAATGCTCGGCAATCAGCGGACTAAACTTCTGTGAAGTGCCACGACCACAGTAGATTCTGATTTAGAGTGTACTATTAGGGCAGGGGACTTCCACAATGTTTTGTGTGATTAGGGAGCATCAATCAATCGATGTCTCGTCAATCTTCCAATCTCTTGGATTGGATCAATCTAATGCGCTTAAACCTATTTCTCTTCAACTTGCGATTAGAAGTGTGAAATATGCAAGGGAATTGTAGAAGATGTGTTGGTCAAGGTTAAAAACTTCATATACCCAAATGATTGGGTAATCATGGATATGACCAACGATAAGAAAACCCTTGATCCTTGGAAGACCTTTTCTTGCAACCGCCCGTGCCTTACTAGATTCCCACGGTGGCGAAGTGACCTTACATTTGGAGGATGAGTATAAAGTTCAATGTGGGTAATGCGGTGAAGCACCCGTCCAGTGACACTTGTTTAGCTATTGAGGGCGATTTCAGCATGAGTATGATAAACAAGTGTTCATGGGTAGTTGGGATGAGGAAGAATTCAATAAACTATCTGCAACTTGGACTAATGAGGAGTGGATAAAATTTTTAGAAGAGATTGACAAGGAAAGTTACGATTACCACGAGGTGGTAGGAAAGAAGATGAGGGAGAGGCATGGTGATATGCCCAGTTTGCAAAAGGAGATGAGGCCCTGTCTGTGGGAGGCCATGATGCTTCATAGCCCTTATAATAAGCTTGGAGATCTAGAGCTTAAGGAGATAAATTGAGACCAAGTGTGGAGAAGCCACCGTCGATTTAGTGTTGAAACCCTTGCCTCAACACTTGAAATACATTTTACGAGGGGCGGTGATAAGCTCCCTTTGATCATTTCATCTAAGTTAGAACCGAAGGAGGAAGAAAAACTTATCAAAGTGCTGCAAGATAATATCCTTGCCTTTGGTTGGCAAGTGGGAGATATTAAGGGGATAAGCCACGATATCTGTATGCATAAGATCGGGGCTGTTGAGGATCGAAGAAGGTGCGGCTGACCTCGAGAGAAGGCTAAACCCTCACATGCAGGAAATCGTTAAGAAGGAAATCATCAAATTGCTTGACATGGGTATCATCTACCCAATAGCCGATAGTGAATGGGTGAGCCCCACTCGAGGTGGTGCCAAAGAAAGGAGGATTACTATTGAAAAGAATGAAAAGGGGAAGAGATTGCCTTACGACAAGTCCTTTGGTTATAGAGTTTGCATCGACTCTGAGAAGACTACATGAGGTAACTCTAAAGACCACTTTCCCTTGCCATTCATTGACCCGGCTCCTTGAGAGGCTTAGTGGCAAGCAATTTTATTGTTTTTGGATGGCTATTACGGATACTTTGAGGATAGCTATCGACCCCAACTGATCAAGAAAAGACTACCTTCACTGTCCCTCCGGTACCTTAGCTTACGAAGGATGCCATTTAGTCTCACATGCACCACTACATTTCAAAGATGTATCTGGCTATCTTCAATGGTTTAGTGGAGAAGGTGATGGAAATTTTTATGGATGACTTCTGCGTATTCGGGGCAGTTTAGACCACTTTGTTTACACAATCTTGATAAAGTTACGTCGGTGCATAGAAGGACTTAGTCTTAAATTGGGAGAAGTGCCACCTAATGGTGGAAGAAGGAATTGTTCTTGGACACAAGGTGTCCAAGGAAGGTATAGAGGTTGACAAGCGAAGGTAAAAGCTATTGAAAAAATGACATACCACAAAAATGTAAGAGAAGTAAGAGGATTCTTGGGTCATGTTGGATTCTATAGGCGGTTCATTAAAGACTTTTCTAAGATAGCCAAGCCTTTGTCAACTCTCTTAAGAGGATGTGAAATTTGTTTTCACCCTGAGTGTGAAAGATCTTTTAAAAATTAAAGACAAGTTGATTACCTCGCCAATTCTTATAGCACCAGTTGAAAGCTCCTTGAGCTTATGTGTGATGCTTCTAATTATGCGATCGGAGCGGTGCTAGGTCGAGAGTGGGCGGCGAGTTCCAACCTATCTCTACGCTAGTCACACTTTAAACCAGCACAAGTAAATTATGCAACAAGCGAGAAGGAGTTGTTGGCGATGAATTTTGCCATGGATAAATTTAGAAGCTATTTGCTTGGGTCGGAGATTCTGATGCAGACGAGACCATTACGCATTGAAGTATCTGTTGAGCAAGGCGATGCCAAGCCTCGTTTGATGAGATGGATCTTGATTTTACAAGAGTTTGATGTTCATATCCGGGACAAGAAGGGTAGCAAGAATGTGGTAGGCGATCACATGTCTCGGTGACCGATGATCATCAAATAGAGTCGGATGAGATTGGAATTGATTTTCCAAGCAGCAACTCATGACTATTGATGTGTGCGAGGTTATTCACCACGCCACGTCTTTGGAAAAGGTTCTCCACACTTGAGAGTAGCCTTTTGCAACTAGCCTTGCTTTGTTTCTGACAACTGTTCCTTGCTCATTCATCTTGTTTATGAATACCCATTTTGTTCCAATGATGTTGGTTGTGTCTGGTCTGTCAACAAGTTCCCAGACTCGATTTATTTCAAATTCATTTAGTTCTTCTTGCATGGCTGTAATCCAGTCTGCATCTTGAATTGCATCATCTATTGTCATGGGTCCCACTTGTGATAGAAAACATGTTAGCATATGCTCTAGTTGTCTTCTGGTTCTAACCCCTGTGTGAATGTCTCCAAGTACTTGTTCTTCAGGATGATCTCTTAGCCAATTGAGATCAGGTTGAAGTTGTTCTTCACTTGGTGCTTCTTCACCTTCAGGTTGTGCATGAGCTTCAAGTTCTGGTGCTTCTTCTGTTGTGTTGACATGTGGCTCATTTTGATTTTCAAAATGGTGATTGAAATAGTAAATTTGGTATGGTTGTATTTGTATATACTTCCCTTTGTGTTTCTTCTTCTTCTTGATCTTGTGGACTTTCACCATTTGTGTTTGGTTAATCAAATACTACATGTAATGATTCTTCAATCACCAATGTTCTTTTGTTGAGAACTCTGAATGCCTTGCTGGTGTCTGAGTATCCCATAAAGATGCTTCATCAGCTTTTTCATCAAAAGTGTGTAACTGATTCCTGTTCAAAACAAAACATTTAGATCCAAACATGTGTAAGTGTGAAATGTTAGGTTTTCTTCCATTCCATATCTCATATGGAGTCATTCCATGATGTTTGTTGATGATTGATCTATTACATTGTATAGCATCTTGTGTTTCTTTGCTTGAGTCCAAACCTCTTTGGTAGGCATGTACGCAATCATTGTTACATTTGCTTCTTTGAGTGTTCTGTTTCTTCTTTACTGCTACACCATTTTGTTGTGGAGTTAGTCTTTGAGAGATAATTGATGTAATACTCCATTTTCTTCACAATAAGTTACGATCACTTCATTTAGAAGCTGTGTGCCTCTATCGATCGATCTTGATAATCTTTAGTTCTTTCTCATTTTGAAATCTTCTCATTAGATCTGGCATCTTCTTGAGTGTCTCTCTCTTTTGTACATGAATATGGTCCAGGTGAATTTGGAGAACTCATCTACCACTACTATAGTGTATTTCTTTCAACTTACACTTATTGGTGTGTATTGGTCCAAGCAGTCCATATATAGAGATCTGAAATTCTTGTTGTAGATTGGTAGGGCTTTGATTTGAAGGAGCTTTTGATTTCCTTTCCTTTTTGGCAAGCATCATAGAGACTTTCCTTCTTGAATGTTATCTCTGGAAGGCCTTCAACTAACTTGTTCTTTGATAATGTGTTTGATGGTCTTGAAATTTAGATGATTTAATCTTCTATGCCAAATCCAGCTGGTTGATTGTTTATTTTTGACAAACAAACATGTTTCTGCCTTAGCTGTTTTCCAATCCACCAAATACATGTTATCTTCTCTTCTTCCTGCATGAACCACTGTGTTGGTTTGGCTATGAATGGATTTGCAACCTTCCTTGTTGAAGTGTACATTGTAGCCTTTGTCACATAATTGGGTGATGCTTAGCAGTTGAAATTTAGTCCACTTAACATATGCCACATTTGAATCTTCAAATTGTTCTTGAGAATTGTGCCTTCCCCTTAATCTTTCCAGGGTTTTCTTTGCCTCCAAAATCTTTGAAATCAGTGAGCCATCCTTTGTTTCCTGTTATGTGTCTGGAACATCCACTATCTATGTACCAGACATCCTACAAAACAAATTAATTATGTTTAGGTAACCAACACTATTTGGGTCAATACACATTAGCGATCATGCCTCTCTCAAGTGTATATACAAATGATCTTCTTTTTGGATAATTGAAATCATCAACTTCATTAGTATAAGGCATGGCAGAATAGCATCTAATATTTCCACTGAAGGTATTCTGATACTTTTCTCTACTTTTTGGTGCATTTGCATCCTTCTTCACCTTCCAATATGCAGTGGGAAACCTATGTTTCTTCATGTGTCTAGGAACATATCTTGGTTGATTTTTATTAAACACATGATGCATGTCATGGTATGATTTCTTCTTGTATTTTGGAGGTACAACATTCCAATCATCCTCTGAAGGATAAAGTCTTCCTTTACCTTTCAGTAGGTCTTTGTTTTTGGTTGACTGGAATGATGGTTTAGTCTGCAGTTTCACTACATTTGGTATTGACTTCAGTGATGCAGGATGAGTGGTTGAAATTATGGTGCATCCTTTTACGAACTTTGGTCCATTATTGGTCTAGATTCGAGTTGTGTAGATCCATTGTTTCTATTCTCATCCGACTATTGTAACCAAGACCAGGATCTAGATCAAACCTTTTGAGGTTTGTAAGGTGGTGCATTTAAGGTGCGATTTTGGTCTTAAGCGGTGAGGGATTTTCTCAAGCGATCTATCAATATTAGATGTGTGATCATCTCTTTGTTAGTTGATCATTTGAGTAAGTCTCCTTACTAGTTAGTTTAGCTTTTGCTTTATCCACTTCTTTCTTTAATCTTTTATTCTCCTTTCTTAGATTCTCACACTCTTGTTCCAGAATTTCATGATTCAATTCAATTTCATCGAATTTAATCATGAGATTTTGGATTATGTTCTTGATATCTGAGGGAGAATAGAAGATTGTCTTGATGTTAGATGTGGATGCATTAGATGAAAAGTAAGAACTAGAAGTTACCTCGGTTTCATCAGATTCTTTGGCCATTAGACACGGACTTGCTTTCTCATTATACGGCGATCACCTTCATCTTCATCTAATTCTTTGGTCATGAGACATAGACATGCTTTCTCATTATGCGAGCTATTTTCTTCATCACTATTATGCGAGTCATTGTCGGATGATTCTTCATTCTTTTCACTGCTGGATTCAGCCTTGAGTGCTTTCTTACCTTTCCTCTTTTGAGATGTTTTGTACTTCTTCTTTTCCTCGTCTTTGTTTGAGCTTGACCTCTTGTTTGATGATGGGTTCCCTTTGAATGGATTATTTTTGCTAAACCTATCAAATTTTTTAACTAATAATAAAGCTACATGTTCTTTAAGTTCTAGTGTCTCTTTCTTTGATATAATCGGCAAAGTTACTTTCTTGAGTGATATCGATGCCTTTGCTCTTTGTGTCTCTACCGGAGCACCATCTTCACCGTTCAATTCAAATTCATGAGCTTTTAGTTGGGACATCAGAGTCAGAGTGTCAGTGTTTGTAAGGTTTGTAGTTCCTCTGATTATTGATGTTATGATCTTCAACCTTTCAGGTAAGCCTCTCAAGATCTTTAAACATACTTCTTTCTAAGGATATGTGTGTCCAAGCTGTTGCAGTTCACTGATGATGCTTGAGAATCTGTTGTCCATTTGATCAGTGGATTCACCAGCCTTCATTTTGAAGTTCTCAAATTTATGTTTTGCAACAGATAGTTTGTTTTCTTTAACTGCTTCAGATCATTCATTTATCAGTGCTAGCTTGTCCCACATCTTTTTTTTGTTTTTTGTTTTTCTGTTTTGCAGTATTTGATTCTCATGAACATGTCGCAATCCAGGGTCTTCAAGATCTTATCTTTTGCAACAAAGTCTAGAATCACTAAATAATGCTGAATAGGTATATATAACACATCTTAAACAATATAAATGCAAATGTGTTCCGTAGTTAGATAAACACTTCTTTATGTACTATTAATTAGTGCTTATTCCCTAACGACAAGATCTGCAGACTGGCTTAGGGTGATTCCTATCTCCCAGTCAAAGGAACCCTGTCTCAAAAGAACAATGCCTAAGTTTCCTTTCAATCGGTAAAGGGTAATAGTTTTAAAGAAGTTACATAGCTTGTTCATATCGACCTTCGGGGTCATATGAGAGATACAAGCTAGTAGGAGTTTCTTCAAGTAGTGACATCTAGTCTGACAACTACTCGAAACTCAAATAAGTTTATCCAAAATATTTGGAGGAATCTCTGATTTCACTAGGGATAGGGTATTCCATACTCAAGTATAGGCTTTCACATAGTCTTCGGGATGATGCTCGGCCTACCTCCCAGGTGGAATGTTTTCACTAAAGGATACACCATAAATTTGCCTTATATATTTATTGATGTTCTACGATACCTTTGCTTAACTCATTTAAGATATTAGTTGCAAAAAAATAACGACTTACATTATCATGTGAAACCGAGAAGTCTATCTAGAAGATGCCTACACATTTGTGGATCACGGAGTGAATTCGGTTCACCCCATACGCAAATATAGACATTTAGCACTTAGTGCTTGAAGGTAGGACTGGATTTTGGTCCCAGAGAAGGTTAAAACTATAGTCAGAGGGGGGTGAATGACAATAGTGGAGTTTCAAAAACTTTTCTTGTATTTAAAAGCTTTTGGGCAGTGGATAAGTCCTTCTTACTATGTTATTTCAAACAAGTTTTAGCAATCACAAATATATTATATAATATAAGCAATTAAATGAATGCATTAAGGTAAATTTGAAAAAGTAAATTGACACAAGGCTTATAGTGGTTCGAGGGTGGTGTAATCCACTTAATCCACTCTTCTCTGTGTGATGATCGGAGGAATTAACTATTGTTTTCACGAGATACAATAGTATGATTGTCTTTGACTTCACAAGATTCACAATCTACAAGACTATCACTCCTTGACGCAATGACTTGGTGACTCGATCTATTTCAACGCTCCTTGGGATCAAATCCTTGAGCAGCTATCACAAACACAACTCCTTCTCAGATGACTCTAATTCAGTTGCTTGATTGATATGAATTGGATTCACAAAATTGTTGATCAATCTCAATGCTTGATGTTTGAATTGTAGCTCTCAGTTTTGAGATGATCACTAGATGTTTTCCTTTATGTGCATGATAGAAGGCTTTCTACTTTGTGAGTTTTGCTCGGTTTATCGTTCTTGCCCACTTTGTTTTTATCAATGCTCTCTGTTTATAGCCTTCATTATCCTTGATTTGAATTTCCATCCATTGGCTATATTAATGAGGGGAATAATCCTTGATTTTATTCTTTATTCCCCCTTAATTATATTCTCCCTGATTTTAGTGATCGGATTTTTCTTCAAACGTTTACCAGAAAATCCGTCCTTGATTGAACCTCTATTAATTGTGCATGTAATGCTTGATCTTCTGTATCTTCTCCATATTTCAATAATCTGATCGAGTAAGGTTTACTCAGCCGTTCTTTGAACGGTCAAGTGACCCATCTGACTTTTCCGCTTAAATCTTCCTTCACTGCTTTGTCTTCACTAAGCCGAAAGTCAGTTTACTTTACCGATTCACTCTTTCCTTTATTATTTCAGTTGAAGGAGAATCCTTGTACTTCATTGATCCTTGATTTGGGTGAGATCAGTGTACACCATATTTAAACATTGAGCTTCATCACTTAAAACATAACTTAGACTTATCCAAGGTCATCACAGACTTCCTTGGTTATAAGTCAGACCATGATGTCTTCATTGCTTCTCTACTAGTGCTTGGCTGACTTCACTCTGCCGAAAGTCTGTTCTTGCTTTGCCGTCCATCCAGCTAGTACAATACTTGTTTGACTCAACTTATACAACATGTCAGACTCTAAGTAAAGACTATACAATGTGTTCTAACTTATTTCAGGCTTGCTATAACGGCTAGTATGGCCATCATGAAAACATAATAAAATGTTCCTAACACTGGAAATTTTACGTACACGTTCAGAGCAAGAAATATCTTAATACATTGAGTAAAGGTTGATTATAAAACTCATAAAATCAGAGAATGACGGTTATACTGTCAAACTCGGTCTGATAGAGTTTATAAATTACAACTTTGGATCTTGAAATATTTGTACTCAAGATGTTACTAGCTGATTTGTTCAGTTCACATCCAACACCGGCAGTTGGTGAGAACACTAATAAAAACTACTAAACTAGATCAGTATATCAATCCACCCCGAACGCAGTGGGAGTATGGTTTGTCCATTACCCATTGCAGGACCTTATGGTCTATAGGCATATTGATGACCTACTGTCCTTCGTGGGCTGTATAGGATCCGGATCATAGAGGTTGGTTTAAAAGCCGTAACCCTGTGAATGGAGTTTGATACTCCAGTTCCATTGAAACTCTTGTAGAACCACCTTAGTATCTCCGACCCAGTGGGAGTAATTGGAACTATACGGAGAAGAGTCGAATGAATAGGAAAGTTTAACTTTCACCGCAAAGCTGAGTAATTTAGGGGTGATTCCCTAAAAGGTAGAGAGTTAACCAGACCGTGATCTCTCTTACCACTCAATCTTGCTTGATTTCGTCAGAAAGCGGGAAATAGGGGTGATTCCCTAAGACTTCCTTTCCGAACAACGGAATCTAAACTCATTCAGAACAGAAGGGTTTTAGCTAAGAACAAATGATAGATTCGTTACAAAGAAGGAAATAGGGGTGATTCCCTAAGACCTTTTGCGAGACTAACGGTATCTCAATTTATTCAGAAAGAACCTTTTGGCAGGATGCCTGCCATAGCTCATTTCCTTTGGGGATTAAAGCAAACCTCTAGGTCATTTCAAAGTCATATATTTTAATGTGTGGACTTGACCATCATGTTGATAAGTCTTTCATAGACTGGGCATCAATATTAGTAATGTAGTATGTAGATTAGTGTTTGTGAATGGTAACACTGAAACTGTTGGAAACAACATGGGTTTGTTGTCTGAAGTCAGAGGCTAACATGCCATAAGGCTATTTTCTAAAGAATTTGATTCACTCGAATTCTCGAAAATAAGCAATTGGCAATCCCATTCATCCATCTTAATGGTTAAGATGTTCTTGCATAGAGGAATGCAACATTCAACGATGTAGTCTGCCCTACCTCTCAGGAATGCTTGTCTAAACCTGCGGATGCATACTAAATGGGATGTTTAGTGAATCCTCAAGTCTCTTTGGGAGAATGTGGAATAATATGCTAGTATATTCAGGTGCAAACTAAAATATAAATGATAACACTGATTCTGGCTTTAGGTCAGATTGAGGATGATCATTAAATCGATCTCAGTCTCAGTGTTTACTCATGTGATAAAGTATTATCCAGTAATCCAATACCACTTCATTGTGAAAACATTGGAGAGGTAGCTCATAAGGATTTTTGCAATCACTAGAGGTCATAAGCATATTGAAATCGTACCACCGGATTAGATGGAAAGGCGATGTTTAGATCCCAAAGATTGACTCAAGCCGCCAACCTACCTAATCAGTGTACCAAGTCACATGGTGTTCGGATTCTAAGTACGCGCCGGGTCACTAACCTACCTTACGGCGGCACACTCCGATCGTGCTTGGAAGGATGAATTACTAAGATGCCCTTGGAAGGTATGAATCTTGGGAATATGTCTCACTTGTTTTGAGCAAGTTGGAGAATGTTGTAGATATAGATATAAAGGGTGTGCTCTAAAACAATTAATCCACTTGCCTTTCGTGCAAGTGCGAGATTGTTAGGTGTAGTGCCCGAAAGACAATTATATAATTGTTTTAGGACATAATTAATAATTCATCTTATTATATGCATGTATGCTTATAATTAAGACACTACTAAAAACCGTAAGTACCTCGTTTATGTAATCACATAACTCAGTGTTAGTGAGATGTACTTAAAATTAATTTAGTCTGTAGCGCTTATTAATCTGAGTACGGGTCTCAAGATTAATTTGCTAATAATGAGCCCAGAATACTTTAGGTGTGACAGTCTTATCCGGAATGTCGGCAATAGGGTATCTAGTGTGGCATTTATATATGATGATAATCATATAGGGCTGGACCGATTTGATTTTAGTTCTCGAGATAATTCTGTGATCGAGAAGTCTTATCGAATCACAAGATGATCATATATAGATTAATCTCAATCCTGAGGTGATCACAGACAACTGCTTAGACTAGGGTAGAGTTTGATTTGTTAGTAAGGATCACTTCGTAGTATGTGGTCCAACACTTCTCGTTGGCTCTATTCTGGAATGAGTGAGTAGTATGTGCTATCACATATATGGAATCCATTCCTTCCCTCGGGAAGTAGACATATAGTTCCCTTATTTGTTAATCCTAATCTTGACCGATCTTGTTGCGATTCATATTATATTAGTTATGAACTATTTGGTCACTAGGGGGTTAATGGTAAATAATGATAAGAGGTTTCGAGAAGGGTTTTCGGAGATATCCCGAATCGCAACGAACAGTCTATGGAGGATTTATCCGTATGTAATGATTATATCAGTGGGCACTTTCGACTCATAGTTGAGTGTAAGTTAGATATATTCGGTAGAGTTCAGTTTTGGGTTTATGGTGGTGTAATCCCGAAATTAATAGATTGAATATTATTGTTCGGTCTGACGGATAATATTATTTAATTTATTGTAGCTCTTTGACTATCTATATCACTTTGAATATGGGTCCATAGTCCCTTTTCCATCGTGGCTCTTTCCCGTAACATGCATATGTTTTCTCGTCGCATATGTTTCACCTCAATTAATATTAAATAGTTGGATTGGATTTGTTTAATATATATGTTGATTAATTGTTTAGTTGGACTAAATAAATAAATACATGAAAAAGGCTTTTTTCCTAGACTCGGCTCAGTTTGTGTTAAAATGCATGTAGTCTATTTCCCAATTAGGGTTAGCGCATTTGTTATCATTTAATTATTTGGAAATTAGTTTTCATGATAATTATATGATACAAGTACTTAATTATTTATTTGTTAAATAATTAATTAAGGAAAATATTAGATTGATCCTTAAATATTCTAGATTGGTTCTAGATTATTCTAGGAGTATCTTTTATTTAATTGGATTATTATAATTGATTTTGTATTAATTATAAAATCCTTGGAGGACAAGGATTGTTCTCCTATATAAAGAGAGTTCTCTCAAGCCTTAAACATAACACATATTTCGAAATACACAAGCAAGTATTGAGCTTGGAGATTTCGGCTCACATACTAGGGTTTGAGTTTTAGAAAAACTTCGGGTTTTTCTAAGGTAGCATATCGAGGAGGTCCGGCGGCTTGAAACACCATCCACCAGGTGTTTCTTGGAGACACACGTTGGAAGACTTTGGCTTCTCAACTAGGATCTCAACTAGCTTGGATTGACCTTTTTGTTCTTGGCGTTTTTGCACCATAAAAAGGTTGGTAATCTAAACCCCTCGTAGGTTTAGATCTATTATTTTAGGTATTTTGGTTGACTAGATCTAGATCTTGTACTTTCTGTTGTGTAATCTTTGATCCATCCGGCAATATTACATCCTACAGTTGATTGCTTTACTGATTAAGAGATTTGAAAGATTCAAGAAAAAATAGTACAATGGAAGCTCATCATCAAAGAACAAGACTTCATGAAGAAAAGACCTCAAAAATAAAGATGATAAGTTCAGATGCTTCAACTGCCAGAAGAAAGGACACTTTAAAGCTGACTATCCAGATGAGAAAGACAAAGATGAGGAAAACAAAAGATACAAGTCATCTGACAAAAGGAAGAGCAAAAAGGCACTAAAAGAAGAAACCAACAGTGAAGCTAGTGAAGCAGTAGAGTCGTCTGACAATGACTCAGATGCTAGTGAAGTTACCAGGTCAGACAATGACAAAGCTTGCCTATGTCTAATGGCTAAATAAATTGAAGAAACAGATGTACTATCTAGTGCATCCCTATCTAGTACATGTACATGTGATACTGCCCAATCTTTCATTTCCCCTCCATATTCTACAAGTTTGTTTCAAAATCTCATTAGTAGATTTGAAGAAATTCAATCAAATCATGAAATTCTAGAACAAGAATGTCATAATCTACGAAAGGAAAATGAAAGATTAAATAGAGAACTGGATATGCTAAAATCTCACTCTACTAGTAAGGAAACTCACTTTCATGTTCAACAAACAACAAATGGCCAAACAGCTGATGTTTGCAGACCAGCAAAAGGAACTGACTTAACAGTAGAGAAGGTTTATGTACCAGTCTACAAACCCTCAAAAAGCTTTGGATCCAAATCTGGTCTTGGTTACAATAATCAAGATGAAGAAAGACACAATGGTCAAAACATGAATGTATCAAAGACCAAAACTAGTCTAAAATTCATAAAAGGACAGACCTCTGTGCAGCCACTCATCCTGCAACTGTAAATCCAAAAACTAGTGCAGTGAAACAGTGACGGAATCAATTTTACGTGATTCCGGTGCATTTTCCACCGCCATTTGCCACATGTTTAGCACGTTTTTGGTTGGTTTAGACAGCTTTTGGGGTAATATCGTGAGTTTATGGCACGGGGAGTAAATCCGTTACTTTGATGGATTATTACCCCTTTTTGTTGATATTAACCCTATTCCCGAGCACTTTCACCCTCCAGAATTGTTTTGATATTTTGGTCGTTCATGATGTTGTAGGGTATTAGTGTCTTGAGGACCCGGAAGGTGATGACTCATTGTGAAAAGCATGATCGAGGCGATAGAAGTGATCAAAAGGGGAGAAAATTTGAAGTTTTGGAGCAAATGGGGTTCAAACGCGCGTTTGAACCCCCAAACGGGCGTTTCAGAAGCTACCATTTTGATCAGAGTTCATCTGCCCTAAATGCGCTTTTCAAATTGCCCTAAACGTGCATTCCAAGTCCTCCAAAGGCGCGTTCCAAGTCCTCCAAATGTGCGTTTCAACCTCCCTAAACGTGCATTCCAGTTGAAGAACAAACAAGAGCCTACCCAGAAATGAAGCGAAACGCACGTTTGCCCTATGCGAAACGCGCGTTTGAAGATGTGAAACGCCATGTTACACCAGCCAAACGTGCGTTTGAAGCCAAATTTCTGTAGATTTTCCCCCAACTATAAATACCCCCCTTGAACCATTTCTTGAAAATTATTCATTCTCTTAGCAAAACCCTACCCCTCTTTAGCTTGAATTTTGTAATAGCTTGGAATACATTCTCTTAGCTTAAATCAGCATAATCTTAGCTTAATCTTTCCATTTTCTAGCTCAAATTTCTACTCTAAACAATAAGACACCATCTTTTAATTAGTTCTCTATTTTGTACTTTTGGATCTCAAACTCGAATTTCTTCAAATTAATGGTATATTTCTTCTCTCTTTAACTTATTATGTCTTTAATTTACTGTTTCTTTTCTGTTTTAACAAGTATAATGAGTAGCTAATCCCTTTTCATAGTCAAATCATGTGAAATTTAGTGAAATCACCATTTGGGTGATGAAATTGGGAGTGGGTAGTGCTTTTTATTGTTTAATCTTGCTTGTTTCACGTCTTAGAACTTATTATAACATTGCTAGATTAGATTGATCACCTAATTTAGTAATCACACACGTCAGCCTTACATATGTATTTTGCGGGAAGACGTGGGATAAGGGGTTCTAAGATCGCGGCGTAGACTTGGCTTAGTTGTTAAGCCCGAGCCCAATGCGAGGTTACTCGTTTTAACGTTTAAGCGGCTCTAGTGCATAACATGTCTTGTTACTGAATCTTCTTTAGGGAAGGGTAGTTAACTTGGCATAAGGTGTTAGGAGAGAGTTGTTCAGACCTTAGCACCGGGATTAGGAGTACGCACCCGTGAAATTGAATGCGAGAGTTCATTTGTTAGAATGCACACTCCCGGTTTTGTCTACCCTTAGGGTTGAAACTAGCTACTTTGATTATGGTTCGGATATGTCCCTTAGTATAACGTAAAAAAACCGAGTAGTTAATCTTCTTTCTTTCTTTCTATCTTTAGACTCGCTAGTAAAAATCACCTTAGTGTCGTTGTAATACACAAGCACTTTAAAAAGATTGATCACCTAGACTAAGTAACACGTTCGCTTTGGTACTAACAAACACTTTTCCCTTGGGTTCGACCTCGTACTCCTGTAGCTACGCTTGCAATTGACCCGGTACACTACCGGTTAGAGAGTTAGTTTGCCCACGGTTTCGAGTCTTTATAAATTGTTTTTGGAGGGTGAATTTTTGCTCAAGCAAAATGGCGCCGTTGCCGGGGGCATGTGTGCTATTTGTGATATCTTGCAAGGGAACCGAAGGCTTGGGCCTAGGTTTTATTTTATTGTTTTCTTGTTGTTTGCTTTTTATAGTGCATTACCCGGAGATCTCAAACACCACTCGAGCCATACATAGACGGGATTGAGGCTTACGCCAGGCGTAGAAATAGTCAAAGAAGAAGAGGTTATCAAGTAGAGGAGTCAAATCCGGTCTTTGAAGAGAGTAGTTTGGGTGAGTTGGGAGAAGGATCCGGTATGGCACAAGATGGTGAATAAGGCTTTGAAGGAAATTTGGGGGGCAATAATGGGGTCCCGAATCAAAATCCGCCTCTTGTCAACAACAATGCACAAGGAGGTGGGAATGGACAAGGAAATAACTTTGGGAATGTTGATGGGCAAATTCCACATCATGGTCAACATGAGGCCCACGGGAATCAAATGGATCCCCTTGTTCTACAACAGGTCAATGCATGGATGTTGAACCAATTTCAACAGAACCAAAATCAAGCTCACAATCAAGGTGAAAATGCAATGCCTAATTGGTTTAATGGGCAGCAAGAGCAAAATCAAGGCGGTTTAACTTGTAAGGACTTCGTGATGGCTCTCACGGAAACCATGGGGCATAGCCCAATTCGAATTCAACCGGTGGCCGCCAATAATTTGGAATTGAATAGAAATATCATACATTTGTTGGGACACAATGCTATATTCAAGGGAACCGCCATGGAAAACCCTCACTTGTTCATTGATCACTTTCTCCAAATAGTCAACTCAACAGAGATCAATGGGGTGAGTGATGAAGCGCTCAAACTTATGCTTTTCCCGTTCGCCTTGAAAGAGCAAGCTGAACGGTGGTATGATTCGTTGCCTAATGATTTTTTACACACATGGGAGGATGTAATTAAAACTTTTCTACTCAAGTATTATCCCCCATTGAAGACCATGGATATGAAAGAGGCCATCATTTCATTCAACGATTACGAAAGAGAAGAGCTACATGAGTCATGGGACCGGTTTAAGGCTTTGTTGAGAGAGTGCCCGGGGCACGGGTTGAGATCTTATGAGGTGGTTCATGCTTTCTTCCGGGGTTTGGTACAAGTTCATCAAAGTACCTTGGACGCTTTGTGCAATGGAGATATTATGAGTATGGTCTCCGAAGTAGAAATGAACCAAATAGAGAAAATTTCCGAAACCTCAAAGCAATACGTGTCTTCAAGTAGAAAAGGGCCAAGGTGTAAAAAGCCAGGATTGGTTGAAGTGAAGGAAGTGGAAACAAATGAGCAATGTCAAGCTAAGGTGCAAATGATGGAGCAAAGGTTGGAGAACCCTGAAAGAGAAAATGAAAAGGCAAGGCTTTGCCATTCGGCTAAGGATTGTGGGATTACACACAAATCTCAAAATATGTCATATCCACGATCCTCAACGCAAGGACAAGCTAGTTTTTTCGTCACAAGATAGTCCAACCGATCTAGCCAAGAAAATGATGAACATGTATGCCATGAGGCAACTGAGTGCGGGGCACTTGGGCTACAATCCGGTTAGGAATCAATTTCAAAGCACCGAACAAGGCCAACAAAACGAGCAACCGGTTGTGGATAATTCTCAATGTTATGAGGTGAATTATGTGGGGCAAAGTCAAGATGGTAATTATGATCAACAAAGAGATGGTTCTTGGAGAAATAATAATCAAGGTTGGAATCAAAACCATCATGGGCAGAAATGGAACCGGTATTTTGACCAAGGCCAACACCAAGCTTATAGGCAAAATCAAAGTTCATTTTATCAAGCGCCTAACCAACAAGCCCAATACTATCCTCAACAATCTCAACATCAACAACAAGCTCACTACCAACAACCTCAAGTTCAATCGAAAAATCAAGGCCAAGGCCAAAGTCAAGGGCAAGGCCAACCTTCTCACAGACAATCTCAATTCTATCAACCCTCTCCCCAAAGACAACAACAAGGGGGTACTTACCAATCAACTCCTCCACCACTTGCTCCCATTCCGCAAAAGAGCTCCACCAAAAATCCTTTGGAACAAATGTGCAAGACCATGCTAGAACAAAGCAAACATTAGAAAGATCAAGCTTAGGTTATGGCGGAACAAAATCGGGAAATAAGAGAGTTCAAGGTGAGCACGGGGTCCGCCATTCATAATCTCAAAACACACATAGGGCAAATCACCGATAATGCCATGATGAACTTGAAAGGAGGCTTACCGAGCGACATGGAAAATAATCCCCAAAATGTGAAGGCCCTATTTTTGAGAAGTGGTAAAGTGGTGAATGTTGATAATGCTCGAGGAGAAAGGACTCAAAATCTATCAAAGAGGGAAAGGGGTATTGATGAAGATGATGATTTCTATAGCCCGGTTGAGGATGGAGACTTGGAAAAAGGAAATATTGAGACAGAGCTGGAAGCAATGAGAAGAGAATTGGAGGCCGTAAAGAAAGAGTTGGCGAATGCAAAGAAAGATAAAGTGACAGACAAGGAGAAGGAATTTGTGGCAATTGACATTGAAGAAGAGGAACCGAGTAAAGCAATTGAGAAGAAGGGCACAAGTGAGAACTCACCTCCACACGTGAAAGGTAAGAAAGGTATAATCCCGCCTCCCTCTCCCGATTTTGATTTAAGTACTTTACCCTACCCACCTAAAGGTCATAGACAAAGTCATTTGAACCCTCATAACCGTTTCATTGTAATTTTGCGTAAAATTGACTTGACCATTCCCTTTCTTGAAGCACTTGCAAACATGCCTGCTTATTGTAAAGTCTTAAAAGGCTTGTTAAATGATAAGAGTAAAATGGAAGGTTTGGTATGTTTGAATGAAGAGTGTTCGGCGATTTTTGATAGTAAGATACCTATCCTTTTCTTGATAGGTCGGTTAGGACACCTATGGGGGTAGCGGAGGATGTTCTTGTGCAAATAGATTAATTTACCTTTCCCTGTAGATTTTGTCGTCTTAGACATGGCGATGGATTCTAAGACTTCGGTTTTGCTTGGTCGTCCTTTCTTGACTATGAGTGATGCTAACATAGATGTGAAGAGTGGTGATATTACTTTTCATGTGGGTAAGGAGAGCGTGACATTGAATGTCTATAAGTCTAAATCTCTTGCTTGTCATTCTGTCGAATCTACTTTTGCTTGTGTTGTTGCTACCACTAACCCACAGGTTGATAAGGAGCTAACTGTAGAAGACACGGTGGATGCATAATAGGTCGTTGATGGAGTGAAGACCAAGACCAAGGATAAACCGGGATCACCCGTCTCACCATCATTGTCTCATCCGGACCATAAGCCACTCATCATAGAACCGGGAATTGAACTCAAAGGCAATGTGAAGAAAAGAAGAACCCCAAGCAAAGGGCACCTTAAAGAGAAACCGGAGAGGGAACCAGAAAAGAAAATATTGAGTGTTTGGCAAGAGGTAACTTCACGAGCTAGAAGAGGTACCCCATGTGTTAACTCCATACCTTTAAAACCCCCTCGCGGTGTCTTTCATGAATATACTTATAATTGATATGCTATGTGTTAGGGTGCTTTGTGATGCTTTGTGGTTCTGGTCGTTATTTTGAGTCTTTTGTGGTATGAGTCTGTTTGGTACCACTACGTCGATGCTAACGACGTTAAACAGAGCACTTCTACCTTTTATCGCATGTGCCAATAGTATAACTTTGAAAACCTGGCACTGTATAAGTCATCCCATCGAGCCAACGACACAAAACAAAGGCGTTTGGGGGAGTCAACTCACCTTTTTGGTAGTAATAATGTGTTTGGAGTGGTCTTTGGGTGCAAGAGGGGAGTGTTTTGTCTTAAAAGAGAAGTTGGGGTGAGAATTTCCTTTTGGTTCCGGCTCTTGTACGTAGACGGAGATGTTTTTATGTGAGCCTCTGTGGCCTTATTTTATGCGTGGATGCTCTATGTTTCTTTTGATTATCTTTACATCCAGTGCGATTCGCGTCTAGTATGGTTGATAATTGTGGCATGGCTTCTACCTTTATAACTCGTACCTATTGTTATCCTTTGGAACGTGGACTTTTCCCGTGCATGTGTTTGCTTTGTTTTCTGTCTACAGGGCTCTAGGTGCTCGAGATGGACATTGAAAGAAGATGTCACGAGATTTCTAGTGCGCCTTTCTGCCGGGTTCTAAGACAGCTAACTCTTTTACTCTCTTTTTTTCACACACACAGAGAACAGTGGTGATTTCAAAGTGTGGGGTGGGAGACTTAGCCGTTTTCTTGCTTTAATCGATAAATATGCTTAATATGTGGTATTCTTAGCCTATGACTGGGCTCGAGTCGATTTTGGGCATTTTTTTTAAAAAATATTTCAATGGTTTTAGAACCGTGTTGTGTGTGTTACTTTCACATTTGAGTGGTGACCACCTTAGTAGGGACCCGAATGTGTACATTGCGGTTTGATATTATCTTGAGAATGGAGATTATTAATTTCACGTATAGCTACACTTGTGCACAATTTGATTACTACTACCTCTCATACCACTAGTCTCGAGGCGAAATAGAAAGGCTCACCTAAGTAGGATACGGGATGACGGTTCTGGTGCTTCTTTGACCCAACCAGAGCCAAATAAGCCTAATCCCGAACATTAGACATTCTTATCCCCTCTCAGCCTTGATAGAAAGGTCTGACCACTATTCGTTTTATAGCCGTTTTGTTACTTAGCCAGAAACCTACCCTAGCCCTTATTTTTGGTCACGTTTCCTTTATTTTATACCCTACGAGTGGACCTAGTCTTTTGTTAGACCACACTTGCTAAGGCAAGTGTGGGGTGGGGAAAAAGGTGTTTTAAGTCGGGTTGGTGGTTTCTCGGTTTTAAGCTATAAGGAGAGGAGGAGCTCATTTGGGCCTAGTGTTTGGATTTGGCCCAAGAAGAAAAGAAAAGTCTCTTTCTATCAAAAAAAAAAGAAAAACAATAAAATCAAACTTCAAAATAAATTGAGAAGTTCTCAATGAATAAAAGCTCATAGTATATAGAAATAAAGGGTTGGAATCAAAGTGATGAGCTTATAAGTGTTTATATGATGTTAGAGTTGGGATAGTTAGATAGGTGCTAATGTATTCGATCTCGCCTCATAATGCTTGAAACATAGCTGAGTTTGGCAATGAGTTCGGGTATGTTAGTATCTTATAGTTCCCAATGTGTTTAAAGTAATCAAAGAGGAGTTTGGATGGTTTGTATGGTAGAGATGAAGTGGTGCACTTGTTGATTAGGTTCACTCGTACCTCTTTTTCTCCAGTTCCAAAAATATCCTTTTCGATTAACCGGAATTACCCTAGCCTAACGTTATAACCTTTAAAGTCTTACCCGATCGTGTCCAAACTTAGTGACCATGATTGGAGAGGCTAGTGGGTATGAAACGGTTGATAGACTTTTGGTCGGGATTCAAGCCCCGACAATCATTTTTAGCACTTGGCTTTAGCTGGCACCACACACACTCCATTTTCTTGATAATGTTGTACCGGTGTGTATATGTTTGTATTCTTACTCTGTGGTTACCTCGAGGGTGTGAATAGTTGTACCTACATCACAACGTTGAATCCCTTGGTTTGTTTTATAATGCCTAGTTTACTCGAGGGCGAGCAAAGGCTAAGTATGGGGTGGTTGATGGTAGTCAACTTTACGTGATTCCGGTGCATTTTCCACCCCCGTTTGCCACATGTTTAGAACTTTTTTGGTTGGTTTAGACCGTTTTTGGGGTAATATCGTGAGTTTATGGCACGGGGAGTAAATCCGTTACTTTGATGGATTATTACCCCTTTTTTGTTGATATTAACCCTATTCCCGAGCAATTTCACCCTCCAGAATTGTTTGGATATTTTGGTCGTTCATGATGTTGTAGGGTATTAGTGTCTTGAGAACCCGGAAGGTGATGACTCTTGGTGAAAATCATGATCGAGGCGATAGAAGTGATCAAAAGGGGAGAAAATTTGAAGTTTTGGAGCAAATGGGGTTCAAACGCGCGTTTGAACCCTCAAACGGGCGTTTCAAAAGCTACCATTTTGATCAGAGTTCATCTGCCCTAAACGCGCGTTTCAAACTACCCTAAACACACGTTCCAAGTCCTCCAAACGCGCGTTTCAACCACCCTAAACGCGCGTTCCAGTTGAAGAATAAACAAGAGCCTACCCAGAAATGAAGCGAACGCGCGCTTGCCCTATGCGAAACGCGCGTTTGAAGATGTGAAACGCCAAGTTACACCAGCCAAACGTGCGTGTGAAGCCAAATTTGTACAGATTTTCCCCCACCTATAAATACCCCCCTTGAACCATTTCTTGAAAATTATTCATTCTCTTAGCAAAACCCTACCCCTCTTTAGCTCGAATTTTGTAATAGCTTAGAATACATTCTCTTAGCTTAAATCAGCATAATCTTAGCTTAATCTTTCCATTTTCTAGCTCAAATTTCTACTATAAACACTAAGACACCATCTTTTAATTAGTTCTCTATTTTGTACTTTTGGATCTCAAACTCGAATTTCTTCAAATTAATGGTATATTTCTTCTCTCTTTCACTTATTATGTCTTTAATTACTGTTTCTTTTCTGTTTTATCTAGTATAATGAGTAGCTAATCCCTTTTCATAGTCGAATCATGTGAAATTTAGTGAAATCACCCTTTGTGTGATGAAATTGGGAGTGGGTAGTGCTTTTTATTGTTTAATCTCGCTTGTTTCACGTCTTAGAACTTATTATAACATCGCTAGATTAGATTGATCACCTAATTTAGTAATCACACACATCAACCTTACTTATGTATTTTGCGGGAAGACGTGGGATAAGGGGTTCTAAGATTGCGGCGTAGACTCACCTTAGTTGTTAAGTCCGAGCCCAATGCGAGGTTACTCGTTTTAACGTTTAAGCGGCTCTAGTGCATAACATGTCTTGTTAGTGAATCTTCTTTAGGGAAGGGTAGTTAACTTGGCATAAGGTGTTAGGAGAGAGTTATTCAGACCTTAGCACCGGGATTAGGAGTACGCACCTGTGAAATTGAATGCGAGAGTTCGTTTGTTATAATGAACACTCCCGGTTTTGTCTACCCTTAGGGTTGAAACTAGCTACTTTGATCACGGTTCGGCTATGTCCCTTAGTATAACGTAAAAAATGGAGTAGTTAATCTTCATTCTTTCTTTTCTATCTTTAGACTCGCTAGTAAAAATCACCTTAGTGTCGTTGTAATACACAAGCACTCACAAAAGATTGATCACCTAGACTAAGTAACACGTTCTCTTTGGTACTCACAAACACTTTTCCCTTTGGTTCGACCTCGTACTCCTGTAGCTACACTAGCAATTGACCCGGTACACTGCCGGTTAGAGAGTTAGTTTGCCCATGGTTTCGAGTCTTTATAAATTGTTTTTGGAGGGTGAATTTTAGCTCAATCAAAATGGCGCCGTTGCCGGGGACATGTGTGCTATTTGTGTTATCTTGCAAGTGAACCGAAGGCTTGGGCCTAGGTTTTATTTTATTGTTTTCTTGTTGTTTGCGTTTTATAGTGCATTACCCGGAGATCTCAAACACCACTCGAGCCATACATAGACGGGATTGAGGCTTACGCGAGTCGTAGAAATAGTCAAAGAAGAAGAGGTTATCAAGTAGAGGAGTCGAATCCGGTCTTTGAAGAGAGTAGTTTGGGTGAGTTGGGAGAAGGATCCGGTATGGCACAAGACGGTGAACAAGGCTTTGAAGGAAATTTGGGGGACAATAATGGGGTCCCGAATCAAAATCTACTTCTTGTCAACAACAATGCACAAGGTGGTGGGAATGGACAAGGAAATAACTTTGGGAATGTTAATGGGCAAATTCCACATCATGGTCAATATGAGGCCCAAGGGAATCAAATGGATCCCCTTGTTCTGCAACAGTTCAATGCATGGATGTTGAACCAATTTCAACAGAACCAAAATCAAGCTCACAATCAAGGTGCAAACGCGATGCTTAATTGGTTTAACGGGCAGCAAGAGCAAAATCAAGGCGGTTTAACTTGTAGGGACTTCGTGATGGCTCCCACGGAAACCATAGGGCATAGCCCACTTCGAATGCCACCGGTGGCTGCCAATAATTTGGAATTGAATAGAAATATCATACATTTGTTGGGAGACAATGCTATATTCTAGGGAACCTCCATGGAAAACACTCACTTGTTCATTGATCACTTTCTCCAAATAGTCAACTCAACAAAGATCAATGGGTTGAGTGATGAAGCGCTCAAACTTATGCTTTTCCCGTTCGCCTTGAAAGAGCAAGCTAAACGGTGGTATGATTCGTTGCCTAATGATTCTTTACACACATGGGAGGATGTAATTAAAACTTTTCTACTCAAGTATTATCCCCCATCGAAGACCATGGATATGAAAGAGGCAATCATGTCATTCAACGCTTACGAAAGAAAAGAGCTACATGAGTCATGGGACCGGTTTAAGGCTTTGTTGAGAGAGTGCCCCGGGGCACGGGTTGAGATCTTATTAGGTGGTTCATGCTTTCTTCCGGGGTTTGGAACAATTTCATCAAAGTACCTTGCACGCTTCGTGCAATGGAGATATTATGAGTATGGTGCCCGAAGTAGCAATGAACCAAATAGAGAAAATTTCCAAAACCTCAAAGCAATATGTGTCTTCAAGTAGAAAAGGGCCAAGGAGTAAAAAGCCAGGATTGGTTGAAGTGAAGGAAGTGGAAACAAATGAGCAATGTCAAGCTAAGGTGCAAATGATGGAGCAAAGGTTGGAGAACCTTGAAAGAGAAAATGAAAAGGCAAGGCTTTGCCAAATATATGGAGGCCAACATTCAGCTAAGGATTGTGGGATTACAGACAAATCTCAAAATATGTCATATCCACGATCCTCAATGCAAGGACAAGCTAGCTTTTTCGTCACATGATAGTCCAACCGATCTAGCCAAGAAAATGATGAACATGTATGCCATGAGGCAACTGAGTGCGGGGCACTTGGGCTACAATCTGGTTAGGAATCAATTTCAAAGCACCGAACAAGGCCAACAAAACGAGCAACCGGTTGTGGATAATTCTCAATGTTATGAGGTGAATTATGTGGGGCAAAGTCAAGATGGTAATTATGATCAACAAAGTGATGGTTCTTGGAGAAATAATAATCAAGGTTGGAATCAAAACCATCAAGGGCAGAATTGGAACCAGTATTTTGACCAAGGCCAACACCAAGCTTATAGGAAAAATCAAAGTTCATTTTATCAAGCGCCTAACCAACAAGCCCAATACTATCCTCAACAATCTCAACATCAACAACAAGCTCACTACCAACAACCTCAAGTTCAATCGCAAAATCAAGGCCAAGGCCAAAGTCACGGGCAAGGCCAACCTTCTCATGGACAATCTCAATTCTATCAACCTCTCACCAAAGACAACAACATGGGGTACTTACCAAGCAACTCCTCCACCACTTGCTCCCATTCCATAAAAGAGCTCCACGAAAATCTTTTGGAACAAATGTGCAAGACCATGCTAGAACAAAGCAAACATTTGAAAGATCAAGCTTGGGTTATGGCGGAACAAAATCGGGAAATAAGAGAGTTCAAGGTGAGCACGGGGTCCACCATTCGGAATCTCAAAACACACATGGTGCAAATCACCGATAATGCCATGTTGAACTTGAAAGGAGGCTTACCGAGTGACATGGAAATCCCCAAAATGTGAAGGCCCTATTTTTGAGAAGTGGTAAAGTGGTGAATGTTGATAATGCTCGAGGAGAAAGGGCTCAAAATCTGTCAAAGAGGGAAAGGGGTATTGATGAAGATGATGATTTCTATAGGCCGGTTGAGGATGGAGACTTGGAAAAAGGAAATATTGAGGCAGAGTTGGAAGCAATGAGAAGAGAATTGGAGGCCGTAAAGAAATAGTTGGCAAATGCAAGGAAAGATAAAGTGACAGATAAGGAGAAGGAGTTTGTGGCAATTGGTATTGAAGAAGAGGAACCGAGTAAAGCAATTGAGAAGAAGGGCACAAGTGAGAACTCACCTCCACACGTGAAAGGTAAGAAAGGTATAATCCCGCCTCCCTCTCACGATTTTGATTTAAGTACTTTACCCTACCCACCTAAAGGTCATAGACAAAGTCATTTGAACCAAGCTCAGAACCGTTTCATTGAAATTTTGCGTAAAATTGACTTGACCATTCCCTTTCTTGAAGCACTTGCAAACATGCCTACTTATTTTAAAGTCTTAAAAGGCTTGTTAAATGATAAGAGTAAAATGGAAGGTTTGGTATGTTTGAATGAAGAGTGTTCGGCGATTTTTGATAGTAAGATACCCCCGAAAATGAGAGATCGAGGTGGGTACACCATCCCTATTACTATTGGCGTCTTCATGATTGAAAATGTGTTGTGTGACCTAGGAGCTTCTGTGAGCTTAATGCCGGGCCTTGTACGAAAATTTAGGGTTAGGTGAGCTAGAACCCACGGGGATGACCTTACAAATGGCAGATAGGTCGGTTAGGACCCCTATGGGGGTAGCGGAGGATGTTCTTGTGCAAATAGATTAATTTACCTTTCCCGTAGATTTTGTCGTCTTAGACATGGCGATGGATTCTAAGACTTCGGTTTTGCTTGGTCGTCCTTTCTTGACTATGAGTGATGCTAACATAGATGTGAAGAGTGGTGATATTACTTTTCATGTGGGTAAGGAGAGCGTGACATTGAATGTTTATAAGTCTAAATCTCTTGCTTGTCATTCTGTCGAATCTACTTTTGCTTGTGTTGTTGCTACCACTAACCCACAGGTTGATAAGGAGCTAACTGTAGAAGACACAGTGGATGCACAATAGGTCGTTGATGGAGAGAAGATCAAGACCAAGGATAAACCAGGATCGCCTGTCTCACCATCATTGTCTCATCCGGACCATAAGCCACTCATCATAGAACCGGGAATTGAACTCAAAGGCAATGAGAAGAAAAGAAGAACCCCAAGCAAAGGGCACCTTAAAGAGAAACCGGAGAGGGAACCAGAAAAGAAAATATTGAGTGTTTGGCAAGAGGTAACTTCACGAGCTAGAAGAGGTACCCCATTTGTTAACTCCATACCTTTAAAACCCCCTCGCGGTGTCTCTCATGAATATACTTATAATTGATATGCTATGTGTTAGGGTGCTTTGTGATGCTTTGTGGTTCGGGTCGTTATTTTGAGTCTTTTGTGGTATGAGTCTGTTTGGTACCACTACGTCGATGCTAACGACGTTAAACAAATCACTTCTACCTTTTCTCGCATGTGCCAATAGTATAACTTTGAAAAATTGGCACTGTATAAGTCATACCATCGAGCCAACGACACAAAACAAAGGCGCTTGGGGGAGGCAACCCACCTTTTTGGTAGTAATAATGTGTTTGGAGTGGTCTTTGGGTGCAAGAGGGGAGAGTTTTGTCTTAAAAGAGAAGTTGGGGTGAGAATTTCCTTTTGGTTCCGGCTCTTGTACGTAGACGGGGATGCTTTTATGTGAGCCTCTGTGGCCTTATTTTATGCGTGGATGTTCTGTGTTTCTTTTGATTATCTTTACATCCAGTGCGATTCCCATCTAGTATGGTTGATAATTGTGGCATGGCTTCTACCTTTATAACTCGTACCTCTTGCTATCCTTTGGCACGTGGACTTTTCCCGTGCATGTGTTTGCTTTGTTTTCTGTCTACAGGGCTCTAGGTGCTTGAGATGGACATTGAAAGAAGATGTCACGAGATTTCTAGTGCGCCTTTCTGCCGGGTTCTAAAACAACTAACTCTTTTACTCTCTTTTTTTCGCACACACTGAGAACCGTGGTGATTTCAAAGTGTGGGGTGGAAGACTTAGCCGTTTTCTTGCTTTAATCGATAAATACGCTTAATATGTGGTATTCTTAGCCTATGACCGGGCTCGAGTCAAGTTTGGGCATTTTTTTTAAAAAAATCTTTCAAGGGTTTTAGCACCGTGTTGTGTGTGTTACTTTCACATTTGAGTGGTGACCACCTTAGTGGGGACCCGAATGTGTACACTGCGGTTTGATATTATCATGAGAATGGAGATTATTAATTTCACGTATAGCTACACTTGTGCACAATTTGATTACTACTACCTCTCATACCACTAGTCTCGAGGCGAAATAGAAAGGCTCACCTAAGTAGGATACGGGATGACGGTTCTGGCACTTCTTTGACCTAACCAGAGCCAAATAAGCCTAATCCCGAACATTAGACATTCTTAGCCCCTCTCAGCCTTGATGGAATGGTCTGACCACTATTCGTTTTATAGACGTTTTGTTACTCAGCCAGAAACCTACCCTAGCCCTTATTTTTGGTCAAGTTTCCTTCATTTCATACCCTACAAGTGGACCTAGTCTTTTGTTAGACCACACTTGCTAAGGCAAGTGTGGACCTAGTCTTTTATTAGGCTAGGCTAATTCCGGTTAATCCAAACACTAGGCCCAAATGAGCTCCTCCTCTCCTTTTCGATTAACTGGAATTACCCTAGCCTAACGTTATAACCTTTAAAGTCTTACCCGATCATGTCCAAACTTAGTGACCATGATTAGTGGAGAGGCTAGTGGGTATGAAATGGTTGGTAGACTTTTGGTCGGAATTCAAGCCCCGACAATCATTTTGAGCACTTGGCTTTAGCTTGGCACCACACACACTCCATTTTCTTGATAATGTTGTACCGGTGTGTATATGTTCGTATTCTTACTTTGTGGTTACCTCGAGGGTGTGAATAGTTGTACCTACATCACAATGTTGAATCCCTTGGTTTGTTTTATAACGCCTAGTTTACTCGAGGGCGAGCAAAGGCTATGTGTGGGGTGGTTTATGGGAATCAACTTTACGTGATTCCGGTGCATTTTCCACCCCCGTTTGCCACATGTTTAGCACGTTTTTGGTTGGTTTAGACCGTTTTTGGGGTAATATCGTGAGTTTATGGCACGGGGAGTAAATCCGTTACTTTGATGGATTATTACCTTTTTTTGTTGATATTAACCCTATTCCCGAGCAATTTCACCCTCCGGAATTGTTTGGATATTTTGGTTGTTCATGATGTTGTATGGTATTAGTGTCTTGAGGACCCGGAAGGTGATGAATCATGGTGAAAATCATGATTGAGGCGATAGAAGTGATCAAAAGAGGAGAAAATTTGAAGTTTTGGAGTAAATGGGGTTCAAACGCGAGTTTGAACCCTCAAACGGGCGTTTCAAGAGCTACCATTTTGATCAGAGTACATCTGCCCTAAACATGTGTTTCAAACTGCCCTAAACGCGCGTTCCAAGTCCTCCAAACGCGCGTTTCAACCTCCCTAAACGCGCGTTCCATTTGAAGAACAAAAAGAGCCTACCTAGAAATGAAGCGAAACGCGCATTTGCCCTATGCGAAACGCGTGTTTGAAGATGTGAAACGCCAAGTTACACCAGCCAAACGTGCGTTTGAAGCCAAATTTCTGCAGATTTTCCCCCACCTTTAAATACCCCCCTTGAACCATTTCTTGAAAATTATTCATTCTCTTAGCAAAACCCTACCCCTCTTTTGCTCGAATTTTGTAATAGCTTAGAATACATTCTATTAGCTTAAATCAGCATAATCTTAGCTTAATCTTTCCATTTTCTAGCTCAAATTTCTACTCTAAACACTAAGACACCATCTTTTAATTAGTTCTCTATTTTGTACTTTTGGATCTCAAACTCGAATTTCTTCAAATTAATGGTATATTTCTTCTCTCTTTCACTTATTATGTCATTAATTTACTGTTTCTTTTCTATTTTAACTCGTATAATGAGTAGATAATCCCTTTTCATAGTCGAATCATGTGAAATTTAGTGAAATCACCCTCTGGGTGATGAAATTAGGAGTGGGTAGTGCTTTTTATTGTTTAATCTTGCTTGTTTCACGTCTTAGAACTTATTATAACATCGCTAGATTAGATTGATTACCTAATTTAGTAATCACACACATCAACCTTACATATGTATTTTGCGGGAAGACGTGGGATAAGGGGTTCTAAGATCGCGGCATAGACTCGGCTTAGTTGTTAAGCCCGAGCCCAATGCGAGGTTACTCGTTTTAATGTTTAAGCGGCTCTAGTGCATAACATGTCTTGTTAGTGAATCTTCTTTAGGGAAGGGTAGTTAACTTGGCATATGGTGTTAGGAGAGAGTTGTTCAGACCTTAGCACCAGGATTAGGAGTACGCACCCGTGAAATTGAATGCGAGAGTTCGTTTGTTATAATGCACACTCTTCGTTTTGTCTACCCTTAGGGTTGAAACTAGCTACTTTGATCATGGTTCGGCAATGTCCCTTAGTATAACGTAAAAAAACCAAGTAGTTAATCTTCTTTCTTTCTTTTCTATCTTTAGACTCGCTAGTAAAAATCACCTTAGTGTCGTTGTAATACACAAGCACTTTAAAAAGATTGATCACCTAGACTAAGTAACACGTTCGCTTTGGTACTCACAAACACTTTTCCCTTGGGTTCCACCTCGTACTCCTGTAACTACGCTAGCAATCAACCCGGTACACTGCCGGTTAGAGAGTTAGTTTGCCCACTGTTTCGAGTCTTTATAAATTTTTTTTGGAGGGTGAATTTTAGCTCAATCAAACAGCATAGTAAATCATTTTACCAACCTACTAAGGGCAAAGGAATAATGGAAGGTAAGGGCAAACTTTACCCTTCAGAAGATGATTGGAACATTGCACCTCCAAAATACAAGATAAGACCATTTCATACAAAGCCAAATGTGTTTGGGAAAAGCCAGAAAAGGAATGGCCTTGGATACAATAGGAAATATGAAAATAGGTCACACCCTGTATATTGGAGAGTAAAACAAAATTCAAATGCACCAAAATGTAGAGAAATGTATCAGAATACTTTTAGTAAATCTATTTAAAGCTATTCAACCATGCCTTATACATATGAGGTTGATGATTTCAACCCTCCAAGAAGAAGATCTTTTGGATATACACTTGGAGTAGAAGGCATGACTGCTAACAAGCATGGGCCCAAGCAGTGTTGGGTACCTAAAATTGCTTAACTTGTTTTGTATGATGTCTGGTACATAGACAGTGGATGTTCCAGACACATGATAGGAAATAAAGATTGGCTGAAAGAATTTAATGCATTTGATGGACCCAAAGTCACCTTTGGAAGCCAAGAAAACCATGGAAAAATTAAGGGGGAAGGCAACATGTTGAAAAACAACTTGAAGATTCAGAATATGGCATATGTTAATGGATTGAGTTTCAATCTCCTAAGCATAAGTCAGTTCTGTGACGAAGGCTACAATCTTCACTTCAGCAAAGAAGGATGCAAGGTGATTCACAAAAAAACCAACACAGTTGTACTTGTAGGGAAAAAAAGAGGACAACATGGACATGGTAGATTGAAAGACAGCAAAAGCAGAAACTTGTCTGCTTGTCAAGAGCAAACAATCACCTAGCTGGATTTGGCACATAAGACTCAATCACCTGAATTTCAAGACAATCAACAAGTTGTCTAAGAACAAACTTGTGGAAGGCCTACCCGAGATCACTTTCAAGAAGTGAGTCTTTGTGATGCTTGTTATAAAAGGAAACAGATCAAAAGCTCATTCAAGCCAAAGTATGTGAACCTATCTTCTGTCACAGGTGGAACCCAAGACTATAGATGATGCGGTCAAAGAAGTTGATCGGATCACAGCTATGCTAGAAGAACTCAATCAATTTGAAAGAAATTAGGTCTGGAACTTTTCTGATAGACCAGACATGGCAAATATCATTAGGACAAAATGGCTGTTCAGAAACAATATGGATGAACAAGGAGCAATTTTTAGATACAAGGCAAGACTGGTAGCTAAAGGATATTCACAGCCAAAGGCATAGATTATGATGAAACTTTTGCACCAGTAGCAAGATTGGAAGTAATTAGACGTTTTCTAGCATGTGCAGCTCACAAAGACTTCAAAATCTATCAAATGGATGTAAATAGTGAATTTCTAAATGGACTCTTAAAGAAGAAGTATATTTTGAATAACCACCCAGTTTTCAAATCAAAGGAAAAGAAGACAATGTGTACAAGCTCAAGAAGGCATTGTATGGACTCAAACACGTACTCAGAGCCTGGATGAGACACTTTCACAATTTCGATCAACAATGGATTCAAAGAAAGGTACAATTTATAAGACACTTTTCAAGCTACAAGATGAAGCAAGCACCCTTCTAGTTCAAATATATGTGGATAATATCATTTTTGGATCAGAAGATAAGAAGCTATGTGAAAAATTTACAAATCTGATGAAAAGCAAATTCCAAACGAGCATGATGGAGAACTCAACTACTTTCTAGGATTGCTAGTGAAACAATTGAAGGATGGCATTTTCATCAATCAAGCAAAATATACAAAAAGACTTAATCAACAAGTATGGTATGGACACCAGTGGAACTTGTGAAACACCTATGTGTGCAAGAACTGTACTTGGAAAAGATGAAAATAGAAAGGATGTTGATCTAAAACTCTACAAAGGGATGATTGAATTAGACTAAGACTTTTGAGCAGCTAACTGGAGTAACCAGCCTAGTGACTTCACCAGCTGACTAAACATTTGCCATTTTCGGTGCGCTCACTTGGCAGGCAAGGAACTGGTACCAGCAATGCTCACTTCACTGGTTGTTAGGAACAATTGTTCTGATACAACAGCTTAGTAAATAAGCTACTTCACCGATCTAATGATCAGCCAAGTCACTCCACCGCTCAACACAATGAGAAAGTAGCAAAGTGAAGTGTGAAATCAATCAATTTCTATATATGTGGAAAACCAAAGAATTATGGAGCATTTATTATGAAGATTACACATGTGGATTATTTTTTTATTTAGACCCAAGGATTAAAATTTTGGAGGTTACATTTGAATTGATGGAATGGCGGCATCGACTTTATTCCAGGGATTTATCATTACTTACCTCAATCCACTCTCCCACTACACTTAAATCCCATGATTACTTCTCCACAAAATCACGCCATTAACACCCCTAAATCCTTTCATATTCAATCCCATTCACACTGTGAATTTTTTACTGTGTAATCCACACTTATACTTTACAGAAATTTTTATGCTGTCCTTGCAATTCAAAAACCCTTTTTTCAGAAATTTCCGAAGCTTTTTACTCTCGAAATTCAAAAATGACTTCATCTTCCTCCACCAAAAAGTCTGACATTCAGAATAAACAAGCGATTTTCACTTGATCATTCTTCAGACCTAATCACTATCTCACACTATGCAACAATAACCTTCAAGCACGACGATTGGCGGATGGGTGTACCAACTTAGGGTTAATGACCTTTCTTAACCACCAATTAAAGGAATTTGTTATGAAAATCTTTTTGCCTTATGAAAAAATGCAAGATGTGAGACCAGACACTCTTCAGACTATGGTGATTCATCTCCTAATAAAATCATCACCAGCATAAGAGGAAGGGAACTGATAATCACGATAACGACGATCAATCATTTTCTTGGGTTGTCATCAACTGGCTCTGCAAATGTAGCAGACATAGATGTGGATACTGACGCTTGCTGGTTAGAGATTAAGGAACATGACACATTGGAAAACAAGAGATTCAACTACAACAAATCTGATCTCTAAAAGCCTTTTGAGGAATTTGGCCTATTAAGCATCAAGTGTATACGCGGAAAGCTTGGATCTCTACATGGAATGACGGAAAAAAGAACAAAATTGATGTCCATTATCTATTTTGGCCTAGAATTTAACTGGGCAAGGTACATCTTCCTTAGAATCAAGGAACAATTGCAGGCAGAAATTGATGCTGAAGCCCAAGGTAAGAAGAAGGGGTGGTAAAACTTGGCATTTTATGGCAGAAAAAGTCCTATGGAATTCAACTTCAATAACTACTGGACTGCATGAAGGTTAAACCTGGAAAACTGCTAAAACCACATAACTCAAAGGTGATTTTCACTTATATCAAGGAATCAAGAAAGTTACAAACAACAGTAGTGCATAAAAGAAAGAAGCCTGAGAGCAGGAGTTCTGAGTTCAGAAGAAGAACCAGATCTCAAACTAAAGCTTCTCAGCTAAGGATTTTACCAAGCAATTATGACACACCATTGCTAATAAGTGAAGAGGAAGATCTAGAGGAAGAAGTCAACCCATAATCACAAGGAGAAGAAGAAGAGGATGATGAAGAGATCCTACACACTCCTGAAGGGGAAGAAGAAGAAGCAAAAGACAAAGAAGATGATCATCACTCACATGATCATGAAATAAAAGCAGATTCGGATGCAAATCATCACTCTTTTTATTGGTTAAAGGTAAATATATATAACCAAGGTATGCAAAATACAAGAAATTACATCATAATCTAAAAAGTAGAACTAGGTCAACTCTACACAGTGTTGAAAAGAGGTTAGATTTGTTGATTTCAAGCATCATAAGACACACGAGGTTAAATGCTACAAGAAACAACAGACCACTAAACACTTGACAACACTCAAAAACTACAAAATGGGTCATATGAGAGCATAACTCACGAGCTCATGTCCCAAGGTGTGTAGAGAAACAAAATAATCTCAAACAACCACCAACATGAACTACAAGAAATCACAAAAGATGTACAAAACCCTAACATCATGGGGTAAAAGTGTAGAAAGGAAAAGAATCTTGCATTATATAAAAGAGATGAGTTTTGATTCAAAGCAGCACATCTGAAATCTTCATATTAACACCATCAAACCTCTTTCTTTTCCTCATATGCCGGATCCAATAAATAATCATAGAGATAGAGGCAGACCTAGCCACATTCCCATGGGAAGTACCCCTACACATCCTTGTGATCCATCTAAGAGCTCTAGTCACTGTTTCAAATCTTCTACTAATTCCAAGCCACAGACCAATCTTGCCCCAAACCAGATAAGAGACAGGACACTAAAAGAATAAATGGGAGGCAGATTCATTCACCAAACCACATAAAGAACAAACCTTGTCCTCAAACTGCAACCTGTCAGTAGTGAGCAAACACTTCTTCTTAGCCATCCAAAGCAAGAAACAATGTTTTGTGTAGCCCTAGGATTCCAGACAGATCCGTTCCACCAAACCTTAGAACTATGGTGCCTAAAGAAGTCATATTCCTTGCTAGGGCACAACTTAGAACCTGTAGACCAGGATTGCATCAAAGTAACTGCACTTTCCAGAATTCTGTCCCCGATCTTAAACACAGTTTTGATCAAGGCTGAATCTCCATGCTTATACTGATAAGTCCACACATCTACACTCTTCAGATACTCCTCACCTATCCATTTCACCCAAAGGCAGTCTTTTATACATTGAAAGTTCCATAAAATCCGGCATAAAAGTGCAAGATTCAAGGCTTCCAACTGAAAGATCCCCAAACCACCCTCAGATTTTGGCAAACAAACCTCATTCCATCCTACTAGAGATTTCCTATGGGAATCACAAGAACCCCCCCCCCCCCCTCCCCCACAAAAACCTCCTGCACATTTGGTCCACCTTCAGTTTAACACTTCTAATGATAGGATAGATACCAAGCCAGAAACAGTACACACCTTGTATGACAGAAAGCACAAGCTGTAGCCTACTAGCATAGGACAATGTAGCACCTTTCAAATTACAAAAATAGTTCCTCAAGGATGCAAACAAAGGATCATAATGCATAATATTCAACCTAACTGCACACAACGGAATACCAAGATACCTAATAGGTAACACACCTTCTTTCAAACCAGTAATATCAAGCAGAACCTTCTTGTTGTAATCATCCAAACCAGCACAGAAAATCTCTGACTTAGGTACATTAGCAAGAAAGCCAAAACAATCACCAAAAGCAGTCAGACAGTTTGTCATAAGAGTGATAGAAATAGGGTCCTCTCTAGAAAATAGCATCAGATCATCTGCAAAAGCCAGATGATTGATCTTCAAATTCTGACAACCATTACGAAAATTGAACTCAGAATCTTCCCCCAAAATCTTCAGCATTCTTGAAAAATATTCCACGCCAATAACAAAAAGAAAGGGAGACAGAGGATCACCTCGCCTCAATCCCTTTTACCTAGAAAAACCCCCTTAAGTTCACCATTAATGGACAGGGAGGAAGAAGTGGTAGTAACACACAGCATAATCCATCTCACAAACCTATCAGGAAAACCAAAACCCCTCATTACTGCCTCTAAGAAGGACCAGTGCACAGAATCAAAAGCCTTTTTGATATCCACTTTTATCATACATCTAAGAGGACCCCTGGCAACACCATACTTCCTAATCAACTCCTGACACATAAATATGTTGTCAGACATGGCCCTACTCAACAAAACCAGTCTGGCATTCATCAATAAGATCAGGCAGGCAAGCAAATAAGCTTGTAGCCAAGATCTTAGAAATCACTTTATAAGTAACATTGCAGCAATAAATAGGCCTGTAATCTCCCACTGTTGCAGCAAGAGTAGTCTTAGGGATAAGAGCAATAACAGCATGATTTAGCTGTTTCAAAATAGCATCATTATTAATGAATTCCATCACAGCATTTGTGAAATCATGACCAACAATGCCCCGGGATTTCTTGAAAAAACCAGCTGAAAAACCATCAGGACCAGGAGATTTATCATCAGAAAATGAAAAGAGAGCCTCATTCACCTATAAATCAGTAACATCCTTAATCAGATTATCCAAAAAGTCTCTAGACACAGAAGGACCAGCATTAATCACATCCACATCAATAGGAGCAGCCAAAACTTCAGTACCCAATAAATCAGAATAAAAATCAACAAAAGCTTCTCCAATCTGTTCATAGGAAGTGGTAAAAGTGTTATCTGCAAGCCTAACAGATGAAATATGATTTCTAACATTGTTCCTCTTAACCAAAGAATGGAAAAACCTGGAACTCCTGTCACTGAGCTTCATGTACATCCCCTTAGCTTTTTGAGACAGAAAACTGGCCTCAGCATTTTCCAAACCAGAACAAACTCTCTTCTGATCCATAATTTGGGAAGCCAAAGCATCAGTAGGCCCCGGATTGTACTATGATTGCAACTCCCCAAGAACCTGCTGAGCATTTTCGGATTTAACAGAAATATGTGCAAAGTGTCTCCTATTCATCTTCTTAAAGGGTTGTTTCAGTCTTCTTAATTTTTTACACAATTGGTACATGGAAGTACCAGGAACATCTTGTCTCCAATTTTGAGCAAGAACATCAAAATAAGTATCATGCTGCATCCACTTATCGAACAACTTAAAAGGTTTCATTTTGATCACAGATTCAGTAGACAGAGAAATCCTACAGGGAGAATGATCAGAATGCAAACCAACAGGGTCAAAAAAAAGCCAAAGCATTTACATTCCAGTCATACCAATAAGCATTTACCAAAACCCTATCAATTCTTGTTAGAACACCCTCAGAAGTCCAAGTATATAATTCACCAAAAGAGTTCAGATTAGAAAGATTTGAATCCAGGCAGCAGTCCACACCATCTTGCATCTCATAATCTGTGGGAATATTCCCATTCAACTTATCATCAATAGAAAGCACAGCATTAAAATCCACCAACACCATCCAAGGAAGAGAAGAGAAAACACTTAATTCCCTGATTTTGTTCCACATACACCTTCTATGACCAACAGTGTGCAGACCATACACAAAGGTAACCAAAAAGATATCTCCAGTAACCAATAAATTGACACGGCAATGAATCCACTGAGTATCCACTTCCAAATCTCCACAGCAACATAAGAGGGGTCCCAGATAACCAACATCCTATTATTATCATGGTGGCCAAAATTATTTATTGAATTCCAAGAAGGAATCTTGGTGTTAAAAAAATGATCCAAGCTATTCTGAGACAACTTAGTCTCAAGGATTCCAAATAAGGTAATCTTGTGTTGTCTAAGAAATTTCACAACAGTAGATTTTTTAGTGACCTTATTGAACCCTCTAACATTCCAAAAGCCAATCATTTTTGTCTACCTAAAGGTGATCTACCTCTAGAGACAACATCATTTGTTTTGCTAAGATTTCCAGTGACACCAGCAGTGTTGTGCCAGTTATTCTTCTTTTTCTTCTTTAATTTCTTTGAACTGGAAGCAACAGTGTCACCCTTTTCCACCAAATCATCTTATTCAACTTCATCTGCCCAAAATGCACTCTTTCCAGGGGATAGAACATCAAAATAAATAATCACAGGAGTTGTGACTTTATCAACTGGCACATCTGTCCCTTATCGATGAGATCTTTGCCCGATTTTGCAAAGACATCATCGGCAGACTTATTAACATCAAGACGGTTGAGAGAACATCAATGAGACTTGGGTGAGTATCAATGAGACTTCTTTTGAGCATCAGTAGGGGCATAATTCTTATCTATTACAATCACTTTCTTCTTCTTTGAGGAGTTAGGTTTAGAAACACCAGGTTTTTTTGACCTAGCAACATACAAAGCTGGAACTTCAATCTTAGAATCATCACATCCAGCTTCATTATGCCTTAGTTTATTACACTTGGTACAAAACTTAGGCATTTCCTCATCTAAAACAAAGTTTGCTTAAGAACTTTCCCATCATGCAATGTAATACTGAATCACGAGGCGATTTCATCTTGAGATCCACTTCCACAAGGCAACTGGAAAAACTCAACACCTTCCTAGAGGCAGTAACCTTATCAGTATACTAAGGACTCATAATAAAGGAACAAATTTTACTCAATGCCCTATCCTTCCAAAGCCTTAATGGAAGATTAGGCAACTACACCCAAACTGGAACAACAAAACATACTTCTTTACTAAAATTGAACATCTTGGACATCTTATTCAAAAGCATAGGTTTCCTAAAAGCATAAAAGGGACCAGCCTGCAAAACTTCATTGAATCAGATTCTTGTTCGAACAAGAACACGATCCAACCAGAATTATGATAGTGATATCTACATTTCCTAGGCCAGGCATTCACAATTCTTTTTAAAGCATCCCTACCAGGAAATTTGGAGGGAAAAATACCAATTATACTAAGCTTCTCCATACTATCATCATTCTCATCCTCCTCCTCCAAAAACACACTTTGATCCATTAAACAATCAACATTATCAGTCAATAATACCACCTCATCAGATGGTTTCCTATTTTTCTTAACAAGCTGGGCCCAAGAAGCAACCTCATCCACAGCTTTAGCAGCATTATAACCAAGAAAGTAAATAGGTTGAGCAACTGCTGCCTCCCCCACAATTTCACTAGCAACAGGAGAAATAAAAGCAGAAGCAACAACAGGAACCTCAACATCCTTTAACAAAGAAGCATCACCACAAAGAGCAGGTTTGGCAATCTCCAAAATTGTAGTAGAGACAGGATCCACCCCAGAGTTCTGAGTCCCCTTCTCCACCACACATTCTAGTCCTAAAGAATAAGTAACACCATCAAAGACATGTCCTACACTTGAAGAACCAGATTCAACTGTTAGGTGTAGTGCCCGAAAGACAATTTGTGTAATTGTTTTTAAATAATGAATGACAGAACTTATCTCACCTTATTACTTGCTTTGTGCTTGTAAAGTGATACACTGCTGCAAACCCTAAGTATATCTGTATGTAACCACTTAACTCAGTATATGGATTACACGTGAGGATTGAGTTAGTGGTGGTATACTTAAACTGTTAGTCCGTGGTGAACTTAATCAGAGTTTAGGGTCTCTTGATTAAAACACCAATAATGCGCCCAGAACACCTTAGGGTGTGATAGTCTTATCCGGACTGTCGGTAGAGGGTACCTACGTGGGGCATTTATATATGATGGCATTCATAAAGGACTGGACCGATTTAATCTGTATTTCTCGGTATAATTCCGTAATCGATGAATCTTATTAAATCATTAGATGATCATATATGGATCAACCTTAATCTGAGGTGATCACGGTGGTCTTTGCTTGTCTCGGGGTAGTGTTTGATGTGTTAGTTCACGGTTCACTTAAATATGTGTTCCAAGCCACTTCTCATTGGCACTATCTCCGGATGAGTGAGTAGTTACGATTTTCACGGACATGGAATCCATTCCTTCCTCAAGGGAAGTAGAGATAGTCCCTTGTTTGTTAGCCCTAAGAAAGTGATCGATCCGGGAGTACACATTTGACTAATTAGCTACTAGTCGAGATATGTGCTAATTGATCATCGAGGGTTAATGGTAAATAAGGATAAGATATTACGAGTCGGGTTCACGGAGACTTCCCACTCGAGAATGGACGATCTATGGAGGTTAATCCGTATGTAGTGATTATATCAATGGGCGCTTATTCACTCTATGGGTTGAGTATAAGTATACATCTATAATCGGTAGAGTTCGATTTCGGGTTTATGGTGGCTTAATCCCGGAATTAATAATTAATGTACTTATTTTGTTCGATGAATAATTAATTATTGGAGCTCTCTGGTTATAGGTCCATGGTCCCCGATGTGGCTTCGTAATTCGGACTAATAATTCTTGTTATTTGGGCCTCATTGATAATTAATTGGTGGTGGCTAATTAATTGATATGCATGGATATTATTTAGTTGAAATTTAAATAATATAATCTGTGAAAAAAGTTATTTTACGTGGGCGCAGTGAAGCTTAGTGTGGCGCCAATATGTCTTGGATTTTCCAAGAAATTAGTTTTCCTGGATAATGACATATTGTGTAATTAGTTATTTATTTGTTAAATAATTAATTGGATAAATAAAAGAAAATAATTTATTTATTATTTATCTCTTAACTATAAGGATAATTATATTTTCTTATTATAAGATTGTAATTATCTCTTATTTTTATTGGATAATAATAATTAGAATTATCTCTTTTATTTTGTTAAACCGATTGGGTATAGGTTTTCTCTCTTGGATTTTGCTATAAAAAAGAGATTTCTCCCGAGCCCTAGTGAAAGAGGGCCACGAAATTTATAGAGAAAAAAGGCTAAGGAGTTCGATCCTTAGCTCCACCCGGTTGGAGAAAAACTTGGAGTTTTTCTTGGAAGCATATCTAGGAGGTTCTCATATCAAGAAGGGTGTCCACCAACCACCGTTTGGAGAACACATTGGAAGATCAAGGCTTCTCATCCTAAGATCAAGGCTTCTCATCCTAAGATCAAGGCTTCTCTTCCCGATATTGGTAACATAATCTTAACCCTCTTGTAGTAGTTTGAGTCTTTTAATTATGTATTGTGGTATATAAGTCGTGATCCATCCGCTGCGCGTAGATCTAATTCGTTTAGATCTAAGATCCTGCATCCTTCATGTGGTATCAGAGCAAGGTTCCACGATTTATATAGTCATAATCGTAGTTAAACGATTTAAAAGAGTGGAATTGCATGTAGGTATTTTTTTTTACTTATTTTATGCACTGATGTGATTAAAATTGTTATGGTTGAAGAGATGGATTGGGGTTGGCATCTTTTACCCGTTAGATCTATTATAAACTCATATGAACGATGAAAATTCGTTCATATGAGTATAGGAAATTATGTAATTTATTTTTATTGCAATTTTAATTTCCAGAAAATAGATCTGTTTAGATATTTCGTTTTTCCCGTTGATCGAGCCGTTAAAAAGAAGATCCCTCCGGTCAGAATCAACATTGGAATTTGATGAACAATTCCACAAAATTTGGCATCAATCAGAGTCCGTTTGATGTCCGTTCGTTGCTGCAAAGAAGCTGATGTAACAGAAAAACGCAGGATTCACAGAAACCCTACCTGTGACTTCCTCGAATTTCTGGGAGAGTTTCGACCGTTGAAATACAAATCCAACCGGTCAGATTTACAAATATGGAGTTTTGGACGTGGAATAAAAATTTCAGGTCGATCGGGTTTCATCTCGATTCCCTATCGGCAGCGGGAAGTCATTGATGCGCTGCTGTAAAAGTCAGATTCAGCAGCAAGTTGGGCGGCTCACTGGAGAAGATTGACAAGTCAAAGCTCCGATCCAACCGTCCATCTTGAAGTCCGAAGAATGAAGATCAGATCTGGAAAGTTTCGTCCCGATCCGAGTTCGTTTGATATGCCAATCGTCGAAGATTCTATACAGCTGCAGATTAGGGTTTTAATTTATTTTTCGAATAGATTAGTTCACGAAGTATCAACGGTCCATCTCGGTGTTTATTTTCCGCACTAGTATACATGTGTAGATTGTATGAATAGAACCGGAAAATTGCCATGACATGCATCATATCATGAATTCCACTCCATATGCATACATGTAGATATTAATTCGAGGAATTAGTTAGGCATGTATAAAACACGCAATTAGTTTTAATTAATTGTTTGATATTGATTAGAAACTAATTAGGGTAAAAACCGAGGAACACGGGTTTTTTCAATCGTCGAGGTTGGGTGATGGATTCTCGGTGAATCCCACTCTGCGAAAGCATAAGGAGTAAAATCCCGAAACCTCGTGGTTAAGGTGTTGGATTCTCGGTGAATTCCACCTTACCTAAGACGAGATTACGTTTTTGTTCCGTAGTGTCTACGTGAAAGTTTGGTGTTTAAGGATTGGATAATCACGGGCAAACAGGTTCGAAAGTGGTTTAACCACGGTTGGGTGGTCAACAGTAGCTACGGCTCAATCGACTTCACCCTCCACGTGTGGCGTTTGCACGGGGGTCTGGCAATACTGAGCCATCTGAAGAGCCACTACGGCTCAACGGAGCTCTCCTAGCCTTGACCCGTCCGACGGTCACATATGTTCTAACGAATAGGTCGGGTGGGTTAGCCCACATAACCGACAACATTCGGGCCTGTGAATTATTGTTCCTTAATCTAACATCAAGTCCAAAAACGTGATCAGTAAACCCACCACTTTTTCAAAATATTGAGTGGGAGCGGGAGAGGCGACAGCCGACCCCACGGCCTCTACTGTTGACACAAGCAACGTGAGAGAATGGTGACGCCTCGTGCCGGCTTTGATTTCGGCCCCCTAAGGAAGGCCTTCACCGCTATCAAAATTCAAGGCTTGGTCTCCGAAAGGATAGGATTTTGGGTACTCGTCGGGTCACCGACCGACCCTAAGCGGCACACTCGGGTCTACCTAAAAATGCGAGACAATGAGGTCACACTCATAAAGGGTATTTTTGGTAGTACCTTGGTTGAAAAAGGAAAGGTGATTGACGATCACAAATGAGATGTTCGATTCTCAATCGATCTTCAATATTAATCGAAACCTCTTTGACCTACCCTAAGGCGGCACCGAGGCATTAGATTAAATCCTTGGAGCAGTAGGATAGACTATAAGTAATTAGTTTATGTTCCTAAAATTTTAGTTGTGTATGATTTGGATTTATTTTACATCGAGTTTATTTACAACTATTTATATATCTCTCTGAGGTACTAGATCGCTAGTGTATGTAAAATTGACTAATAACGACTTCGTTAAAAGTGGTAAGTAACTAGAACGTTGTACTTATTAATCTCACATGCGATTAATTTTTCGAAGAGATATATCTCTTGAGCCTTCAAAACTTAAGTGGCGTAAATAAGTATGTCATTGCAATGTCAATCGTCTTGAGCGAGAGACAACCGTAGTTAGTTTGAAAGGTGATTGGGACGATAAAATTCTTCCAGGTGAATTTTAATTGTGTAGTGTCTACACGAGAAATTTTCTAATAGAAAAATTGGAGACTCATAAATTAAAGTGTCATTTGGTTAGACGGTATTTGGAACCGATAAACTAGTGGGAGCTTTTATCCTATGTTTTTCTAATTTATTAGAAAATTAGTCCCACTGGGTAATGCTTTCACTAGACATCCCACAGTTCACGAGTAGTATCTACTCAAGCGAACTGCTAGTTCAAGACTATTTCCTTTTAAGGAAAGTTAAGAATGGGAAAGAGTGTTTATAAGTGTTAATCATCTTAACTAAAGTTTTGAGGCTAAACCGAAACATTAATTAAAGAAAGTATAGGATAAGGAAAGTGATTTTGGATCACTAACGACTTTCTTAACAGAGTAACTTGACTCGGTGGCTTAGTTCTTTGGAAGAACAATGTTGCTGTGCATTAATGATTAATAAAGTAACAACGGGCAGTAATTTCAGCTAGAATAGTGGGAGTGATATAAGGAAATGAATTTCGGATTCTATCCTTGAATATCACAGAAAAATTTATTTTTCTGTTTACAAATTCGTTGAAACAAATGGATTCACTTTCGTCTCGATATTGCAGTTGCTTTAAACAAAGTGAAGATGACATTTGTAGTACGAATCTGAGACTCGGACTTTTGTTTGATAAAGCAGAACCACTAAGAAAAGTCGAATAGGTATGTGTAACACATCTAAAACTATTAAAGGTAAAAGGTTTCCGTATTAAGATAAACGACTTTTCAATATCTATTAATTAGTTCATATATCCTAGAGATAAGACCTAAAGATCGGCTAAGGGTGATTCTATTTCCCGATCTGGGAACACTGCCTCAAAGGAACAATGACTAAGTTTCCTTTCAATCGGGAAAGGGTAATAGATTTGAAGAGGTAACATAACTTGGTCACCATGACCTTCGAGGTCTAGTGAGAGATACAAGCTAGTGGGAGATTTTGAGTGGTGACATTTTTGTCGATATAACTACTCAAAACGCGATTTAGTTTATCGAAAGAATAAGAGGAGGAGTCTCTGATTTTAGCAGAGAATAGAGTATTCCATGCTCAGAAATAGGCTATCGCATAGTCTTGGGACAGATGCTCGGCCTGCCTCCTAGTGGAATGTTTTTCCACTGAGGAAGAAACCATACACTTGCCCGATATAGTTATTAATGTGCTACAATACAATTGCTTAAACTCGATTAAGATAATTGGTTGCAAAATAACGGTTAACATTATTATGTAAACCGAGAAGTCTACCTAGAAGATGCTAGTGAGTTTATGGATAAGGAGTGAATTCGGTTCACACCACATCCGTAAATGTAGGCATTTAGCATTTAATGCTTGAAGGTAGGATGGGATTTTATACGTTCGATTGTGACTGTTAGTGAAATATCTTAATGTCACGAGTGAAGGTTGGTTTTAAGATTCTTGAGATCGAAAGTGACGGTTGGACTGTCACACCCTTTCCGAAAGAATACATAGATAACAACCTTAGAACTTGGAGTACGGTTACTCAAGGTATTTACTATCTGATTTAATCAGACCACGTCCAACATTAGTTGTTGGGGATTACACTGATAAATACTACTAGATCGAATGTCAATCCACCCAAGACACAAGTGGGAGTATGTTTTAACCGTTGACCCATTGTGATTTTTTGGACTTTATAACCTGCTGGGGTGATTGATAACCTATGGCTCTTGGTGGGTCAGTATAGGATTACGATTATAGAGGTTGGTTTGAAAACCTTAACCACGTGAATGGAGTTTTGGTACTCAGATTACTGTTCAGACCTCTTGTAGAACCACCTGAGTGTCTCAGGCCCGATTGGGAGCAATTGGATCTACGAAAAAAAGTCGAATGAATAGGAAAGTTTAAACTTTCAGCGCAAAGTTGAGTGGTATAGGGGTGATTCCCTGACAAGTAGAGAGTTAACCAGACCTTGAACTCTCTCACCACTCAGTCTTGCTAGATTTCGTTAGAAAACAGAAAATAGGGGTGATTCCACGAGACTTTCTTGCCGAACAACGGAATCAAATTCATTGAGCATGAAGGGTTTTAGCTAAGAATGAATAACGGATTCGTTACAAAGCGAGAAGATAGGGGTGATTCCCTAAGACCTTTTTGCGAGACTAACGATATCTTAATTCATTCGAAAGAACCTTTGGTAGGAGGCTGCCGCCATGGCTTATATCCTTTGTGGATTTAAGAGAACCTCTCGGTCATTTAAAAGTCACATGTTTTAAAATATATGGACTTGACCAAAATATTGATTAGTTTTTGTAGACTGGATATCAATATTGGTAATGTAGTAGTAGTAGTATTAGTGTTCATAAATGATAACACTAAAACGGTTGGAAACAACATGTGTGTGCTATCTGAAGTCGGAAACTGACAGGCCAAGATTCTCTGGATGAGAGAGTTGGACTATATTCTAAGAATCTGATTCGGTCAGATTCACCAGAATGAGTCATTGGCTATCCCACCTATCTCATTGAATAAGATGATTATTCATATACATATGAAACATTCATCGAGAGTAGTCCTACCCTAACTCTCAGGAATGATTCTCTAAATCTTCGGATAAAGAGAAAATGGGATAGAGTCTCTCTTGGATAATGGCAAGTCAGGTTATCACAAGTCAATAGTAATCGAATCTTGGATTCGAGCAATAAATAGCGGTTTAATCGTCCTCAAGTATCTTTAGAGAACGAGGAGTCATATTCTTGTATATTCAGTGCAAACTTGAATATGGTTGACTTCTACACGATTCGACTTGTAGTCGATTAAGGATGATCATTAAGTTGATCTCGGGCTCAGGTGTTTACTCATAGTGCTTAGAATTTGCTTTTATGGTCTGGGAGTAATTCCAGGTCTGATAAGCCGATATCACTTCATTGTGAAAACTGTGAAGAGATAGCTTAGAAGGATCTTCTCAGTCACAAGAAGTCAAAAGCATATTGAGAGAGAGTACCGCTTTGATTAGATGGACCAAATGACGTTCGATCCTAAAGATCGTCTCGAGCCGACAACCTAACTGATCGATCGAGTGCTTGAAGGGTACGGCATTGATAGATATGTCTCATCTGCTTTTAGAGCAAGTGGGAGAGTGTTGTGAATAAGATGAGAAAGTGTGTGCTCTAAAAAACAATCGTTGCTTGTCATTTCGTGCAAGTGGGAGATTGTTAGGTGTAGTGCCCGAAAGACAATTTGTGTAATTGCTTTTAAATAATGAATGACAGAACTTATCTCACCTTATTACTTGCTTTGTGCTTGTAAAGTGATACACTGCTGCAAACCCTAAGTATATCTGTATGTAACCACTTAACTCAGTGTATGGATTACACGTGAGGATTGAGTTAGTGGTGGTATACTTAAACTGTTAGTCCGTGGTGAACTTAATCAGAGTTTAGGGTCTCTTGATTAAAACACCAATAATCGCGCCTGAACACCTTAGGGTGTGATAGTCTTATCCGGACTTTCGGTAGAGGTACCTACGTGGGGCATTTATATATGATGGCATTCATATAGGAATTTGGACCGATTTAATCAGTATTTCTCGGTATAATTCCATAATCGAGGAATCTTATTAAATCATTAGATGATCATATATGGATCAACCTTAATCTGAGGTGATCACGAGTCTTTGCTTGTCTCGGGGTAGTGTTTGATGTGTTAGTTACGGTTCACTTAAATATGTGTTCCAAGCCACTTCTCATTGGCACTATCTCCGGATGAGTGAGTAGTTACGATTTTCACGGACATGGAATCCATTCCTTCCTGCGGGAAGTAGAGACAATCCCTTGTTTGTTAGCCCTAAGAAAGTTATCGATCCCGGAGTTCACATTTGACTAATTAGCTACTAGTCAAATATGTGTGCTAATTGATCATCGGGGTTAATGGTAAATAATGATAAGATATTACGAGTCGGGTTCACGGAGACTTCCCACTCGTAATGGACGATCTATTGAGGTTAATCCGTATGTAGTGATTATATCAATGGGACGCTTATTCACTCTATGGGTTGAGTATAAGTATACATCTATAATCGGTAGAGTTCGGTTTTGGGTTTATGGTGGCGTAATCCCGGAATTAATAATTAATGTACTTATTACATTCGATGAATAATTAATTATTGGAGCTACTCAGTTATAGGTCCATGGTCCCCGATGTGGCTTCGTAATTCGGACTAATAATTCTTGTTATTTGGGCCTCATGATAATTAATTGGTGGGCTAATTAATTGATATGCATGGATATTATTTAGTTGGGCTAAATAATATAATATACTGTGAAAAGAGGCATTTTATGTGGGCACAGTGGGCTTAGTGTGGCGCCAATATGTCTTGGATTTTCCAAGAAATTAGTTTTCTGGATAATTACATATTGTGTAATTAGTTATTTATTTGTTAAATAATTAATTGGATAAATAAAAGAAAATAATTTATTTATTATTTATCTCTTAACTGTAAGGATAATTATATTTTCTTATTATAAGATTATAATTATCTCTTATTTTTATTGGATAATAATAATTAGAATTATCTCTTTTATTTTGTTAAACCGATTAGGTATAGGTTTTCTCTCTTGGATTTTGCCTATAAAAAGAGAGTTCTCCCCGAGCCCTAGGTGAAGAGAGGGCCACGAAATTTATAGAGAAAAAAGGCTAAGGAGTTCGATCCTTAGCTCCACCCGGTTGGAGAAAAACTTGGAGTTTTTCTTGGAAGCATATCTAGGAGGTTCTCATATCAAGAAGGGTGTCCACCAACCACCGTTTGGAGAACACATTGGAAGATCAAGGCTTCTCATCCTAAGATCAAGGCTTCTCTTCCCGATATTGGTAACATAATCTTAACCCTCTTGTAGTAGTTTGAGTCCTTTAATTATGTATTGTGGTATATAAGTCGTGATCCATCCGCTGCGCGTAGATCTAATTCGTTTAGATCTAAGAACCTGCATCCTTCATCAACAGGTGCAAGAACACATCCAGCAGGTGCACTAACACTCTCATTGTTCTTAGCAATCACAAGAACATCTGTTGAACTAACAACAGGAGTATGAACCAACACACTCTCCACAATATCTGATTGTTTATCAACTTCTAACAGTTCAGAAAGAGTAGTAGTACTTGCCAATTCGGTATCATTCAAAATAATCTTCTTTTCACAGTACTGATAGCCGGAGTAACTAATTTTCCAAATTTCAATCTAATAGCCTCATACACCTTAGGATTACTACACAATGAAGCAGATTCCATCACCTCCACCACTGCAAGGGCATCAACCACACCACCCACACCAGGTGCAGGAGCAGCTCCTGCCTGCTTCCATGAAACAGGGGGATCTAGCAACAGATTCTTTTCCAAAGTGTTTCCATCTTCAACTTGAGCTGCAGTGTAGCGAAGAATGGCATTAGAAGTCGCATCAACTGCGCAGATCAACTGCACTTTCAAGTTCATCCGTATCCAAAGTTTGAACAGTGCCATCTTCATCTTTTTTCTTATTTTTCCTAGCCATGGATCAAAATAGAGGCTGTAAGTTCAGAATGTAGTGGAACGAGTATAAGAGAAGCAAATCGAACAAGAAACAAGCAATCAGCTGATAAATCTTCACCAGCTCACACCTGTACAGAAGGCACATCAAGAGGCATCCCCAACACAGAGCAAAGGGAATGCGAGTTGCTACACCTAGTCTTGGTGCCACTGAATGTTCTAAAGAATTGACAGAGGATGAAGCAGACTTTGCGGATGCACCTACATCAGCACAGGCATAAACCACCAATGACAATCCAGATATGTATTTTCATCTAGACATTGGCCCCCTGATTGTTGACATGGAAAAAATAGCCCCTGCCAGGGACAATTTTGACGTCAACACTAAGAGATGCAGGCACTTCATTGAGCCAGAAAATTGAATCTCTACTCAGTCATATTGAGCTTCAAGACGCAATCATTGAGCAGAAAGGAAATTTGCTAACTCAAATAAGTGCCTTGGTCCCCCAGCATGTGCATACTGAACTAACACATCTGGGAGAGGCAATTGATGCAAGTATTGGTCCAATGGATGAGACATTGGACTCTCACACTCAACAACTGTAGATCATTGATAATACCATGGATCTTACTGTCAAAAAACTTGACACAATCCTGACAGTGTGAGGCCACCAACAAGATTCTTGAAGAGAGGCTTGATCCTACCAAAAAAGGGGAAGGTAGTAAGCCTGAAAGCTCTATGGGTAAGGGCAAAGATTGAAAACTCTAGGCCTTAGAAAAAGTTGTAATATTTTTTTTTACCTTGAACAACTTTATGCCCTTCATGGATGAATAAGAATTTTTAAAGTTCTATTATATTGCTTACTTATGTTCCGGCTTATGAGGGTTTTGGCATCAGCAAAAAGGGGAAATTGTTAGGAACATTTTACTGTTTTGATGATGACCGCTAGCTGTTATAGCAAGCCTGAACTAAGTCAAAATTATTTAGTTTCATTTGTACAGGCTTTACTTAGAAGTCTGACATGTTGTAAGAGTTTAGTCAGACAAGCATTGTACTAGATGATCGTCGCGAGCCTTACGTCGATTATACTAGCAAAATTACTAGGTTAATCATAGTATAGCAAGGGAGAATCAAGGTCAATCCCACATAGACAATGCAAATTAAGCATAAACAATTCTGACCTAATCAAGAAGACATAAGTGGTCATTGACCAACAATAAACATAAAAGAAACATGGTATTCCTTCCATATCCTTTCTATCTACTAACTTGGTTTAGTTAATCCTTATGTTTACTTCCCCATATAATTTCCTTAAACTAATCGAGCTTTTAATTCAGTTTTAGCTACGGGTGCATCTCCTAACCCTATCTACTTCAACTGTAAGGACAACAGACAATCTATATGCAACTAACATCCTTCGTTGGTTGTCTTAGCCCATGCGCAATAAGTTTTAGAGATGCCGGCACAAGACCGGAGACCTCCCTGAGAAGCTATCGACTATGACTAGCACATTCCTAGGATCCATCAAGACAATGTCCTAATTAATACTTCACTAACAGTCCTTCATGTTAATTTATGAATTACGAATACTAGATTTGCCAGACATATTACTCGTTTTAATTATTCCTGCCGATCAACGTAGCTGACGTTGAATCTGTAGATTAAGGTGACCTAAAATTACCTCGGTAAATCAGTATAGACCGCCAATTTACGGGGGCGGTGGTTCTTAATCGGGAATCTGCATTGCTCAATTTAGATTAATTCAAGTAAATTATGGGGTTGTTAAACTTGCAGATTAACTAGAACACGCAAATACAAGTAGATCTACCATATTAAAGACATAAAGGAATGTTCAAAGCTTCATACATTCAACTATAGAGATCAAGATTGATCCAATCAAGCTAAAGATGACAAGGAAAGGAAGGAAACCAGAAAATAAACTCCGAAAGATTAAAAGAACTTTATTGCATCAAAACTGTATAATGTATATGATAATAATAAATAGAACATGGAACATACATACTAATATTATCAGTTCTACGGATTTATATTGATACATTAGCCGACTTATGACTCAAATAAACCCATACCGACCTAGTAGATGCGGTAGATTCAGTTTCTTGTTCCCTAAGACCCTCGGTTTATCGGGCTTAGTCCACGGTAAACCGGGTCTAAATTTCTTCTTTCCTTTAAGCAGATGTTTTCCTGGACTTACTCCACTCGGCCCAATGCTCTTTCCTTGATCCAGATCCATCCTTATGTGCTCCAGATTTGCTACATTCTGAAATATACATAAAACAAGGCAAAATAGTACCAAATCTTCGAGATAATGTCACAGATGCAGAATTACAATCTTAGGAACATGCACTCAGTGTTTAACATATATTCCTTCAAAATAATCGGCCTATCTACACTCTCTAGAGTAGAATTCAGGGTAAATAAGTGTTAATTTAATGGTGCATTTAGAGCGTTATCAATATTCGTGCCATAAACCAATATGTGTGCAATGACTCACTATCATCAATTACGCATACAAAATCACATTATATCAACCATTATTTTGGGAAAAACACATATCATGCATTATTCCATAAGTTCCCCATTAATCATCACCTACCAATGAATCAATGTGTCGTGTGATAAATCTTTTGTGATACTGTACTCATGAAAAGATTGAAGTTATGGAGACCCCACAATCATTACTTACCAATGTGCACACTCGATCCTCTTGCTTTCAGACTTAGGCAAACAACATGGAACCTTACTTGGGCCGGACAGACTTGGGGACCGAGTATCACTCTTAGGTCCCCGTTTGTTTTTATTGTTGATTTTTTTTGACTCGTTTTTTTCTTTCTTTTTTTCTTTTGCATATATATATATATATATATATATATATATATATGTATATATATATGTATATATATATCTATATATATATATGTATATATATATATATATATCTAAAAATAGCCGTGTGTTTAACACTCCTTCGGCTCTCACTCTTTTCCAGCTCTCACTCACAAGTTTGTTTGTCCTGGTGTACCTTGCTTGGCACCCAAGTTGCTATCCTCCTCTTACAACAAGGGGTTAAAGTATATCCATCGACAAATATCGATTCCCGGTCTAGGATAACTCTTTGTCTAATCCAAATACTTCTCACTCAGATTGCGTGCTCAAAGATTGAATGCAAATGGCAAAATAACAATTAATAAGTCACTACTTCATTCAGTCATAAGACTCATAACACATGCTCATCCTTCCATATTAAATCGTATAATGTTCCATCTACATGACATACTGAAGATTTGAGTCATACGTGATTAAAAAGTGTGGTTCACAACAGAATGTATGAATAATGTGTCACTACTTCAAAAGTGAACATGACTCTCACCTAAGCTTTGTGAAACAAAGATATAAGTAATTAGCTCAATTTCCTTACTTAGAATAGATCAAAAATCCATGTGGTGAAAAATGTATCTTAGAGAATCAAGATAATCTAACAATTTGGAATACAGTGTTTATAAGCTATGTGACGTGCCTACCCCCCACTTAATCGAAATATTGTCCTCAACGAGAAGATGATAATATAAAATGAAAAGGAACTTAGCTTCGGTTAAGCGTGGAGCCAAGTAAGAAACTGGATCATCCAAATTGCAATGGCTCATCTAAGAAGTCCTTGACCAAATGTGCTTTGAATCTCTCAAATAATCCAAGAAGAATTAGGTGACAACAAACCGTATAGTAAAATTGCAGTAGGAAAAGAGAAATGAAATAACTCCAAACAAATTAAGCCGACAAAATCATTATATGATTATTATAAATTCTGCTACAGAACTAGATAGGAAATAAAATAACATACAATAAATGGAAAATAACAACAATAAAAAGAAATAACTAGTCCTTGTCAAAATACTCCTCCCAGTCAGTTCTAGGCTCAAAAGCGGGAGGTGGTCCAGAACTTGAGGCAGCAACGGCGGAGGAAGACGCTGCGTGATGTGGGGCAGATCTAGGTGGTAGGGTCGAATGAGGAACGCCTAAAAAGTCTATAATACGATCCATCTTCCGATGTAGACTCAAAATTTCTCATGTGTTCTCCTCAATCAAGGCACTCTAGGAACGAGGTCCTCCATGTACCGTAGTACGCTCTCTTTCGGCTCTTTTACCGACCCATCTCGGTGCTCTCGAAACCGACTGCAAACTGGTCTTCGGTTTAGGCTCTTCCCAAACGTCATTAACCAGAACTTTGTCCTCGCCCTCCATAGTGAACATGTCTATCATAGGGCCATAAGGCAACTGATCTCGCTCGGACTCATCGGAAGCTCGTGAATACGGCTGTACATCAATTGGCCGATGTTGACTGGAGATCCCTGCTCCAGATAGAACATCAACTCCGCCCTCTTCGGATTGATAGATGCCGTGTTCTTTGTCGGCAGAAGGCGGGAACATACAAATCTGTTCACCATCTTCCTATCCCAGGATAAGTCATTCTCTAGGAAGATGGTCGGGGCTCCCAGAGGATTGCGCTTCCATTCCACCTCGAAGTAGTCAGCGATCATCTGCATCCTCTCTAAATCATTCACATCTGTGGAGGATGTATATTCATTTGGGCCCACTGGTGGATTGCGCACCCCATAGTACTCGTTGATCTTTTTAATCATAAAGTCTACTTTTACTCCCCGGACCATGGCAAATGTAGCCCCAGGGTTATGCGCCAGATACGCATAAAATTCATGCACCACCGTAGCATTGAACCAGCTTAGGGCCTCCGCCATATCCAAAATATCTTGAACCTTCATGGCTCTTGGCAAGATCGAGCCACAGTCCTTCAAGTCTACATCACGCTCGCGTGTAACAGGCCGTCCGTTCCAGTGACCTCGGAACGACTCATAAATTTCAAGTGAATTAAATTTCTCAACCACATCAATTAAGGGGTTGGCGTCTCCATATACAACATGTTGACCGCTTGGACGACGAGCGGTTCTGCTACGCTTGGGGGCCATTCCTTTGAAGAACAGAGACTGTAGATGATCTTTGGCCCGAAACCGGACCCTCGATAAATCGGCAGGTACTCCCGATTTACCGCGGCTAATTTTTTTTGGTTTTTACAGGAACTTTGCTACTGATGAAGAAAGATGACAAACTGCAGCAACAAGAGCCATGGTAGCACCACTGAGCAACAAAGGATGGCAAAAAAAGGGTGTTTTGGTGTTTAAATGGAAGAAAAATGGTTGATTTTGGTGGTGGTAGTGGTGGTGATGTTGCCGAGATTTGTAGTTGAAGGAGAAATGGAGAAATTGGTGGTGAAGAAGAAGGAGATGATTGATGAAGATGATGAATAATGGTGGTAGGAGGTTGTTTATATAGGAGAAAATGATAGAATGTAGGAGGATTTAGTGGGATGGTGGGTAGAGGAGTAATGAGGTTGAGGGAATTGAGGGGTTGATTGATGGGATTGAGGTGGAGTTATGGTGGAGTGTGAGAAAGGATGAAATGATGGAAAATAGGGAAAATAGGGCAGTTTTGCTGACTGGTGGGCTGACCGAGGCAACGCGTGTCCATCACGTGTCATCTAAAGGTCTGCTTTTTAATCTAACATGCAAAAACTAAAAAACCCTAGCTCGGTAACCCGGGGGTTTCTCCCAATTTACCGAGGCCTATTTTCTCCAGATTTTTCTGTTCTCCGGTTCTGCACACTTTACCTTAGCTTACTCCTCGATCTAGACCTCAAAATTACTAGTTTCTTACTCATTTTTTTGCTAGTTCCGACTCAATCCTATCCTACTTCTCTAGAATCACCAACGAGTAAAAAAAACCTTCCCAACAACCATCGGTTTCAAGCCTAAGGGTGCAGTAGCAAAAGAAAAAGGTCATCATTTCATCCGGCTACTTTTATTGACTCCTATCCTAACTAAGGGTTCAAGATAATTAGTTCTGAGTTTATAGTCGCCAGCTCGACTTTCTTCAGATCCTCACTCACTCAAAGGTCGGGGCTTTAACTCATCTTTACTCTAACGGTTTTTACTATCATAGAACCTTTTTGAGCTCTTCTCCTAGCACGCTTTTCTCTTTTTTCTCGTGCACTAGGTCTACCCCTGCTTTGAGATCTAACTTTTACGTTCAGGGATTCCACATTTTCCACTTTAAGCTCCATTTTACTACGCCTAGCAGAAGCACTGACTTCCATGAGCATCTGGTCATGGCCCTTTTCTTCACGCACTCTTAATAGTACTCTCATGAATTCCTGCTCACAAGTTTCTACTAGAACCTCTAAGTGCCTATGCCTCTCCTTCTCTATCTCAAGATTTTCACTTCCCCAGAACCATAAGTCATCATGCAACATTCGGGCCTATTATCTAGGGGCTCTAGGATCTTGATACATACAGCATCATTGTTGGTCCTCAGAGTTATCTCCCTAATGTCGAAGTCAATGATCGCTGGCCGGGTCAGCTAAGAAATGTCTACCTAATAGAACCCGGGGCACTAGGATCCTCTAAATACGCTCTAAAGCGTAAAATCTCTTTGGGAATGTAAATCCTCCCGCCTTAATCATGCAATTCCTTAGCAGGCTGGCAGGCATATCTCTAGTTCAATCGACAAAGGTCATTGACCGAGTTTGGTCCATGATAACCGGAATCTTAATCCTCTTACTGAGGGAGAAAGGAAGAATATTGCTACTCAAGCCGGAGTCGCAGAGACCTAAACCTACTGATACACCGTTGATAGAGATCGGGAGTCAGAACGTCCTAGGGTCTCCTAATTTTGCTACGGTATTTGAGTCTAGGTAATCCACAGGCTCATAAAACATATTGTCCAGATCCTCTTTAGGATCATCGGAATCATAATCAGAAGAAGATATATCAATTAACTCAAGAGGAAACTCACCCTGGACAATACATGTTGCACTCCGTTAAGCTCTCTTCAAGCTCCTGCTTAAGTGCTTCTTTTTCCTTTTCCACACGCTTCTTGTCCGCTTCGTATTGCTCTCTGACTGCTGATCCTGGATACATGGAAATTGATTTGAATGTACGAGGCATTATGTTTGAGTTGTCTGCCTTTTTCAACCTCTGCTTGACTGAATCTCTGAAGTGTCCCGATCTTCCTACAAAAGAGACTAAAGAAAACAAAGAAAAGGTTAGAAACTTCTGCTTCAGTTGGGATTAAACCTAACTGTTGCGGACCTACTAATTAAAATCAAAAAGGATATACACAGATTCACAAGGGCTGTCAGAATTTAATTTTCTGGACCTCCGTAAATCGAGGGTAGCCCTCAGTAAACATAGCCTAGAATTTCTTATTATGGTAGTTAAAGAGTGCAAGTTTAATTCAGGACGACTCAAGACTCAAAAAGAAAATAAATTTAAAAGTAAACGAAAAATTCTTAATTAGAGTTAAAAAATTGTTTATTCTTATAATTGGCCATTGTCCCTGGCAACGGCGCCAAAAACTTGATCGTCAGCCTTACGTCGATTATACTAGAAAGAGTATTAGGTCAATCGTAGTATAGCAGGGGCGAATCAAGGTCGATCCCACAGAGACAATGCAATTTAAGCATAAACAATTCTGACATAATCAATACGACATAAGTGGTCATTGACCAACAATAAACATAATAGAAACATGGTATTCCTTCCCCATCCCTTCTATTCACTAACTTTGTTTAGTTAATCCTTATGTTTACTTCCCCACATAATTTCCTTCCACTAATCGAGCTTTTAATTCCGTTTTAGCTACGGGTGCATCTCCTAACCCTATCTACTTCCACTGTAAGGACAACAGACAATTTATATGCAGCTAACGTCCTTCCTTGCTTGTATTATCCCATACGCCATAAGTTCTAGAGATTCCGGCACAAGACCGGTGACCTCCCTAAGCAGCTATCGACTATGACTAACACGTTCCTATGGATCCATCTAGACAATGTCTTAATTAACACTTCACTAATAGTCCTTCATGTTAATTTATGAATTACGAATACTAGATTGGCCAGACCTATTACTCGTTTCAATTATTCCTGCCGATCAACATAGCTGACGCTGAATCTCCAGATTAAGGTGACCTAAAATTGCCTCGGTAAATCGGTATAGACCATTGATTTACCGGGGGTGGTAGCTCTTAATCGGGAATCTACATTGCTCAATTCAAATTAATTCAAGTAAATTATAGGGTTGTAAAACATGAAAATTAACTAGAACAGATAAATACAAGTAGATATACCATATGAAAGATATAAATGAACATTCAAAACTTCATACCTTAAACTATGGAGATCTAGCTTGATCCACTCAAGCTAGAGACAGCAAGGAAGGGAAGGAAACCAGAAAATAAACTCCCAAAGCTTAAAAGAACTTTATTGCATCAAAATTGTATAGTGTATATGTTAATAATATAAGGAACATGCAACATACATACTAATATTATCAGTTCTGCGGCTTTCTATAGATACATTATCCGACTTATGATTCAAATAAACCCTAACCAACCTAGTAGATGTGGCAGATTCAATATCGTGTTCCCCAAGACCCTCGGTTTATCAGGCCTAGCCCACGGTAAACCAGGCCTGGTTTTCTTCTTTGCTTTTAGCAGATCTCTTCCTGGACTTACTCCACTCGGCCCAATGCTCTTTCCTTGATCCAGATCCGTACTTAAGTGCTCCAGATTTTCTACATCCTAAAAAATACATAAACAAGGCAAAACAGTACAATCTTAGGAACATGCACTCAGTGTTTAACATATATTCCCTCACAATAATCAGGCTATCTACACTCTCTAGAGGAGAATTTGAGGTACATTTAGATCATTATCACTAGACCGGTAGACCGGCTCAAGAAAGACACTGACCCATTTCAGTGAAGACAACCAATGAACCAAAGAAAGTAAAGTGAAGACCTATGGATCGGCTTACAACCAAGGAAGTCTTTGATGACCTTGGGTAAGTCTAAGAAATATTACAAGTGGTGGAATCTATTCATTGAATATGTTGTACACTGATCTCACCCTAATCAAGGATCAGTGAAGCACAAACATACATTGGACATGAGGGATCAATGGAGAAAGAAAGATGAATGAAAGCAATGAAAGCGGCTGAGTAAATGTTCTATTGGCTGACTAAAGATATAACGGTGAAAAAAACCTCAACGGCGAAGTAACAGTCAAGGCAGCCTAGTAAGTTTAAATTCAGAAATCTGCTATATGATTAGATCGAAGATCAAGTAATTAATCCAGAATCAATCAAGGATGGATTATATGATGGACATTGAAGAAAATCCAGATCACTGAAATTAAAGAGAATAATTCAAGAAAGAAACAAGAAATACATCAAGGATTATTCTCCATATCTAATAGCCAATGGACGGAATTTCAAATTCAAGAATTTATGGCTATAAATAGAAGGCATTGACATAAAAAAAGTAACGATTGATTCAAGAACAAAGAGTGCCGATACTCTGTCAAATTTACTAGCCTTCAAATCTTGAATTACACTGACACATCTAGAAAAGAACATCACAGAAATCATAAGCTCCTAATCTACATCAAGCACTGAGATTGATCAAACCTTTCTATGAATCATAATCACACCAGTTTGTAGCAATTGAATCAGATTGTCTGAGAAGGAATCGCAACCGTGAAGTGATAGCTGCTGATGGATTTGTTCCCATTTAGCAGTGTGGGTGACTAAGTCACTGATGCTTTCGTAGCCAGGGAGTGATAGTCTTGAGATTGTAAAGCTATGTAGTCAAACACAATCTTACTATTGTATTGGTGCAAAACAATAGTGAATTCCTCCAATCATCACAGGAGAAGAGTGGATTAAGAGATTACACCACCTTGAACCACTATAAACTTTGTGTTATTTACTTTCAGCATTTACATTCAGTATTTTATTTATATGTTTGTGATTTTTTAAGTAGTTTGAAAATACGTTTCAGAAGGGTCTTAATATTCCGCTGCACAAATGCTTTCATTAGAAAAGTTTTTGTAACTTCTGAAGTTTAAAGTTTTAAAGTACCCATATAGTCATTCACACCCCCCTATGACTATATTTCACCCTTCTCTGAGACCAACACTTATTATCTGATCTTCTCTGCCCGCTTTTATTGCTACATTAATTTTGGGGATGACACGTGGCGTTGTGCTAATCCGACCTCCGTCTAATATATATTTCGGAATGCGGAAGAATGATTTATAATAAGAAATTATTGGAACATTCTAAATTCATCTCAAAGTTGTGGCTGACTTACATACAACTAAGAGGGGGCAACTTCCCCATTGATCCAGAAAAATACACTAATATATGTACTATGTTTATAGTTTGCCCATGTCTCAAAGTATCCGTATATAGAGAATTAGGTGTGACACTAATGATAAAGATAAATTCGAATTTACATTATCAATAGAAATGTTGTATGTGTCTCTATAAAAAAAATTTCTCATAACATATTAATTATGCAAAAAAACATATTCATACGGTAACCGTTTCACAGTAAATCTTGTAGTGAAAACGATGAGTCTCCTGACAATTGAACATTGTGACACATTTTTGGATTTCAATCACGATAGTTAAGTATAAGTTTGATAATATGATATTCATTATAACCTAATTAATATAATTTATTTATATCCATATACAAAATTAAGGTACATATTTATTGCTAAAATACTCATGAGCCCATTGGGTCACACACAAATTAGCAATGATCCGAAATTCAAATGTTATTATGTGATTATTAATAAGGATTAAAGTAATTATGTTTATTACAAAGTGTTCTAGTGTAAATAATATTCTATTGTATTAATTATTTGAAATAAATAAGACTTAGAAATATTGAATTTTCTACTATGTTCAGAAAATAGTAAATACATAATTATTATTAAAAGAATTATTTATATAGTCAAAATTTCTAATATTTATTCCACAAAGAAAATGTTTCCTTTCTCCATACTCCAAGGCTACACAAGGTGGCTCTCTTGTCTTTAAAAGAGAAAAGAATTGTTCTTATCGTATAACATAACACAAGAGAGAAAACATAGGGTTTTCTCTAACGAGAGGGACACACCAAATAAAGAGTGCAGTGCGGTTGCACTTCTAAGTGACGATCCGATGCAGTTTCTAGTGGGTGGTTTGTATGGATCACCATTAGAGGTAGGATACTTGAACGACTATTGCAAAAGACAGTCAACCATGAAATTAACGTTTCGATCTTATAGATCATCCGGTAACAAATCTTACTTATTCGGTTTCTATTGAATTCCTCACCTATACACTTCTCTATATTCAAGAGTATTACATGAGGCTATGTGGGAGTGCATCTGAAATTAGGTTCAAACTTGATACTCGTGTAATATTTATTTCTAGGTCCATATTTAAATCTAAATCCATTCTGACTAAATACAATTCGGATTTGAGCTTTTGAATATTTTAGATAGCAGACTATCCTTTTCTCTCCCCAAAATTTCATAGTTTTTCTGAGTTTCTTCATACTTCTTACGAAGATTCTTAAATTCTATGTGTTGGTTTCTGAGAAATGTGATAACACCCTAAATAGTGCTATAAACTATACCCTTATTTATCCCAAATTATTCTTAAGGGAGGAAGGATGGTCCAGATATCTGTGAAATACATGTTAAATGCGTAGTGCGTATTCCTTGGTTAATGATCCCTTGGATTTTGTATTGTTCTACCTTGTTTGTGTGCTTTTCAGTATGTACCATATTCCGGAGCACTAGTGACATGGATCTGGACCGAAGGAAGTCATGAGGCCGAGTCAAGGAAGCCCATTAAGAAAACTACAAAAGAAAGAAGCTGAAGTTAGGCCTGATAGCTCGAGGCCCACTACCGAAGCGTCGTGATCTTGGAAGACACGAAACTGTTCTATGCGGTTTATCTAAGCCGGATAGGGTTTCTAGTAGGTTCTTAAGTCGCTGTAAAGCCTATATAAAGCCTACACTAGTCCATTGTAAACATACCTCTCATAGCAATTACATTATACAATACTATTATTCATGAAATAAAAGTTTAGCTTTTGCTTGGTGAGTTGTTTTCTTGTTTCCCTTCTTCCAAGCCATCTTTAGCTTGAATGGATCAAGCTAGATCTCCATAATCAAGGTATGAAGCTTTGAACATTCCTTTGGTTCTTAGTTATCGAAGATTTACTTGTTTCTAGCTATATGACGTATTTAATATGAATGTTTAACGACTCGTAATTTACCAGAATTAGTCAGAACGAATCGATGTAATTCCAGAATTAAGAGCCACCACACCCGATTCACCGGCGGTCTTTACCGTTGAATCGAGGCAACCTTTAGGTCACCCTAAATCTGGAGATTCGGCATCGCCACGATCAACGAATCTAATTTATATGTTTTAGTCTGATCACCTAATTGCATGTCATCGTAAATAAACATGAAGGACGATAAAGTGAAGTGTTAGTTAAGACATAGTCTGGATCAATCCCTAAGAACGTGCTAGTCAATCCATGATAACTGCTTAGAGAGGTTCACAGTCATGAGCCGGCACATTCTAGTGCGTATTTCATATGAGTTAATACAACCAATTAAGGAGGTTAACAGCACATAGACATCTATTGCCTTTTCAATGGAAGTAGACAAGGATATGAGACTGCATCCGTAGCTAAAATTGTATATAAAACATCTTCTGATTGATTCGGGGAATTATTGGGGGAAGAAAACATGATGAATAATTACACCAAGCTGTGAGATAGGTTAGGAAGGGATGAATATTGTTTGTCTTTCGTTCTTATGTTGGTCTAAGACAGTCAGTGTGTTCTTGATTAGATTGAGTGTGCTTATTTCTAAAGTTTCATTGTCTATGTGCACTACAAGAAAATCGAGTTTTAATGAGGGTAAATTCTCTCATTAAATGTCTATTTCCCGTCATTAAAGACTTTTAATGAAGGTTAATTTACCCTCACCGCCTTCATTGTTTGCTTCTCTATATAAAAGTAAATAATGATGGTAAAGTTTGTGTCATTAAAATATAGTTCATGACAGGAATAGTACTCTCACTAAAACATTTTTAACAATAGAAAATTCCATCACTATTCTACCATTCGCCCCTCACTAAATCATGATTTAATGATAATTTATAGCCTCACTATAAGGTCATTCCCATCACGAAATCAAAATTTAATGAAAATAGTTTTCCTCATTATAGGGTCGTTTTCCCCTCATTATATACATTTTATTGATAAAATTTACCGTCATTTCTAACAGTGAGCCCCTCATTCATTCTGTCCATCATTCTTCTTAAAATACATCCAATGAGAGGATTTTTCCATCATCAAACATCTTACAAATAAAAAGAGTTCTTGCCAAATAGAATATGCTACATTGACAACACAGATTGAACATCACATGCATTTATTTAATACCAACAAATGATTTATTGATAGAAATCAACAAGATGTTGAAAGTTTAACAATCTGTTTTTCCACAAAAAGTAGCACACTACAAATTGCCACAATGAGTACAAATGATAATCTGGAAGCAAGCTAACAAAACTTAGATAAAACATGGTTCAAAACAACAAAATAGTTTCTCAGAAGGACTTTCCTAACTTCCTGCCTGAAGAAAACCAACACCTCTACTCAGAGCTGGGAAGAGTATTATTGCTAGCACGATCCAAGTGCAATTGAAGAAACTGTAATAAAGCAATTTTAACTACTATATCAGAACAAAATGGCCAAAATATAATGAGACAAGAAATTCATATAGATTGTATACACACAGGTTCATTATAATAAAATTCCACAAGGAATCACTTTCTAAGACACCAAAATTGAAGAGCAAAGAATTGAGCTAAGGACATGATCCTGATGCAGAGCAAAGAATTGAAGTGGTTTATCCAACCAAATTCAAGAATTATAAAAAAGAACCACAGCTCTATTTGACATAAAAACCTTAACAAGACTCAAAGACTAAACTGAAATCAACATACCTTCAAGTGCAGCTGACATCTTTTCTGATTTTAATAGCTTCAAGTGATAGTGAGTCCTATACTTGAACTACAAATGTCTGATGTACTTCTGCACCGTGACCTAACCAGACTGAAACATCCTCTAAAATTCATCTCTTCCAAAAAGATTGTGAGCTTTAAGTAGGTAATCGCGCGTAGAAGGAATCAACTCCTAAAATTTCTACAAGAAACCAAATCAACTAATCAAAATCATAACATACACACAAAAAAGTCTACAATAAAGGCAATACATCATTAATCAAAGTTACTTTCCTTTCTTGAACACTTTGCTCTGAAAAACAGAACCATCCTTCAAACCTACATTATCAGTCAGAGTTGTATCAGGAGGAACCAAAGGAGTAGCAGCAGGCATAACCATACTAATGTCCATATCCTTCTGACCAAATTCAGCAACAGGCGCTGCAGCAGAACCATCAAGCAAACAAGCATTAGAAGGAACAAAAACAACAGCAACAGGAGCAGGTGACTGTCTAATAACAGCAGTATGATTAAAATCCAAGTCAACAGCAGCAAGAGCTGAAACAGAGTCAGAACCAGCAAGGGGTGACCATAGTTCTATTTGCAGAATCAGAATTCAAGACCAAATTTGTTTCAGCAGCAGCAGAAGCCAAAAGATCAGCATTCACACAAGAAGCATCAACAACATGAGACTTTTTATGTGCAGGCAGGTCAGAAACAGGGAGATCAGGGGATGTCTTTTGTTTCCTAGACCTGCTCACATAAAGTTGTGGCCCAAGACTAGAAGAACCAGCACAAGAATCAGCAACATGCCCAATTTTCTTACACAAAATACAGAAACCAGGGATATCTACATTCTTGGATCATTCGGAATAAACGGGGAAACTTGCCAAGAAAAGAATACAAACAAATGAACTAAGAAACATTTGTTAGTGAAATAATTAAGAAAAACAAAGAATCAATCACTCCCAAGCCTAAATTATCAACAAATACCAAGATATATGAAATATTTACCTTTGAAATCTGTAAATCAATTGACAAAAGCAACTAAGTAATCAAATGTGAAGAAAATATATCAACCATAAAATCATAGTTACTGCTTTTATCTCAAACAAATATCTAGCAAGAAAAAAAAAAGAAACTACCAACAATATCAATCAATAAACTGAACCAAGATAAGTAAGAAACAACATCAACGAAAGTAAAACATTTCTTATATACAAATCTAAACATACATCAAGAATTTCATAATCATATGATTCACACTACCTTGTAGCATACACCAATACACCAATACAAGATCCAGACTCAGATCCACTGGCTAGACAAGTCCTGGGCATGTCCGGAAATGTCTGGACATGTCTTGGACATTTTTAAACATGTCTGGACTAGTCATGGACATACACAAGGACACTTAGCACATAGCAAACCAGACTCTTAGATCAATCCAAGACCTACACACAAACTAAACAACAGACATACTAAGACCTGGACATAACAGCAGGAACCCACTCTCAAGGACAAACATCAAGAACAAACCACAAACAAATTGTGCTTACCTAAACAGACCAGACAAGACTGATCAGAGTATATGGTAAGGCTAAAACCAGGATTACAAGACATAGAAGATATACTCAAATACACAGCAAAAGGTTAACAAAAGCTGATGCAAGAGAAGCAACATGAAGCAAGGACATGACCAGAAACTAGACTAAATACAGACATGCCTTGGATTGAAATGAGTATTGCTAAAGACAAATGTAAACATAGTGGACTTGCTCTAAGGAAGCAAATCAGTCTTACAAAAAAATTGAAGACATTGAAAACAACCCGGACACACCACACTTTACACAAGAATGACAGACTGACTTAAATAGATTCTAACCACAATTCAAGGCTGACCAAGGGCACCTTAACAGATTGAAACTAAGCTACTCATAGGATCAACTTAACATATACTAAAACATATATTCTAAGTCTTTAACATGCATTTTTAACTTATCACTTGGACAAACATAAACCAGCTAGAAACAAGTAGAAACAAAACCAACATCAGCACAAGACTATCATCCATGAAATCTGCAATGAAATCCAAGTTGCATTGATACACTATCATCCAATGAAATCTCCGGAGGCAAGGAAAGTTAGCTTGCATCATGATGCCAAAATGCATGTTCCTTCAAAAAATAAAATAGAGTTGTAGAAACTCGGGTGGTTCTAATGTCGTGTCTTTCAGTAGTTCAAGGTCAGGGCTTTACCTTTAGGAGCCTACATTTTGTGTTAAACATGTTTAATAAGATCAAGAGGCACTACGATTCAACACCGACAAATACATTTTTTTATCAAATCAAAATAAACAACACATAAAGTCAAAACTCTCAAGTCATTAGCCAAATACCTTTTACCACTTTCATGTTTCAGGTATTTGTTTAGTGTCTGAAGATCATAACCAACCACTTTAAACAAACTTTTCAATGAAGAAAGGCTCATAGACTTTCTGTTTTCAGATCAAATACCAAAGTATTACCACCTACCCCTATATACACCACAAATTCAGTTTCAGTAATTTGTGATAAATGCACATTAAATACAATTTAGTAGAGACAAACAGAAAACTGAGCAAAGTCTACATGAATCAGGAGAAGCAGTTCTATGTTAAACAAAGTACCCCAAGAATCTCCATAAATATCAGCAAAAGCATCAACAAGGACACTAAAATCAACAGCAGGAGCACCAGGGGTAATTATAGTATCAGAATTTACCTCAACAACCCAAAAAATCTTACCTCGACAACCCAAAAAATTTTACGCTCCTCCTTAAGACCATCATACGCTTCTTGGAGAAGACACGGCTGCGGATCATCAAAGAAGCTGTTGTCAGTAATCTAAAGCACAAAAAATCTGAAGCTTTCCCAGTGGTAATAAAAAGTAAAATGAATTATTCAAAAAAAATCATAAGCACAAAGAATTATTGTCCCTGAATCATTAAGTAAACAATATATAGAGATAGGCCCAAGCTACTATACACACAAACGTACCACGATCATGTCCATATTATTTTCCACTTCTCAACAATAAAAGGTTAAAACTATGCAGTCATTAAGAACTTGTTAATCTTCATTCATGATAGTCCTATACATATTTCACATATACATGCAGTGTAAACTTATATTCCCAAATTCGACTACTTTCTTGTAGTCTTTTACACTATCACGACATCTCAATTCGATATTTCGACACCAAAATCATGTGTTGGTGTTTCTATTCAAATACTTCAAAACTACAACATTGCAAAATCCCGAGAGTTTCATCGATTTCACACCATTGCAGATATCATGTTTTGGAATTGGAATGTAGAAATTGTATGAATCTATCTAGGAATCGAACCGGAGAAGATCATTTCCTTACCATCAAACTGATTCATGACAGCTAAAGCAACCCATTACTTTGTACCCCTGTCTGAACTGTACATTATATGTGAACTTGCCCTGTTGTATGGTAATTCAAGAGACATATAAGATCAAAATGAACATTAGGTTAGCAATAATGCTAGTCGTGGCATAGGATACATAAAACGCTGCATTTACTTAAAGTTTTACAACACCTTAACGGCGTCGGCGTCAGCACTAGACATGTCAACTTTGGTGTGATGCATCTGCTTCAATTTCACCGTCATCCAGGAACTCTCCTATGTAGACCTTGTGCTCTTCTTTGTCCATTTCCTAAGGCCAAATGAATATTACCTCTCAATCTATGTTATATTTTCAGTAAAAGTATCAAATTAAAAGGTAAAAGTGGCAAGAACTCTTGAATTTTGTACCGTATTGTAATTAAAAGGTAAAAGTAGCAAAAAGTTCAAAATTTGTACCTAAAAACAAGTGACGGTGTCAAATTTCTTAAGCCCACACATCAACCAGCTTGTCTTTATCACAAACGCCCCACTGGCAACTCAGCACACCAGAGACCTTACTCAGCGACCCGATTCGATCTTGACCCGCAATCTCATTAACCTTCTGCCGCTTCATAACTTCCACCTCAATATTCTTCATGCTGCAGGGGCAGAAAGAGAACATCAGACCTTTCTTTGTTGACTCTGCAGATTTTGTAGTTACAAATTACATTCACGGAGACATATGGTATGGGGCCCACAAAACCAATTGAGATGCGACCCCTCCACCGATGGAAAAGGGTGGGTTTTTTTCTAATCTGAGGGTAAGTGATGTAAAGCTCATGAAGGAGACAACGATGGCGAAAATTGGGTAGGAGCAAAGAAATCACGGTTGCGGGCTTGTGGCTGCGCCATTTAGGGTTGGAAAAGATGATTTTGTTTTTGAGAGGGGATTTGGAAAAAAGAGTATTATCTTACGTATTTTGGAGGTGTTTTGTAATTTTAATAGAATTTAGGATAAATTTTATGAAATAATGAGGGGAAAATTTTATTATCAAATTTTATTTATTTTTTTATTTAAATAATGAGTGTTTTTGCCATCAACAATGAGGGGAAATAGAATCTCGTCACCAGATTTTTTTTTCCCACCAATATAAGTATCATTTAATGACGAAAGTTGTCTCCCCTCATTATGTTCCTCTCATTACTACCCAGTTTTCTTGTAGTGGTGGGATCGACTTTGATTCGCCATTGCTATACTACAATTGACCTAGTATTCTTTCTAGTATAAGAGACCTCACGCACGACATCAAAATGAAACCTCTGAATCTGTATAAGACCAAGATTCATATGCAGATGGTTGAGATGAAAATACCTCTGTAGCTTCATCTACTAATATGAGACATGTGCTTTCATCATCAATGAAAGAGGAATCAAGGGATGAGTATCAAATCATTATGCTACTAAGAGAACCTAGTTTGGGGTGGCCCTTTCACAACCTTAGTTTGGGGTGGCCCTGCCTTACTTGCCTTGCTTGCGTTTTTCTTAAGGTGTGGCCTTGTCGGCCTTTTTATTGCTTGCTTCTTTGGTGGGGTGGACTTGGCCTGCTGGAATTTCTCATTTTTTGTGCTTGATTTCTTGCCCCCTCTAGCCTTGTTTGTTTTGCTCGCATTTACTTAAGGGGTGGCATTGCCTGTTGAAGTTTGTAGAATTACGAACATAAAGTAAGGAAATGCGGTATTATTACTAATGAACTAAAATCCACAAGTTAAGTTATTACTAATGAACTAAAATCCACAAGTTTGTAAACTATACCCTTATTTATCCCAAATTATTCTTAAGGGAGGAAGGATGGTCCAGATATCTGTGAAATACATGTTAAATGCGTAGTGCGTATTCCTTGGTTAATGATCCCTTGGATTTTGTATTTATAGTTTCATACACCTCATGAATCAGTTATAAGTAATTTACAAATGGTTACACCAAAATATAATTGTATAACCGTTTTCTGTGTTTGGATGCTCTACTGACTAATGTCACGGATTTTATTAAAACAAACAAGTAATAAAATTTATAAATCCGGTATTCCCCAAGTGTAGGGATCGTAGTAAAGAGGTTGATACCGGTCGATCTTACGAGGAATCGGCGATTGCTAACCCCGCTTTTGTTTAACTAACTAACATATGTCACGATTACTAAACTAAACAGCGGATAAAACTAAACGAAATTGAAAACAAACTTAACTAAAACGTAAAACTGGACAGAAGATATGATCTAAAGCCAGGAAAGATACGGGTTGCGAACTATTAAACTTAAGCTAATTATGAAATAAAAGTAACTAATCTAGGCAATTCAAGTTTCACGGGATTAAATTCAGATTTTAACGAACAAGCGAAATGATTGATCCACCTATCCTAACAAGTATCAATTCATATCTCGATTATATTGCGTTTTCTAACCAAGTTGTGGTTTTACCTTGTCTAAAGCATGAACCCTAATTTCTTAGGTGATTCACTTATTAATCTATATCATTCGATCTAAGATTAACGATTTTACTAATCAAAGGTGTGAACTTTAACCTAGCAATTTAACCTATTAACTCTCGTTATGATAGATTTAACAACCATTCCTTATCATGATGATCTAAGGTTTATAGAGATTTTCATCAACATAAAACAATCATAACATGCAAGTCTTTCGATACAATTGCGATTAAACAATATAAACAATGATAAAGGAAACAACTTTAGATAAAACTCACAATATAATCGCGAAAAACGGAATCAAACCGTGTCGGATGGCTTCACAATGCTCGTTTGATAAGGCTTTAGCCTCTTAACATTACTTGATCAACTCAAAAGCTTGAGAAAAGTACATAAATTTTAAGGTGTTTATCTAGAAATTAAAAGCATAAAAGCTGGATGAAAACTAAAGTAAATCGCAACTAAGCCGCTTTAGGTTTATGGTTGAGTCATGTGTTCTGTTTGTGGAGAAAATACGCTGCCTTATATAGAATTCGGCGGTTCAAATAAGTCGGCTACCGGACGCCCGTCTGGAAAGGGTGAACGCCCGTCCACTCTTCAATAAAACTTGAATCGGGCGAGTCGCGACCAGGCGCTCGTCCATCAAGCGTCCACTCCTGCGTCCAAACTTCCTGAATCAATTTCCCATCCATGGACGCTCGTTCACTTCATCGAGGCGCCCGTCCACTGGGCGGAACACGACGCCTTGATTTGATAAAATCAATTCGATTTTTGATCTTTATCTCTTTTCTTCTTGTCAATTCCTTCATTGTCTCTTTTATCATCAATTAGCTCGAACTTAATCAACTTTTGATCATCTTTTGAGCCTCAAACATGCATCTATAACACATAAAAACATCGCAAAATGTAATAATGCTCAAATAATCATAAAATCACAATTAAAGCACCAAAATCAACCTATTTTGCGATTAACTCATTTAAAATATCATTTGCTCAATATTTCCATTAAACAATCGTTTCTTATGCAAATTCATACAAATGCGGGGAAAAATACCATAGAATATAACGTTATTTGTATAAATTCACCCTTAACAACTCCCCCACACTTAGCTTTTGCTCGTCCCGGGCAAAACAAGACAAGATAAAGGCTCGAGAAGAGAACAGACATTTAAACATATATAACACATATCCAATAAATCAGAAGTTCACCAGTGTGTGTGCATAGCCATGAAAACTTCCACTAAATCCAAACTCGAGAAACTCAAAGCAAAACTAGCTAATACCCCCTCGTAGACTAGCAATAAATAACACTCATAAGATGTACCCTACAAACGTAAGATATCCCGACAAGAATGATCGAATATATCTAGGGCCTGTCTGAAATACTCAGAGGATAAGCCCTACAGCATATCTGTCAGTTTCTACTGAGGATAAGATAGACGATAACTTAGTCTCTCATTCCTTTCATACCATATCACTAGTTGAATTACTTACTTCACTTTTAAACGCACATCAGAATGAGTTGTTTGCCCTGTCATAGCAGAATAGGATATTCGAGATATACCCTACCTTACTCCAATCATCAGGCAGCTTTTCCTGACTGTCGTGAGCTTTTGGTCATCATAGTGGTATAGGACATACGTGGTATACCCTATCGCACTCAAATCATCGACTAGCTTTCGACACACCCATTTTATTCATATATAATTCAACTTTTTCATTTGGCAATAAGTTACGTGTTACTTATCACATTCATACCTCAGATATTCACAGTATGACATACTTCGGATCCAAATACAAACTATCATAAATCTCAAGATATGTACGTAGCACTAAGCACATGACTTATAAGAAAATCAGAAATCACTCGTCCAAAAAGGGGTATAACATTATAAATTAGCTCATCATTTACTATGGCTCGTGAAAAATAGATCTCAGGTGAAACAAATAACTTATCAAACATATGATATATAGCTTGGATGACTATAAAAATAACGCACATAGATCTGAATTGCCTACTCGGGACAAAACAAAAACAAAAGTGTCGAAAAATTTTAAAAATTTTAGCTCATTTTCGCATAGATACATTACGAATTAAGTAAATGTACAGATACATATCAAATCATTCCCCTCCCCCACACTTAAAGATCAACATGTCCTCATGTTGTGCAGAATGAAAGAAAAAAGAAAAGACTTAGTGATTTCAACCGGTACACGAATGGTTGGTCGGCCGAAGCTTACATAATGACACTTTGAAACTCGTAACCATACAATGTAGCTCGATAAAACCGCTAAAAGTTTACCTGCACGACTTGACAAACAAAGAAACATCTCGGGGAAAACGGGGAATTATACCAGAAGAAAAAAAAAAGATAACAAAAACGATTTATACCAAAAGATAAAGCAGTGAATACATTCAGCAGTTGTAAGAAAATATGAAATAAAAGTACTGATGCCTTATGGCTTACATGATCCATCGGAAAAAGTAACAGTAGCAATATCAAAAATGACAACGAATCATATAAGGAAAAAGTAGCGAAAATAGACAATGACAGTATCTAGGGCAAAAAGTAGCAAAAATAGACAAATAAAATCATGACTGCCCCGGAGCCGGAGAATCGTCAGCTGGAGGATCGGAAGAGGGTCCAGATGGTGGTGCCGCAGTCCTAGCTACGGAGTCAGGCTGCTCTTCATCGGAAGAAGACTCAGATTTCTCCAAAACATCCGCGATGGCCTGCTCGATCTCGTCAGAATAATGGTAATCAATAACGCTCGGATCGAAGACTCTGACGTCCCTTGGCCGCCGGCCTTCACTGATACACTGCAGAATCGTCAAAATGTTGTTCTGAGACGTCCTGATGTCCTCCAGCCAGTCTCGCACACTGTTGCCCATACTGAGCCTCATCCGAACCGAAGGAGATGAAGTAGGAAGTGAGGACGCTCGAGGCGGTGCTGATGACGTACCAGGCTCATGCGGTGCCCCTGACTCTGACTGACCCGAAGGCTTACCCCTCTCTCTCTGTATAGGCCTCGGGTTCTTCGGTTTGTGATCGGCTCCATACTCAGGCACACCGGCATCAATACAGAGACTGTGGATCAGGTGAGGGATAATCAAGCAACGAGTATAGATCTTCTGATTAATAGCCACCTCATCATATAATGCCTGACCCACATCCACGTTCAGGCCAAACGTCAACGCATATAGCATGCCTAGGTCACCAATATGAAAGTGTGTCAGGTTGTTCTTAGGCAACAACCGACTCTGAATAAATCGACACTGGACTTTCCAATCCTCCGTCCAGGTCGTGGTAACCAACTCCTTCCGGTCTCCTCCCGGTCTCAATGTCCAAACCACATCCGGGCAAACTCTCAATCTTAACTCCTCCAAAGGATCCTGCCCCAAACTCTGTCTATGTACAATCTCCTCCTTATAATCTCGACCCTCAAAAGCTGCCAACCCATACTTCGCATTGATCACCTCCGGTGTAAATGGAACTTCTACCCCTCGAACCATGACTACCTTCGTCTCCAAGTCGGTTTCCGAGCAGTTAGCATAGAACTCCTGAACTAAGGAGCCATTGACCGGGGTAGTCGGGATCGTCATTAGAGCGTCCCATTTCCGGTCCTTTAGTAACTTGACAAACCCTGGATCTATCTTAGCTTCCAACGTAGCCCTTTCTATCAACATCGTTCTCGAGAAATAGTGCTTAGTATACGCGTCGTGGGCCCTAGGATTAATGAATCTAAGAGGCATAGGCATAGGAGGTACGGTCTTGGCTTTCTTTCTAGGTCGGGCAGCCCTAGTTTCAACCGGTTCCCCTTCCCGAGGAACATCGACAACCTCCTCAACCCTAGATGACACCCCACCTTTCTGAGCTCTAGGCATCCGCACCAAGGGAATATCATCATCCGTCTCCGAGTCCGAGGTTGGATCATCTCTTAAGGTTGCCCTAGTTTGGGTGGCTCTAGGGGGTTGCTCCCGAATACTAACACCCCGGTTAGGATCAACTAAGGTAGGATCAATCTCTTTACGCTTCTTCCTGGCCTCCCGGGCCACTTCCTTACCATGCCTCTTCATCACTGCCTTCTTATGAACCATTATTCAGCTTAGACTAAACCAAACAATCCCAATTCGCAAAAAAGATACTCGTTTATCATCCAAAGCGGGATTTCAAAACAACCACAACCACAACCATAATCATCACCAAACAACCCCATTCATCACCCATCACAACACCGTATCACCAAAACAGAGCAGAAAGAAACACAAAACCAGAAGAAAAAAAATGAATTAAGGTAATATTCAAGTGAATGAGCCGACCCAAAGATCGAACTCGCAAAAACGTGAATAAAAACTAGAAAAGCTGCTACTAACTTACCAAGTAGGGTGAGTAGATGTTGATCGAGATGAAAGGGAGTCCAAACAACACAAATATAGCCTCCAAAATCGAATTTTTTTCTCCAAAAAGTCGGATTGCAATGGAGCTTGATTCTCCTAAAATATGGCGTGTTGGGGAATTTGGTTATGAAAATCGAAGAGAGGGTGTCAAGATCGGTCTATAGCACCCGGAATCGCCCAAAATGGTTTAGCATTGAAGATTTTAGGGCAAAAGGAGGGGAAAAGTCGGTTTATCGCTTTTGAAAATCTGAAAAATGAATGTTCATCGAAGGAGGGGGTATATATAGACGTGATAAGCGGATTTTCTACGGTCCGGTCGATCAAGTAAAAACTCGAAACCTTAGCAAAATCTACTTTCTAACCGGCGATGGACCGGGTCGATTGTAGGATAGTGCTTGAGGAGTCCGAGTCGAACCCACAGAGATTGGTTTTGAGTACCACGATTGACTTAGCACTCGATTCGAGTCAAGCAGATAGGTGTGAAGTTATACTATTGCGTAAAAGAAAGATTACTCTACTCGGAATTCTAAACAATTAAAAGGGGTATGGCCGAACTACGTTTCAGCGGATTACTTTACCCTCAGAAAGATTGCCCCGGGAATGTGCCTCACTCTACCCTGCCGTCTAACGATAACTCATAGAACAAACCCCGTATTGGATTTGGACTTGATGACTAGGGTGTCAATCTAGTACACGGGTAGGTGTCAAGCTACCTTTCAAGCTCAAAACTTATACGGTCTCGAAACCCCGTTCCCACACGTCGCCGCAACATACATTTATAAGCTAAGTGTGTGCAATGGTGAACTAGGTGATCAATCTAGCTCAAAAATGATTCAAACAAGTTTCGAGATAAGGATTATTAATTAGAACGTTTCTTTACGCACTACACTACCTCCCGGTTCATCGATCTAATGGCGTTTCACCCGCCTTCACATAGTTCAACCATACAAGGAATTTAGCTACTCATAATCGAATCTAAGCAATAAAAACGGAAGAAAAACATCACAACAACAATAGAATAACAAAAGAACATACTTACTTTACTCAACTTGAAGAAGGTGCCAAATGTGCTTACAAAAGATCGAATTTTTGTCACGTGAAAAGTTGCGGATCGAAGCTAAAAATTAGTAGATCAAAGAGAGGATTGGAAGAGGTTTCTAATGATATATAACACTTGATCTAACTCTAAAAGACGAAGAAAATCGCCCAAAATCTCCAAAACTATCTAATATTATCGCCCCCTCTTTTTCTACTTCCCTGCTGTGAGAAAATGAGCTGCCTTATATAGAAAAGCCTCATCCGTCCGGATGCCCTCAATGTCCGGCGGATGTTTGATTTCTCAGGTGTCCGGACGGATGCATAGATGTCCGTCCGGATGACATGCTCTTGTCCGTCCGGATGCTTTCTCTGTCCGTTCGGATGTTGATTATGTCCGTCCGGACGGGTTCTTCATCAAATTTTTCTCAAAAAACCAGTGAGTTAGCCGTCCAGACACAACACACTTGTCCGTCCGGACAGCTATTTGTAACCACAACTTCACTTTTCCACCTTCAACCTCCGTGTTTCGCCTCAGACACGTCTAAACTTCATACTTCTCGTCTTTCAGGCTCTCGAGACACCCTAGTCCTGCATCCATATGAAAACAACACCAAAACGCATAACCCTGCAAACTACGGGTGCTCGGGAAAAACGAGTATAAAATGCTAAAATAAGGTCGAGTTTACGGAAAACCGACAGTCACTCGCCGTGCAATAAATCCTCATTTAATACTCAAGATAGGGTCTAAACTCACCCAAAACATGCCAGAAATGTGATAATCGTGGGTTGAACTGTACAGAAATGTACTGTAAAGTTGGTTCCCATCACTCGTCCAACTCAATGGACGGGCGTCCACTGGGATACTAGATGAACTGGACGGGCGTCCTGATTACCAGACGCTCGTCCAAACATTCAAATCACATACAGGATTGGAGGGAATAAAGCGGACGGGTGTCCAGGCTTAGTGGACGCTCGTCCAAAAATTGGTCAAGGCGGACGGGCGTCCAGACATCTGGACGGGCGTCCAAGGTAGAAGAATGCAAAAATCATAAAAATTCATACAATTTGAATTCAAATTTGCACTTTCTTACGAATCGTAATCAAAACTTCAAAAATACAACTTTAAATCGACGAAGTACATAAAATTACCAGAAAACAAATAAAAACAAAATAAAAACAGACAGAAAACAGTGGGTTGCCTCCCACTCAGCGCTTTTGTTTCACGTCGTTTGCTCGACGGAACATCCTAAGAACGCTAGTCATCATAAATGGCCGACCAATCTATTACTCGAATGAGACGGCGGAGCATGTCAATCGCCGGAGGGAAGTCATACTCATCTTGCAAACCCCAATCCTCACCAGCTACATCAACACCTCGAAAATGCTCGACTTGCGGCACTAAGCGCTAAATCTGTCGACATCGGATCATTCAGATTGTGTATGGACGTCCCAGCCGCCGCTGTAACTCCTCGATGGTGAAGTCTCCACCTCCCGAACAACGGGAACAATGAGAACAAAGGTGACCGTCTTGGCGCGGTACTAATGTCGAAGTCTACGTGCAAAACAATGGTTCCTCCCGGTCCGTCATCTACAGTGATTAGTGGGATCTTCCTAAGGAAAGGTAACTCCTCTGGCTGAACACCGAAATCCATATCTAGAAAACACAACTAACTGACAGATAAAAACAAAAACTTAATCAGGCTAAAACTGAATAAACTAAACTTAAATACTAACACTACCAAAGCATCAAACAAAAACAACTAAAAGAACGATATCTAAGTTGCCCCCTAGTGGCGCTTTTGTTTAATGTCGTTAACTCGACACCGTTTAAAGCTCAGCCTGGATCAGGCCATTTGACTTTTCTGCCAGCCACTACCTCGTGTAAGCTCTGATTAGTGGTGTGGCTGCAGAAACAGCATCTCACACATGGGGTGAAATCTTTAACATCTTTCCAAATACGCTTAAACTTCCCCATGACTGACCTCTTACTCTTCTGATTCTCCTGATGACGTTTCAGTTGACGCTCCCTCCAATACTCTTCCATATCCCAACTACCTGCTAGAACTTCTTCAGATCGACCACTACCGTCATCCTCTGAAAACAGGTCGAGTGAAAACTCATCAAATTCTTCGACTTTCATAACACCACACCCGAGGATATCGAGGAAACGGACACTCAAAGGTTTCTCTTTAGGCTCACCAATATAGTGCTTGCACCTTTGACCATTCACTCGGAACGGTTGGTCACCATAACCTCGTAGTTCTAGAACGCCTCCAGGAATAATTTGGAGAATCTCGAAGGGACCGGACCAACGTGTCCTCAACTTTCCAGGGAACAGATGTAACCTAGAATTGTATAGAAGAACTTGTTCTCCGACTTGGAATTCTCTTTTCTTGATCTTAGCATCGTGGAGTAGCTTCATCTTATCTTTACTAATCCTGGCACTTTCGTGAGGCACGGAGTGCGAATTGCCTAACTCATATAATCTACTGCGATCGATGTTTTCCACAAGATTGGGAATCAAAGTTCGAAACTTTGTCGCCCAATAAGCTCTATGCTCTAACTCGACAGGCAGATGACATGGCTTACCATAAACCATTTGATATGGAGATGTACCCATAGGGGTTTTATAGGCGATTCTGTATGCCCAAAGTACATCATCCAATTTCAAACTCCAGTCTTTTCTATGATGTGTTGGATTTATTTTCTCGAGGATTTTCTTGATACTTTGGTTGCTTCTCTCAACCTGACCACTAGTCATCGGATGATATGGTGTTCCTGTCTTATGACGAACACCATACTTTTCGAGAACTTTCTCTAGGGGTCGGTTGCAGAAATGCGTCCCTTCATCACTGATCAAGGCACGTGGACATCCAAACCTCACGAAGATGTTTTTCTTTAAGAACTTCATTACCGTCGAGAAAGTTCAGGAGATTGAAGCAACCAACACTGAGGACGTGAACTATATAGGGAGGCAAGGAAATCCTTATAGGGGCGGATATCGCCCAGGTTCTCATGACCACCCTGGCTTTAGAATGAGTGACCCTGCTGGGGGTTTTCGACAAAGTGATTCGAACGGTGGAGAGACACCGAGACAAACTGGTGGATTCATGCCTCAATTCAACAAGTCCGGTGGTTAGGAAGCAGCCATGGAAAAAATGAGCTCAACTGTGACCGACACGGTCAACCAACTTACGAAATCCATGACTGAACTGAATACAAACTTCACCACATATTCTCAGAAGAATGATACAAGACTGACCAATCAAGAAGCCCTAGTGCAGAATCTATCGCACCAAGTGGGGCAGATTGCAGAACAAGTGTCAGCCCGTCCTCCAGAAGGATTACCAAGTTGTACTGAGAAGAATCTGAAGGACGCAAATGCAATCAAGACTAGAAGCGGAAAGGAACATCTTGGACCAGTTATATCAACTATCCAAGTAGAACCAGAAAGTAGTCAGCAGCAGAACGCAGCTGAATCTGGAGAAAAAGAGGGGCCGGTAACCCGGGACACTACTCCGGTAAACCGGGAGTCGGAAAATTCAGCAGACAAGCAGGCAGAGCAACAGCAGTCAGAAGGTAAGTCTTCACGAACTGTAACTATTAATCCTGCTACTTTACCCCTATCCCCCTAGGAAATATAAGCCGAAAAATGATGATGCGCGTTATAAGAAGTTTATAGAGATGTTTAAATAGCTGCAAGTGAATATACCTTTGGTAGAAGCTCTGGCCGGAATGCCAGAATATGCTAAATTCTTGAAGAAAGCAATCTCAACTAAAAGAAAATTGTTAGACCTTGAAACCATTTGCCTGAACGAGGAATTCTTGGTAGTTTTACAACGCTAACTGCCACCCAAGTGTAAAGATCCTGGGAGCTTCCTCATACCATGCACAATTGGAGGAGTATGCCTAAATAAAGCATTATGTGATCTTGGAGCCAGTGTCAATCTAAAACCACTCTCCATATTTCATAAATTAGGCATGAAGGAGTTGAATGAGACATCTATAACCTTTCAATTAGCAGATAGGTCAATGAAGCAACCTTGTGGAGTGGTGGATGATGTTTTGGTGAAAGTTGATAAGTTTGTATTCCCTGTAGACTTTGTGTTACTAGACATGGAAGCTAACCACGATGTTCTATTGATCGTAGGAAGATCTTTCCTAGCTACGAGTAAAACCTTGATAGATGTTCATAAAGGTGAGCTGATTCTGAGAGTGAATGAGGACAAGGTAGTGTTCAATGTGATAAATTAAATGAGATATGCTCAAGATGAAGGAGAAGCATGCTACATGCTAGATGCCATAGACGAACTTGTTTTAGAATTATATCAGCAAGTGGCACTAGACCCTGAAGCAGCTGAGACTTTACTCCTGAAGGATGAAGAAAGTTATGAGGAAACCTGGCCTAGGTGTAGTTAAGGTCAAGTGCGAGAAATAGAGCCTATATCATCTATGGATTTAGGAGGAACCATTCATAGACCTTCCTGACACATGTTCTTTGACTTACAATTGACTGGTAAGTTGTTAAGATCATCGTTAGAAGAGCCACCAAGGAACCTAACATTAAAACCTTTGCCTTCTCACCTGAAGTACATGTACTTACAAGAGGATACTCTCCCCATTATAATTCCAGCGTTATTATCACCTTTAGAGGAGGAAAAACTTTTGAGAGTACTGAGAGAGCACAATGGAGCGTTTGGATGGACAATTACAGATATTAGTGGAATAAGCCCATCGGTGTTCATGCATAAGATCTCTATGGACCCTAAATTGAAAGCGGTAGCACAACCTCAAAGGAGGTTGACGCCACAACTGAAGGATGTTGTTAAGGAAGAGATCATAAAGATTTTGGAGATGGGAATCATTTTCCCAATTGCAGACAGTGAGTGGGTAAGCCCGATTCATGTGGTGCCCAAGAAGGGAGGATTCACTATCCAACCTAATGAGTTTGATGAGTTAATCCATGTGAGAATAATTACGGGAAATCGAGTTTGCATAGACTTCAGGAAACTGAATGATGCAACTCGTAAAGATCATTTTCCCCTACCATTCATTGATCAGATGTTGGAAAGATTAAGCGGTCATGCGTTTTATTGTTTCTTAAATGGATATTCTGGTTACTATCAGATCCATATTGCCCCCGAGGACCAAGAGAAAAAAACTTTCACATGTCCCTATGGAACTTTTGCATACAATCGCGTGCCCTTTGGGTTATGTAATGCACCAGCAACATTCCAAAGGTGTATGATGTCATTATTTGCGGACATGGTGGAGGATTTTTTAGAGATTTTCATGGATGATTTCTCTGTATTTGGAGATAGCTTTGATAAATCTTGGACAATTTGAGTAAAGTGTTGAAGAGATGTGAAAAGACCAACCTTGTACTTAACTGGGAAAAATGCCATTTCATGGTTACAGAACCAATAGTGTTGGGTTATAGGATTTCAAAGAATGGAATGGAAGTTGATAGAGCAAAGATAGAGGTGATAGAGAAGTTACCCCCGCCAACGAACTTAAAAACGTTGCGAGTCTTTCTTGGCCACCCAGGATTTTATAGGAGGTTTATTAGGGACTTCTCTAAAGTTTCTAGACCTTTGACGGAATTGCTTGCAAAAGATGTACCTTTCATATTTGGAGAAGAGTGCAAGAAAGCATTCAACACATTGAAGCAAATGCTTATAACCGCCCCAATTCTGGTAGCCCCAGATTGGAACAAACCTTTTGAGCTTATAAGTGATGCAAGCGACACGGCAGTTGGAGCAGCCCTAGGACAAAGGGAGGATAAATTTTTTAAGCCTATCTATTACGCCAGTCGTACCCTTAACAGTGCTCAGAGGAATTATGAGACTACTAAGAAGGAACTCTTAGCTGTCATATTTGCATTTGACAAGTTTCGACCTTATCTAATAGAATCGAAAGTCACTGTATTCACTGACCATGCAACTTTGAAATACCTTTTAACCAAGCAAGACTCCAAGCCGAGACTGTTAAGATGGATTATACTCTTACAAGAGTTTGATGTTAAGATTAAAGATAAAAAGAGATCTGAGAACCAGGTGGCTGATCACCTGTCGAGATTAACTTTGCTGGAAGAAGAGCAACCGACTGAGATCAAGGAAAGTTTTCCTGAAGAAAAAAATGTTTTCCGTCTCAATGGTGGCTCGAGTAGAATCTCATACACGTCATCATACATCAAGAGTGGGCAAGGTATACCCTTGGTTTGCTAACATTGTCAATTACTTAGCAGGAAAGTACCTACCACCAGAATTCAATAATACAGATAAGAAGAAGTTTTTCACATATCTGAAGTATTATCATTCGGACGATCCCTACCTATACAAATTGTGCCCTGATGCCATTCTAAGGAAATGCATCCATGATGATGAGATTCCAAGTATTTTGCACATGTGTCATTCTAGAGAAGCTGGAGGTCATTATAGGACGGACAAGACATCAACAAAGGTACAGCAGTGTGGATTCTACAGGCCAACAATTCATAAATCTGCTTACGAGTTTACAAGATCCTGTCATTCCTGTCAAATGACTGGTAATATTTCTAAGCAAAACGAGATGCCACTACAGAGTATCTTAGAAGTGGAAGTATTCGATGTTTGGGGAATTGATTTTGTTGGGACATTCACATTGTCAGAATCAAATCGTTACATCCTGGTAGCTGTCGATTATGTTTCCAAATAGGTGGAAGCGGTATCTTCATCTACTAATGATGCCAGGGTTGTCCTAAGATTTCTTAAGAAAAACATTTTGACGAGGTTTGGAGTGCACAGAGCCATAATTAATGACGGAGGGAGTCATTTCTATAATAGGTTGTTTGACAAGTTGATGATAAGATACGGGGTTAGACATAAGATTGCAGCAACATATCACCCCCAGACAAGTGGACAAGTAGAAGTCACGAACAGAGAGATTAAGAGAATTTTAGAAAAGACTGTGAATCCCACAAGGAAAGATAGGTCTTTGAAATTAGATGCTGCTCTTTGGGCATACAGAACACCTTATAGGACCACGATTGGGATGTCACCATATATGATAGTGTTTGGAAAAGCATGTCATTTACCAGTAGAACTCGAGCACCGAGCACTGTAGGCTATGAGTTTTCTAAACATGAATGAGGATTTAGCCGGTGAGAAGAGAATGCTAGAGTTGAATAGATTGGAGGAATTTAGACTTCAAGCATATGAGAATGCAAGGATTTATAAGGAAAAAACGAAACGCCTGCATGATAAGAAGATTCTAAACCGCACATTTCAAGTAGGAGATAAAGTGCTGGTATACAACTTGCGTCTTCGTCTTTTTCATGGAAAGTTGAAGTCTAGATGGTATGGACCACAAGTAGTCACGAAAGTCTACAATTCAGGTGCATGCAAAGTTAGACATGAACACTCTGGGCAAACTTTCACAGTTAACGGACACCGGCTGAAACTTTACCTAGCGCACCCATATAACCCTGAATTGGAAGTCTTTACGTTAGAAGAGCCGGAATATGAATGAAGGAGCCCTATTAGTACAGTCGAGCTGACGACTATAAACTCAGAACTATTTCTAAAACCCTTATTTATTGTTTTTGTTTATTTCGTTATTTTGAGTCAATAAAGTAGCATGACAATCGCAAGGTTTTTTTCATCACATATATCTTCAGTCACCTGGCTAGAGATATATGTGGTTTTTTCCTTCACGATTCTCATGTGATACCCTCGTAAAAGTTTTCGCGTCTTGCTTAGGCCGATGAAAGAATAAATTGGCTTAAACTATTTTTGCGCATTACTCTGGTATGCACAATTACCCCCACCTTATTTTCTTATTGCCCTTCGCATGTTACTCACTGTTTTTGGAAGAATTTTGGAAATCAGGTAATAACATGGAAGAGGAATGACCTAGGAGCTAACGATTACGCTCCGGGATTCCTTTTGACTCAAATTGACATTTCCAAAGCTAAGTACCTTGTATTTTCTTTATTATTAGTCATTGAGGACAATGTCTATAATAAGTGGGGGGTAGGCGTCTTAGTGGGTTAGTCGAAAAAAGGAATTTTTTGAAAAATTAACACTGTTTTTAGCTTGCTTATTGCAGGTTTTCGAGTAAGGAATCGGTAGAAAAGGAGCCCAAGTTCAATTTGATGTGACCTATAGCATATTCAATTTAGTATGGAAGAATGAGCATATGTTATGTTGTGTGAAGTAGGAACTTATTAATTATTATTCTGTCATTGCAATCAATATTTGAGCACATAATCTGAGTGAGAAGTGTTTAAGATTAGATGATGAGTTGTTTTAACCGGGAATCATTATTTGTCTGTCTATATACTTTAACAAATTGTTGTAAGACAAGGGAAGCAACTTGGATGACGAAAGGTGACCGGGACAAACGGACTTGTGAGAGAAAGAGAAAAAAATGAGGAAATCTGCCAGAAAAAAAAGAGAAAAATTAAAAAAAAATGCAATAAATGCAGTGAGGGAAGCGAACTCGTGTAAAAAGGGCATGACCCTCGCATGAAAAGAAACAAACGAGGACTTAAGAGCGATGCTCAGTCCCCGAGTCCGCCCGACCCAATTACGGTACCATGTTGTGTAACCAAGTCTGAAAGCAAGATGAGCGAGTGTATGTGCAAGGAAGTTAAGATTGTGTGGTTAATACAACTTGATTCTTCTCACGAACGCACTATCACGACTGATTCATCACATGACACATTGATCCGTGATAAGTAGTGATTAATGGGGAGCTTATGGATTGTGGCTTGATGTATGTTTTTGCCAGAAATCTCTATTGAATATGTGGTAGTTGATGGGGGTTGTTCTTGGAGGTACATTCCGCCTTGATACTCTGCTCGCGGACAAGCAGATGGCTAGTGGGGGGTAGTTGATGACGGTTAACATAATCTATCCTACGGCATCAATATTCTATCCATTATGAGCTAAAAATAGTTGTTTCGACCTATAAATATGAACCATTTGAGTTGAATATCATATGTCAGGTTTGTGAGTCGAGAAATATGCATTTATTTTCCCTATTTCGATATTATTTCGTGTATTATTTGATGATTTTCAGGATACGAAATATTGGGCTGAGCATGATAGACCAATCTAGAGTGGACTGAATGAAAAGAATGGCCCTAAGGTATTCTAGAAGCATCCAAGTTAAGTCGGTTGAAGAAAAAAAAGACAAAATTACCCTCGGTAACACGAAGTTCGGTGCCGACTTACCGAGGATCCAGATCCTTCCGAAATGCGTTTTCTTGGACGAGGGGTCGAACTAGTTGTTCCTAAGTCGGTTTAGATAGCTATAAATAAGAGGCTTCGCCTCAGAACACAAGTGTACAATTTTCAAGACAAGTATTATGCAATAAAAGTTCATTGTTCTTTATTTTCTTTATTTTATGAGTTCTGGTCGGAGAGACGACGGAGTCGCCGCCTAAGGAGAGATCCGAAGGAGATCTACACTCGTCTTCGAGGGTATATTTTCTGTCTTTTCCAAGATGTAGATCTATCGTCATTATATTCGACTAGTATGTTTTAATTGCTTATTTAGTTTAATTATGTAGTAGTAAGTATATTTTACCCCATGTGTTATAGATCTGATTCGTTGGTGAAGAAATCGAAATAGTAGTTGCGCTTCTTCGAATCATGACGGTCTATATTGCTAGATCTGAATACCTAGTAAATTACTAATTCATGATAATTGGCGCCAGCTACGTTGATCGATAGATTTAATTTACATGTTTTTAGCCTGATCAACTATTTTCATGTTATCGTAAATTAACATGAAGGAATGTTAGTGAAGTGTTAATTAGGACATTATCTTGATGGACCCTAGAACGTCTTTGGTCAATGTCGATACCGGTATGCAGGCGGAGTTTATGGTATGAGTTAGCGCTCAATATCGACAGCTCTAGTTCTTTATGCGTATGGGCTATTACGGACCAATTAAGGAGGTTAGCTTGCGTATAGATTGTCTACTGCCATTGACGGAGTAGATAGGGTTAGGAGTTGTACCCGTAGCTGAACAATAAATAAATTCACCAATGGGGAGGACTGTTGCATATGTGGAGGGAATAACTAATTACTCATAATTGAACTAATACCTTAGAAACTCTCGTTGCTTTGTTGAACTTGCATAATCTTGCTAATTGATTGTTACCAGATTTACTACTATCTATATTATAGTTGGTCATAGACCGTTATCGTGACAAGCTCAATCTTGATAATTAGGCGTTCTTACGAGTCTCTGTGGATCAACCTTGATTTTCCAGTACTCTACTATGATAGACCTAGTCCTATTGCTAGTAAGTGCTTTGCACGCGATCAGCAACCAAATTAATCACTTGCCTCAGAAACCTTCGTAACAAGGATATTCTCTGCCTATGCACCGCATAAACTACAAAAATTCAGATTTTTCACGATGACGAAATGTCATCCCACTAAATACCGTTTCGTCTCAAAAAACATTTAATGTGATGATTGTTCGTCCCAAAAGCGTCGTCGCACAACTTTTGAGCGAAAAAATCAAGATAGGATTTTGCGCGACTTCAGTGTCTTTGCATTAAATGGATGATGATATGGCTGTTGATGTGGATTGATTTTCCAGTCACTTTACCTCTTTCACAATCCTAGTTTGGTAAAAATATCTACCTTGCATTAACAATAGTCAGTCCATTTGTTTCTTAGGTTTTACAATGATGACTCCCTTGTTTTTCACTAGCAAATGTATACCTGATAATGTCGGAATTATCACAAACAGGATTAGGCGGTTGATATATGACAAATTGTAATTAATATGTCTGGTGGTTTCACGGTGGTGCTCAAGAACATCATGAAATTCATAAGTAAACACGGGGGGGTTTGTGGGGATTATGTCTGAGCTGAGGAGGCTGCCGATGTACCCTTGAGTGTAAAGGATCAAGCTAAATGACATAGTTTTAGTGTGTCAAGGGACACCACAATTTATAGATGTTATAGTCGGCATTTACAAAAGGTGTTAGGGAGATGTGTCACTCGTTTAGCGAGCTTGTTTGGTAGGCTTATGTTGAGGCCGCTGTGAGATCTTTCACCTTTAACCGACATACATATGTATTGTTGTCCGTAGATCAAGCTTTGTGCAGGCTGATGATTGACGACCCAGGGGCGGGCAGGTCGGCCCCCAGTGCTATGGATCGAACTGGATGATATTTGACTAATATTTTCTGCCTTGGACAATGATGAGAATTGTATAGGCATGAGGCGAGCTAGATTACTCTTGAATTGGTCAGGCTTATGGAAAGGAGGACTGGCTGGGCCGCAGGCTTTACACACTGATGGGCTTATGCTTGGCCAGGCCCATGGATCTGTGGGATCTTGTCGGGCTCAGGCATATCAATGGCCCCCCAAATCATTTATTTATTCATGATTCACTCATGAATACATAAAGGAGTATGTTCTTATTGATTTACCGTATGTCGAGTTGTGTTCCGTTGAGCAATCTTTTTTATGCCGGGTCGAGGCGAACGGACTTGGATGCATGACCACTCGAGGGCATTTTTGCGAGGTTCCATGTTGAAACGGGCTTAGATGCATGAACTCTTGAGGACGTGTCTGCAAGGTGCTGTGTTGAAATGGGCTTGGTTGCATGAACACTCGAGGGCGTGTTTGCAAGGTGCCGTGTTGAAACTGGCTTAGACGCATGAACGCTCGAAGGCGTGTCCACAGGGTTCGCCATGCCAAAGCGTCCGGTCCAAAAATGGTGATTGAACGATCGAGGGCATGTCCACTGGGTTAGCCGTGGCCAAGAGACCGGTCCCAAAAAGGTGCTTGAACGCCCGAGGGCGTGTCTGCCTGGTGCAGTGTTAAAATGGGCTTAGAGGCATGAACGCTTGAGGGTGTGTTTGCAAGGTATATGGATGTGTTAAAATGGGCTTTTAAAGACTCGCTCGAGGGTGAGTTCCAAATATAAGGCCGTGTTTAAACAGGATTTATAAAGATTTTCTCGGAGGCGAGTTCCAGATATGAGGCCGTGTGGAAATGGGCTTATAAAGATTCACTTGAAGGCGAGTTCTAGATATGAGTCCGTGTGGAAAATGGGTTTACAAAGATTCTCTCGAGGGCGAGTTCCATATATAAGGCCTTGTAGATTACGGGCTTATAAGATTCGCTTGAGGGCGAGTTCCAGATACGAGAATACTATTGATAAATCTATCTATTAGAAGCTTTTCTGACATGCCCTATACCTATGAGGTTGATAACTTAAACCCACCATGAAGAAGACCTTTTGGTTATATACTTGGGGTAGGAGGCATGAATTCTAATAGGCATGGACCCAAACAGTGTTGGGTACTTAAAAATGCTTAATCTGTTTTGCAGGCAGTCTGGTACATTGACAGTGGATGTTCCAGACACTTGACTGAAAGCAAGCACTAGTTGACTGATTTTAAAGCTTTTGATGGACCCAAAGTCACTTTTGGAGGCAAAGAAAATCCGGGGAATACTAAGGGGAAGACACACTGTCAAAGGACAACTTGAAGATTCAGAGTGTGCCCTACGTCAAGGGACTGAACATCAATCTTTTGAGTATCAGTCAATTCTATGACAAATGTTACAATGTGCATTTCAGCATAGAAGGATGCAAAGTGATCCACAAGCAAACAAACACAATTGTATTATCAGGAAAAAGAGAAGACAACATATTTGTAGTAGATTAGAGCACAACGAAGGCAGAAATGTGTCTGCTGGTGAAGAACAAGCAATCACCTAGCTGGATATGGCACATAAGAATTAATCATCTGAACTTCAAATCCATCAACAAGATGTCAAAGAACAAATTGGTGGAAGGCTTACTAGAGGCATCCTTCAAGGAAGAAAGCTTAGGTGATGCATGCTAGAAAGGAAAGCAAATGAAAAGCTTTTTCAAGTCAAAACCACACCAGTGAACAACCAGAATTCTACAGCTATTACACAAGGACCTTTTTGGACCAGTCACACCAGTCAGTATAAGTGGGAAGAAATACACCTTAGTGGTGTTTGATGACATCTCAAAATACACATGGACTATGTTTAGGAACAAGAAGGAAACAATCCAGAAGCTTTTAGATCTGTTAAGAAGACTGCAAAATGAAAAAGATCTCAAGATTTTCAAGATTAGATCAGATAGAGAAATTGAGTTCCTAAATTAAGTAATCGTAAATTATTGTGAAGATAATGGCGTTTTGCATCAGCTATCTGCAGTAAGAAAACCACAACAAAATGGATTAGCAAAAAGAAGGAACATAACACTCAATGAGGTTGTTAGATCAATGATTGCAGAAGCGGGCCTACCAAAGAGGTTATGGGATGAAGTAGTGAACACAACATGCTACACTCAAAATAGATGAATCATCAACAAGCATCATGGAAAAACACCATATGAATTATGGAATGGAAGAAGACAAAATATATCACACCTATATATGTTTGGGGCAAAATGCTTAGTTCTCAACAACAGAAATAACCATCTTAGTACCTTTGATGAAAAAGATGATGAAGACATATTTATGGGATATTCAAATACATGCAAAGCTTTCAGAATCATAAACAAGAGGACACCAGTGATTGAAGAATCCATCCATGTAGTGTTTGATGAACCAAAATCAGTTGAAAAGACTTATCCATCCCAAAAGAAGAATAGACAAGAAAACAAGAAATTGGACAAGTTTATATGACAAAAGAAGTACCATTGGCAGTATTAGATAACTCATTTGAAAAACAAGAAGATACATCGGCTAACACACCTGTACTGACACCAGCACAAGCTCAACTCCAACCAAATGTCAACTGGCTCAGAGATCATTTAGCCGAGCAAGTCATTGGAGATATGAATACATGTGTCAGAACCACAAGGCAACTGGAAAGTATGCTAACTTGTTTTCTGTCACTGGTTGAACCAATGACAATAGATGATGCAATCCAAGATGCTGATTGGATAACAGCAAGGCAAGAAGAGCTCAAAGAGTTTGAAAGAAATTGGGTTTGGGAAGTTGTAGACAGACCTGATCTTGCAATCATCATTGGAACCAAATGGGCATTCAGAAACAAGTTGGATGAGCAAGGAGAAATAGTCAGAAACAAGGCCAGACTAGTAGCAAAAAGATACTCACAAGCTGAAGGCATAGATTATGATGAGACCTTTGCACCAGTAAGCCAAATTTGAGGTAATCAGACTATTCCTTGCATGTGCAGCTCACTAAAACTTCAAAGTCTGCCAAATGGATGTGAAGAGTGCATTCCTGAATGTACTACTTGAAAAAGAAGTTTATGTACAGCAACTTCATAGTTTCCAGATCAAAAAAAATAAGATAAGGTGTACAAACTCAAAAAATCTTTGTATGGACTCAAACAGGCACCCAGACCCTGGTATGAGACACTGTCACAATTCTTAATCAGCAATGGATTCAGTAAAAGAACCATTGACAAGACACTATTCAAGCTAGAAGATGGATCGAGCACCTTACTTGTATGAATATATGTGATGACATAACATTTGGATAAGATGAAAATCTATGTAAAAAGTTTGTTAACTTAATGATGGGCATATTTCAAATGAGTACGATAGGTGAGCTCAACTATTTCCTTGGACTACAAGTGAAGCAAATGAAAGATGGCGTCTTCATAAATCAAGCCAAGTATACCAAGTACCTGATAAAGAAGTATGGTATGGTGATGTAAGTCAACTAGATGATACATTTTGTGATATTTTACCCTCAATTCTCATGCATTTATCGATGTTTTTGAATCGACTTGAGAAATTATTGTGATGACTTGGACCATTTTGTGTATATAGTGAATATTATAAAAACCCAATATTTTGTCTATTATATAGGCTTATTAGTCAATTTATTTTATCGGATTTACAAAAGGTATCTTCGTGTTTGTTTTGCATCATAGGTACCAGGGCTTAGAGCTTGGATTTTGGAACGTTGAAGTTCAAGAATTGATCAAGAAACGACAAAAGGCATTAAGGGCATGGAATATATACTTTGAAGACTAAATGGCCCACGCCGGAAGCATTGGCCCGTGCCAATGAGGATCAGACATGATCGGACAGTTTCCCAGAGTAAATGGCATGCGCCAACTTCAATGGCTCATGCCATGTAATGAAATTTGAATCTTGATGAAGCATTTAATGCATGATGTTAGGAGCCAACTACCATGTCAGAGCCTGGTGCAAGCCAATCAACATTGGCCCACGCCAATTACACACAAAATCACTGCTGGCGCATGCCAATTTGGCAAATGGGGCAACTAATAGTCTTATTTATTCTCTACCAAACACAATTATCATATCACAATTTACATCTCTCTTTCAAGGCTCTTGAAGGCAACTCACACCAAGGCGCTTCTAGACAATATTTCTTAGATTTTTATCTTTTAACAACCTTGTAAACATTGAGAATTGTTAGTTTGATTTCTAGAATTAATTAGTGGAAGAAGTTCATCTCTTTTGATGTACCAAACCCTTTGAAGTTCTTGAAAGTTGAATGAAGCTTCCATCTTCAAGTTGTATCTTGTGTTGGTAAATTCTTAGTTCTTACTTTCTTTTAATTGTTCTCATTTGACATGTTGGAATCCATATTCATGAGTGGCTAGTTTTCACTTGCAAATATAATGTTGTGGAGATAGTATAATCTCTTGTGTTGATTAGGAATGATTGTTCATGTTGCTTATTTTCATTTTTTGTGAATATTTTCCTACTTTCATTGTATGGTTTGTTTGTGTTGGAGTAATTAACCAATTCTTGCACACACACACTTAATGGAGACCGAAAGGAGATGTTAGGTGTGGAAAAAGGGGTAGGAGAACCGGAAGGTAAAATCGACCTTAAGTGGAACTCAATTTCTTATCTGGGGATTATTGTTTGTTCATTGCATTCAAGTTCATATCATGTTGAATCATTAGGCCTAGGGCACTTAGACCAAGGAGGAGACATAGAGTAGTTTGATGCACTCGTATGAGGGGAAAGTACTTGTTAGGAGTGCACTGATTCACACATTGAACACCGTTCGTAGGTTGGTAGAAATCATTCCCATGATGCTAATAGAGATTTTCTTGATCTATACATTATCTTGGTTAGGTATTTTATCATTTTATCACCCTTTGTAATAATAGAATCTTAGACACGTTTACTTTCTTGTTATATTACGATTTAGATCAAGATAATAATAGCTTGTCCGTGTTTGACCTCATATTCCTCATGGGATATGACATTGACCACTAGACTAGACTATAATTGACCCGGTACACTGCCGGTGAGATAAGACATCTAGAAAAGTTTGATCATATGGATACCAGTGGAGCATCAGAGACACCAATGTATGTAAGAACCATTCATGGAAAGTATGAACAGGATGTGTGCAAGAACCATTCTTGGAAAAATATGAACAAGGATCTCAGCCACTAAGGAATTAACAAAAATTGAAGGTCAATTAGGAGTACTTGGCCAGTGAGAGCAACACCTAAATAAATTTTAAAGTGCAACTTTGTGGTTTTGTATGCATGAACTAGTACTTATACTATCTTTACTTTATCGTTGTAAACGTCAAAAAAGCGAACCTACGTTTTATCATTGAAAACATTTCTCGACTGGGAAAGGAATATCAGAATCATTCTGAGGCATGAAAAAATTGGCTATGTTTTGTAAAAACCCTTAACTTAAGAACCTGAGGATCCTGATAATGAAGAATCGGTTGAGAAGCATAAGAAGCATTGTTTTAACAGTGTTGAGGCTACATGCATCACACGTTCTTCTATGACGCCAAAACTTCAGAAACAACATGAGTCCATGGATTCTTATACCAACATTGGTCACCTGGGGTAACTCTATGCTTCTCAGTCTCAGTCTTTGGAAGTGCGAGGTCTCAAAGGCCCTTTTTTAGTTGCCAGATGACTCCAGGCACTTCGGTTGGTTCGTTTTGTGCTAAATATTGGGTACATAGAGAAGCTTGAGAAGCTAGGACACAAGTTGGAGCGTGAATTGAGTATTGACTTAATTCTGCAATGTCTAACTGACTCGTACTCGAAGTTTGTGATGAACTATCACATGAACAATACTGATTTCTCTCTTGCAAAGTTATTGAACTCTTAAGACAGCTAAGGGTACTGTGGACAAGGGCAAATATGTGTTTCTTGTGAGTTCTTCTAAGGGCAAGAAAAATGCCCCAAAGAATAAAATGAAGGCTGAGGAGGCTTCCAATCCAAAGCCTGAAATAGCCAAAGAAAAGATGAAGGATGATTGCTTCCATTGCAGCCAGACTGGCCATTGGATGAGACACTACAAGGCCTTCGTGAGTGCCAAGAAAAAGCATGGGGATGCTTCGACTTCAGGTATGTTTATGATTGAGATCAATATTGCTTCTTCTAACCTTTAGGCATTAGATACTAATGTGGTTCTCATATTTGTACGGATATGCAGGGACTAAGAAGTAGTAGAGATCTGAAGAAATGAGAGGTGGACCTGCGCGTTGGGAATGGATCAAGTGTTGCTGCCCTAGCCATAGGAGTTTATTTTCATTCGTTGCCAAATGGGATAGCACTTGAATTAAACAATTATTATTTTGTTCATTCTCTTATGAAGAGCATTATTTCTATTTCTACATTATATGTAGAAGGATTCTCCTTCACTTTTAAGAATAAATGTTGTTTTTTTCACGTGATGGAATGTTTTATGCTACTGGGAAACTGGATAATGGTCTCTACGTATTAGATATGAATTTTGATACTTAATATAAACAACAAGAAAGCCAAAAAAGCTACTTGAATGAATCCTACTTACGACATTGGCGACTTGGTCATATAAATAAAAAACGTATTTCCTAACTCCAAAAGGATGGATTATTGGATAATTTCCATTATGAATCATTTAATACATGCGATGCTTGTTATTTGGAAAGATGACAAACTCACCATTTAGTGGCAAGAGGATAAGATCAAATGTAATTCTTGAGCTGATACATACTGATATATGCGCCCAATGTCAATTCAAGAAAAAGAAGGATACTCATATTTTATCACCTTCACTGATGACCATTCTCGTTATGGTTATAGTAGTATTTATTTATTATGAATAAATAATACAAGATATTAATTATGTTGATTATATATATATATATATATATATATATATATATATATATATATATATATATATATATATATATATATATATATATATATATATATTATATGTATAGGCGCATAAAATATTTGTATATGATACACATGTATTTATCAATTTAATTAATGGATTATTTAATCTAAGATATTAATTAAATAGGATAAATCAAGAAAAGATATTTTTCTTATTTTATTAGGAAATGTTTTCTTTTTTCCTACTCCAAACAGGAAGCTTCTCCCAATATGTTTGGGACACAATATGGCACCACCTATACTATAAATATGATGAGGGTGTCAAGCTTTTTTGTATCACAATTACACAAGCATTATATTACTTAAAAATAATAGAGCTTCCTAGAGAGAGTTTAGAGAAAGAGAAAAAGTCGGTCTAGGAATTGAGTTTTTCTAATGGCAATCCAAGCTAGGATTTTGGAGGGGCTTTGTGTGGATCAAAGGTAGATGCCGAACACTTGGGTGGATCCATTCACAACTACACGGTAGATAAAGCGGCGATTTATTTTAGATCAGATCTGGTATGATTCGTGTCTACTATCAATTAATGTTTATTGTTAAAACGAAGTCGATCTTGGAAAAGTAAATCAAAATTTTAAATTCCGCTGCATATACGAGTTGATTTCTTAACAGATTCAATATTTCTGTGGGATTATTATCCCATGAAAGAACCATTGTTGGTCCCGTGAAAAGGAAGACACAAGTTTAGAGGGGGTGAATAAACTTGTCACCAAAAACTAAATATACTAAAGAAGATAGGTTCAATTTTAAACTTGTGTGGAGTTAAGCTAACTAAGCTGAGTATAAGTCAAATTAACTTGTGCTCAAACGGAGTTAACCGGCAGCGGATTTAGTTTTAGCCTTTTTAACTGATCTTTTTGTATCTATAAAAAAGCTTATATGCAAAACTGAATTCTAGTGAATATCAGTTTGAGTGCTGTGTGAATAACAATCAATTCAGAGATGCTTGAACAAATCAGATGAAAACAATAACAAATACTGAAATATAAATGACATTAAGTAAATGTGTACATAAAGTAAGGCAAGAAATTATAGAGATTCCAGGTGGTGTAATCCTGTCAATCCTCTCTTCCCCTGTATTGTTGGAGGAAAATTTCACTAGAACTCTTTGAGGTAGATCGGTTACAAAAAGTCCTAAACTGATAGTCTGTGGCTAGTCCCTAGCTTCACTATCAAAGAAACTAAAGAATAGGTAGTATGGCTGCTCTACAACTGCTTGCACTGGTCCTTAGAGGGTTGAATTTCCTCTTCTCCAGCTCCACCACAAACACAGTCTACCTGACTGCAGAAGCAATTGTCCTTGGCAAATCCTAGGCTGGATTGCTTCACAGTCTCAACCTTTGCTTAAAATCAAAGTTGGGCTCAGAATCAAGTAAGTGATTCTTGCTTGTGGTTCTTCAAAGTGTTGATATCTTGATGAATTCTTTGTAACTTGAACACTTAGAAGATTTCTTTATATTTCTTTGTAAACACGATGATGATAGCAACATTCTTGAATGCACAGATGATGAACATAAATTATTCTTAAAGCTTGTAAAAACAGTTTTTCGGTGCTTGATCCTTGTTGCAAAGTCCTCTATTTATATGTGTAATATGACGTTCATCTTGGTTGAATTTGAATCCTTTTAGCTATCAACGGCTATATGTCAGATGTCAGTGACCGTTCTGACATGTCAGTCCATCATCCAATGAAAAATGTTTGATTTCTAACGTTCTAATTTTCTTTCAGTTCTTGGATGTCTTAAACTATAAAACTGAGTGTCAGAGAAATGTCATTTTTAAGCTTTATAAACTGAGAAGGTCCGTTTTCAGTCTTTAACTTATTTAGAGCATTAATTGAGTTTTTACTCGTCTTCAAAACTTAGCACTCTATTTTCATCTGATTTCTATTGACTTAATATGAGTACACCATCACATTTAAGTCATCTAAGATATCATTGTCCTTATGTATTTTAGGTCTTCAACAAGATCTATAAAGTCAGTTTAGGCCATCACAGACTTACCTAAATTCTAACTTTACAGTCTCGGCTTTTAGTCTTCATAACTGAGTTTGAACCCTCAGTTCTGCAGTCTTCAATAACTGAGTCTCTGTCCCTCACCCTTCTAAACTCAGTTTGTGCCCTCAGCCTTCAGCTTCTAGAAAAGCCAACCGAGTCTGTGTCCCTCAACGAACTTACCTTCTTCAGTTATGAGTATATCTCAGTTTTGGCTCTGAAGACAACACTTTCAGTTTCTTGTCTAATATGAATTTATGTATAGTATCCAGCTTTCTATATGATTTCTAGTTTTCTGTTCTACGACTCTCTATCTATTACAGTGCTTGTCTGATACAACCTATACAAAGATCAGACACTAATAAATCTTGTACATTCAGTTCTAGACATCTTTTGGCTTTTCACTATAACAGTTAGTTTCAACACTTCATCAATGGGGTATAAACAAACAATTAAATAAATAAAGATGAATCATCATCAAAACTCAAATTTTATTTCTAAAAATTTTCCCTATTTTGATGATGCGAAAACCCTCCTTAAAAGAAAAGCTTAAAGATAAAAACAAAGTAAAACTGAAACTGGATTTATCATTAGAAATCTCAAAAACTGGATCAAATTACACAACTGATTACAAAATTAAAACATAAGCTATCAAGCTTATTGTGTAACTCTGATAAACATTTTTTTTCTTTATCATACAGCCTATATTCATCTTCTTGGTTGTATCTTCTTTGGAGAACGCTTTGTTGTAATCAACTTCACTTGATTGTTTCCAATTTCTGCACAAAGCTAACTTGGGAAGACCTTCATTGTTTTTGTAATAATCTTCAAATTCATTAATATCGGTTTTCATCTGTTTTTTCTTGTCTTTGATTCCAAGTCTTTCTTCCATCATTCTTATCTTCTTTTGATTCATCATCTTCAGAGTGATATGTGTCTCGATAAGAAATATACAACAATTCTTCAAAAGATCTCATGCTAGTATTTTTCTTTCACATGGTTGTAGTCCTTGTGAAATTTTATTGACAAGTCTTGTGTAAGAGCTGCTCTTTTGTCTATGGGTTCCATGCATTTAAAAATGAGCTCTTCATCACTAAGTTCTACTGATTCTCTGTTGTTTGAAACTGAGGTTGACTTTCCTTTGTCATTTCTGAGTTCTGCTAGTTTAGCTTCTAGTTTCAGTTTCTCTTCTTCAAGTTTCAGCTTTTCAACTTCCACATCCCCCTTTTTGGCATCATACAGCTGATTGATTAACATATGTGTTTCTTTCTAGTCATTTGCAATGCCTTTCTGTGAAGTGAAGAGTTCTAAAAGCTGAGTCTGTAGGCCATAAATTTTCTAATTTAAGTGCCATTCAGATTGAGCATTGATCGTGTGTGAAATTCACTAATACACATGACGTACTAGCAAGAGTACCAGGTCAATCGTAGTATAGCAAGGGCGAGTCAAGGTCGATCCCACAGAGACTATTATTTAAAAATGTCAAACAACCAAAATTCATAGGTCAACCGGATAAGGGTGGTCATTGACCAACATAAAGAACAAGTAAATAAAAGAGACACAAATATACCAATCATCAATCATATATGGAAAAGGCATTAACCAAACTATTCATAACAAATCTCCCTTTAATCCTTATCTGATCCATATTTGTAATTAAGCTATGGGTGCAATTCCTAACCATATCTACTCTGACAATGGTAGTAGACAATCTATACGCCAGCTACCCTCCATAATTGGTCTGTAATAGCCCATATGCATAGAGAACTAGAATCGATGATATCGACCGCTAACTCATACAGCTAACCTGCCTAGACAGCTGTCGACACTGATCAGCACGTTCCTAGGCTCCATTCAAGACTATGTCAAAACTAACACTTCACTATTCGTATTTCATGCTAGTATTACGATTACAATAAGCAGATTGGCCAGATCTAACCTACTGTCAATTAAACATGTCGATCAACGTAGCTGACGCCGAACCACAGAATTAGGATTTAATAGGCATTCATATATAGCGATAAAGACCGTCGCAGATCTGAAGAGAGCAACCCATAATTCTGCGTTTCATATGAACAAATCGAATAAAGATTAAGGTTCGTTTAATTAATTCATAGATGATTAGATGAAAGCATAATCAAGATCTAGAACAAGAACAATCATGAATCTAAGAAAGAAATAAAGCATTGGAATAGATCTTACCCATAACGAAGAACAAATCTACTCATCAATTATCTCTTCCTCCGGCGATTCGAATCGATCCATGAAGATCGTAAACCAAGCACAATTCAATAACGAAAGACTCATGACTTATTTTCAAGAAAGAAAAGAAGAAAATAAAAGAAGACTTTATTCCCAAAAGACTACATTGTAGCTAGTTGATGAAGAACTAGAAAAGAGATGAATAATGAATGGAATAGATGATTGATTGGATGGAATACAGAATTCGTAGCACTCTATGGCCTTATATAGGTGTATAAACCGACTTAGGGTAAACCCAATGCTTGGAGGAAAAGAAAACACGTTTCGGAAGAATTTGGGCCTCGATGAAACCACGGGTAACTCTGGTTTACCGAGGGAATTTTCGCTTTTTCTCTTTGCCGCCGACTTAACTTAGAATACCCTAGTCCCACTTCAAGATTTCGACAATAACTTGGCCTACTCAGCTCCAATTTGGGTGGTTCAAAGTGTGTTAGAATCCTTGTTTCAAGACCTACAACTTTTATGCAGAAGGCCAAACCCAATTCGCCTTGTAGGAATTCATAAACTGCATTGCAAGATCACCAATCAGATTCTCAGGTCCCATCTCCGCTCGAAACACTTCAATCTTCAGCTCGGTTCAGTTCTTTATCAATTGACTCTCATATTCAGCCCAAATGATTCTTCGAACACTCGTCCATCTGTCAATAAAATCATAGCACACATAGTAGCTTCTATTGCTAGCAAATAAACTACACGGTTAATACGCATAATACCTATTTAGTCACCCCGGACATGGCTTAATGACATTTAGCTAATTAACTCATGATTACATACATATTAACCCCATTGAGAACACAAATCCGGGGTAGATTGATGGTAAATAATGATATCAATTTGACCGTCATCAACTACCCCCAACTTAGATTTTGATTGTCCAGAGCAAACCAAATCAAACAAACACCCTAAATAATTTCAAAATAATTAAGAAATGCAGACTCATTCAAGAAATCTAAATAAGATGAGGTCAACACATATCTATCAAGCACTATCTTGTTGTAGAACCGACGTGTGTGTGCAATAACTCTCAAACAACAGTGACACAGATAGAATCACATTATATCAATAAGGATTTCAGGCAAAACATACATCACGCATCAACCCATAAGTTCCCCATTAATCATCACCTACCAATGCATCAATGGGTCGTGTGATAAATCTTTTGTGATAGTGCATTCAAGAAAAGAATGAAGTTATAGAGACCGCACAATCCTTACTTATCAATGTGCACACTCGCTCCTCTTGCCTTCAGACTCAGGCAAACAACATGAAACCTTACTTGGGCCGGGCGGACTTGAGTACCGAGTATCACTCTTAGGTCCTCGTTTGTTTCTTTTTTTATGCGAGGGTCGTGCCCTTTTTGCTACGAGTTCGCTTCCCTCACTGCCTTTATTATGTACTTTTTCTTCATTTTTTATGCAATATCCGTGCGTTTTACGCTCCTTCGGCTTCGCTTAGTAGATTTCTCACTCTTTTTTTCTCGCTCACTCGCAAGTCCGTTTTGTCCTGGTTTACCTTGTGCGGCATTCAAGTTGCTACCATTATCCTACAACAATTGTTTAAAGTATATCCACCGACAAATATCGATTCCCGGGCTAGGATAACTCTTCATCTCATCTAAATACTTCTCACTCAGATTGTGTGCTCAAATATTGAATGCAACGGTATAATAATAATTAATAAGTCACTACTTCATGCAACATAACACATGCTCATTCTTCCATACTAAATTGAATAAGGCGTCATCTATACTATATACAGAAAAAATGAGTTATACGTGCTTAAAAAGGTCGATTCCACAACAAGATAGATGATTAATAAACCACTACTTCAAATAGTTGACAAACCCCTTATTCATCATTAATGTATTAAGTATGTAATTAAGTAATTTCAACGGTTTTTATTTCATTCAATTCAAAAAATGGAAATTCACAAAAGTAAGTGTAAGTGTGTTTCAAACTAAGTGTTATGCCTACCCCCTACTTTAAAACTCAACATTGTCCCCAATGTGAAAAGTAAAGCAAAAAAAGTAGGAAGAAGAAGAACACTTAGCTTTGGAAAATAGAAGAACTTGGTTAACTGTCTAAAGCAAATCATATCACTGAACTGGAACCAAAGTTTTCTTCTCCAAAGGACTAATCTGCACTAGGTTAGCTAATACAAACAATTCTTGCCCAAAGGCCATTAGTACCGCAAGATGCGAATAAGTAACAAAATCATTATGTCATGTGGTGGTAAATAGCACAACTAAATGAAAGAAGTGCAATAAACAATTTAAGCCAATACATAACAACCTAATTACAACACAACAAAATGACTTAATAGATGACTCCAAATAAAAATAAAAAAACTTAAGACTCAAAATAATATCCGAATAATCTTGCGAAGTAAAAAAAAAACTCCCGCACATCCTTTGCTCAAAAGCCTTAGAAACATGGCGATGAAAAAAAAAACCTTCCCATTTTTATTCGATCATCGAAAAGAAAAGAAAATTAACAAAAAAGGTTAACTATAAATTAATGGCTATATGCCTAACAATTAAATAAATAGTCCCCGGCAACGGCGCCAAAAACTTGATCACATGTGCAATTCACTAATACACACGACGTACTAGCAAGAGTACTAGGTCAATCGTAGTATAGCAATGGCGAGTCAAGGTCAATCCCACAGAGACTATTATTTAAGAATGTTAAACACAACCAAAATTCATAGGTCAACCGGATAAGGGTGGTCATTGACCAACATAAAGAACAAGTAAATAAAAGAGATGCAAATGTACCAATCATCAATCATGTATGGAAAAGGCATTAACCAAACTATTCATAACAAATCTCCCCTTAATCCTTATCCGATTCATATTTGTAATTAAGCTACGGGTGCAATTCCTAACCCTATCTACTCCGACAATTATAGTAGACAATCTATACGCTAGCTACCCTCCTTAATTGGTCCGTAGTAGCCCATACGCATAAAGAACTAGAATCGCCGATATCGAGCGCTAACTCATACCGTTAACCCGCCTAGACAGCTGTCTGTTGGAATAGTGTCCTAACCCAATCGGGTTGGACCGGATCCGACCGGGTCGGATCATTTCTACTATTTCTTTATGTTTATACATATATTAAATGGCTTTTCTGTTGTCATATATATGTTCTTTTAAAGAACCAATTATGAATTGTTATATGATAACGTCCTTAGTATTAAACAGTGATAGAGAAACCATGATAGGCGATTATGGTTGATGAGATCTCTAATCACTTTAAAAAGTTTGATACTTAAATGTCTCTAGGCTGATGTACTATTAAACAGGGCATTGATGGTATGAACAGGCTAGCACGTATTAGATGTCTTCTGTCTTTAGGGCAGGGATAGATCTCGTCTATCGAAGTGTAGAGACACTTGGAATGTACGTCGACGTGTATTGGAGAATGCGTACGTTAGACTGACCCACTTACACGGATAAGTGTCACACTATGTGACGGTTGTGTAATTATCCTTTTGACCGGAGTCTTCATGGCATCACGGTGTGGATTGTCATGCTTTGACACTATTGAGGTTTCCCCTAGCCACGGGGCGATCATGCGGTAGTGATTGGGTATGATACTGAAACATGCGGAGTATACATGATTGGTCGTCCGGGAATCGCGTATCCTATGATTGGGATCGAATATCCGAAATGGCCTTCTTATAAGGAATGTCTTACTCTCGTGAATCTTTGCAAAGTGGGAGTAAACGAGTTACTTCGAGAGAGCTTGATATCCTGATTATAAGATACGGTCGTTAATGTTTGACACTCGACGTACGACCGTATGGATATTATTACAGCGAAAGGATTGTAAGTTACACGGTAACTGTTTCACATGAAAGGTAGTAGTCATTGCATTTGACTCTTCCGATGATTGGGGGTCACGGTGTGTTGCTAGACGCTATCCCGTGATCGTTAGGCATGAAGGGCATTTTCATAATTTGCACTTTGTGTCTACGGCCAACATATTCGGACGCCTATCGGGTCACACATATAAGAACATTTAGCCGGATTAAAATGTGGTTATAGATGATAACCAAATAAGGAAAGTTTATCTCGGGACTATAAAGGTTATTGTGGTAAATTAATATGGAGGTGCTTATTTATTATGAATAAATTAAATGCAAGATATTAATTATATTTATTAATTAAAGAATATTCCGGAAGCCAATTAATTGGCATATGGGGTGCATATGATTAGTGTATAAGATACACTTGAATTGTGCAATTTAATTAATGATATTACCTATTATTAATATTAGATATTAATAAAATAAAATAATATAGATATATTATGAATGCATGCGTGTGTGAGTACATTAAATGCAAATTGGTGATTTGCATGCATGCGCACCAATGTGTGTACATATGATATTATTAGATTTTTATATGTGTAATATATATGATATATATACACATGTAAATTGATTTATGGTAATAAGATAAATATAGTCAATATAAGATATTGACAATATCTTGGAAATATTCAATATAAGATATTGACAATATCCTAGATTTATTTGATATAAGATATTATAATAAATGAAATAAATCAATCAATTATATTTTCCTTATTTTATTGGGAAAATGTTTTCTTCCTTTCTACTCTATTGGGGCGCCACCTATGACTATAAATAAGAGGTGGGTGTCAAGCTCTTTTGTACAACACAATTCCAAGAACTAATAGTTCTTGTGTAAAATAGAGAGCATCCTATAGAGAGTTGGAGAGAGGGGAAAAAGGCCGGTCTAGCAACCGGAGTTTTCCAATAGCAATCCATGATGGGATTCCGGCGGGCTGTTCGTGTGGACTAGCGGTAGAGGCCGAACACTTGGGCGGCTCTATGCAAAACTACTCTCCTTAGACGGTCAAAGCGTCGATCTTATAGATCAACCAAGGTAACCACTGTCTACTACTTGTTTGTTTATTACTTAAACGAAGTCGATCCTGGTTAAAAGGAAATAAAATTTTAAATTCCGCTGCGTTCCCGCGTAGATTTCCCAACAGTGGTATCAGAGAGAGAGCTTCGAGCTTAAGCAATAAGCATGTTATATTGCGTAGTTAATTTTATTGTTTAAATCACGTAATTAAAATTTGAAAGATTTTTGATTTGCAAAATTGATACACGAAAAGAAAAAGAAAAAAAAACGAGATCTGGTGGTGCTCGGCCGACTGGCGGCGGCACCACCCCAGCGGCGGCGGCGGCAGGGCAGCCTACTGTCGGCAGTCGGTCGGTCAATGCTGGCAGATCTCCAAACTTTTGTTTTGTGTGTTTTGTGATTCAATATGGTTCATAGTTGTGATTGAGATCTCATTTGTTTAGTTGTGTCATGTGGCTAACCAATGGTTCAAATAGTTTGGCCATTGGGATGCCACATGGCATTAAAATAATAATGGCATTTCCAAACTTTGTTTAGAATAGGCCTAGGCCCTTTCCAAATATTTGAATTGGGAAAAAGCCTGAGCTTGCGCCACTTCCAAATTTTGATTTTGGAAAGTGGCTGTGCCTAAACTAAAATTATTTGGCCTTTCCAAATATTTGATTTGGAATAGGCCTGAGCCTTTTTCAAATATTTGATTTGTAAAAGGCCAAGGCTTGAGCCACTTCCAAAATTTTGATTTTGGAAAGTGGCGAACTAAAGCCAAATTTGGTTTAGAAACCAAAAGCATCCCTTTTGATTACGAATCAAAAGGAAAGAAACAAAAGAGAAATAATTTTAATTTTGATTTATTTTGGAATAGTTCTAATTAACTAAAATTAAAATTAAAATCGGTTTAAAATTAATCTTTAATTTTATTTCGATTAAATCATTTAATTAATTAAATGTTAATTAGTTAATTGATTGGATAAAATTATTTAATAGATTAAATGTTAATTGATTAATTAAGACGCGAGTAGTTAAATTTTAATTTTATCTTTTTCACAAGATTTTATTGTATGGATTAGATATAGTAGATATAATATGATTATATGGACCCCGATTGATCATGGACTCGACCGATAGGATAGATATGAATGATTTAATTTTCTGTTGGTTTAAAAATTGTCCTAGGCCGTTATGAAGAACGTGACCTAGTTTATTTTCTGCATTTATCCCATTCCCGTTAGCTCCCTCCCGTGTGCGGCGGGTGTATTTATTTTATTAGATAGAATTAAATGTAACAAGAATGGAGCAGAAGATGGAGACCAAAGAAAGAGAAGAAAATAAAGATCCCATTAGAGAATGGAGCATTAAAGATCCTATTGGCGGTTGCAATTACCTTTAGATTGTGACCCAGCGGTTTCGTCGGTTTGTATTCAAAACCGCACTCAGGAAAAGTCCATGATCATACCGGTTACTTTACGCATTTATTTATTTTGTGCTAGTATTTATTTTATATGATACGATAGATGCATGACTAGGCACGATCTAGATAAATGTGTAGGATGTATGTCTATAGAGATAGATATATTTGATGAGACCGTAATTAAAATTAGTTATGTGAATTAATTTACGTAAATACTTCCACAACAAAAATCAAGTCGAAAATTTTCTCCCAATATTATAGCGACGGTGAAGAGCCTTTGTTCGGATCCAACTGATCGGCCCTCGTCGGGAGTTGACCTACCACGGGTATATCGTCGTTATTGAGATATGATCGTATGAGATCTCGCGAATATTGGGTTATGACTTGACTAGAGTATTGCGGTGATTGGCCTCGTCGGGACCGTCCTTATTCTAGAGGCAAGGGGTTGACTACCACATAAAGATGTGAATTGTCAAAGAGTTGACTAGTCACCACCAAGAGTCACATAGAGATGTGATTGGTAAGAGTTACATACCCTTCGAATTATTCCGGTTGATCGGCCCTCATCGGGAATCGGGGTAACCAGATGGGATCTTGGCCACTAAAGAATTTCGAAAGATTCTTGAAAGTCAATTGGGAGTAGTTGACTAGTGGGAGCAAAATCATAAATCAAAAGACCATTTTTGATTTTGCGTGTATAAACAACAACACTCTTTTATTTTCATTTTTATGTTGTACTTTTAGCAAACTTTATATTTATGTTTTATTCTCGATTAGTAAAACCAAATTATGACTGTTAATTTTGAGAAACATTCTCAAATATGGTTAAGTAATTTTAATCCTTTTAAAATAAGCAATGACATGAGCCATCCCGTTATAGTAGTTAGAGACAAGGAGATTACATAATTGATGCAAGGCTCGAGACTTTAATTATTAATGAAAGCGGAAGCTCATGATATGGTTAAATCATTTGAAATAAGTTTCAACGAATTAGTCATATATTGGATACGATCCAAGATGATCATTCTGTCATACGATGACAATTAATTCAAACGTTGAATAAGAATGACCACATCTAATTTTGGAAAGGTTGTTTTCAAAATTGTAAGATTTAAGTATCTACTTAATTCTATCATTGCTTAAAGGTTAATTAAGTAGTTAATGTTTTGAATACGATTCAAAAGGTTAAATAAACAATTTAATAAACTTTAGATTTTCTTTAAGAAAGGAAATTAAAGACATGGCTCTTGTGATCTTTCTTAAGTCCTATGAAGACTACAATAAGAAACATTTTCAAGTGCTTAAAGGATTAAAAAGGAAAGTTAGGGCATGTGCTTAAAAAGAGAACTTATTAAAGTTTCTATTCTAAGCAAGTGAGTTGGGATAAATCTATCTTCAAAGTCGACTCTTAGATATATGATATCTTACGAGTGTGATTAAATTAGAAAGATTGAATGCAGATATGGAAGGTGAAGCAAACGTTGTAACACTTACCATATTCTGGATCTAGTAAACTGATAAGGGAACTAAATAAATGTTATTATGTTCCGGTTCTTATGAATAACATACTTTCAGTTACTTGTTAGGATTTAGTAGACATATTCAATTGTAAAGAATAAATGTTATAAAGTTGGAAGATCACTGAATCTAACATACTAGATTGATGTCACTATATAGTTGATATATGTGATGAGATCTCAACTAAATATTTGTATGGCTGTTATCCTTAATATTTGTGGTTGTTCTAGACATAGTCTCTCTGGAAGAGAAGCGTGTAATTAAACGTCATTCTGATGATGTTGAACCATATGATTATGAATCAGTGGGTTAAACGTATCTTATCCAAAGAGGACTAAAATACCCTTTTAAGAAAAGGTTATAAATTCTAGAAAAATTGTCTAAAGCCTAAACATACCGATGTTTGTTGGCTTATGACAATTAATGCCACAAATAATTGTTTATTAATCTCTATGACTATTTTAGAAATAGTTGAATGTATTTATTGAAGTACGACAATTCAGAAAGCCTGAAAAGTTCGAGCTAGTATGAATATGAGATTGATGAGCTACTTAGGAATTAATCTTCAATTGGATTGAAGTAATTAATACCTGAAGGGTGTTTCAGAAGTCGTCTGAAAGGGAATAAGATTCTCCCTTGAAGGATACCATCTTGGGATACGCAATTAGATTGTGTTCCCAAAATGGAAATAACACTTTATATGATAAAGGTGTGATGCAAGCCATGTGATGTATCCCTTACCCGTTTCGGGATAGTGCCCTTATACTTAACCTAGTTCCAAAGAATAAAGGTTGAATAAATTCCATATTAGTTATGGAAAGCGATAATGTCAAATCTATCCTAACCGATAATTTGAAGTTGTCATAAGCAAAGTCAGAAAGGCTTGGAGCCTAGTACGACATATGCAACTTTGTGGAATATCTCAGCAAGTACGCTAGATATTATTTACTCGTCCACGGAGCAAAATGTGTTTGTCTTCAAACATGCTATCTTCTAGAGAAAGTGTTTCTGCCAAAAGAAACAGTGGGAGAGAATCAGATCTCAAAAGAGTTTGAGAACCACAAAGATATATTCAACCGTAGGAACGTGAGCGGACGCCACATAGCGATGAGGTGTAAAACACTTTGCTCAAAGGCACACAAAAAGTTCTAAGTCTGTGGATAACCTCAAGCCCGAAAAGGCAAGTTGGTATGTTCATCTTGAAGAATGAATATCTCACGACTTATGAAAGAAGGTTTGAAAGCGGTGTTTGAGAGATATGGCGAGAGCCATAAAATCTGATTAGATTCCATTAGTGACAACCAGGTTGTGAACCTAGTCTGTCTTACCTAAGGGGAATGTCCCTGAAAGGCTGACATGGATTGTAATATGATTACCATCAGGCTATAGTCACGGCTAAGGGGTACGGGGTGTAAACCTTGTAATTACCTTTATGCTGCCAGCTGAGCCCAGTTCTAATTAGATGATGCTTGTTATAACTTCGTATCATGGTTATATGATAGTGTTGAAGACGTTGGGTAGAAAGCTCGATGTTCATAGATGATGACATGATATGTAAGCCCACGAGATCCATTTATGGACTCAAACAAGTTTCTCTAGATGATTTCTTTGTTAGATAATCAAAGGAGTTTGATTTAGTCAAAAGAAGGATATGCCCCATGTGCAATATGGATAGTGGGAGTGTGTTACGATTTTCGAGTAAGGTATTGGATATCTCTCTCGAGAATTGTCACCCCATGTCACAGTCAATTAATGTTTGGTAGTTCAAGGTTTTTACAAAAGCACTTGGATTGGCAGTTCTTAATTTTGGAAATAAGAATCTATAGCGATAGATTTAACTGCTATTAGATTATAGTTTACCTATATAGATGTGATGCTAAAAGGAGTTTAGCATAGATCACGATAGGGATACTGATGGCCAGTGTTCTCGAGATCTATCTGTGTTAGGACGTTGGTCCTAAAGATAAGGTGAAAGATGATGCTTATGGAAGGTTTCCTTCGCTACTGCGATAGGAACCATCATATAGGTGATGCCGGATGTTCATAGTCCATGAGGAGTCATGAGAAAGTATGAAAGTAAATCTGGTGGATATCGAGAATATCCTTAAACAAGTTAAGGAAGAGTTCCTAGTTTATTGAAACTCGGAATTAAATAAACGTAGATATATAGACGTATATCCTGAGTCTTATGAAGGCGAGTGGGAGCTACATTCTGGGTTTGCAGTCACTTTGAATAAGTGATACAGTGAGCTGGAAATATTCTTAGCGATGGGTCATTGTAAATTCTACAACTAGGCCAAAACACAGTAGTGCCTTAGAGGCGCAGCGGGAGCAGTACATGGATCTAGAAGGTTCATTCTTGAACCTTGCACGGTTCTTCCACCTTTTCTATATAGTTGATATAGTAAGTGGATTCATTGCTTGAGGCAAGGACCAGGGTCTCGTCAGAGATTCGTGTGTGTGTTGAGGCGGTTCCTTTGACTTGGTCAATTTGGAACATGATATGAAGATAGTCTGAGTCCCCATGGATAACGATCCGTTTACGGCTAGGGCTGGTTACGAGTATTGCATGAGATTCTTGTGTTTCAACTTGGTCTTGTGTGTGTGAGTGATTGGTTTTAGGCCAAGTGGGAGATTGTTGGAATAGTGTCCTAAACCCAATCGGGTTGGACCGGATCCGACCGGATCGGATCATTTCTACTATTTCTTTATGTTTATACATATATTAAATGGCTTTTCTATTGTCATATATATGTTCTTTTAAAGAACCAATTATGAATTGTTATATGATAACGTCCTTAGTATTAAACTGTGATAGAGAAACCATGATAGGCGATTATGGTTGATGAGATCTCTAATCACTTTAATAAGTTTGATACTTAAATGTCTCTAGGCTGATGTACTATTAAATAGGGCATTGATAGTATGAACAGGCTAGCACGTATTAGATGTCTTCTGTCTTTAGGGTAGGGATAGATCTCGTCTATCGAAGTGTAGAGACACTTGGACAGTACGTGGACGTGTATTGGAGAATGCGTACGTTAGACTGATCCACTTACACGGATAAGTGTCACACTATGTGACGGTTGTGTAATTATCCTCTTGACCGGAGTCTTCATGGCATCACGGTGTGGATTGTCATGCTTTGACACTATTGAGGTTTCCCCTAGCCATGGGGCGATCATGCGGTAGTGATTGGGTATGATACTGAAGCATGCGGAGTATACATGATTGGGCGTTCGGGAATCGTGTATCCAATGATTGGGATCGAATATCTGAAATGCCTTCTTATAAGGAATGTCTTACTCTCGTGAATCTTTGCAAAGTGGGAGTAAATGAGTTACTTCGAGAGAGCTTGATATCCAGATTATAAGATACGGTCGTTAATGTTTGACACTCGACGACGCGACCGTATGGATATTATTACAAATGATAGGATTGTAAGTTACACGGCAATCGCTTTTCACATGAAAGGTAGTAGTCATTGCATTTGACTCTTCCGATGATTGGGGTCACGGTGTGTTGCTAGACGCTATCCCGTGATCGTTAGGCATGAAGGGCATTTTCATAATTTGCACTTTGTGTCTACGGCCAACATATTCGGAAGCCTATCGGATCACACACATAAGAACATCTAGCCGGATTAAAATGTGGTTATAGATGATAACCAAATAAGGAAAGTTTATCTCGAGACTATAAAGGTTATTGTGGTAAATTAATATGGAGGTGTTTATTTATTATGAATAAATTAAATACAAGATATTAATTATATTTATTAATTAAAGAATATTTCGGAAGCCAATTAATTGGCATATGGGGCGCATATGATAAGTGTATAAGATACACTTGGATTGTGTAATTTAATTAATGATATTACCTATTATTAATATTAGATATTAATAAAATAAAATAATATAGATATATTATGAATGCATGCGTGTGTGAGTACATTAAATGCAAATTGGTGATTTGCATGCATGCGCACCAATGTGTGTACATATGATATTATTAGATTTTTTATATGTGTAATATATATGTGATATATACACATGTGTAAATTGATTTATGGTAATAAAATAAATATAGTCAATATAAGATTTTGATAATATCTTGGAAATATTCAATATAAGATATTGACAATATCCTAGATTTATTTGATATAAGATATTATAATAAATGAGATAAATCAATCAATTATATTTTCCTTATTTTATTGGGAAAAGGTTTTCTTCCTTTCTACTCTATTGGGGCGCCACCTATGACTATAAATAAGAGGTGGGTGTCAAGCTCTTTTGTACAACACAATTCCAAGAACTAATAGTTCTTATGTAAAATAGAGAGCATCCTATAGAGAGTTGGAGAGAGGGGAAAAAGGCCGGTCTAGCAACCGGAGTTTTCCAATAGCAATCCATGATGGGATTCTGCAGTACTGTTCGTGTGGACTAGCGGTGAGAGGCCGAACACTTGGGCGGCTCTATGCAGAACTACTCTCCTTAGACGGTCAAAGTGTCGATCTTATAGGTCAACCAAGGTAACCACCGTCTACTACATGTTTGTTTATTGCTTAAACGAAGTCGATCCTGGTTAAAAGGAAATAAAATTTTAAATTCATTGCGTTCCGCGTAGATTTCCTAACACTTGTCAACACCGATCAAGACGCGTTCTGAGGTCCATTCAAGATTTATGTCCAAACTAGCACTTCACTATTCGTATTTCATGCTAGTTTTACGATTACAATAAGCGAGATTGGCGATCTAACCTCATCGTTAATTAAACTCGCCGATCAACGTAGCTGACGCCGAACCACAGAATTAGGACTTACTAGGTATTCAGATCTAGCGATAAAGACCGTCGCAGATCTGAAGAGAGCAACCCATAATTCTGTGTTTCATATGAACGAATCGAATAAAGATTAAGGTTCGTTTAATTAATTCATAGATGATTAGATGCAAGCATAATCTAGATCTAGCACAAGAACAAGCATGAATCTAAGAAAGAAATAAAACATTGGAATAGATCTTACCCATAATGAAGAACAGATCTACTCTTCAATTCTCTCTCCCTCCGGCGATTCGAATCGATCCATAAAGATCGTAAACCAAACACAATTCAATAATGAAAGACTCATGACTTATTTGAAAAAAAGAAAAGAAGAAACTTTATTCCCAAAAGACTACATTGTAGCTAGTTGATGAAGAACTAGAAAAGAGATGATTAATGAATGGAATAGATGATTGATTGGATGGAATACACAATTCGTAGCACTCTATGGCCTTATATAGGTGTTTAAACCGACTTAGGGGTAAACCCAATGCTTGGAGGACAAGAAAACACGTTACTGGAAGATTTTGGGCCTCGGTAAACTGCGGGTAACTCCCGGTTTACCGAGGGTATTTTCGTCTTTTTCCTGCTGCCGATTTAACTTGGAATACCCAAGGCCCTGCTTCGGTATTTGGACCATAACTTGGCCTACGCAACTCTGATTTGGGTGATTCGAAGTGTGTTAGTATACGTGTTTCATGACCTACAACTCTTATGAAGAAATCCAAGCCCAATTAGTCTTGTAGGAATTCATAAACTGCATTTCAAGATCACCAATCAGATTCTCGGGTCCAATCTCCGCACGAAACACTTCAACCATCAGCTTGGTTCAGTTCTTTATCAATTGACTCTCATATTCAGCCCAAATGATGCTTCGAACACTCGTCCATCTGTCAATAAAATCATAGTACACATAGTAGCTTCTATTTCGAGCAAATAATGCATAAAATACACGGTTAATATGCATATTACCAATTTAGTCACCCCGGACGTGGCTTAATGACATTTAGCTAATTAAATCATGATTACATACATATTATCCCTATTGAGAACACAAATCTGGGGTAGAGTGATGGTAAATAATGATACCAATTTGACCGTCATCAAGCATGAATTTCACGGTCTTCAGATGTTGCTATCTCTAGTTTTTCCTTGAGCTAGAGGATCTCTGAAGCTGAGTTTGACGTAGTTTGCTTGATTATGTCTAAATTTTAGTTAACAGAAACACCAGTCTTCTTTCTGTAGTATAGATATCCTGAGATTCTTTGTAAAAGATTGTTGTAATCTTCCTTCTAAGTAAGTAAGCAGTCCAAGGCAGTCTGTACTTTATTCAGTTCTTCTTCTGTCAGGAATTCAGTTGGATCTAAGTCTTCTTTGATTGTTGACTGAGTTTGATGATCCACAATCATCAGTTCTTGTCCAACAATTTTAGCTTTCTTTTGATTGTCAGTTTTTTGTGATCCAACTAGCAATCCTTCTTTCAGAGCAACTGATTGTCCTTGAGTTTCAGTTTTGTTTTCAAGTTGCAAAACTGAATCTTGCTCTATCAGTTTCTTTGAATCATCATCCTTCTTCAGTTTATCTTTGGTTGCTAATGAGTCAGCTGTATTTTTCTTCTTTTGTTGAGATTTTTCTACTTCAAGATTTTTTAGAAACCACTTTTCTTCAGTTTTTAGGGTTTTGTTTTAAAGATTCCTGAGAGTCCACAATCTTCAACTTCATTCTCATAAGATTGATAATCCTTTCTGATTCAATAGGACTCTCTTGTTGCTGAGCTTGCTGAGTCTCTTCTATAGTATCTATAGCAGAAAGAAACATCTTCAGCTAACTGATCATTCCTAGATGTCAGTTTCAGTTCTTGTTCCCCTTCAGTTGTTGTTGTCTTGCTTGTTTCAGTTTCCTTAACTGAAGTTTCTGGGAATAAGCTTCTTTCTACTGCTCTTTTTCCTTGTGATTCAGCTTTATGTTTGACTCCTTTCTGTTCAGATATTTGCTGGGAGACAGTATTCTTCCCTTCAACTTTTGAAGATTCTTCCCTTGAACTCACAACTGTTGTAGTTTTCTCAGTTTTACTTGATGTAGCAGCTTGTTCAACTTCCTTTCCATGTTGAGTCTCTCTAGATAATGTTGTATAACCAAATTGAGTGATTTCTTCAAGTGAAGTCTTCCTATCTTCTGTCTTCCTTCAGTTTTGGCTTTACAGATACTTTCAATTTCTGTAATGTGTTGCTTCTTGATCTGATTGAACATAACCGGCCTAATTGAAATCAAATTCATCCCAAATGATGTTAATCAGATTGATTGAATCCATGATAACCATTTTAGTCCCTGAAATTGTCCAATGACAGTTTTGCTTATCCATCTGCTGAGTAGGGCAAATTCCCATTTCAGACTTTCCATACTAGAATAAACTTCTACCGGTTTTTCTGTTGCTGAGATTTGAGAGAGAAAATCTTCACGCTTGAGCGGTAAACTGAGTAGATTGATTGATTTCTCAACTGGCTTCTTACAATCAAACAATTACCGTATAATTTATATGTTGATGCAGATTGTTTCTCCATGAACGGTTGTTGTTAGAGAATGCTTTGTCATTTTCATATATTCTCATAATTTTAGAATTGCTTCCATATCTACACCTTTTTCCAGTTTGATCTCCAACAGATTCACTATCCCTTGTACCCTTTTGATTCTTTCACAAAGTAGGCTAGCTAACAAAGTTCCATTACATTCGTTTTCAAATTGATCTAAGGAAAAGGTTTCTACTTTAGCTATCAATCTGGTTTCTTGAACTTCCTTTGAAGCCATTTTGCTATTTTTCTTTTGTGGGATTGAGAAGATATTTTGTTTGAAAGAATAAATAGAGGAGGGACGGTTATAGATTTGATCCCACGATCTTTGTTGAATCGTGTTGTACTATTTGAAATTCCTCTGGGTATATCGGTATTCGATGTGTGTACTAGTTGGCTTTTTGTGGGTACAAACGCCACATTTTCTGACAAATTCGGCGGTAATTTATTGCGATGTGACCTTTGTCGAATTTATCCTTTTAACCTTTGAATAACATTGACTGAGTAAAATTGATTTGTAGAGGTCAGCTCCTTCTGGCTTCAATTTTGTAATCAGTTTGAGATTGTTGATGTCAATGATTGATTTGTCAAGCGAGCTCACCCATCATGACAAAGACCAATCCCTTGATTTAATCTCGATCGTGTAATCGACTTAACTTACTTTAATAATCCCTAAACTGACTCTCAAGTCTCTTGGTCTAAACTGACTTTCATATTTCTTTCTATTGTTAAAAGTGTTCGAAGTAGCGCCCGGAAGAAAATTTTTGTAATTGTTTTTATAATTAATAAATGACAGATTTATTCTCATCTTATTATTTGCTTCGTGCTAATAAGTAATACACTACTGAATACCCTAAGTTGTATCATATGTACCATATAACTTAATGTGTGTCACACGTGAGGATAAAGTTTATGGTGATACACTTAAATTGTTAGTCCGTGGTGAACTTAATCAAAGTATGAAGTCTATTGATTAAACCACCATTATGCATCCAAAAAACTTTAAGGTGTGACCGTCTTATCCGGACCGTCAATATTGGTTATCTAAGTGGGGCATTTATGTATGATGTAGTCATATAGAACTTGACCGATTTAATCTAAATTTCTCATATAATTCCGTGATTAAGAAATCTCATTAAATCACAAGATGATCATATATGGATTAACTTTAATCCTGAAGTGATTGCAGACGCCTGCTTGTTTCAAGATAGGGTTTGATGTGTTCGTTAAGGATTGCTAAGAGGCGCGGTCCGAATCACTTTCACGTTGGCACTATTCTGGAATGAGTAAGGAGTGTGTGTCTCACAGATATGGAATTCATTCCTTCCTGTAGGAAGTAGAAAGACAATCCCCTTATTTGTTGACCCTAGAAACTAATCGATCGGTCGAGTTCATATTGGTTATGAACTAATTGATCACTGGTGGGTAAATGTAAATAAGGATAAGATGTAACGAAGAAGGTTTACGAAAATAATCCCGCTTTGTTACGGATGGTCCATGGAGGGTATTTGGAATCGATAAACTAGTGGGAGCTTCGATTTTTGTGATTTATTGTTTTTCAATTTTATGGGAAAATCCATAAGTCCTAATATATTAGGATTATAAAATTCTTGGTGAATTTTAATTGTGTAGTGTCTACACAAAGAATTTATAAATCTGAGAAATTAGAAAGTCGTGAATAAGTTACACTAGTTAGACGGTATTTGGAACCGATGAACTAGTGGGAGGATTAAAATTTAAACATTCATGCTTTATTGTTTTTCCAGATTGTAAAGAAATTCTACAAATCCTAATAAGACTACCTATTTTTCATAATAAAGAGTGGGAGCGGGGAAGGTGACAACTGACCCCACAGCCTCTAATGTTGACACAATCACGTGAGAGAATGGTGACGCCTCGTGCCAATTTGATTTCATCCCCCTGAGCGCGTCTTTCACCGCTATCAAAATTCAAGGCTTGGTCTCTTAAAGGATAGGATTTTGGGTACTCTTCGAGTCACTGACCGACCCTGCGGCGGCATACTCGGGGTGTATTTTGAGATCTGAAATAGTAGGTAACTCCCTCACACTTAAATGGATGCTTGTCCTCAAGCATCGTACTCCCATCCCAAAAGAAAGAAGGAAAGAAAAAAAGAAAAGAGAGTGCACTAAGGGACCTAGCAATGATATGCATGACCAACAACTAACGTGAATGCAACTCACCATTAATTTCCAAACATGACCCATGTCCAACTTTATCATCCATCTCGCATATCACAACTCAAATCAAAGGACAATCAAACAATGCATACCACACACTAGTGTTCATACTCATCACATTATCACATTGGTTCACACATTTTCAAGTAGGAAAATCAATGAGCCTCAACTGTCCTCAAGGATAATCACTCAATTCATATAAATGCAAAAGGGAAAATTCACTCACACTCAAAATCAACGCCAACACCAAGCATTACCATAAGTTTGCATATCAATCTAATCTCCACCACTACACATTCGAATTCCAAAGCACAAATCAAGAGGTCTTTAATAAGGTTGTAACGGGGCCAGGGACTGAAAATAAGGTGGGGAAAAAGAAAAATATGGGTTAAAAGTGTGTCATCAAGCAACAAGAGCAACCACTTACAACTTCAATGACCCTTACATTTCTTCCAAATATATAAAGACTGCAATTATTCTTAAATTCAAACTTTGATTTCATACTTTATTGATAGCTGCACTTTTTTCTTGATTTTCTTACTTTCTTTTTTTTTTTTTTTTTTTTGGCAGCTTAAGTCCCACTTGATACAAGTACCGAATTACACATATATAAAACAAATGAGGACAAACTCAAACTTGCAGCAACTTTAAGGAAACAATCTCAATATAGGATGAAAAGTATAGTTTACTCTCATGACTCAATGACACAATAGGGTAACAAAAGAGGGGATCTCGTAAGAAAAAGGCTTATGGTTAATATTTCTGGAGCTAGTCAAACGAAGGGTCAGGCTAGATGGGGCTCACTAGGGGGTATAATTATCGGGTGGCCAACAAAAGTGGGTCTAGAAAGGGGTTAATCCTAGGTGCTTCAATCATTTTAATGCGAAGGGTCCGAAATAAAATGTGGTCTTGAAAAGTATATCAATGCAAATTCTAGAATGACATGGCATTGCGTGATACCACTCAAAGGAAAAGAATTAAGCGAGTGCGCTCTTTAGCTAAGTAGACCTCACTTTTAAGTGACATTCGTTAAGGGTCAAAAAATTTACCACCAAAAATCTACAAACCAATATGATAAGGTGAATGCGCATCAACAAAAGTGTGTGCTTGCAATGGTTCATTATCGTTCGGTTCTCATTATTCAACACAAGAGAAATAAAAAAAAGTTGGTACAGTGTCATGTGAATTCCCTCATGGTGTGGTGAAATCCTAAGAGTGCCTATGAATGCAACCTAAGTATGTGTAATATGCAATAGCTCCCCAACACTTAAACCATACATTGTCCGCAATGTGTGTTAAAGTGTAGAAAAGAACATGAAATGTGTAAATATGTACAAACTGGAAATGCATGATATGCATGTGGCTAGCTATGAGAAAAAAAACAAAAAATAATAAATAAAATTGGGATAAGAATACGTCACCGAGTAGGCGGAGAGGGTGGAGAAACCATCGGGGGAACCAAGGTGTGCATCAAGGCCATGAGCTCCCGGAGAGTAGCGGAAACGGTAGTCATCTCAGTGGTCAATGACGCAACTTGAGTTGTCAAAAGTGTGGTTTGATAGGTCAAAGTGGTAACTTGACTCTGCACATGCGCTAACTCCGCAGTCAAAGTGGCCAAGTGTGTAAGTGCACAATCATATGGGGCGGCCTCATCATCAATGTCATCGACCGGGGTACCTGCAACATCAATACTAGGCAATGAGAGGATGCCAGGCTCGCCATACAAGCTAATCCTCTCTTATCTTTAACAAAATGTATACTTTTCAAGTAAGGGAGATCCATGTAAAGCACGTATGATGAGCTAAGGTGAGATCATGCTCAATAGGATCAAAGCCGGCTAAATTGACCGCTAGACGTGTAATAAGTGGACCCATGGTCAACCCTCAGTTTTTAACCGTAGACAAAGCATTAGACACATACTCAAATTGTGAAGCAACCCAATACCCAAAATGAATACGTTTTCCTTTCCTCATACACCATAAAAAATAAAATTCGGTTTCGGTTGTAAGGTTAGCGGAAGAGGTCCGCACACAAAAATTTGAAGATAGAAAACGCTTCAATATCCGTAAACTAGGGTCAATGATTCGACGGTCTTGCGTCTTTCGATTATGAAAAAGTCCGTCATGAAAAAAGTGAGCAACCCAGAAATCATTCTTAATGTGCGTGATATTTCTAGGTTTGTCGCATTTATAATGTGCATAGGACGGGGAGTGTGTCTCCTCTTCGGTGTAAAAGCCTAAGTGAATGGAAAATTCCGATAATGACAAATCAAATACTTGACCCAATAAGTGAAAGTGCACAACCTTGGGCGTGTCAAAGGTGTACTCCGTAGGTAGCTTAAAAGTGAAGGTGGAGTAAAATTCATGCATTAGCTCAATATAAGAAGACTCATTCACATACACAAAAGCACCCCAACCAATGTTCTCCAAATATTCTTTCACCTCATTAAACACACTCAAATTTTCTAAAGTCTCTAGGTGAAATAAACGGCAAGGAGTAACTTGTTTCTGAGAAATGCACTCATACCTACGATTTTCGGTCAGCGTCTTGAATGTGAGACATCCACGGAGTTGATTGCGGGAAGGTGGAAGTGTCTCCTTACCATGGGCCTTACGATTATTCTTTCTGGGTGGGGCGGCGGATTTGGAGCTTGCCTTGAGGTGGCTGTGCGTTTCTGTCTCCGAGCTGAAGTTGGGTTGGTAATTGACGGGGATGAATTTAATTGGGGCGTGGAAATTTGTTGGGGTTGCATAGGATTTGCAACTGAAATTGTAAGTGCAGTGTCGGGTAGGGCTTTTGTGGTTGGAGAAGGTAGATGCTGAGGTGGGCTCATGGCTATAGGGGTTGGTTTAGGAGTGTGGGTGGGTGAATTGGAAGCTAGGGGAGTAGTGGTGGGGATGGAGGGTTTTCCGACTGGTTTTTGGGGGTGGTTATGGGGTTGAGTGGGAGTGGGGGTTGAATCTGAGATGGAGGCGGGAATGGGTTTAGAGGGGATGGTAGAACGGGAATTAGTGGACGTAGAAAGGTGTATCTTCGTCTTTGAAGAACGTCCGGCGGCTTTGGCGGATATGGTGGAGAGGAGGTGCAAACAGCGAGGGCACGATGGTACCTACTCATCACCGGTTTCTTGTCCCTTACCATCAGAGGAGAAGAAAAGAAGCCTAATTGTGTGATGGTAGCCGGACTGTGTGTGAGGAGCTGGTAGTGGTGGGTTTGACGGGAGGGGAAGCGGGGATGGGGAGTTTCTTTGGGAAGAAGAAGAAAACAGGATGCTTTTTAATTTTTTTTTTTTTGATTATCTAACAACAATAAATATGCAGGAAGTTCTAATCCAATTAACACGGCTGGAAGTTATTTATTTATTTTTATTTTTTTTTAATTTTTATTTGAAATAAAACCTAACTATGATGATAGGACCTACTATTCTACACATTAGCTTGGCAGAAGCGAAACAATTTTCATCTTACTTACCCCAAATGTGCTAGGATCCTACATACTTTATTTTAGCTTTTTCCTCAAATTCCAAACATTCTTGTTTTCTCACTTTCAGAACGGCGGGATCCTACCATTCTGTGTATGAGCTTTCCAGAATCACTTATTAAATCCCCTTGGATACCTTCTTATAATTAGGATCCTACCATTATCCCGCTTAGCAAAACAGAGCTCCTCACCAAAATCAACCACTTTCATGCCCTCTCAGACGCACATCACCTCCTCGGCTTCCGATTCTTTGCAATCTTCAAATGGCTCTGTAAGGTAATAATTGCTCCACAACAAACATCAATCACTCGTTTAGCGAAGCAAACTAAAACGAGATTTATTCTTAATATACCATTGGGTTGCCTCCCAATAAGCACCTTTATTTTACGTCGTTGGCTCGACATAAAATCATTTCAATCACTCTAGATAGGTAGGTTCGATTAAGTCGACTTCTTCGACCCCTCCACTCACAAACCCTTCAAAGTATGGCTTAAGTCTATGGCCATTAACCTTGAAGGACCTATTCGTCTTTGGGTCTTGGACTTCGATTACCCCTTGGGGTGACACATTAAGCACAATATGCGGGCCGTCCCATCTAGATTTCAGCTTACCTGGCATGAGTTTTAGCTTGGAGTGGAACTGTAGCACCTTCTGGGCTTCTCGGAATTCCTTGTGGCAGATCAATTTATCGTGCCATGGCTTTGTTCTCTCCTTGTACATCAAGGAATTCTCATACGATTCCAATCTCCGCTCTTCTAACTCTTGGGGTTGCGCTTCTCTCTAGTCCCGCTTCTTTCGGACTCATGTTGGCCTCTTTCACGGCCCAAGACGATCGATGTTCTACCGCCACGGGTAAATGAAAAAGCTTCCCAAAGATAAGTCTATATGGTGACTTGCCAATGGGTGTCTTATACGCGGTACGGTAAGCCCATAAAGCGTAATCCAGGCTTGAACTCCAATCCTTTCTTTTCGGGTTCACCATCTTTTCTAGGATCGTCTTCACTTCCCTATTCGACACTTCTGCTTGCCCATTTGTTTGAGGGTGGTACGTGGTAGCCACTCTATGGTGTACTCCATATTTTAGCATAAGTGCCTTCACGCTTATATTGCAAAAGTGAGTTCCTTGATCACTTATAATGGCTCGGGGATGTCCAAATCGACTGAAAATGTGTGATCTGAGGAATGCACACACAACTTGGGAATCGTCAGTCTTTGTGGCCTTCGCCTCTACCCACTTAGAGATGTAGTCCACCGCAAGCAAAATATATAAGCTCCCAAACGAACTAGGGAAAGGGCCCATAAAATCCATACCCCACACATCAAAGATTTGGTTGTTGGGGCATTTCATCTTTAGAGGAAATGTTACCAACTTTCTGGCATCGAATGCATGTCTTACAAAAATGGTAACAATCCCTAAATATACTCTCCCAATAAAAACCACTATCAAGCACCTTGCGTGCTGTTCTCTTTGGTCCAAAATGACCTCCACAAGCCAATTCATGACAATACGAAGGATGGAGTGGACCTCATCCTCAGGAACGCATCGGCGGATTACTTGGTCGGAACCAAGCTTCCACAGATGAGGCTCATCCCATATATAATACTTAGACTCACTTTTTAGTTTATTCTTCTTGGTTGTGGACATATCAGGGGGTAGGACACCAGAAACTAAGTAATTAACAATATCAGCATACCATGGTTCCTTACCTATCTTACTTGTCATGGCAAAGAGATGCTCATCCGGTAATGTCTCATTAATTGGCAACTTTTATTCTTCCTTTACGATCCTGGTCAAGTGATCTGCCACTGAATTTTCCACTCATTTCCGGTCTTTGATTTCCAAATCAAACTCTTGCAACAATAATATCCATCTGATTAACCGCGGCTTCGATTCCTTCTTTGTTAGTAGATATCTGAGTGCCGCTTGATCTGTTTACACCACCACCTTCGACCCAAGCAAATAGGATCTGAATTTTTCGAATGCAAACACCACTGCTAGGAGCTTCTTTTTAGTTGTGGTGTAGTTGCATTCTGCTTGGTTCAAGGTCTTCGAGGCATAATATATAACATGGCTTGCTCTTCCCACACGTTGTCCAAGAAGTGCCCCCACAGCGTAGTCACTTGCATCACTGTCTCAAAAGGGAGTGACCATTCAGGGGGTTGAATGATGGGTGCGGATGTGAGCTTTGCCTTCAATTCATCATATGCCTTCTTGCATTCCTCATCAAATTCAAAGGAAACATCTTGTTGCAACAACTTGGATAGAGGTTGGGCTATCTTCAAGAAATCTTTAATAAACCTGCAATAAAACCCAGCATAGCCAAGGAAACTACGAATATCCTTCACATTATTCGCATAAGGTAATTTTGCGATTAAATCAACCTTGGCCTTATCTACCTCTATCCCTTTTTCAGACACAACATGCCCTAACACTATCCCATCTTTCACCATAATGTAACATTTTTCATAATTAAGCACGAGATTAGTGTCAATACATCTTTTTTTAGTACATGAGATAAACTCCCTAAGCATTCATCAAATGAATCCCCATAGACAATAAAATCATCCATAAATATTTCTATACTCTTTTCAATCATGTCAAAAAATATACTCATCATGCACCTCTGAAATGTACCTAGGGCGTTACACAATCCAAATGGCATGCGCCTGAAAGCATATGTACCAATGGACAAGTGAACGTGGTCTTCTCACTTTGTCTTCGGAGCGACTACTATTTGGTAGTACCCGAATACCCGCCAAGAAAGCAAAAGAATGACTTACCTACGATCCTTTCCAACATTTGATCGATGTAAGGGAATGCAAAATGATCCTTGTAGTGGTCATACTGAGTTTTCAAAATCAATACACATTCTCCATCCCGTTTGTGGTCTCACCGCCACTTGCTCGTGCTTCTCATTCTCTTCAATAGTAAAGCCTCGCTTTCTTTGGTACCACGTGAACATGACTAACCTATTCACCGTCGAAATAGGAAATATGATTCCCAAATTCGAACAACTTTATGATCTCTTTCATTACTACCTCCTTCAAGGTAGGGTTCAAACTTGTGTTGTGGATCACGCACCGGTTTGGCATTCTCCTCGAGCAAAATTCGGTGCATGCAAATATAAGGGCTTATTCCTTTGATGTCAGTCAATGTCCACCCAATGGCTTCTTTATGGTCTCTTATAACTCTAATCAAGTTCTCTTCTTGCTCTTTAGTTAAGTCTTTTGCAATTATAACATGCAAGGTATCATTGTCACTCAAAAATACATACTTCAGATGTTCTGGCAACGGTTTGAGCTCCAACTTGGGTGCCTGCACAGATGACAGCAAAGTCCTTTCGGACGAACCGGTTAGTGGAAATACCGGAGGTGTAAACTTGGAACTATATGAGGGTGTAGAGTATAGAGCCATAATGGCTTCATTGAGCGCCTTATCTAATTCTTCGTTTACATCCCGGTCGGTTAAACTATTAGATATAACATAGTCCATCTCATCTTCACATCATAATCTCTCATACACCTCTTCCACACAAGAATCAATAACACTCACATGATAGACACACTCCTCTTCACTCGTGTACTTCATAGTCTCATAGATATTAAAAGTGACAATTTTTCCGTCAAATTCAAATGTCAAAGTACCCTTATCTACATCGATTTTAGTTTTAGCTGTCTTCATAAATGGCCGACCTAACAATATAAGTGACGAATGTGGTGAATATGTATCACCCATATCAATAATATAAAAGTCCACGGGGAAGATTAGGTCAGGAACTTTCACTAGAACATCTTCCACCACGCCCTCTAGATATGAATTAGACCTATCTGCCAACTGGATTACCACTCGGGTATCCTTTAATGGTCCTAAATTCAAATCATTGTAAACTGAGAGAGGCATGACGTTAATAGATGCGCCTAGGTCAAGCATGGCCTTATCAACCCTCTTGTCTCCTATGATGCAAGGAATTGTGTACATACCTGGGTCTTTGCATTTCGGTGGCACTTTACGTTGTATGACCGCAGACATGTTCTCATCCGCCATTAATCTTGCATTGGGCCTCAACTTCATCTTCCGGTGCACAGCTTCATTCGAAATTTTGCATATCTAGGCACTTGTTTGATGGCCTCCAAAGAAAGGAAGATTGATTTCCACTTTCTTGAAAATATCCAACATAGCCTTTTCTTCCTCTTCTTTCTTTGCCTTGGTCAACTCGCCAGAAAAGGAAGAGGATAACAATCTTTGATTCTTTTCCTTAGGTCTGGACTCGGTCGGTTCATCGAATTTTCTTCCTTGGAATTATCCTCCACTTGCACCTTTTCAACAACTTTCTCTCGAGTAGGCTCGAGCAATTCTTTACCACTTCACGTAACCACTTTGCATTAACATTCTCTCTTGATTTAACATTTGGGAAGGAAGCTTCCCTTGATTGTCCTTCAATTGGTTTACGCCACCGCCAACCGAGACATTTGGATCTCAAGATTCCTTACTCAACTCGTTGAATTTTCCCGGCAACGGCGCCAAAATTTGGTGTATCGTTAACCCACCAAAATTATTTCCTTTCACCTTACAACTAGTATAGGGGCGAGAAGGAGTCGATCCCACGAGGAACAATTGATTATTTCTTTTAGAATAGTTTTTGGAGGGTACTTGTCATATTTTTCATCATATCCTCCATAGAGAAATTGGTAGGAGCTGGGGCATGGGCCCTTTCCAAAATCTGTGGTTGGGCACCCTTTGTTCTATAGTTGTTTGGGTATGGATCATACCTTCTCTGTTGTTGTTGCCCTTGATAACCACCTACAACATTAACTTGTTCAGTTCCATCCTCTTGTAGAGTTGGACACATGTCAGTAGGGTGTCCAATCGTGCTGCAGATTCCACATGCCTGGACTTGTTGAACTTGCCCAGTCATCATCTTTTCCACTACAGAGGTCAATGTATCCAACCTATGAACAATTGTAGACAAGCTAGCTTCATTCACTAGCATAGGTGTATCCTGCCTAGTGCCGTATTGTTGGGCGTTAGACGCCATATTCTCATAACACGCGAGCCTATTCAACCGTATGATTCACAAACGCTCCCCCACTTGTAGCATCGATAATTGTTCTTTCATTGTTCAATAATCCCTCAAAGAAATACTGAAGCAATAGTTGTTCGGGAATCTGATGCTGAGGGCAACTGGCACATAATTGCTTAAATCTTTCCTAGTAATCAAAAATTGTCTCACCCGGTACCTGTCTAATCCCACAAATGTCTTTCCTTATGTTGGCAGCTCGGGATGCCGGAAAAAATCTTTCCAAAAATTTTGATCTCATGGTATTCCCTGTGGTGATTGAACCTGAAGGTAATGAGTAGAACCAATCTCTAGCTCTGCCTTCTAGTGTCAATGCAAAGGTTCGTAGCTTCATTTCATCTTCTGTCATACCTTGCATTCTTTGAGTGGTGCAAGACAACTGATGATCTCTTTGATGTTTATAAGGGTCCTCACCTATCTTTCCATGAAACTTAGGCAAGGAATGGATCACTGAAGATTTCAGATCAAAAGGTTGATTATTCTCTGGGAAGGCAATTCATAACGGATTCTAGTCTACATCAGGGGCGGCCATCTCTCGAAGTGTTCTTTCATGCTGAAAATCATTCGGAACATTATTTTGATTTTGATTTTGCCTTTGGTTTTCCGCCATTTCTTCTTATTTTGTTTCAAAAAATACCTCTTCTTCCGATGAACTTGCTAAATAATCAGTTCGAGCTAAATCTGGGGAAGATGTAGAAGCCTGAAGTTTCCTTCTAGCTTCTTTTGTCTGCTTAATGAGCTTTTTTGCTGTCTTTTTATCTCTGGATCAAATATCAGCTCACCGATTCTTGAGGACCTTGGCATAAATCAAACGATCAAGGCAAGTAAGTTCCAAAAAAATAAATTCACCGCTCCCCATAGAACGGCGCTAAAATTCAAAGGTGTGTCGTTAACCCACCAAAATTATTTCCCTTCACCTTACAACTAGTATAGATTTGAGAAGGAGTCGATCCCACGAGGAACAATTGATCGTTTCTTTTTAGAATAGTGATAAAAACAAGTTGTGTAGGATGACTTTAAAATTAAGTATAAATTCACAAAGTATGCAGAATGAAATACAGACGGAAAAAAAATTAAAAGCAGAATAGAGCAAATAAGTAAGGAAAAAAATCAATTTGAGACGAATCCAGCTAAAGCCAATGTTCCCTCCCTAAATCTACGCAATCGATCATTGATGCAAAAATAACTCATTTAAATTTTGATAAATTGGTTATAGCTAACCGCAACCGCGAATCAGCCAGTTTTTCCTATAGTTGATAACTAGGACAACCGCCACTAATTATCCCCTAATCGGAATCACACTCCTAACGACCGCTAGAAGTTGGTGAACCAACAGCATTAACTAGCAGCAGAAAAACACAATTTCTAGGTATTAAGCCAACCGGTTTAATTTTAATGGTAGAACGCTTAACTCTCACAATAGTGATTCCTACGGGAGGCGATCCGGCAGAAATTTATCGTTTACCACATTTAATTTCACCTAAACAACCGTCTTGGTGTAAATTATGGCAATGAACTAAACAATTAACCTAAAACCCCTACAGTGGAAATTAGATTGATTTCTAATTCTAATTCGATTAAAGCAGAGAATAAAACGATACCAACAATTAAATGAGGAGAAATATCAATTTGATCTCACAACTGCTAGATTTAGGGATTCACAATGCTTTAGCTGGAAAAAGGAATTTAGCTACTCATCATAATCATAAACACAAGAAAAATAATTCAGATTACCTTGTTGAATTGTAAAGAATCATAAAAGTATTGAGTTGTTGATGAAAATAAATCCCAAAGACAAGAAAGAAGAAAGTCGCATGAGCTGATGCAAAATTGCGACTAAAAATTTCTGATTCCTCCTAAGAAGATGCGTTCCCCTCTTTCTTTTCAATGTTGCGTCCCTTTTTTTTTAATAGGGATTTTCTAATAATTAAATAATATGAATAATCCTAATAAAAAACAAATAAAATAATAAAGTAGGGTCCATCCATAAAGTCAGAATATGTATAAAAAAAGAGTGTTTGATAATGTTGCAATGAGCCATAAATTCGCAGCCAACTCGATTCGTTCTGCCCAACTCGCTGCCTAATGGTAGGATCCTACCGTTCCAGCTTTTAGCATTGCAGCACTATTTTATTTTCAACTCGAACGCTTCACTTCCTCTTTGTCTAAATAGCTCCAAATGTCTCCAAAATGCCTCAAAACATCCAAAATCATGTCTCCATCATATTAAACCTGAAATACACCAAAAACAACCACCCAAGCGAGATCTTTTCACAGAAAACGCCCTAACATTGCACCATATATGTAGTCAAATACGAACCTATCAGTAACACTCTGAAGGATATTTTTGGAAATATCTTGGCTGAAAAAGGAAGGTATCAGTAATTTAATAGAGATGTCCGATTCTCAGTTAAGAGAGATTGTAATCGTTACCTCTTTGACCTACCCTGAGGCGGCACTGTAGATGTGAGATTAAATCCTTGGAATGGTAGGATAAACTGCATGCATGACATCACGTTTATAATTCCTAAAATTATCATATATTGTGGTGCATGCTTTGATTTATATTTTTGTCATAATTTATTTTATAACTACATATCATCTCAAGGTGACTAGACTGCTTAAGTAATTAAAATTGACTGATGATGACTTCATGAAAATGGAAAGTAACAAGACCGTAGAACTCAATAATCAAGAATGCAAATTAATTTTTCGGAAGAGGATGTTCCTCTTGAGCCGGCAAACTTAAGTGACATTGATAATTATGTCACTGCTGTCACTTGTGTTAAACAGGAGACAAATTAAAATTAGTTCAAAGATGACGAGAATGATTTTCCATCAATCTCACTGGACATCCCACAGTTCATGAGTAGTGTCTACTCAAATGAACTGCTAGTGCGTGGCCATTTCCTTGAAGGGAATCCAAGAATGGGAAAGAATGTCTAAAAATGTAAGTCGTCAAAACTAAATAAGTTAAAAGCTAAACCGAAATATTAATGAAAGAAAGTAAGGGATAAGGAAAGTGATTTCAGATCACTAACCTATGAATCCTTGGAGACTTTAATAACCGGGCAAAATGATCCGGAAGCCAAGTTCTTTTGTAAGAACGAGGTAGCTAGGCATTCATGATTAAAGAGTGGACAACGGGCAGTTATTTCAGCTGAGATAGTGGGGGTGATATTAGGAAACTAATTTCGGATTTTAATCCTTGAATATCACAGAAATTTAATTTTTGTTTTCAGATTCGTTGGAACGAATGGATTCACTTTCAAATTGATAATATAGTTGCCTTAAAGAAAGTGAATATGACATTTGTATATGATTCTGAGACTTGGACTTTTGTCTGATAAAGTCAGTACCACTAAGTAATGCTGAAAAGGGTATATGTAACACATCATAAGCTATTAAGACAAATGGTTTCCATATTAAGATAAACGATACTTCAATATCTATTAATTAGTGCATGTATCCTAAAGATAAGATCTGAAGACTGGCTAAGTGTGATTCCTATTTCCCAGTCTAAGAACACTATCTCAAAGGAAAAATGACTAATTAACCTTTCAATTAGGAAAGGATAATGGAGCTGAAGAAGTATGAAAGCTTGCTCATATTGACCTTCGAGGTCTTATAAAGGATACAAGCAAGTGTGAGGTTTTGAGTGGTAGACAATTTGTCTAATGACTACTCGAAACACCGATAGTTTACCTAACTATTTGGAGGAATCTCTGATATTACCAGAGAAGAGAGTACTCCATTCTCAGATATAGGCTATAGCATAGTATTTGGAACTGATGCTCGGCCTACCTCCGAGTGAAGCGATTTCACTGAAAGGAAAACAATGTATTGTCTTGTATAGTTATTGATATGCTACATTGCACAGCTTAACTCAAATAAGATATTAGTTGCAAAATAACGGTTTAAATTATTGTAACACCAAGAAGTCTACCTAGAAGATGACTATGAATTTATGGATAAGGAGTGAATTACATTTACCTCACTTCAGAAAATAGAGGCATTTAGCACAAGTGCTTAAAGGTAGGACTGGAGATTTCACATACACGTTCAGATGGTGACTATTTGTGAAATATCTTAATACAATGAGTGAAGGTTTCTTATAAGATTCCTGAGATTGGATAATGACGGTTGTACTTGACACACCTTTCTAAGAGAATATATATATATATATATATATATATATATATATATATATATATATATATGAAAACCATGGACCTTGAAGTATAGTTAGTCAAGGAGTTACTATCTGACTTAATTAGACCGCATCAAACATTGGTTGTTCGGGGTTACGTTGATAAATACTACTACACCAGATCAGAATATCGATCCACCCAAATTCAGTGCGAGTATGGTTTAACCATTGACCCACTATGATCATGCAGACTTTACCTTCTGCTGGGGGTGATTGATCACCTATGTTTTTTTTTGGGAAGACTGTATAGGATTCTGATAAAAGGAGGTTGGTTTAAAGCCATAAACCTGTAAATGGAGTTTTGGTACTCTAGCTATGTTCACAATATTGTAGAACCACCTGAGTGTCTCAGGCCCAGTGGAAATAATTGGATCTGTGTGAAGAAGAGAAGAATGAATGAGAAATTTTATCTTTCAAAGCAAAGCTAAGAGGTCTAGGGGTAATTCCCTGAAAGTAGAGAGTTAAACTGGGGTGATGCCCTGAAACTTTCTCACCATTCAGCCTTTCTTGATCCGTTAGTGTTAGTGTTAGTGAAAGGTGACACTGCAACAGTTGCAAGCAACATAGGTGTGTTATCTGAAGTCTAGAACTGATGAGCCAAGCTTCTCTGAAGTAGAGAAGTGGACTATATTCTTAGAATTTGACTCAGTTGAATTCATGAGAACAAGTTGTTGGCCGTATCCCATCCATCTTATTGGTTAAGATGATATAATACATTTTCGTATGCAATATTCAACGAGAAGTTTCCAACCCAACCCCTCACAGAATAATTCTCTCAATCTTCGGATATAGAGAAAATGGGATAAATTCTCTTTTGGATAGAGAAATTCAGATTATTAAAAGTCAAATTAAATTCGAATCTTGGATTCGAGCAATGATGGCAGTATAGTACATCCTCAAGTATCTTTAGAGAACAAGGAATTATATTCTTGTATATTCGGGTGCAAACCCAAGTATTGATTACACTGATTCTGACTTTAAGTCAGATTAAGGATGATCGTTAATTGATCTCGGGCTCAGTGTTTTCTCATAGTGATTGAGCTATAGTTTGAAGCAATTCAGCACTGCCAATTTGACTCTGTTAGTTGAATACATAGCAGCTTTCGGATCAGCTAAAGAGGCAGTGTAGCTTGAGAAGTTCTTTGTTGGATCGGGAAGTGATTCCAGGTCTCGATGAACCGATACCATTTTACTGTGAAAATAGTTGAGAGGTAGCTCATGCAAATGATCTTCACAAATCACAAGAGGTCAAAAGCATACCGAGATAGAGTACCACCCGATCGATTGCAGACCGTAGAGAGGCGACGCTTGGTCCTAAAGATCGCCTCGAGCCGACAACCTAGCTGATCAGTTCACCAAGTCGTGTGGCATCTAATGTCACTGATAAGTTCTTGGCGGGTATGAAATCGGGAGATATGTCTCATCTGCTTTAGAGCAAGTGGGAGAATGTTGTGGTTAAATAGAATAAGGGTGTGGGGCTCTAAAAACAATCATTGCTTGTCTTTACGGGCAAATGGGAGATTGTTAGATGTAGTGCCCGAAAGACAATTGTTGCTTGTCTATACGGGCAAGTGGGAGATTGTTGGATGCCCGAAAGACAATTTCTGTAATTGTTTTTATAATTAATAAATGACCGATTTATTCTCATCTTATTATTTGCTTCGTGCTTATAAGTAATACACTACTGAAAACCATAAGTTTTATCATATGTAGCCATATAACTTAGTGTGTGTCACACGAGAGGATTGTGTTTATGGCGATACACTTAAATTGTTAGTCCATGGTGAACGTAATCAAAGTATGGGGTCTATTGATTAAACCACCATTAATGCGTCCAGAACACTTTAAGGTGTGACCGTCTTATCCAGACCGTCGATATTGGTTATCTAAGTGGGGCATTTATATATGATTTAGTCATATAGGACTGGACCGATTTAATCTGAATTTCTCATATAATTCTGTGATTAAGAAATCTCATTAAATCACAAGATGATCATATATGGATTAACCTTAATCCTGAAGTGATTGCAGACTTCTTGTTTCAAGATATGGTTTGATGTGTTCGTTAAGGATTACTAAGAGGCGCGGTCCGAATCACTTTCACATTGGTACTATTCTGGAATGAGTGAGGAGTGTTAGGAAATCTACGCGGGAACGCAGCGGAATTTAAAATTTTATTTCCTTTTAACCAGTATCGACTTCGTTTAAGCAATAAACAAACGAGTTAGTAGACGGTGGTTACCTTGGTTGATCTAAAAGATCGACGCTTTGACCGTCCTAAGGAGAGTAGTTCGCATAGAGCCGCCCAAGTGTTCGGCCTCTACCGCTAGTCCACACGAATGGCCCACCGGAATCCCATCATGGATTGCTATTGAAAAACTCCGGTTGCTAGACCGGCCTTTTTCCCCTCTCTCCAACTCTTTATAGGATGCTCTCTATTTTACACAAGAACTATTAGTTCTTGGATTGTGATGTACAAAAGAGCTTGATACCCACACTATATTTATAGTGTATGGGGCGCCCCCTAGTAGAGTAGAGGAGAAGAAAACCTTTTTCCAATAAAATAAGGAAAATATAATTGATTGATTTATCTCATTTATTACAATATCTCATATTAAATAAATCTAGGATATTGTCAATATCTTATATTGAATATTCCCAAGATATTGTCAAAATCTAATATTGACTATCTTTATTCTATTACCATAAATCAATTTACACATGTGTATATATATCACATATATATTACACACATATAAAAATCTATTAATATCCAAATATTCAAACATGCCAACTTGACATTCACGTGTGACATGCACACAAATATTCAGCCGCATGTAATTTAGATATATACATATATATCAATATCTTATATTAATATTTGGTAATACTATTAATTAAATTGCATAATCCAAGTGTATCTTATACACTCCAAAATTGCGCCACCTTTAGCCAATATTTTGGCATCCGGAATATTCTTTAATTAATATAATATTATTAATATCTTGTATTTAATTTATTCATAATAAATAAATACCACCATATTAATTTACGACTATAACCTTTATAGTCTCGAGATAAACTTTCCTTATTTGGTTATCATCTATAACCACATTTTAATCCGGCTAGATGTTCTTATGTGTGTGACCCGATAGGCTTCCGAATATGTTGGCGTAGAGACACAAAGTGCAAATTACTTAAAATGCCCTTCAAGCCTAACGATCACGGGATAGCGTCTAGCAACACACCGTGACCCCAATCATCGGAAGAGTCAAATGCAATGACTACTACCTTTCATGTGAAACAGTTACCGTGTAACTTACAATCCTATCGCTGTAATAATATCCTTACGGTCGTTAGTCGAGTGTCAAAACATCAACGACCGTATCTTATAATCTGGATATCAAACTCTCTCGAACTAACACATTTACTCCCCCTTTGCAAAGATTCACGAGAGCTAGACATTCCTTATAAGAAGGCCATTTCGGATATTCAATCCTAATCATAGGATATGCGATTCCCAGACGACCAATCATGTATACTCCGCATGCTTCAATATCATACCCAATCACTACCGCATGATCGCCCCGTGGCTAGGGGAAACCTCAATAGTGTCAAAGCATGACAATCCACACCGTGATGCCATGAAGACTCCGGTCTTAAGGATAATTACACAACCGCCACATAGTGTGACACTTATCCGTGTAAGTGGGTCAGTCTAACGTACGCATTCTCTAATACACGTCCACGTACAGTCCAAGTGTCTCTACACTTCGATAGACGAGATCTATCCCTGCCCTAAAGACAGAAGACATATAATATGTGCTAGCCTGTTCATACTATCAATGCCCTGTTTGATAGTACATCAGCCTAGAGACATTTAAGTATCAAACTATTAAAGTGATTAGAGATCTCATCAACCATAATCACCTATCATGGTTTCTCTATCACAGTATAATACTAAGGACGTTATCATATAACAATTCATAATTGGTTGTTTAAAAGAACATATATATGACAACATAAAAGCCATTTAATATATGTATAAACATAAAGAAATAGTAGAAATGATCCGACCCGGTTGGATCCGGTCCAACCCGATTGGGTTTAGGACACTATTCCAACAATCTCCCACTTGGCCTAAAACCAATCACTCCACACACAAGACCAAGATGAAACACAAGAATCTCATGCAATACTCGCAACTAGCCCTAGCCATAAACGGATCGCTATCCGTGGGGACTCAGACTATCTTCATATCACGCTCCATATGATCAAGTCAAAGGAACTGCCTCAACACACACATGAATCTCCGACGAGACCCTGGTCCTTGCTTCAAGCAATGAATCCACTTACTATATCAGCTATATAGAAAAGGTGGAAGAACCGTACAAGGTTCAGGAATGAACCTTCTAGATCCATGTACTGCTCCCGCTACGCCTCTAAGGCACTACTATGTTTTGGCTAAGTTGTAGAGTTTACAGTGACCCATAGGCTAGAACATTTCTAGCTCACTGTATCACTTAATCAAAGTGATTGCAAACCCAAACTGTAGCTCCCACTCGCCTTCATAAGACTCAAGATATACGTCTGTATAACTATATTTATCTAATTCCAAGTTTCGATAAACTAGGAACTCTTCCTTAACTTGTTTAAGGAAATTCTCGACATTCACCAGATTTACTTTCATACTTGCTCATGACTATTCATGGACTATGAACATCCGGCATTACCTTTATGATGGTTCCTATCGCAGTAGCGAAGGAAACCTTCCATAAACATCATCTTTCACCTTATCTTTAGGACCAATGTCCTAACATAGACAAATCTCGCGATCAATGCTAAACTTCTTTTAGCATCACACCTATATAGGTAAACTATATTCTAACAGCAGTTAAATCTATCGCTATAGATTCTTATTTCTAAAATAAGAGCTGCTAATCCAAGTGCTTTCGTAAAGACCTTGAACTACCAAACATTAATTGACTGTGACATGGGGTGACAATTCTTGAGAGAGATATCTAATACGTTACTCAAAAATCGTAACACACTCCCACTATCCATATTGCACATGGGGCATATCCTTCTTTTGACTAAATCAAACTCCTTTGATTATCTAACAAAGAAATCGTCTAGAGAAACTTGTTTGAGTCCATAAATGAATCTCGTGGCATTACATATCATGTCATCGTCTATGAACATCGAGCTTTCTGCCCAACGTCTTCAACACTATCATATAGCCATGATATCAAGTTATAACAAGCATCTTCTGAACACAACCGGGCTCAGCCTTACAGGGACACTCCCTCTAGGTGAGAGACAGACTAGGTTCATAACATGGTTGTCACTGATGGAATCTAATTCAGATATTATGGCTCCTGGCCATATCTCTCAATCATGCCTTTCAAACATTCTTTCTGTTAGGTGTAATGCCCGAAAGACAATTTTGTAATTGTTTTATTTAATAAATGAAATGATATTGTTATTCATATTTATTATTCTCATATTCACCGATGTGACAATAGTAATTACACTACGTAAAACCCTAAAGTATATCGTTTATGTAATCACTTAACTCGATTGTATGGTATATACACGGGAGGATTGAGTTAGTGAAGATGTACTTAAAATACAATTAGCCCGTAGTGAAGTTAATCGAGTATCGGGTCTCTCCTTTAACGTGCTATTAATGCGCCTAACAACACAATAGGTGTGATTGTCTTATCCGCACTTTCGGTTAAGAGAACCTAATGGGGCATTTATATATGATGATATATCATATAGTATCGACCGATTTGATTAGAGTTCACGATATAATTCCATAATCGAGAAGTCTTATCGAATCAATGGATGATCATATTTATGGATATATCTTAATCGTGAAGTGATCACGATCCAACCGCTTGAATCGCATGAGGTTTGACTTGACGGTTAAGGATTACACCGAGTCCAGTGGTCCGAATTACCCCATCTTGGCATTGTATTTGGATTGAGTGAGTAGTCTGTGTTATCACAGATACGGAATCCATTCCTTCCATTTCACGAAGCGAGATAGACGATTCCCTTATTTGTTAATCCTAGAAACGATCGATCCATGGAGTTCATATTACATTGATTAGCTACCAGTGAGTTGTATGAATTAATTGATCACTAGGGGTTAATGGAAAATAAGGATAAGAGGTTCTAGAAAGGGTTAACGGTAACTTCCCGATTTAGAATGAATAATCATGGAGGATTAATCCATATGTAATGATTATATCAATGGACGCTTATTATTATTCTCGTGAGGAGATAAATATAATCTTATAATCGGAGGAGTGCAGTCACAGGATTATGGTGGCATATTCCTGTGATTGATTTATCAAATATAATTATTCTGTTCGTAAGATAATTATTTATTTGATTTATCGGAGTCTTGATTATTAGTCCATGGTCCCCGACGTGCTTCCTAATATAGCATAGCTATTCTCGGACGTCGAATCCTAATAATATTAATTTAGTTCTTGTTGGACTTTATTAAAACGATATGTGAATTAATTGTTTAGTGGACTATTAAATTAGTTGGGATAAATAATTAAATATGTGGAAAAGACATTTTCCATAATCTTGACCCAATTATTGTGTAATGGCAAAATTAATATTGACTAGGTCAATATGTGGTAAATTTCGCCCCTTGACATGTTTTATGGAACAAGAAATTAGTTTTCTTGTGAATTAATAAGACATGTGCACAAAATATTTATTGGATAAATATTTATGGAAAGAAATAAAGATAAATATTATTCTAGATTTGTTCTAGAATATTATGGGATTATCTTTTGTTTAATAGGATTATTATAATTGATTTTGTATTAATTATTAAATCCTTGGAGGCTAAGTTTTACTCTCCTATATAAAGAGAGTTCTCCCAAGCTATATACACAATGTAATTTTCGACTTCACCTCTTAGAGAGGAAGGAATAAAATTCGGCCAAGGGGTTTAAGGGGAAAATCTTGGAGATTTTTCCGGGTAGCATATCGGAAGGGTTCGAGTCGAGGATTTCCTTCCACCGGGAGTTGCTTGGATCACACGTACGGAAGATCGTGGTGCTCTTCACATCTTCGTTCTTTCCATTGCGGTTCTTCAACTTGGATTTTGAGATCCAAGAGGTATGCTCTACAACCCCCTTGTAGAGTAGATCTAGTTATTTTATTGCGTGTAATTTATAGATCTAGATCCTAAAATCGCTTCCGTTGCGGATGATATTACTAACAGTGGTAGCAGTCGCCAAGGTGATCTATATTTATACGTATAAAATATTAGATCTAGGAGTGGAAAACATGTAGTTTTTGTGTCCCAATTTTTTGGTTGGGGCCGATGCATATTTTGTTTTTTATTTATGTTGTTGCGATTGTTGTGGTTTGAAGAGATGGATTGGGGTTGGCATTGTTTACCCGTTAGATCTATTGTAAACTCGTATAAACGATGAAAATTCGTTCATATGAGTATAGAAAATTATGTAATTTATCTTTATTGCAATTTTAATTTCCAGAAAATAGATCTATTTAGTAGCTGTTTAGTATTTTAGTTTTTCCCGTTGATCGAGCCGTTAAAACGAAGATCCCTCCAGTCAAAATCAAGATCAGAAGATGGTGATTTATTCCACATATTTTGGAATCGATCAGAGTCCGTTTCGATATCCGTTCGTTGCTGCGAAGACGCTGCTGTAACAGAAAAACGTAGGATTCACAGAAACTCTACCTGTGACTTCCTCGATTTTCTGGGAGAGTTTGGACCGTTGAAACGCAAATCCGACCGTTCAGATTGATAAAATTGGAGTTCTGGACGTGTGATAAAAATTACAGGTCGATCGGGATTCATGTAGATTCCCGATCTGCCTCGGGAAGTCTTTGATGCGCTGCAGTCAAAGTCAGATTCAGCATCAAGTTGGGCGGCTAACTGGAGAAAATTGGTAAGTCAAAGCACCGATCTAACCTTTCATATTGAAGATCGAGAGGTGAAGAACATATCTGGAAAGTTTCGTCCCGATCCGAGTCCGTTTGGTATGCCGATCGTTGAAGAGTTCGAACAGCTACAGATTTTGTTAGAAAGTAGTAACCCCTAGTTAGGGTTTTGTTTTTTTATTTTCTAATAGATTAGATACGGGGGTGCCAACGATCCATCTCGGTGTTTAAATTTTCCGCAATTTATTTTTTATGTGTTTGATCATAAAATAGATATAAAATCGTAATTGCCATGACATGCATCATATCATAAATCCACTCCATGCATACATGTAGAATTTTAATTTTGGTAATTAAAATAGGCATGTATACAAACTCGCGTAATTAGTTGAAATTTAATTAATACGTGGTAATTAATTAATTTAGTAACTAATTAAAGATCCGAGGACGTGTGAAATCGTTAAGCCTTTCGTGTGTGTTCTCGTGAACCGCCTTAAAGCCCAAACGAGATCACGCTTTCGATTCGTAGTGTCTACGAGATTGAATGATGGTAAAAGAACAATAAATCTTGGATAAAACGGTTCGCCTATTGGTTGGGTGGTCAATCGAGCTTCGCTCGACCGACTTAACCTCCTAGTGTGTGATGTATGTACGGGGTCCGGCAAGACTAAGCTACACAGAGAGCGCAGGGGTGATTCCTTCTTATCTCAATGGGTCATCTTGACCCGATTTCGTCCGACTATCACATATGTTCCAACGAATAGGACGGGTAGGCTTGCCTACGCCACCGACACCATTCGAATCCTTGATTTGATGTGCTTTTATGTTAACATCAAAAGACGTGGTTAGTTAACCCACCACCACTTCCAAAATATTGAGTGGGAGCGGGGAGGCGACAACCAACCCCACGGCCTCTACTATAGATACAAGTAAGTGAGAGAAGGGTGACGCCTCGAGCGCTTTGATTTCGTCCCCCTAAGGATGGTGTTCGCCTATCAACATTCATGGCTTGGTCTCCGAAAGGATAGGATTTCCGGTACTGTCGGGTCACCGACCTATCCTAAGACGGCATACTCGGGCGTACTCTAAGAGATCCGATATAGTAGGTCACACTCATCATGGGTATTTTTTGATAATATCTAGGCTAAAAGGAAGGTAGTCAATGAATAAAGGGATGTTCGATTCTCGTGGGATGTTCGATTCTCACAAGTTATTCATTGATGAGATTGTCTCGATTTAACCGTCATCTCTTTGACCTACCCTAAGGCGGCATCGAGATGCGAGGTTAAAACCTTGGAATGGTAGAGTAGACTTATTTTTTAGTTTACAATTCATAAAATAAAATAATATAGTAGTGTTAAACTTGAATTAATTTATGTCATTTTATTTACAAAGATTATCCCTTACTAAATTGCTTAAAAATTTATAATTGACTAGTATTGACTTCTTTAAAAAGTGGAAAGTAACTAGGACGTTGAACTAGTTAATCGATAATGCAATTAATTTTCGAAAGAGATATTTTCTCTTAAGCCTTTTAAAAACCAGAGTGACATATAGGTATGTCACTAGTGTCATTCGTGTCAAACGGGAGACAAAACTTAGTTTGATCAAAGGTGATTTCGGACTTTGAAATTCTTCTAGTGAATTTTGAGTGTGTAGTATGTACACGAGTAATTTTCTAATTGAAAAATCGGAAAATCATGAAGTGTTACTAGTTGGACGATATTTGGAATCGATGAACTAGTGGGAGCTTTATTTTTTGTTGTTTTTCTAGAACATTAGAAAAGTGTAACTGACTACACACATAACCGTTCTAATTGAAAAACCGGAAAGTCATGAAATGTCGCTAGTTGGACGATATTTGGAATCGATGAACTAGTGGGAGTTCTATGATTTGTTGTTTTTCCGAAAATATTGGAACTATGAGATTTTTCTAAATCGAAAAAATCGGAAAATCATAAATAAAGCATTGCTCGTTAGGCGGTATTTGGAATGTATAAACTAGTGGGAGCTTTAATATGATTTGTTGTTTTTTCCGTATATTAGAAAATCCCGAGAAGTCCGCATTTGTAACACTCGAAATAGACATCCCACGGTTCAAGAGTAGTGTCTACTCAAACGAACATTGGTTCAAGACTGCTTCCATTCACGGAAAGTCAAGAATGGGAGAATATGTCTAAAAGTGTTAGTCATCTAAACTGAAAAACTTTAAGGTGAACCAAAAATTAATTAATCAAAATCATAGGATAAGGATGAAGGTGATTTTGGATCACCAACCTATGAATCCTGGCGATTTTCTCGAGCTAAGTTCTTTGGCGTAACAAGGTAGCAAAGCATTTAACGATTAAAGGAGTAAACAACGGGCGCTTAATTTTAGCTAGAATAGTGGAAGTGATATAAGGAAATGAATCTCGGATTCAATCCTTGGATATCGCGGAAAAATTATTTTCTGCTTAAGATTCGTTGGAACGAATGGATTTACCTTCTATTCGATAATTTGTTTGTCGATAGAAAGTGAATATACCATTTGTAGTACTAATCCAAGACTCGGACTTTTGTTTGATAAGTCAAAACCACTTAGACTCACTGAAATATGTATATAAAACACATCTTAAGAATCTATTAAAAGCAATTGGTTTCTATATTTAGATAAACACTTCTTCATATTCCATAGTTAGTGCATAGTCCCTAAAAGACAAGACCTGCAGACTGGCTCAGGGTGATTCCTTTCTCCCAGTCTGGTTATATTGTCTCAAAGGTTCAATGACTAAGTTTCCTTTCAATCGGGAAAGGATAATGGTTATAGAGAAGTAACATAGCTTGTTCATGACGACCTTCGGGGTCTGATGAAAGATACAAGCTAGTAGGAGCTTCCGAGTAGTGACTTCTTGTCTGATAACTATTCAAACACTCATGTAAGTTTATCCAAAATATTTTGAGGTTTCTCTATTTTCAACAGAGATAGAGTATTCTATACTCGGAATAGGCCATTCGTAGTCCTCGGGACTGATGCTTAGCCTGCCTCATTGTGACATGTTCTCACTAAGTGAGAAACCGTTAAATTGCCTTACATAGTTTTAGATGTGCTACAATACACTGCTTAACTCAATAAAGATATTGGAAGCGAAATAACGGTTTACATTGAAATGTAAGACCGAGAAGTCTACCTAGAATATGCTTTGGAATTTACGGATAAGGTGTGGATTCGGTTCACCCCACTTCCGTAAATATAAGCATTTAGTACACGGTGCTTGAAGGTAAGACTCGGAATTTCGTGGCATACGTTCGGTCAATGACCATTCGTGATATATCTTTTAACCTATTGAGTATAAAGGTTAGATATAGGATTCTTGAAATCGGGAAGGACAATTATACTTTGTTGCATCCTTCCCGATAGAGTCCATGAACAAAGAAAACCTTGAACTTTGAAGCACGCTTACTCAAGGTAGTTACTAACTGATTAAAATTAGACCACATCCAACATCGGTTGTTGGTGATAACACTAAATACTACTAAACTAGATCAGAATTTCGATCCACCCAAAAAGTATTGGGAGTATGTTTTATCCATTACCCATTATGGGTTTTTGCGGACTTTGTAATCTGAGGATCGATTGATGACCTATGGCTCTTTTATGAGCAAAGATAGATTCTCGATAATAGAGGTTGGTTTAATAGCCATAACCACGTGAATGGAGTTCGGTACTCAGCCTGTTTCATGCTCTTGTAGAACCACCTGAGCGTCTCAGCCCAGAGGGAGTAATTGGATCTACATGGAAAAGAGTAGAATGAATAGGAAAGTTTATCTTTCGAGCAAAGATTGAGTGGTCTAGGTAATTCCCTAAGAAGTAGAGAGTTAATCGGACCTTGAACTCTCTTACCACTTAGTATTGCATGATTTCGCTCAAAAGCGTAAAATAGGGGTGATTCCCCGAGACTTTTCTTGCCAAACAAACGGAGTCCGGATTCATTCGAAATGTAAGGTATTGCCTTATGAACTTATGACAGGATGATCACAAGGCTTATGTCCTTTGTGGATAAAAAGCAAACCTCTCGGTCATTGGAAGTCATATATTTCTACAATATGTGGATTTGACTGTAATATTGATAAGTCTTTTGTAGATCGGATATCAATTTTAGTACAAAGAGTAAATATATATACATATATTAGTGTTTGTGAAGGATAACACCGCACTGGCTTGGAATCAACATGGGTGTGTTATCTCAAGTCGACCGACAATGCCACAATTCTCTTCAACAGAGATTTGGACGACATTCTTAAGAGTTTGACTCGGTCGAATTCTTTAGAATCGATCACTCGGTTTCCCATCCATCTTATTGGTTAAGATGATGCATCCGTATGCAACATTCAACGAGGAAGTTCTACCCTATGCCTCGTGAATGACTCTCTCAATCTTCGGATCAAGAGAAATGGAATAGATTCTCTTTCTGGTAAGAGATGGTCAGGTTATTGAACGTCAACTTTGATCGAATCTTAGATTCGGCGGTTAACAAAGCAAGTTTAGTATGTCCTTTAGTATCTTGAAGAGAACGAGTAACAATATGCGGACATATTCAGGTGTGAACTTGGATGTGTGTGATACACTGATTTTGACTTTAAGTCAGATTGAGGATGATCGTTAAGTCGATCTCGGGCTCAGTGTTTACTCTTGTGTTGAAGCTATTGCCTGGAGGAATCCAGCAACGCCAACTCGACTTTAACTAGTTGGGTGATTAGCGGCTTTTGTAGTAGCTAGAGAGGCGATATAGCTTAAGAATTTCCTTTTCATATCTAGGAGTGATTCTAGATTTGGAAGCCGATACCACATCATTGTGCAAACGATGACGGGGTAGCTTATAAGGATCTTCGAAATCACTAGAGGTCAAAAGCATATTAGGAAAGTACCACATGATTTGATGGACCGGTTACGTTTCGATTCTACGGATCTTCTCGAGCCGACAACCTGACTAATCATTAAGACCCATGACATTTAGATGTAGGTGCTCCCCGAGTCACTGACCTATCCTACGATGGCATACTCGGAGAGTACTTTGGAATTTCAAATGGTTATGATATGCTTAGTGGGTACTAGAATACGGGATGAGTCTCTATTGCTTTAGAGCAAGTGGGAGATGTAGTTTGTTGTATTTTAAATAATAGGGTGTGCTCTAAAACAATTAATCACATGCTTTCGTGCAAGTGGGAGATTGTTAGGTGTAATGCCCGAAAGACAATTTTGTAATTGTTTTACTTAATAAATGAAATGATATTGTTATTCATATTTATTATTCTCATATTCACCGATGTGACAATAGTAATTACACTACAGAAAACCCTAAAGTATATCGTTTATGTAATCACTTAACTCAGTGTATGGTATATACACGGGAGGATTGAGTTAGTGAAGATGTACTTAAAATACAATTAGCCCGTAGTGAAGTTAATCAAGAGTATCGGGTCTCTCTTTAACGTGCTATTAATGCGCCTGAACACAATAGGTGTGATTGTCTTATCCGGACTTTCGGTTAAGAGAACCTAATGGGGCATTTATATATGACAGATATATCATATATAGTATCGGACCGATTTGATTAGAGTTCACGATATAATTCCGTAATCGAGAAGTCTTATCGAATCAATGGATGATCATATTTATGGATATATCTTAATCTCGAAGTGATCACGATCAACCGCTTGAATCGCATGATGAGGTTTGACTTGACGGTTAAGGACTCGAGTCCGTGGTCCAATTACCCCATCTTGGCATTGTATTTGGATTGAGTGAGTAGTCTGTGTTATCACAGATACGGAATCCATTCCTTCCATTTCTCGAAGCAGATAGACAGCTCCTTTATTTGTTAATCCTAGAAACCGATCGATCCATGGAGTTCATATTACAATCGATTAGCTACCAAAGGAGTTGTATGAATTAATTGATCACTAGGGGTTAATGGTAAATAAGGATAAGAGGTTCTAGAAAGGGTTAACGGTAACTTCCCGATTTAGAATGAATAATCTATGGAGGATTAATCCATATGTAATGATTATATCAATGGACGCTTATTATTATTCTCGTGAGAGATAAATATAATCTTATAATCGAGAGGAGTGCGATCACGGATTATGGTGGCATATTCTGTGATTGATTTATCAAAAAAATTATTCTGTTCGTAAGATAATTATTTATTTGATTTATCGGAGCCGCTGATTATTAGTCCGTGGTCCCCGACGTGCCTCCTAATATAGCATATCTATTCTCGGACGTCGAATCCTAATAATATTAATTTAGTTCTTGTTGGACTTTATTAAAACGATATGTGAATTAATTGTTTAGTGGACTATTAAATTAGTTGGGCTAAATAATTAAATATGTGGAAAAGACATTTTCCATAATCTTGGCCCAATTATTGTGTAATGGCAAAATTAATATTGACTAGGTCAATATGTGGTAAATTTCGCCCCTTGACATGTTTTATGGAACAAGAAATTAGTTTTCTTGTGAATTAATAAGACATGTGCACAAAATATTTATTGGATAAATATTTATGGAAAGAAATAAAGATAAATATTATTCTAGATTTGTTCTAGAATATTATGAGATTATCTTTTGTTTAATAGGATTATTATAATTGATTTTGTATTAATTATTAAATCCTTGGAGGCTAAGTTTTACTCTCCTATATAAAGAGAGTTCTCCCAAGCCTTATACACAATGTAATTTTCGACTTCACCTCTTAGAGTGGGAAGGAATAAAATTCAGCCAAGGGGTTTAAGGGGAAAATCTTGGAGATTTTTCCGGGTAGCATATCGGAAGGGTTCGAGTCGAGGATTTCCTTCCACCGGGAGTTGCTTGGATCACACGTACGGAAGATCGTGGTGCTCTTCACATCTTCGTTCTTTCCATTGCGGTTCTTCAACTTGGATTTTGAGATCCAAGAGGTATGTTCTACAACCCTCTTGTAGAGTAGATCTAGTTATTTTATTGCGTGTAATTTGTAGATCTAGATCCTAAAATCGCTTCCGCTGCGGATGATATTACTAACACTTTCATAAGTCATGAGATATTCATTTTTCAAGATGAACATACCGGCAGCCTTTTCAGGCTTGAGGTTATCCACAGACTTGCAGAACTTTTGTGTGCTCTGAGCAGTGTTCTACACCTCATCGCTATGCGGCGTCTGCTCACGTTTCAATGGTTGAATAAATCTTTGTGGTTCTCAAACTACTTTTGAGATCTAATTTACTCCCACTGTTTCTTTTGGAAAAAACACTTCCTCTAGGAGACAGCGTGTTTGGAGACAAACACCTTTTGCTCCGCGGACGAGTAAATAATATCTAGCGTACTTGCTAAGATGTTCCACAAAGTTGCATATGTCGTACTGGGCTCCAAGTTTTTCTGACTCTGCCTATGACAACTTCAAATCATCGGTTAAGATAGATTTGACATTATCCTCTTCCATATCTAATATGGAATTTATTCAACCTTTATTCTTTGGAACTCGGTTAAGTATAAAGGCACTATCCCGAAACAGGTAAGGGATACATCGCATGGCTTGCGTCACACTTTTATCATATAAAGTGTCGTTTCCATTTTTGGAACACAAGCTAATTGCGTATCCCAAACATGGTATCCTTCAAGGGAAGAATCTTATTCTTTTTCAGACGACTTCTGAAACACCTTTCAGGTATTAATTACTTCAATCCAATTGAAGATTAATTCCTAAGTAGCTCGTCAATCTCATATTCGTACTAGCTCGAACTTTTCGGGCTTTCCGAATTGTCGTACTTCAATAAGTACATTCAACTATTTCTAAAAATAGTCATAGAGATTAACAAACAATTATTTGTAGCATTAATTGTCATAAGCCAACAAACATCGGTATGTTTAGGCTTTGGACAACTTTCTAGATTTTATAACCTTTTCATAAAAGGGTATTTTAGTCATCTTTAGATAAGATACGCATTACCTACATGATTCATAATCATATGGTTCAACATCATCAGAATGACGTTTAGTTACACGCTTCCCTTCCAGAGAGACTATGTCTAGTACAACTACAAATATCAAGGATAACAGCCATTCAAATATTTAGTTGAGATCTCATCACATATATCAACTATATAGTGACATCAATCTAGTATGTTAGATTCAGTGACCTTCCAACTTTATCGGAATAACATTTATTCTTTACAATTGAATATGTCTACTAAATCCTAACAGATAACTATAAGTACGTTCTTCATAAGAACCGGAACATAATAACATTTATTTAGCCCCCTTATCAGTTTCCTAGATCCAAAATATGGTAAGTATTACAACATTTGCTTCACCTTCCATATCTGTATTTAATCTTTCTAATTTAATCACACTCGTAAGATATCATATATCTTAGAGTTGACTTTGAACTTAGATAGATTTATCTCAACTCATTTGCCTAGAATAGAAACTTCAATAATTTCTCTATTTAAGCACATGCCCTAACTTCCCTTTTTGATCCTTCAAACACTTGTAAATATTTCTTGGTGTAGTCTTCATAAGACTTAAGAAAGCTCACAAGAGCTATGTCTTTAATTTCCTTTCATAAAGAAAATCTAAAGTTTATTAAATAGTTTATTTAACCTTTTGAATCGTATTCAAAACATTAACTACTTAATTAACCTTTAAGCAATGATAGAATTAAGTAGATACTTAAATCTTACAATTTTGAAAACAACCTTTCCAAAATTTGATGTGGTTATTCTTATTCAACGTTTGAATTAATTGTCATCGTATGACAGAATGATCATCTTGGATCGTATCCAATATATGACTAATTCGTTGAAACTTATTTCAAATGATTTAACCATATCATGAGCTTACGCTTTCATTAATAATTAAAGTCTCAGAGCACTGCATCAATTATGTAATCTCCTTGTCTCTAACTACTATAACGGGATGGCTCATGTCATTGCTTATTTTAAAAGGATTAAAATTACTTAACCATATTTGAGAATGTTTCTCAAAATTAACAGTCATAATTTGGTTTTACTAATCGAGAATAAAACATAAATATAAAGTTTGCTAAAAGTACAACATAAAAATGAAAATAAAAGAGTGTTGTTGTTTATACATGCAAAATCAAAAATGGTCTTTTGATTTATGATTTTGCTCCCACTAGTCAACTACTCCCAATTGACTTTCAAGAATCTTTCGAAATTCTTTAGTGGCCAAGATCCCATCTGGTAACCCGGATTCCCGACGAGGGCCGATCAACCGGAATAATTCGAAAGGTATGTAACTCTTACCAATCACATCTCTATGTGACTCTTGGTGGCTGACTAGTCAACTCTTTGACAATTCACATCTTTATGTGGTAGTCAACCTCTTGCCTCTAGAATAAGACGGTCCTGACGAGGGCCAATCACCGCAATACTCTAGTCAAGTCATAACCCAATATTCGCGAGATCTCATACGATCATATCTCAATAACGACGATATACCCGTGGTAGGTCAACTCCCGACGAGGGCCGATCAGTTGGATCCGAACAAAGGCTCTTCACCGTCGCTATAATATTGGGAGACAATTTTCGACTTGATTTTTGTTGTGGAAGTATTACGTAAATTAATTCACTTAATTAATTTTAATTACGGTCTCATCAAATATATCTATCTCTATAGACATACATCCTACACATCTATCTAGATCGTGCCTAGTCATGCATCTATCGTATCATATAAAATAAATACTAGCACAAAATAAATTAATGCGTAAAGTAACCGGTATGATCATGGATTTTTCCTAGGTGCGGTTTCAATACAAATCCAGCGAAAACATGGGTCACAATCTAAAGGTAGCTGCAACCGCCAATAGGATCTTTAATGCTCCATTCTCTAATGGGATCTTTATTTTCTTCTCTTTCTTTGGTCTCCATCTTCTGCTTCATTCTTGTTACATTTAATTCTATCTAATAAAATAAATACACCCGCCGCACACAGGAGGGAGCTAATGGGAATGGGATAAATGCAGAAAATAAACTAGGTCACGTTCTTCATAACGGCCTAGGACAATTTTTAAACCAACAGAAAATTAAATCAATCACATCTATCCTATCGGTCGAGTCCATGATCAATCGGGGTCCATATAATCATATTATATCTACTATATCTAATCCATACAATAAAATCTTATGAAAAAGATAAAATTAAAATTTAACTACATGCGTCTTAATTAATCAATTAACATTTAATCTATTAAATAATTTTATCCAATCAATTAACTAATTAACATTTAATTAACTAAATGATTTAATCGAAATAAAATTAACGATTAATTTTAAACCGATTTTAATCTTAATTTTAGTTAATTAGAACTATTCCAAAATAAATCAAAATTAAAATTATTTCTCTTTTGTTTCATTCCTTTTGATTCGTAATCAAAAGGGATGCCTTTGGTTTCCTAAACCAAATTTGGCTTAGGCCTGGCCACTTTCCAAAATCAAAATTTTGGAAGTGGCCTAGGCCTAGGCCTTTTACAAATCAAATATTTGAAAAGGACCTGAGCTATCCAAATCAAATATTTGGAAAGGCCAAATAATTTTGGTTTAGGCTCAGCCACTTTCCAAAATCAAAATTTTGAAAGTGGCTGAGCTTGTGCCTTTTCCCAAATCAAATATTTGGAAAGGGCCTAGGCCTATTCCAAGCAAAGTTTGGAAATGCCATTATTATTTTAATGCCATGTGGCATCCCAATGGCCCAAACTATTTGAACCATTGGTTAGCCACATGACACAACTAAACAAAGGAGATCTCAATCACAACTATGAACCATATTGAATCACAAAACACACAAAACAAAAGTTTGGAGATCCGCCAAAGATTGACCGGCCGATCGCCGCAAAGAGCTCGCCTCGCGCCACCACCGCTGCTGGCTGGGTGGTGCATGCCACCACGGCCGAGCACCACCAGATCTCGCTTTTTTTTCTTTTCGTGTATCAATTTTGCAAATCAAAAATCTTTCATCTTTTAATTACGTGATTTAAACGATAAAATTAACTACGCAATATAGCATGCTTATTGCTTAAGCTCGAAGCTCGCTCTGATACCACTGTTAGGAAATCTACGCGGGAACGCAGCGGAATTTAAAATTTTATTTCCTTTAAACCAGGATCGACTTCGTTTAAGCAATAAACAAACGAAAGTTAGTAGACGGTGATTACCTTGGTTGATCTAAAAGATCGACGCTTTGACCGTCCTAAGGAGAGTAGTTCTGCATAGACCACCCAAGTGTTCGGCCTCTACCGCTAGTCCACACGAATGTACCCGCCGAATCCCATCATGGATTGCTATTGGAAAACTCCGGTTGCTAGACCGGCCTTTTTCCCCTCTCTCCAACTCTCTATAGGATGCTCTCTATTTTACACAAGAACTATCAGATCTTGGAATTGTGATGTACAAAAGAGTTTGACACCCACACTATATTTATAGTGTATGGGGCGCCCCCTAGTAGAGTAGAGGAGAAGAAAACATTTTTCCAATAAAATAAGGAAAATATAGTTGATTGATTTATCTCATTTATTACAATATCTCATATTAAATAAATCTAGGATATTGTCAATATCTTATATTGAATATTCCCAAGATATTGTCAATATCTAATATTGACTATCTTTATTCTATTACCATAAATCAATTTACACATGTGTATATATATCACATATATATTACACACATATAAAAATCTATTAATATCCAAATATTCAAACATGCCAACTTGACATTCACGTGTGACATGCACACAAATATTCATCCGCATGTAATTTAGATATATACATACATATCAATATCTTATATTAATATTTGGTAATACTATTAATTAAATTGCACAATCCAAGTGTATCTTATACACTCCAAAATTGCGCCACCTTTAGCCAATATTTTGGCATCCGGAATATTCTTTAATTAATATAATATTATTAATATCTTGTATTTAATTTATTCATACTAAATAAATACCATCATATTAATTTACCACTATAACCTTTATAGTCTCGAGATAAACTTTCATTATTTGGTTATCATCTATAACCACATTTTAATCCGGCTAGATGTTCTTATGTGTGTGACCCGATAGGCTTCCGAATATGTTGGCCGTAGACACAAAGTGCAAATTACGAAAATGCCCTTCATGCCTAACGATCACGGGATAGCGTCTAGCAACACACCGTGACCCCCAATCATCGGAAGAGTCAAATGCAATGACTACTACCTTTCATATGAAACAGTTACCGTGTAACTTACAATCCTATCGCTGTAATAATATCCTTACGGTCGTTAGTCGAGTGTCAAAACATCAACGACCGTATCTTATAATCTGGATATCAAACTCTCTCGAACTAACACATTTACTCCCACTTTGCAAAGATTCACGAGAGCTAGACATTCCTTATAAGAAGGCCATTTCGGATATTCAATCCTAATCATAGGATACGCGATTCCCAGCATTTACCAATCATGTATACTCCGCGTGCTTCAATATCATACCCAATCACTACCGCATGATCGCCCCGTGGCTGTGGAAACCTCAATAGTGTCAAAGCATGACAATACACACCGTGATGCCATGAAGACTCGGTCTTAAGGATAATTACACAACCGCCACATAGTGTGACACTTATCCGTGTAAGGTGGGTCATTCTAACGCGTCGCATTCTCTAATACACGCCCACGCATACCCAAGTGTCTCTACACTTCGATAGACGAGATCTATCCTCGCCTACTAAAGACAGAAGACATCTAATACGTGCTAGCTTTGCTTCATACTATCAATGCCCTGTTTGATAGTACATCACCTAGAGACATTTAAGTATCAAACTATTAAAGTGATTAGAGATCTCATCAACCATAATCGCCTATCATGGTTTCTCTATCACAGTTTAATACTAAGGACGTTATCATATAACAATTCATAATTGATTCTTTAAAAGAACATATATATGACAGCATAAAAGCCATTTAATATATGTACAAACATAAAGAAATAGTAGAAATGATCCGACCCGGTCGGATCCGGTCCAACCCGATTGGGTTTAGGACACTATTCCAACAAGGAGTGTGTGTCTCACAGATATGGAATCCATTCCTTCCTGCGATAAGTAGAAAGACAATCCCCTTATTTTTTGATCCTAGAAACTGATCGATCGGCCGAGTTCATATTGGTTAAGAACTAATTGATCACTAGTGGATTAATGGTAAATAAGGATAAGATGTAATGAAGAAGGTTTAATAATCCGGCTTCGTTACGGATAGTCCATGGAAGGTTAGTCTGTATGTAATGATTATATCAATGGACACTTATTGACTCGACGCTTTGAGAATAAGTTATATCTATAATCGATAGAGTTCAATTTTTGAATTTATGGTGGCGTAATTCCAGAATTAATAAGTTGAGTAGCAATATTCTGTTCGATGAATATTTTATTCAATTTTATTGTAGCTACTGGTTATAGGTCCATGGTCCCCGGGTTGGCTCCTAAGACGCGAGTGAAGTCTCGTTTTGTGGAACCTCGAGAATAAATTAAATAGTTGGTCTATTTAATGAATATGCAATATTATTTATTTGGTAAATAATATGTAAAATAGAAAAGACATTTTCTATTAATTTTATTGGCAAAATGGTGCCACACTTGTGAGAAAATTAGGAAAAGAAAATTTCCTAGATTATGTTACATGTGTAATTAATTATTTATTTGTTAGATAATTAATGGAAAAATTAGAGATTGATTTTATAGTCATTATCTCATTTATGGAGATTATCTCTTATTTTATTGCAAATATCTTTTCCTTATTGAAAATGGTAATTGTATTGTGAATAGGATAACTCTCTCTTGACTAATTAATTTCCTATATAAAGAGAGTTTCTCCCAACACAATAATCAATCACAATATTGGCCCCACATTCAACTAAAAAGAGAGAAATTTTTTTTTCTTGTCTTAGCCATTGGGAGAAGAAAAACTAGGGTTTTTCTTAAGCATATTCGAGGTGGTTTTACTACGAGGATCGACGTCCACCAGTCGTCGCTTGGAGATACAATCCGGAAGATCGCGGCTTCTCTTATGTTGGGTAAATCTTTAACTATCTTGTAGTTATATTAATTAATCATGTGAATTAAGTCGTTGTAAAATCGCATGCGAATTTAATTCGTTGCTTCCGCTGTGCACGATCGAGCGTGTCGATCGGTGCTGGGAATCGGATCTGATGATCCAATTATGGATCGGATCCGGATTCGGGTTTCTGTATATCCAGCAAAAAGCTGAGTAATAACCATCATTCTGCTGTCTGTGATGAAATGCTCTGTACTAAGGTCTATACTGACTTCTTTACTGAGGATTCTGCTGAGATCTAAGATAAGTTCTCTACTGAGTCCTTGTCTGAGACTTGTAGTAAGTTCTCTGTTGTGAATGATTGCTCTTATCAGTTTTATCAATAGGTTCAGAGAAGTTCCAGTCATCATCAGTGGGAAATATTCTGCCTTTCCCCCTGAGTTTGTAATTCTTTGAATGATTATCATTCTTGGATTTACTTAGATTTGACCTTTTCTGGTTCTTAGCATGGTTAGCTTCTGTAGATCTGGCATTTGATCTACCATCATTGTTTCTTTGAGGTGCAGCTGATCTACCTTTAGATTTACCTTTGTTATTTTGTGTACCTGACTTCTAAGAAAACTCATGCTGAAATTGAGTTGATTTATTTTGAGCTGACTTAACTGGTTCAGCATGCTTCTCAGTTTGAGGAATTTGTTCAGCTACAAACTTAATGCCAGCAGCTTTACTAGTTCCTTCCTTGGAAGTTTGCTGTGTATCAAATCCTAAGACATTTCTATCACCGTATGGCTTTCCAAATTTGAATCTAGTTGCAGAACTTGATTGAGCTAAAGATTCGATTGCTACTCTTCAAAAAATATAGCCGATCTTGATTCTTTGTTGGAGTCGGCCTCTTAGCAGTGTTAATATGTTCAATTCAGTTTTTAATCTTCCAACTTCCATAATCAGAGATTCTTTCTCTGTTTTGATTGACTCATAACTAGCTTGTATTGCTACCAACTGATTCATTAGCTCATCGAGAGTTTACTCTAATTCAGGATTTCTTGGATTAGAAACAGCTGTTGAAGAACAAGCATCTTGTATGGAACTTTGTGATGAGGAGTACTTAAAATTAGATTCACATACCTTATTTGAGTCTTCCATGTAAGACATTAAATATGTGTCATCTGAGAGTGCTTTCTCAGTTTCAGCTTCATAGTCTTATTCATCACCAGCTAATAATGCTTGTCAGTTCTTCTTTGATGAGTTCTTTTGTTGGTCGATTCTGGACATTCAAATTTGTAATGTCCAAAGCTTTTGCATTGAAACATAATTATTCATCATCTTTCTTTCTTTCGAGTTTTCTTGATGTATTTCTCGAGTAAATGGCCGCCACTTTTCATTCTTCTAATTCTTTTCATCATAAGTTCCATTTGTTCCTCCATATCATCCAGTTGTTGAAGATTGCTAGCTCATGTCTCCAAATTAAAATCACCAAGCAAAGAGCTATAGTTTCTGGATCCTCAAGTGTCTTGATTGCTGCAGAGATTACTGTGAAATCTTCACTGAACTCATAGGCTTTCAAATCTTAGAAGATCTTAAAAGTATCTTCTTCACCAAGATTCATTGATTCTTCCATGAGTGTAACTTTCATTTTCCAGCATGAGGGTAAAGCTTTCAGAATTCTAACATGGATTTCTTTCTTGGTGTAGACTATCTTGAGAAGTGCTAGCACATCTAGAATTGCACTGAATCCTGTCTCCATTTGCTCAATGGTTTCTCCAGGTTTCATCTTGAAATCATGAAACTTTTGCTTTGCTACTGAGATCTTGTTCTCCATGATTGAATCAGTTCCTTCACACACCAGTGGTAATTTCTCCCACATCTCTTTGGCAGTTGTACAATCCTTGACTTTTAGGTACATGTTGTTGTCTAGGGTTCTGAGTATAATATCCATAGCAATGTTGTTGAGATTGTTCCTCTTCCTATCATCATTGTTCCATTCAGTCTTGAGTTTGGGAACTCTAATTTGAGCACCTCCATCAACAATTTGCATGTGAGTGATCTAAATTGGTCCATCAGTGATTACATCCATCATTTCATCATGTGTAGCAGCAATAAATGTCTGCAAACGTCTTCTATATTCATCAAACGGTCCATGTTGCAAATAAGCATTTGTCTAGCATACTGATTGTTGTCCATGATACAAGTTTGTATAAACTGTGTTATGCAGAAACTGGAAACTGAAAACTGTTTTTCAGAAGATCAACTAGAGATTGTCAGAACAAGTTCTGGTTAAAGAACAATGCTCCGATACCAATTGTTGGTCCAGTGAAAAGGAAAACACAAGTTTCGAGGGGGGGTGAATAAACTTGTCACCAAAAACTAAATATACTAAAGCAGATAGGTTCAGTTATAAACTTGTGTAGAGTTAAGCTAACTAAGCTGAGTATAAGTCAAACTGACTTGTGCTCAAACTGAGTTAACTGGCAGCGGATTATGTTTTAGCCTTTTTAACTGATATTTTTGTATCTATGAAAAAGCTGATATACGAACCTGAATTCTGGTGAAAGTCAGTTTGAGTGTTGTGTGAATAACAATCAGTTCTGTATGCTTGAACAAACTGTATGAAAACAATAACAAATACTGAAATATAAATGACAGTAAGTAAATGAGTAAATAAAGTAAGGCAAGAAATTATAGAGGTTTCAGGTGGTGTAATCCTGTCAGTCATCTCATCCCCTACAATGTTGGAGGAAACTTTCACTAGAACTCTTTGAGGTAGATCGGTTACAAAAAGTCCTAAACTTATAGTCCTTGGCTAATCCCTAGCTTCACTATCTAAGCAACTAAAGAACAGGTAGTATGGATGCTCTGCAACTGCTTGCACTAGTCCTTAGAGGGTTGAATTGTCTCTTCTCTAGCTCCACCACAAACATAGTCTACCCGACTGCAAAAACAACTGTCCCTGGAAAATCCTACACCGGATTGATTCACAGTCTCAACCTTTGATTAAAATCAAAGTTGGGCTCAGAATCAAGTAATTGATTCTTGCTTGTGGTTCTTCAAAGTGTTGATATCTTGGTGAATTCTTTGTAGCTTGAACACTTAGAAGAGTTTTTGATATTTCTTTGTAAGTACGATGATGATAGCAATATTCTTGAATGCACAGATGAACAGAACTTAGGATTAAAGCTTGTAAAAAAAAGGGTTTTTCGGTGCTTGATACTTGTTGCAAAGTCCTCTATTTATAGTGTGTAATCCAACGTTCATCTTGTTTGAATTTGAATCATTTTAGCTATCAACGGCTAGATGTCAGATGTCAGTGACCGTTCTGACATGTCAGTCCATCATCCAATGAAAAATGCTTGATTTCTAACATTCTGATTTTCTTTCAGTTCTTGGATGTCTTCAGCTTTAAAACTGAGTGTCTGAGAAATGTCAGTGTTAAGCTTTATAAACCGAGTAGGTTAGTTTTCAGGTCTTTAATGATTTAGAGCATTAACTGAGTTTTTACTCTTCTTCAAAACTTAGTACTCTATTTCCATCTGATTTCTATTGAATTAAAGTACACCATAACATTTAAGTCATCTAAGATATCATTTCCCTTATGTATCTTAGGTCTTCATACAAGATCTATAAATTAAGTTTAGGCCATCACAGACATACCTAAATTCTAACTTTACAGTCTCGGCTTTAAGTCTTCAAAACTGAGTTTGAACCCTATGTTCATCAGTCTTCAATAACCGAGTCTGTGTCCCTCGCCCTTCTAAACTGAGTTTGTCCCCTCAGCCTTCAGCTTCTAGATAAGCCAACCGAGTTTGTGTCCCTCAGCAAACTTACCTTCTTCAGTTCTGAGTATATCTCAGTTTTGCCTCTGAGTAACACTTTCAGTTTCTTGTGTAATATCAGTTTCTGTAAAGTATCCAGCTTTCTACATGATTTCCAGTTTTCAGTTCTATGACTCTCTAATCGCGTGTAAGTCACTAACATCGATATTACTAGCAAGAATACTAGGTACATCGTAGTATAGTAACTGCGAGTCAAGGTCGATCCCACAGAGACGATGCAACTATAAGTATAAACGATTCTAACCTAATTAAAAAGCAATATATAGGCGGTCATTGACCAACAATAACATAAAAGAAAACAAATATGGTATTCTCTCCCTCTCCTCACCGATCTACTAACTTGGATTAGTTAATCATTATGTTTACTTCCCCATATAATTTCCTTAGATTAATTGTGAGCTTTTAATGATTATTATCATATTTATCAGCTACTGGTGCAATTCCTAACCCTATCTACTCTGACAATGGCAGTAGACAATCTATACGCAAGCTACCCTCCTTAATTGGTCCGTAATAGCTCATGCGCATAAAGAACTAGAACTGCCGATATTGAGCGCTAACTCATACTGCTAACCCGCCTAGACAGCTGTTGATATTGACCAGCACGTTCCTAGGTTCCATCAAGACTATGTCCTAATTAACACTTCACTAACAGTCCTTCATATTAATTTATGAATTACGAATACTAGATTGGCCTGACCCATTACTCATTTTAATTATTCCTGCCGATCAACGTAGCTGTAGTGAATCCCAGTTTAGGTTTTCTAAAACATGCCCCGGTAAACCGGTATAGACCGTTGGGCCAGGGGCGGCTTTTCCTAATTTTTGGATCTACATTGCTCAGTACGATTAAAATAAGTAAATTATGGGGTTGTTAAACATGCAGATTAAATAAAACACATAAATACGTATAGATCTACCATATTGAAGACAAAAAGGAACGTTCAAAGCTTCATACCTTCAACAATGGAGATCTAGCTTGATCTACTCAAGCTAGAGATGATGGAAGAAGGGAGGAAACCGAAAACAACTCTCCAATGCTCAAGAAAACTTTATTTCATCAAATTTGTATAATATAATTGAGTGCTTATGAAAAATTATACAATAATCTGTAAATGCGGCCTTATATAGATACAATGACTGACTTAGGACTCTCTAAAACCCTAACTGACCTAGATAATGGAATCAATTTTGTGTTCCACAAGACGCCGGTTTACCGGGCCTAGCCTCCGGGTTACCGGGCCTACGTTTCCTCCTTTTCTTCAGCAGGCTTCTTCTTAGACTTTAATCACTTGGCCCAATGTATTTCTTTTGGTCCAGATCCGTTCTCCAATGCTCCAGATTTGGTACATATCCATTAACGCATTAAACACTATTCATACCATATGAATCCTTCTGGTAATGGTAGAAGATCCTAAATACCACTGATAACCATTGTCTTTACATCCATCTAATGTAACTCATAATCCATATGAGCGAGTAGAGCCATAATTATCCTGAAGGAGCCTTCAAAAGAAACCATTGAGAAAGCCTTTTATAATATATGCTCCTTTTGAGTGAAGTCCTTTATGACAAGAAAAACCTTATATCTTTCCACATTACCATATGAATCCTTCTTGGTCTAAAATGTCCATTTACAACTAATGGGTTTCGATCCTTCTGGTAATGGTAGAAGATCCTAAATACCATTGTCCTTCATGGACTTCATCTCATATTGCATTACCTTATCCACTTATGAGAGTTGGAGCTTTCCATGGCTTGAGGAACGGTAACCGGATCGTCCTCCATAATGCCGGGATCCTTATGCTTAAAAAGGTAAACAATATAATCATACTGAATTGTTGACCTCATCTCTCTGGTGGATTTTCTAAGTTGCGGTGCCACTGATTTCTCATGTGGCACCTCATATGCTCATTTTGCTCCTATATAGGTTCTTGAGGATGTAGAGGTTGCCTAATCAGAAGTTCACAAATATTGTCATTGTTGGTCCCGTGAAAAGGCTAACACAAGTTTAGAGGGGGGGGGTGAATAAACTTGTCCCTAAAAACTGGATCTAAAACAAATTAAGTTCAGTTATAAACTTGTGTGGAGTTGAGCTGACTGAGCTGAGTATAAGTCTAACTAACTTATGCTTGAACTAAGTCAACCAGCAGCGGATATAAATTTTAGCCTTTTTAAAACTGATCTTGTTGTATCTATGAAAAATCTTGTACCCAAAACTGAATTCTGATGAATGTCAGTTTGTGTACTGTGTGTGTATATAACAATCCATTCTGATTCAGTTTGCCCTGTATAATTCAAATAAAATCAATCACAAATACTGAAATGTAAATAACAGTAAGTAAATGCGTAAAGTAAATTAAGGCAAGAATTATAGAGGTTCCAGGTGGTGTAATCCTGTCAGTCCTCTCTTCCTTTTGATGCACAGGAAAATTCCGCTAGAACTCTTTGAGGTATCCGGTTACAAAAAAAGTCCTAAACTGATAGTCCTTGGCTAATCCTAGCTTCACTATCTAAACAATCAAAGAACGGGTCGAATTGCTGCTCTCCAACTAGTTGCACACACTGGTTCTTAGAGGTTTGTATGGCCTCTTCTCCAGCTACCACAACAAACACAGTCTACACTGACTACTAAACAACAACAACAACAACTGTCCTTGGCAAATCCTTGACCGGATTGCTTCACAATCTACACCTTTGATAAAATCAAATTTAGGTTGAGAATCAAGTGAATGATTCTTTCTTGTGGTTCTTCAGAGTGTTGGATCTTGATTAAATCTTTGTGGCTTGAACACTTGAAGAAATCTAGATATGATCTTGTTGAGCACAAAATTGATAGCAATTTAGATGAACAGAACTTGATCTCTAAATGCTTGCAAACTTGTAATCTTGTTGTGTGCTCCTTGATCCAATCCCCTATATATAGTGTGAGGTCCAACGTTCATCTTGTTTGAAATTTGAATCCTTTAGCTATCAACGGCTATCTGTCAGATTTCAGTGACCGTTCTGACATGACAGTCCTTCATCCAATGAGAATGCTGGTTTTGCAAAGTTCGAATTCTCTTTCAGCTTTTTGGATGTCTCTTAGCTCTAAAACTGAGTTGTTTATGAATGGTCAGTATTAAGCTTCTGAAAACTGAGTGAGTCAGTTTTTAGTTTAAAGCGTTAAGTGAGTTTTTACTCTTCTTCAAAACTTAGTACTCTATTTTCCATCTGATTTGTATTTACTTAATCAGAGTACACCATAACTTATAAATCGTCCAAGATATCATTGTCCTTATGTATCTTAGATCTTGATACAAGATCCATAAAGCCAGTTCAGGTCATCACAGTCTTGCCTGAATTCTAACCTTATAGTCTCGGCTTTGGTCTTCATAAACTGAGTTTGAACCTTCAGTTCTTCATTCTTCAATAACTCAGTCTGTGTCCCTCAGTTCTTCATTTACTGAGTTTGTTCCCTCAGCCTTCTGCTTTTAGATAAGACAACTGAGTATGTGTCCCTCAGCGAACTTACCTTCTTCAGTTTGTTGTGAGTTATCAGTTTCTCTGATGAATAATCTCGGTTTTCTAAATGATTTCCAGTTCTCAGTTTTACGACTCTCTAACTATTACAGTGCTTGTCTGATTCAACCTATACATAGACTAGACTCTAATAAATCCTATACATATTATTACTAGACATCTTTTAGCTCTTCACTATAACAGCTAGTTTCAGCACTTCATCAATGGGGTGTAAACAAACAAATAAATAAATACGATGAATCATCATCAAAACTCAAATTTTATTTCTAACAGTCATAAACTGTATCTGGCTATAGTATACATCCCATTTGGGAAAATAAATTGTTACCAACTGCCATTGTAGGGAGAGTCATGGTAGACTCTTCTTTAAAGGCAATATTTCATCCCTTATCTTCCCCCAAACTCAATATCCTCAAGGAACCTTGCAAATCTCTGCCTAATAATAAAAAAAAATTGGAAGTATGTCCATAGAACTTAAAACCACTGGATCTCTTAAAACACCACATAATATAACAATTAATTAGAGTCAAATTTTATTTCCTTTGGTTTATAAGGCCTAACCTTAGTTGGACAACTTCCAATATGATTACACCAAATGCTGTGTTTTCCCAATCCATATTTCATATAGGGTTTTGGTTACTGGTATAATAGGTATTTATTTAGTACGAAAGCTGTTAACTTTAATTTCCATAGTGACTGCCTTAAAGGTAATTAGAAGCAAATAATCGTCTATGAAATCGATACTTTGTTGCTGAACATTTCAACATACCGTAGGGAATAGACAGCAAGTGACCATATGTATCAATTCTAAGACATACTTAGAGCAATCAAATACTTAGTTTCCTTATATTGGTTTGTTTCACCCCTTAATGCAACCTATACAGGCAAAACCATCCGAAATATCAAGGACCTAATGTTCTATCTGGCACGACCTTTATATTCTCTTTCGAGAATTTTTCCTTAAATGCTAATGCCAAACCATATAGGAACCATCATTAGTTGACTTTGCTTTGTGCCATGAAAATTATACTAATTCTAACTATATTCTCTTTTCTTTTATATTTTGTGCCAAAACTATATTCTTTTTTTCTTTAAGGATACAACGGTATCCACCAAATACTGATTATTACTAAAAGCCAAATGATTAGAACATATTTGACCTGAATACTGGAGAAGGCTAAATGTATCATTCTTAATAGAACAAGAATATCCTGATGTGTTCAATAAAGAAATGAAAAACCGAATTCCACCATAAAGACGGCCTGATAAGTGTCTTCCAAGTCTATAAAATGTTCAATCTTCAGCAACAATCTAGTGATTGAGTATCCTTAAACTTTACTGAATCAACATCACCCACAAAGAAGTATCTTTCAACATCAACTGGTGATTGATGATGCTAGTTACTTTGCATATTCACGCTTAAGTTCATAGTAGCATCGGAATCTATCCACCAAGTGTGTTCAGGCACAAAAAAGAACTCAAACCCTTAACGAACCAAAAAAAAAAAAAAAAAAAAAAAAAAAAAAAAAAAAAAAAAACCTTAATTTGCTCAGCAAGCATTACACTACAAGAAATCTTCATTGTGTACCTACCTATTGACATAAGAAACAACTAATATCCTTATGTTGTCATTTATGCCCCTAGTGTTGAATACCAACAGCTTCCTTAAAGTTAATTTTATTGTGCCCTTACCTTTGATGGTGACCATATTTAGCACTTTCTGGTTGCCCAAATTTCAATCATCGTTATTCAAAAAAAAATTCAATCATTCCACTTCTTGCACTTAGTGAGAAAATTGATTCCTTCAATTCCCACCATTCCTTATGTTAGTTATAACGGACATTTAATTTCCCATATTGTGCATGAAGAGAAAGAATGATAATTACACCAGAAGGCCATCGCAGATATCCAAATCAAAGACCTGAAGTTTGGAAATCATATGAGCCATTTCCAGAGTGTGCTCTTTATGTTGCATTAGCCTTAGTACCTTACAGAGACTAGCTCGGACATGACAAATCACGTATCGCCTTTCTCTTCACGGGCATTGTGCAACTTTATTTAATACAAAATTGCTTAATAGTCACCATGGTCTTTATGCCATTTCTAAGAGTATATGAATTTACTTCCTACATGATCACTGGACTCAACCTGTTTGATCACTCTCACTTCTCAAAGTACAAATATGTTTAACTTTACTATTAACTGAGAGGTTTAAGAGGATACCTAAATGTAAAGTCTAGATCCATAATGCCAATGACAAGAACAAACTTGTTCTTCCTAACTCTTGAAATTATAGGCCATTAGTGGAAGAATATAATACTTGAATGAGCAAATATATTTTAAAGAAGATTTTATAATTTAATACAGATAACAACTTAATTGACCTTAAGCTCACATATGTAAGATCCGAAGAATATCCAAAGTCAAACAATTGTATGATATATTTTCCAATCACAAGATACCGGCACAACATTAATATCTCATCTTTGGACGATAATACTAACTCGTAATCGACATCTTGACATAGTGATCAAACACTGACAATAAATCATGTCAAATAATAGATCGATCTTTGGATCGTATCTATTATCCACATGGAAACCAAATAATTGTCACGTATTTATCACCACAGGTGTATTTACAATTCTGCCAAATAATATCCTTCCTTTGGGCCGAATACTATCCTCATGAATTTATAAAAACACAAACCACTTTACATCCCACCGTGAATCAATTTCCACGTAGATGTCACATTGGCGACATATCGTTTCAACAAATTCACTTAGAGACATAATAAATGCAAATACCGCAATATATCTATGTTTGATTTTACCATATTAACCTTTTTTTTTATAATAAAAAGGTCTATCAAAATTAGGATACTTATTTCTTCAAATCATTCTTTCTATTTTCAGTCTTTACCAAATATATACTTTACTAGTCATAAACCCGTGCATTGCACGGGGACGTATGACAATGTGATTACCTCAGATAAAATCAAAAACAGACCACACAACATGTTCAAAAAATATACTGATGCCAATAATTGTGGTTATATTACTGCTTTTAGCATTGCACAGAGAACGAATATTTCAATAAAGAATTTTTAAGGATGAAAAAAGATTTTATTGGCATATTTGTTACGCAGAATTGAATTGAATAGAATATGCAGGATTGGAATTAAACAAATTATATAAAAAATGACACATTGAGTGATTGATAGAGTAATGTAGTGAATTAAGGTTGGCTTGAGTAGGGTATGATATGGTTCATAACGTATGATATAGGAGAAGGGGTGAGTAGTCCTATCTCTCTTCCACCCGGCCCTGCCCACCGATATCATACCCTACCCACCACCATATCCTACCCTACCGATATCACCATATCTTACCCTCGACATCCTACCTACCTTACCCATTACCTACTCTACTCCACTTTCTAATTATGGATGAATTATTCCCTATTATTATTAGAATAATCATATTTTAAATAATTTTTCTAATTATGGTCGAATTTATTACCTATTTTTATTAGGAGAATAAAATTTTAAATGATTTTTATAATTAGGTTAGGTGAATTATGTAATTATGGTAGGTTTGTTTTTTTTTTTTAAATTTTGAGTAATTAAATTGCGGATATGACATAAATTTATGAATATTTTTTAAATAGCGAATTTGAATATAATTATTTTTTTAAAACACATTTAAAGTAAGAATAATTAGCATTAATGTGACCCGGATTTATTCCCTATTTTTATTAGGAAAATCAAATTTTAAATAATTTTTTAATTATGGTATGCGGTTATTGTAATAATGACAGTTATATAGGATGTATTTAATGTCGGAATAATTATTCAGGTGAAAAATATCCCTAATTATGTTTTTTGAAAAATAAAAACATAATTTAATGGAGCAATATTTAGCAATAATTGAGGTATCTATTTGTAGGGATGAATTTAATGTCTGAATATTTTCTTTTTGAATTTAATTTAATGTTAATATATTTTTTATTAATTGGTAAAATTGATTTAATATTTTTTTTGAATATTATAATTTAAATAAAAAATATTTCACATTTAATTCCATATTTGATTGAATTTAATGCGAAATATTCCCTATTTTTATTAAGAAAATCAAATTTTAAATGTTCTTTCTAATTATGGATGAATTTATTCCCTATTATTATTAGAATAATCATATTCTAAATGATTTTTCTAATTATGGTCGAATTTATTACCTATTTTTATTAGGAGAATAAAATTTTAAATAATTTTTATAATTAGGGTAGGTGAATTATGTAATTATGGTAGGGTTTTTTTTTAAAAAAAAAAATTTTGAGACGGCTAAATTGCCAGATATGACATAAATTTATGAATATTTTTTTTAAATAGCGAATTTGAATATAATTATTTTTTTAAAACACATTTAATGTAAGAATAATTAGCATTAATGTGAGCCGGATTTATTCCCTATTTTTATTAGGAAAATCAAATTTTAAATAATTTTTCTAATTATAGTATGCGGTTATTGTAACAATGACAGTTTTTTTTCCAATAAAATTAGAAGATTGTGAGCCGGATCTGTTCCCTATAATTATGGTAGGTTTTTTGAATTTAGTTATTTTTTAATGTGAAATAAGATAGGAAAATGAGATAAATTTAATTTGTAAGAATATTTGAATATTATAATTTAATGCAATAATATTTCGCATTAAATTCAATATTTGATGGAATTAGATGCAAAATATTCCCTATTTTTTATAAGAAAAATCAAATTTTAAATGACATTTATAATTACGGCCGAATTTATTCCCTATTTGTTTTTTTGATATTTATTTAGTTTTTTATATTTTTCATTTTTACTTAAAGAATGGATGCTTTTACCTAAACATACTTGATGACATCATAATCAATTAACAGAAATTGTGAATACCTAAACACATACTCATGCATTTCAACAAAATTTAAAATCGTTTTTGCGATAAAAATATGTATAAAAATGATTCAAATGAACAACGGGAATGGTGGTGAACCTTCAATTAAAAATAACGTATATGTTGGCCGATCTCAAACTTGATCTGAATCCTAGAACGTGGTGCAACCACGATGAACATGTAGTGTCAAAGTAGCTGCACAGACGTATATAATGCGATGGATAAAAAAATTGATACCTGATCGAATAGATTAAAAAAATAATAAGCGCAACCTAAGAATCCTTCAATCTTGTAAATGCAGACGGTATGATCACATCGAACATCCCATGAATTTTAAACTCACAATCAGAATAAACAACAACCAAAAATAAAACACAAAAATAATAACCACAAATAAAATTAAAACACAAATAGCAATTACTGAGTATATAGACAATATACTGTCATAAACAGAACATGCATGCATGCACTTAATGATGATGAAGAAGATGATGAAAACACCCTTGCAAACTGAATATAGCAATTGATCCACTTGTAATATATGAATGAAAAAAATTAAAATTGCAATTCAAACATTTTGATGGTAATTAAAACGCGGGGCATAAATAGGTAATTATAACATGCGTGTGTTTGTTTTAATCAGCATGTGTGTAAATATTTTTTTTTAATTGTGAATCAATTTTGAGATCCTGTAATTAATTAATTAATGATATTCTACTTACCATAATTGGGGTTTTTTTTTTTGGGGAAAACCGGGTTTTGGGTCGGATAATGGGTCAAATAGCGGGTAATTGGATCAAATTCACTCGTGTATATATTATATATAGATATAGATAATGGACTGTATATGTTATAAAGTCCAAACATAATTAAGACCCAAAAAAATGCAGCAAGTTTGGCCAAAAATTAAAAGGGCTGCTATTATATTATTTTCCAGGACTCAATATAATAACTTTTTTTTGAGTGACCCAATATAATAACTTATATGTGACTAACCCTAAAAATATTAAAACCCCAAAACTTTATTAATGATAATAACGACTATCACAATTTAACCTAACAAGCCATCTGACATTTTACGTTGGGAAGAGAACCAAACGAAAACCAAAACGTAAGAAAAACCTCCGAACGTATACTAAAAGGAAATTTCAAAGTTTCCAAACAAACTTCAAGTCTAAAGTGTAAATGAAAACATGAATAAATAAACTCTTCAACTTCGGCGTCCTTAAACGTCGTCGTCAAATTCCTCATCGATCCCTGGATCAACCTGTTCATCTTCTCTCCCTCAAACGCATAGACAACGATGCATTTGAGGTAAGTACAAAGTACTCAATAAGAGGTAGAAGCTACAAATCAATTAAGGTTTATAATTTAAAGATTATCTTTATGTGACCGACTCAATCTAGGTTTCTCTGCAAAAGGGTGTGTGTTCCTGCAGATTTTCTGTGGATTTGGATTTGGTTTAGCTTGCTAAAAGATAAGAGGATCTTCCTACAAGTTAATTATGGTTTATTAGGTTTCGTTTTAAGGTTTGAGATGATTTTTATGCTAGGAATCATACATTCGTGTTGCCTAAGGATTTAGAGTTGTTATGATAGATGAAAGTCATGTTTTTCTACTATTTTTTTTTGAGTATTTTGATGTTGAACATGCTTGGATTTGAGTAGAGATCGTAAAGGTGCATAAAAACGTTTTTAGGGAGTTTGTGCGCTCAATGTGTGCACATTGACTAGCAGTGTGCGTACATTTACGAGGTCAATGTTGTTTCACTGGACAAAGTTCTAGAGTGTGCGCACATTCCCCTGGAATGTGCTAGGAGTAATAGAACCGATCGAGACACTCGATCTTCACACAGCGGAAGCTTATGCAATTTATGCTATGAGACATCACTAATTAACCCTACGAGAAGGTTGAAGATTTACCTTTTAAGAGGAATAGTAAACCGACATAGAGGGAGAAGCCATGATCTTCCGGATTGTATCTCCAAGCGACGACTGGTGGACGTCGATCCTCGCCGTAGAACCTCCTCGAATATGCACAAGAAATACCCTAGGTTTTTCTTCTCTAAATGACTAAGGCAAGAAACTAATTTTTATTCCGTTATTTTGATGTGTGGCGCAAATTCATTGTGTGTATTGTGCTAGGAGGAACTCTCTTTATATAGGAAAATAACTAGTCAAGAGAGTTATCCTTTTCACACCACAAAAATCTATTCCCATAAGGAAAAGATATTTTTGCTATAAAATAAGAGATAATTCCCAAAAAAATCAATCTCTTTATTTTTCCATTAATTATCGAACAAATAGATAATTAATTACTTACACAAATGAGATAATCTAGGAAAATTTCATCTCCTAAATATCCCAATGTGACGCCATAAATGTCATCATTTTTAATAGAAAATGTTTTTTCTATTTTACATATTATTTACCAAATAAATAATATTGCATATTCATTAAATAGACCAACTATTTAATTTATTCTCGAGGTTCCATAAAACAAGAAAACACTCGCGTGTTAGGAGCAAGCCCGGGGACCATGGACCTATAACCAGTAGCTACAATAAATTAAATAAAATGTTCATCGAACAGAATATTTCTACTTAATTCATTAATTCCGAATTACGTCACCATAAATCCGGCCCGAACTCTATCGATTATCGATATAACTTATTCTCAAAACGTCGAGTCGAGTCGATAAGTGTCCATTGATATAATCATTACATATAAACTAACCCTCCATAGACTATCCGCACTAAAGTAGGATTATTTCCGTAAACCTTCTTCGATACATCTTATCCTTATTTACCATTAACCCACTAGTGATCAATTAGTTCATAACCAATACGAACTCCCGGGATTGATCAGTTTCTAGGACTAATAAATAAGGGGATTGTCTTTCTACTTCCCGCAGAAGGAATGGATTCCATATCTGTGAGACACACACCTCTCACTCATTCCGAATAGTGCCAACTTGAAAGTGATTCGGACCGCGCCTGCGATCCTTAACGAACACATCAAACGCTATCCTCGAAACCAAGGAGGAGTATGCAATCACTTCAGGATTAAGGTTAATCCATAGATGATCATCTTGTGAATTAATAAGATTTCTTAATCATGGAATTATATGAGAAACTCATATTAAATCGGTCCAGTCCTATATGACTCTCATCGTATATAAATGCCCCACTTAGACAACCAATGTCGACGGTCCGGATAGGACGGTCACACCATAAAGTGTTCTGGGCGCATTAATGGTGGTTTAATCAATAGACACCATACTTTGATTAAGTTCACCATGTACTAACATTTCAAGTGTATCACCATAAACTTAATCCTCATGTGTGACACACACTAAGTTATATGGCTACATATGATACGACTTAGGTTTTTCGGTAGTGTATTACTTACAAGCACGAAGCAAGTAATAAAATGAGAATAAATCTGTCATTTATTAATTCTAAAAACATTTACATAAATTGTCTTTCGGGCGTTACTTCCAACAATCTCCCACTTGCCCGTAAGGACAAGCAACAATTGTCTTTCGGACACACTATATCTAACAATCTCCCACTTGCCCGTAAAGACAAGCAATGATTGTTTTTAGAGCACCACACCTTTATTTTTTCTATCCATAACATTCTCCCACTTGCTCTAAAGCAGATGAGACATATCTCCCAATTTCATACCCGCCAAGCGCTTATCAGTGACACTAGATGTCACGCAACTTGGTAAACTGATCAGCTAGGTTATCGGCTCGAGGCGATCTTTAGGACCGAAACATCGCCTCTTTGCATGAACTGTCTGACCAGGTGGTACTTTATCTCAATATGCTTTTGACCTCTTATGATTGTGAAGAGCCTTTGCATGAGCTACCTCTCAACTCTTTTCACAGTAAAATGGTATCGGCTCATCAAGACCTGGAATCACTTCCCGATCCAACAAAGAACTTCTCAAGCCACACTGCCTCTTTAACTGCTCTGAAAGCTGCAATGTATTCGACTAACAAATCAAATTGGCAATGCTAGATTGCTCCAGACTATAGCTCCCTCACACTGAGCCTGAGATCGATTCACGATCATCCTTATTCCGACAAAAAATCAGAATCAATGTAATCAATACTCAGGTTTGCACCCGAATATACAAGCATATAATTCCTCATCTCGAAAGATACTTGAGGATGCACTATACTGCTATTCAACGTCCGAATCCAAGACTCGACTTTTATTGACTTTTAATAACCTGACTTTCTCTATCCAAAAGATATTCTATCCCATTTTCTCTATATCTGAAGACTAGGAGAGTTATTCCGTGAGGGGTAGGGTAGGAAACCTCTCGTTGAATTCTGCATTCGAAAATGCATTATCGTCTTTAACCAATAAGATGGATGGGATATAGCCAACAACTTGTTATTATGAATTCGACCGAATCAAATTCTAAGAATATAGTCCACTTCTCTGATTCAGAGAAGCTTTGGCTCGTCAGTTCTTGACTTCATATAACACACCCATGTTGTTTCCAAACGTTGCAGTGTTATCTTTCATTAACACTAACGTCTTTTACTTTACTAATATTGACTCTCTGGTCTACAAAAGACTCACCAATATTATGGTCAAGCCCACACATTTCAAACATGTGACTTTTAATGACCTAGAGGTTTGCTTTAATCCACCAATGGATATAAGAATAGGATTTAAGCTAAAACCCTTCTGTTCCGAGTAGCTAATCGGATTAATTGTCCACATATTTAGATAAACTAATCGGTGTTTCGAGTAGCTATCAGATTAATTGTCCACTACTCAAAAGCTCCCACTAGCTTGTATCCTTCATAAGACCCTGAAGGTCAATATGAACAAGTAGTGATAATTCTTCAGCTCTATTACCTTTTCCTAATTGAAAGGTAACTTAGTCATTTTTCCTTTGAGATAGTGTTCTTAGACTGGGAGATAGGAATCACCCTTAGCCAGTCTTCAGATCTTATCTCTAGGATATATGCACTAATTAATAGATGTTGAGGTATCTTTCATCTAAATACGGTAATCATTTGTCTTAATAGTTATGATGTGTTACATATACCTTTTCAGCATTACTTAGTGGTTTTTGACTTTATCAGACAAAAGTCCGAGTCTCAGAATCGTATACAAACGTCATATTCACTTTCTTTAAGGCAACTATATTATCGATGTGAAAGTGAATCCATTTGTTCCAACGAATCTAAAAATAGAAATTATATTTCTTTGATATTCAAGGATTCAAATCCGAAATTTGTTTCCTTATATCACTCCCACTATCTTAGCTGAAATAACTTCCCGTTATCTATTCTTCTTCATGAATGCCCAGCTACCTTGTTCTTACAAAAGAACTTTAGCTTCCGAGTCAAATTACTCGGTTAAGAAAGTCTCTAAGGATTCATAGGTTGGTGATCCGTAATCACTTTCCTTATCCTTTACTTTCTTTTATTAATATTTCGGTTTAGCCTTTAACTTATTTAGTTTAGATGACTTATATATGCAGACATTTACCTTCCCATTCTTGCTTTCTTTAAAGGAAATGGCCTTGAACTAGCAGTTTATAAGAGTAGACACTACTCGTAATCTGTGGGATGTCTGGTGAGATTGATACCAAATCATTCTCGTCATCTTTAAACTAATTTTGTTTGGTCTCTCGCTCAGCACGAGTGACAGTAGTCACATCAATGTCACTAAAGTTTGTAGACTCAAAAGGAATATCCTCTTCCGAAAAGATTAATTTGCATTCTCGATTTATGAGTTCAACGTTCTTGTTACTTTTCCACTTTTATGAAGTCATCATCAGTCAATTTATAATGTTTAGCAGTTTAGATACCATGAGATAATAGGCAGTTGTAGAAAATAAATAATGACAGAAATATAAATCAAATCATACACTACAACATATAATAATTTTAGGAATAATAAACGTGATGTCATGCATGCAGTTTATGCTACCATTCCAAGGATTTAATCTCACATCTACAGTGCCGCCGTAGGGTAGGTCAAAGAGGTGACGATTAAATTGAGACAATCTCTCTCAACAATTAAACCATTTAAGAATCGAATATCTCCTATTTAATTGTTGATTACCTTCCTTTTTCAGCCAAGATATTTCCAAAAATATCCTTGTGAGTGTGACTGTCTCGGATTTTATCTAAGCAAAACAAACAAGTAATAAAAAATAATCCGGTTTACCCCAAGTGCAGGGATCGTAGTATAGAGGTTAATACCGGGTCGATCTCACAGGGAATCGAGATTGGTCTAGTTCTTAATTTTTCTAAAGGTTGTCACGGAAAATAAAACAAAACAGAACTAAAGAAAAACGAAAACAATAAACTGGACAGAGGATTGTCAATCCAAAGCCAGGAAAGATAATTGCGAACGAAAATAACTCTAATCTATAAACTAAAGAGAAAATAAACTTCTAAGAAAACAACGAAGAACAAGGCACAAAGATAATTTCAATTAATTTTAACGAAGAACAAGCATTGATCCACCTATCCCGCAACTCTCAATTTCTACCCTTGATCGTTTAATGAAGATTTAATAAAGATGTGGTTCACCTATCAAAGGTATGAATTCCTACTCTCGTAGATAATTCGCCTATTAATCTTTCATCTCTCGATCTTAAAGATTAACGCTTCCATAACAAAGGTGTAAGATTTCTCAATCTAGCAACCTAGAAATTTAACCTAGCAACTCTCATTATTTTTAGGTTAAAAATCTAATCTTTACTACGGTGATCTAAGTCTAACAACGATTTTCATCAAACGTTAAACATCACAAAGCAACCATCTCTCGATATATATTGCAAAATCAATACAAAACGTAATAAAGATACAAACTTTAAATAAAAACTCACAAAACAATCCAAGATTCGAAATCAAAACGCTGCTGAGAATTGGCTTCACAAAGCTCGTTCTAGGCTTAGCCTTAGCTCATCATTGGAATACAAATCATATAAATAAAAAGAAGATAAAAAGATGTTTATGATGGTGGGAAAACGCAGCTAGGGCGCCCCCAAGGGGCCTGGGGCGGCCAGGGATCGAATTGTGTTGTTTTGGGTTGAAAAAAAAACGCGACTATAAATAGGTTTTTAAGTCGGCTACGCTGAATTCGGCGGATTGGACGCCCGTTTAAAGGGGTGAACGCCCGTCTGGATTGTCGGACGCCCGTCCCACCGTCTTTGATTTCTTCGAGTCGGGCCGAGCCGGATCGACGCGCCGCCCTATTACTTTTGGGCGCTGTTCACCAAATATCCACAATCCACAATCCATTGGCTCTTCCTGGACGCCAGTCCAAGCTGAACGGAGATAAACGCACGTTTAGTTCTCAAAGCTTCCTTATCTTCACTCCAAGTTCAATATGCATCTTTCTCCTTCTATTTAATCTTCAACAGAACATCGTTTAAGCTCCTTCATTGCCATGCAAGCGTACCTACAAGATAATCAAAGCGTGCAAAATGTAGAACCATATATATTGATGGAAAAATCATCGATAAAAACACGTAATAAGCTCGATTTTGCATTTAAACCAATTTCATATGCATTCTCTCAATAAATCCTTTAAACACTTACTTTTCTATAAAAAGTAATAAAACACGAAGGAAATTGCTACGAAATAATATCATATATATCGTAAAAATCACCGTCAACAGTGACCTACTGTTTCAGATTTTTAAGTACGCCCCGAGTATGCCGCCGTAGGGTAGGCCAGTGACCCGACGAGTACTCAAAATCCTATTCTTTCGGAGACCAAGCCTTGAATTTTGATAGCTATGAAGGTCATCCGTAGGGGGGCCGAAATCAAAGCGGCACGAGGCGTCACCATTCTCTCACGTACTTGTGTCAACAGTAGAGGCCGTGGGGTCGGTTGTCACCTTCCCCGCTCCCACTCGTTATTTTGAAAAATAAGTAGTCTCATTAGGATTTTCAGAATTTCTTCACAATCCGAAAAACAACAAATCATGAATATTTAAATTTATCCTCCCACTAGTTCATCGGTTCCAAATACCGTCTAACTAGTGTCACTTATTCACAATTTTCCAATTTTATGGATTTATTAAAATTCCTCGTGTAAACGCTACACAATTAAAATTCACCAAGAATTTTATAATCCCAATACATTAGGACTTTATGAATTTTCTAATAATTCACAAAACAATAAATCATAAAATTTAAAGCTCCCACTAGTTTATCGGTTTCAAATACCGTCTAACTAGTGACACTGTATTCATGATTTTCCAATTTTTGAATATTTAGAAATTTTTTGTGTAGACACTACACAACTAAAACTCGCAAAAGAATTTTAAAGTCCTAATTAGTCATGATAAAATTTTAGGATCGGAGAATTTTATCTCAATAATTTGAAAACAATAAATCTTGTAAGGCAATCACCAACTTATCGGTATTAAACCCTGGCTGAGCTTTAACCGAATTCACCGAACGGTGTCGGGATTGGCTAAGCCGATCCGCCCTCTTCGTTGGTTCATATACGATGCTAACGTCCGTGCGTGTGTGGTATCGGGTTGAAAATCGGGCTAAGGTTGCCCCATTGAGTCTCAAATTCGCGGATAGCTTGACCTTGCCGGACCCCGTGGCTAACCCGCACTTGAACGGACAAGTCGAGTCGAGCCGAAGCCCTGCTGACCGCCAAACCAATTTTCGAACCTTTTGTTCAGTTGGTGTCCCACTTTTCCGAATTTTCCAATTTTTTATTATCAAAATCCAAATTTTATGTAAACACTACATAACCTAAAACCCGTAGGATTTATTATCCCAAAAAAAAGTTTATCATGTGAATTTTATATCCCGATAAAATTCCATTCGTTTTAATTAATTTAATTAATTACCTAAATTAATCTAAATTAATTACTTGTTCATACATGTCTAATTAATGTTAATATTAAATTTTTTACATGTATGCATATGCTAGGAGTGGAATTCATAAATATGATGCATGTCATGGCATGGTTATCTCACATAAATTATCAAACATAAAAATAAATACGTAAAAGTAAACCACTGAGATGGATCATTGATACCCCGTATCTAACCTATTTAAACTAGGAAAAACAAAAAATAAAAATTAGATCTTCGTCCAGCATCTTGATCTTGAAAGAAAAAATGATGCCTTTGACATTTCCTCCTTCTTCACGCGTATGCAGCAGCCGTCTGTGAGGAACAATGGTAATCGAGAGAAGAAATGGTAGAGTTTACAGAGGAAACACAGAGAAAATCGAGAAAGAAAGGGATAATCTTTCATTAACAAACTTTGGGTAACAAATTCGACAAGAAAGCAATGTCCACCACCTCCTAGTCATATACCCTATCCAACAAACTGCCCACTCACTCATATGACATCATCCACTACATATTGACATCATAAATACAAAAGTGCAGAAATGTAAATAAATACTAAATTAAATTATAAAAATCTTGAAACATCAAGGTCCCGACAAACACCCTCCTCGAGATTGGGCTTGTCCTCAAGCCAATTTGAATGTTGAAACTTGCTCATGATAATACAAATCTTCACCACATAATTCATCTAAATAAATCATCAAAATCCACCCCAGGTGACCCCACATAAGCTAAGTATTCTTTGACATCTTGGCACCAAATTATAAATTTGTCCAAAAACTTTGTTGCAATTCCTACATGTGTAAGAAGATGGAATGTGGCACAACATATACTCCCGATTGTCAAAAATCGTGAAGCACATCCAGTCCAACAAATTTATCGGTTTCGTCTTCCTCAATTCGACTATCGGACTCCTAGCAAGCTCAAAAGTGATTGACTCAACCAACGGAGCAACAACATACAGTAATTTACTATCTCTCACGCCATTTCCAGTGACTGAAATCGTGTCATCGCCATGAAGAGTTACCCATGGAGCACCATTATCGGGCTTGTAATAATCTTCCAACTAGTGTCATCGATGAATTCTCCCAATTGAAAGTGAAATGATTCTTCAAACTCCAAAATTTGAAACAACAGGGAATTTTATCAAAATCAACTTGATAGTTACAACTAGAGCAAAGTGGGCAGCTAGGCCTTGAAGCAAATGCCTGAAGCAAAGCATGCCATTGATTTCTCTGGTCCTTCTGAAAAAGGACCCCCATTTCAAGGCTAGCAACTTCACCATATTCTTCCGTCTGTAGCATATACCCATAAGAAGTATTCAAATATCCAGCCATCTCACACCATCCCATGATTATGCACTTATTTTGGACATCCTTAATTACTTCCATTATCACCCAAGTAATGTCCACCGGTATTATCCTCTTTCCCACCCTCTCAAAAGCATCCTTGCCCTCAAGGATGTAGAAGGAAATGACACACTGCCCCGGGTCCCAAATGAAGTTCTCCAAAGTAGTAGCCATGACAAAAACAACCTTCTTACTACTTAGAAATCTTTCCTTAGTGGCTATTGCTTCTGCTACAGTCCCATACTTGGTAAGTTCACAACATGGAGCAAAACTATCAATTGAAATGCCTTGCAACATTACAAAACCAGCACCAAGAGATAAGCCCAAAGTCTTCCATAAAGGTTTAATGAGCACCCCAAAAGTGGTGACAACCTCCACCATGTGTACATTTTCAAAAATCCATACACCAAGCAAGGGAAACACTAATTCAAGTACAATAGCTGCATGGGGCCACTCTGTCCTCAAATTTAAGGGAGCCATAATCCTTGTCACTAATTCGTAAAACAACGATTTCAATTACTGAGTAATTGTACATCAAATAGTCACTCCCATTTGTCTGAAAAGGTGTAGCAGCGTGTACCTTGCAATCTTGATTTGCATCATGTTTGCCATAAACTATCATTGTATCACAATACAAACCCCTTATTTCTTCAACCCTTGAACCATTGCAAAGCTCTTTCCAAGCTAACGCGACATCGTCAAATTTTAAGGCCCTGTGAATCCACTTTACATGCTCAAGAAAAATACAACGTCCTGGACCTTGCAAAACTAATTTCCTTAGCGTAAGAATATGAAGGACACCCATTTGCAGATAACATGTATGCATCAAGTCCACAAACTTGTTGAAGCAACTAAAAACAAAGAAATTAGAAATAGTGCAACATACCAACTTCAGCCGTGTAATCATCAACATCAGCCGTGAAATCATCCCATCCACTCTTATCATGAATTGGACAACACCTCGTTGAGAAAAACCAGTTATAACATTCATCTCAAGTTTAGCAATCACGCTCTTATCAGAAAATATCAGCCAAGAAAGCTCAGTCCAATTAAAATATGCAAAAGCTGCGATATATTCCCCGTATGAGCTTCCCACAACCCCCTTTTTGCATAAAACGTCAGAACCTTCCTTAATTGCCTTGTTGGCAAGTGAATAATGCTTAATGAGGTCATCTACAAAGTAACTAATTTGCCCTATTCCATTGTCATCTACACCATTCTTGAAAAATGCTAGATCAATTAGCCCTATAACTCCACAAAGAGAAACAATCTGGATCCTTAATATAGGAATAATAGCCTTAACACCTACATTAGCCATAATTGTGACCCAACAACAATCTCTTTGCTCTCTATTAAACTCAGAAAAGTTGCAACCAATGTGGGGTAAACAACATCCCCCCGAATAAAATGAACGTATCTTCATACACATCTCAGAATTAGCTTCCTCATACAATGCTTTTAAACCAATTTCAGTGAATTCATCTCCATGAACAATACTATCGACTATCAAGGCAAATATAGCATGGCTACCACTGCAAAATATATGAGAATGGTTGGAAACAATAAGACAATGCCCATCTTTTACAGCAACAATTGAAAGGGGATGTCTAAGTGATGATACAACTCCTTTTAATCCATCAACAAAAGTCTCCTGAGCTTCAGTAATCAATGGATGAACAACCCCTCTACTCAAAATCACAACACAGTTTCTACCTCCGCCGGGATCAAATAGAGTGTGTTTATAGGAATTAATACCACTGATGTAAGGATCCCTTACCTGTTCATTCATTACAGCTGCTCGAAACGTCGGAGTCATTTCATTGAACACTTTGTGTGTATAATTCCACATAACATTTTGATTCCAAACGACTTCCATACTCGGTATCACTCCCTTAACCCATGCCTTAAGCGAGCCAATAGCTGAACCGTTTACAGTTGCTTCATTTTCATGGACTAAAACTGACAACATTTCGCCAAATGAAAGCACATCACCTTCATTGTCATCATTTCCTTCATTTTGCTCATTTTCTTCAACAATCAAGTGCTTGTTTTCATTTTCACATTCACTCCAAGAGTTAAGTATCTTCCCCTGTTGCTCATTTGTTTCCAATTGTAACTGGAAATCATAATCCTCGGATCCTTGGTTTTCAGCTGTATCAATAGAAATTGGATAGGACATTTCTTCGAACGCCTTGGCTGCTCTAACCTGCCTCGTGAGCTCCTCTAATGAAATAATGGATTCTTCAAATTGCGCCCTCTTGAAAGCCTCAGTCAAGCTGAAGGGTGGTGACGGGTACCCATACATCCTTACCAGAAGATCCCATGTCATTCGAATGATGAAGTCGTCTATAAGGGATGCTTCACTACATTGATACCCTTCTCTGTCGCCGGGCATCCTTCCAATCGCAAAATTGACGATAATAAACTTCGACACTCATTCCAGCCTGTTGATAAGGCCGATTGGCCCTCAAACTAAACCACCGTGATTTCATCTCAGAAAGAAAGATTCAGAGAAAAAGAAAGCAGCTTAATCCAATTTGGGGTGGGATCGATGTGTCTCTGATACCAATTGTGAGGAACAATGGTAATCGAGAGAAGAAATGGTAGAGTTTACAGAGGAAACACAGAGAAAATCAGAAAGAAAGGGGATAATCTTTCATTAACAAACTTTGGGTAACAAATTCGACAAGAAAGCAATGTCCACCACCTCCTAGTCATATACCCTATCCAACAAACTGCCAGCTCACTCATATGACATCATCCACTACATATTGACATCATAAATACAAAAGTGCAGAAATGTAAATAAATACTAAATTAAATTATAAAAATCTTCGAAATATCAAGGTCCTGACACCGTCTCTTCTTCTTCTTCTTTTTTTTTTTTTTTTTTTTTTCCTTCTTCTCGGCAGCCTGGAAAGTGGAAGCCCTCTTTGCACAGCAGCATGATATTGAATGTATAACATTCATATATCATATTTTCCATTGAAGAATTGGCAGCGCCTTTGACTTTTCCTTCTTTTTGGCCGACGGATCAAAAAAAAAAAAAATTCTACTACTATAAAATTTAAATTGTAAAAAAAAAAAATATTGCATAAATTGCAAAAAAAAATTTACATATATTCTATACTCGTATAATATTAATTATACGAGTTTACAATAGATCTAACGGTAAACAAGTACCAACCTCAATCCATCTCGTCAACCACAACATTCAATCATTCAATAAAATAAAAGATGCAACCTAATATGCAATTTCACTCCTAATTTAATTAATCATGCTCTCGATATCATAAAATTTATAACCTTGACTCGATACCGGATGCTAGGAGTAATAGCACCGATCGAGACACTCGATCTTCGCACAAATGAGCTTTATGCGATTCTGATATATGAGACATAACTAATTAATCCTACGAGAAAGTTGAAGATTTACCTTTTGAGAGGAATAGTAAACCGACATAGAGGAGAAGCGTGATCTTCCGGATTGTATCTCAAGCGACGATCGTGGGCGTCGATCCTCGCCGTAGAACCTCCTCGAATATGCACAAGAAAAACCCTGGGTTTTTCTTCCAGTAACATCCGACTTTCGAAAAGGTTAAAAAGACTTTTAACAAAAATTCATATTTTTTTTGTTTTACTTTAATTAAAGGATTTGAAGTATTTTTACATATATATAATCGAAATATATAAATATATATTTAAAGAAGTTAATTTTTGAATTTATGAATTTATAATTACATTTATTATTGTGGGAAGTTTTATTTTGGGGAATTAACTCCCCATTATTTTAGAGATTTCCAAGGAAGTGTTCATAATCCCTTTTTGACTGAACATAATTCGACCTTGGAGAGGAGAGAAAAGAAACAGAAACAAAGGGTTTGGCATTGGATACTTTTGGGCATATCTCCGCGACCGTTAATCCGTTTTGAAATCCGAAAGTACCGCTGGAATCGTGAGAAGACGATGATCGTTTTGATACCAGAATTTGGGTCTGATTCTCAGGTATGCTGGAGTCGAATTTCTGCTGTAAATTCATGAAAAGGATCATGAATTCATGTTCTAGGGTTTTGTTTTGTAGTTCTTTGTTTAGAAGCTTTGATCATCAATTAATTCATGTTAATTGTGATCTTTTAGATCTTGTTTGAGGCCTGTTTAAGTGCTGCAAGGATTAGTTTTGGTTTGTGGCTTCAATCAAGTAAGAGGCTCTTCCTAATGAGTAATTATAGTTTTATAATGATAGGTTGAGTTTTGGTGTTGTTTGGTGATAGAATTAATGCTAAGTTGTAATTAATGAGATGTGATATGTTTTGGTATACTTGTGTTGAGCTTTAAATTTCTATATATTTTTGGTTCAATAACATTAAATAAACATGAACAAGCTTCGATTGAACTTCTGATTCGTTCAGTTAAAACACCGAATGTACTCTTAAAGGGAGTTGAAGTTCGGATCCATCGGAAGGGCATGAAAGGGCTTGTGCTTTGATGAACTAGAGTTCATCAATGTCTGTGTATTTGCTAGGACTTGTCCGTGTCTAGTGGTTTAGGAAAAAGGGTAGTGTATGCGAGGGAGCTTACTTGAAAACACTTAGGTGACTAGTTAATTCACAATAATAATTACATAAGTGTAGTAAAAGCTAAAACGTCATCTATTCTCGGTTAGGCACTGATTCATATCGGCGATGTGATACGTTCAAGAAAAAGCGAACAACGCCAACCGCCTATAAACGGCTAAATGGCAGTGGAGGAAATTCGTCGAACGTATATGCATACCGGGGAGATCCCGGGACTATCGGTGCTAATCACCGTAGTTGGCAAGTACATCTCGTGGTGGAATTTTCACCATGCATTGTGTCCTTGAGTGATGATGTAACCAACATAAGCTAAGCTAAAACGCGTTTAGTCATGACATGTCGATGGGCATGGATTGAACCTTAGATTGAGTCGAGTCTCATAAAGATAATTTAATAATCATAATAATAACCTTTCGTTGTATAACTTAGTTATTCATTAGCTTCTCACTTTTACTAAGTACTTTGTACTTACCTCCTTTGCATTTTCTTTTGTATGCATTATGGGGTGAGAAGACGAACAGGTTGATCAAGTGTAGATGACGACTTTTGAAGACGTTGATGCCTTGACGAAGCTTTTAGTTTATTTCTTTATAAATGTTGTACTAGACTAGTTTATTTCTTTTCTTAGACTTCTTGTACTTCTACTTTTAAGACCTCGTATTGTATAAGTCTTTGGGTTTTTCGTCGTTGTAATTTAACTATCAATCTTTAGTATGTTTACTTTCTGTTCTTAGTAGTATTTATGTTTTTACCCGAGTCTTTTTAGCCTTCCGTTTGCTTTATTTTGATACGATGACGTAGAGGCTTGCGTATAATATTAGATTTATTTAATGCTATACGCGCCGAACGTTCTCTTTCGGATAAGGGCTCGGTATCCGGGAGCAGGAGCGGGGCTTTTCTTCTCTCTAAATGACTAAGGCAAGAAACTAATTTTTCTTCCTTTATTTTGATGTGTGGCGCAAATTCATTGTGTGTATTGTGCTAGAAGGAACTCTCTTTATATAGAAAAATAACTAATCGAGAGAGTTATCCTTTTCAGCATAACAAAACCTATTCCCATAAGGAAAGATATTTTTGCTACAAAATAAGAGATAATTCCCAAAAAATCAATCTCTTTATTTTTCATTAATTATCCAACAAATAGATAATTAATTAATTACACAAATGAGATAATCTAGGAAAATTTCTTCTCCTAAATATCCCAATGTGGCGCCATAAATGTCATCATTTTTAATAGAAAATGTCTTTTCTATTTTACATATTATTTACCAAATAAATAATATTGCATATTCATTAAATAGATCAACTATTTAATTTATTCTCTAGGTTCCCTAAAACGAGAAAACACTCGCGTGTTAGGAGCCAACCCGGGGACCATGGACCTATAACCAGTAGCTACAATAAATTAAATAAAATATTCATCGAACAGAATATTTCTACTTAATTCATTAATTCCGGAATTACGCCACCATAAATCCGAAACTGAACTCTATCGATTATAGATATAACTTAGGAAAAAATAGCTTATAGTCCAATTTTTCACCTTTAATTAAGTGTTAATCCACACTCCAAATAAAAGTTGCATTAAGGACAGAAAATATTGGACCGGACTAAAATACCCCATGTTTATAATAATAAGAAGAAAATAAAACTATCAGCATCTGATCTCGGTGAGTTGCTCTCTTTCGACACCAATCTCTCAACTATTACTTCCCATCTTCCTCTTACCGAATCCATAAGCAAGCTGAGCTGACTTAGAGAAAGACTTCAGCATCTGATCTCGGTGAGTTCACTCATCTTCCTGCAAACTTCCTTCCAAGTCTCAACCATTTGAATTCTTGAGTATTTGTTTGATAGATTTGATGGTATATTTACTGCTCAGCTTCTAGAAACTTTTACACTTTGAATACATTATTCATGGAATCATCATATTCCCTATCTCTTGCCATGAGCACAAAGTCCCATCAAAGGCATAGAGGAAGAAGAAGCTCGAAATTCAACCACAAAGTTGCTCTCATTCGACACATTCACCTTCGAAAAAGTGGACAATAAGCTAATTTTTCCAAAATAAAACTATCAATCTGATGATTTGGAGGTCAATCCGTGAAATTTTTGCAGTTTCAAATTAATCAATTGCTATGCAGATCTGCTCATATTTGTCATTATCATTGTCGCAGCTCCCTATTTTTTTTCTCGTTTTCGATTGTGAGCAATTTCCTTAAGCTGTTCTGTCGGAAAAATCCTTCTTAGTTCAATAATGTTACTTAGATAAGACTCAGAATGTCGGATAAGGGTAAGGCAGTTTACTGTTTGATGTATTTTAAGTCTGTTTAAGCAGTAGTAGCAATGCTAGCGTTGGTATAGCCTTACCTAATGTTTGTTCAAGTGGATGAATTCTGAGTTAATTCTTTAACGAATTGTTTTTACACGGCTCCTATATCTGTTGCATAGCCAAACAATGTGGTTTGTTTGTTTTTTTTTTTTTGAAGATGAAATGTTGAGTTGTTTGCTCTAGACAATGCATTGCTCTATAACTTCCATTATCAAGTTACAAGCATCCTATTGTTATTTAATAATATATACAGTTAGTACAATTAGGATTAACATTGTTACTGGGGGCTCATATGAATTCTTGATAGGGTTGTGTATTTCCCATGTACTTCCCATCTGGCTCATTCGTTAACTCTTATGACGCTTCATATTGTTACTCATATTGTGTGCCTTATATGAGCCTTATATGATATTGTGCCCGTTGAGCCTTAAATGAGCCTTATATGAGCCAGATATGTGTGCCTTGAAGTAGTCACTTGAATTAAGCCTTAAATGAGCACGATCATCATTTCGATATCGATCATCGACATCGATATTGTTTCATCGACACTGTTAGTGTAAATGCTGTGATTAAATTCGGCTTTCAAATACTACGTCGAAAAGGTATCAAATAAGGTCTCAAAATGAAGATAAAAAAATATGAACTTTGGTGAAACAATTTTGATGATCGGTGTTCTAAATCAAGTATAAAGTGATGCAGATTTTTGTAGTGTTAAAATTCTGTTATCTGATTATGACAATTTTCATTTCCAGAAAGAATGTCCCCGAACTGTTTGTGGATTTGCTCAGAAGAACAACCTTCTTGTTCGTTTTCAAGAATTCTATCAAAATCTGTAGTGAATACCGATGAATGATTGAATTGAAACGATCCATTTTCCTCTTTTGTCATGAAGAGACTCAAATCAAGTTTGTATGCCCCATAAAAAATGGATGGAATAGAAGGTAAAGTCAAAATAGAGAGATCATTTTCAAGGCTGGAATTTGTAAGATTGGAGTCTTGAGATATTGAAGATGAACTCATTTGATTTGTTGGAGAATATGCTTGTATCGAGAAAGTAGGAGTTTTCTTATGTTACGGCCATGGTGGCGACATTGTTTTGGGTTTGTGGCCTGAGAGACGGTGGAGGTGCAAGTTGAGGAGGAGCATGTTGATAGCCAAGAAGGATGAGTTACTATTTGGATGAATGTGTTGAAAAAGGTGAATCGGATACGTCTTTCGAATGATTTTTCAAGAATGCAGCTGTTTATGAAGCCAAGAACAAGTGCCCTAATGTGATTGAACCCTAGAACAAGAAGAGGCCTAAAAGAAATGATCATAAAGAAAAAGTAGTATCGAAACATGCTCCGAAAAGAAGTAAATTGAGTGCTTGAACTGTAAGAAGACATTCAGTTCATATCAAGGACTTGGGGGACATAGACCTTGCAACAAAAAACCGAAAGAAGAGTCCTTTTGGCCTGATCATCGTATAATGATCACGATCATCGATACTAATACGATCACGATATCTGTGTGCCTTAATGCAATAGATAGGCCTAGTTCCTAGGCTTACTATGTGCCTTGGCGTGCTGAGGTTTTTGATCTACATTGTATCATCATGTAATAGATAGGCCTAGCTTCTAGGCTTATTGAACTTGTAATTCAGCACCTTGTGAATTCCGGTCATGATAATGTAGTTCTTTGAACTTGAATATCCTTCTTATAATTTGGTTGATAGTTCATCCTTTGTTTATATCAGCTGGTGTTCATCTGAGTTTATATTGTTTATACACATATCCTGAACTGAATCTGCATGTTATAAACACCACACCTTAATCAAGTTAATCTATGATATTCCTTTTATCAATCAAAACCACATAAACTTGACATAGGCTTAATAGTTAATCATTTGAATTAAGCCTTAAATGAGCCTTATATGAGCCAGATATGTGTGCCTTGAAGTAGTCACTTGAATTAAGCATTAAATGAGCCTGATACTGATACTGATACTGTGTTAGTGTAAATGCTGCGATTAAATTCGGCTTTCAAATACTACGTCTAAAATGTATCAAATGAGGTCTCAAAATGAAGATAAAAAAAAATATGAACTTTGGTGAAACAATTTTGATGATCGGTGTTCTAAATCAAAAGTTATGGTCGTTTATAAGAAAAATGCTCCAGTTAATGCTAATATTTTTTCGGCTTTCTAAATTTACGTCGGAAGGGTATCGTATTTGGGCTCAAATGAAAGAGCATAAAAATATGAATTTTGGTGAAAAAAATTCTGTGCTCGGATTAATAAATCAAAAGTTACGGATGTTTGAAAAAAAAAAACAAACAAACAAACCTGAAGCCGCGGAAGATTAATGCATATGCGCGCGTCCCTTTAATAAAAGTGGTAATTTTGTCCGTCTGAAATTGTTTGTCCTTTTTACAACTAAAAAAAGGAGTGTGTCCTATTTATTTATTTTGTGCCAAAAAGAGGACTTTTGGCTCTTTATCTCTATAAATTATTCTCAAAACGTCAAGTCGAGTCGATAAGTGTCCATTGATATAATCATTACATATAAACTAACCCTCCATAGACTATCCGCACTGAAGTAGGATTATTTCTGTAAACCTTCTTCAATACATCTTATCCTTATTTACCATTAACCCACTAGTGATCAATTAGTTCATAACCAATACGAACTCCCGGGATTGATCAGTTTCTAGGACTAACAAATAAAGGCATTGTCTTTCTATTTCCTGCAAGAAGGAATGGATTCCATATCTGTGAGACACACACTTCTCACTCAATCCAGAATAGTGCCAACGTGAAAGTGATTCAGGCCGCGCCTCTTAGTGATCCTTAACGAACACATCAAACGCTATCCTGAAACCAGTAGAAGTATGCAATCACTTCAGGATTAAGGTTAATCCATATATGATCATCTTGTGAATTAATAAGATTTCTCAATCACGGAATTATATGAGAAACTTAGATTAAATCGGTCCAGTCCTATATGACCCTCATCTTATATAAATGCCCCACTTAGACAACCAATGTCGACGGTCCGGATAGGATGGTCACACCATAAAGTGTTCTGAGTGCATTAATGGTGGTTTAATCAATAGACCCCATACTTTGATTAAGTTCACCATAGACTAACATTTCAAGTGTTTCACCAAAAACTTAATCCTCATGTGTGACACACACTAAGTTATATGGCTACATATGATACAACTTAGGGTTTTCAGTAGTGTATTACTTACAAGCACGAAGCAAGTAATAAGATGAGAATAAATCTGTCATTTATTAATTCTAAAAACAATTACATAAATTGTCTTTCGGGCGCTACTTCCAACAGAATGTGCACACACTGACGAGGCTGAATGTATTTTTCGCCCCATGTGCACACATTCCCCTGGAATGTGCACACATTGCCCCTGTTTTTGTTAAATAAGTTGTTTTAAGCTATGATATGAGTCTTAAATGTTGTTTCATGATCATATAACATTAATTAAGCAGTAACAAGCCTCGATTGAGCTTCCGGTTCGTTTAGTTTCGGCACCGAATGTACTCTTAAAGGGAGTTGAAGTTCGGATCCGTCGGAAGGGCATGAAAGGGCTTGTGATTTGATGAACTAGAGTAAGGTGAGCTTTGCCTTGAAAACACGTAGGTGGCTAGTTAATACACAATAAAATTACATACGTGGTAGTAAAAGATAAAACGTCACCTATTCTCGGTTAGGCACGGATTCATATCGGCGTTGTGATACGTTCAGTAAAAGCAAACAACGCTGCTGGCCTATAAATGGAGAATGTAAAGTCCCACATCGGTAAAATAAAGTCCTGCTCACCCCAATATAAGTGTGAGACATAAAGGTCTTGTCAACTCGGGTTAGCCCTTTTGCACTAACGCGTGGACGGCGGTCTAAGCAGACCGGACCATTTATGACTCATTTAACGCTACCAGGCCCGAGGTCTGGGGCATTACAAAATGGTATTTAGAGCCGACTATCATACGGAACTAAGTGCCACACCGTGAGAGGCGGTGGGGTCCACCTCTAGAATCCTATGGTAGGGACGAACTGGGACAAGTCCACTGGGACAAGTCTTGGCCGTCCTGGCGAGGACGCCAGTCCCTTATAAGAGGGAGAATGTAAAGTCCCACATCGGTAAAGTAAAGTCCCGCTCACCCCTATATAAGTGTGAGACATAAAGATCTTTTCAACTCGGGCTAGCCCTTTTAGACCCAACGAGGATGGTGGTCTAAGCAGTTGACCGGACCATTTATGACTCATTTAACGCTACCAGGCCCGGGGTCTGAGGGCGTTACAATGAATTCAACACTTACATCTATTCATTACTTAATCAACTAACGCACTTACAAACAAATTTGTGAAACAAATGCAAATGCAATTATGATTGCAATCGGCGGCAATCATATATATATATTTAATCAACGAGAAAAAAAATTAAATTTGATTCTCGATAATTTAACATAACCTCTCTCTGATACCTCTGTTGGATTTAACCTTATGTGACATAATCACTTTAATCCTGGATCGTTATGTTAAACTATCAAGAATCTGAAGAAAAGATGAAAACGGAAGCGTACCTGAATCCGTAGTGCTGCAGATCTCCCGTAGGATCCGGTCTTCTAGATCTACACACTTTCTGGAGCTATTCAGAGAACCCCTCTGAAATTCTCTGTAATCTCTCTGATGATGGGAGACAAGAGAGTTGAGAATAGTGTGTGACATAGGGACCATGACCCCTTTTATATAGTGAATTGTATTTTAGGTATTTCCGATTCTACCCATCAACGAAACAGAAATTACCCCGTAGTCTCTACACATAAAAGGCCCACACCCTAATGATACATTATAGCCCACCAACCGTAAACCGTATTGGATCACTTTTACATTGGTCTAATATTTATCGACAGTCCATAGTAAAATTATTTCACATATAAGCCCAACGTTGGATTAATGATCCAACAAATGCACGATTCAATATAGTAACTGCTATTGGTGCAATACTTATGGCGATGGTAGAGGGCAGACGTCTTGGCCTATCCCATTTATGGGTGGGAAGTGATAGTTTGGTTTGTATGCAACGGCTAACTTTCGGTCTGAGAGAACTTTTCAAATGTTTGGTTGTTTGTTGCGGAATTTGCTTTGTTGAGATAACTTCTTTTGATTTTGTTCGTTTTTCATTTGTTCGACGTACGGGAAATGTCCCCACTCATTTGTTAGCTCGCTTAGGTGCTCATTATTTTGGTGTCACTGCATAGGGGCGCAATCCCGAACGATGTTAATGCCGCAACTTTTGCGGAGTTTATTGAATACAACTATGGCTTTTCTTAAAAAAAGTATATATATAGTACTCTCCTCAATCTCAAAATGTTTGGGACGTTTGACTTTCAACCGCTTTAAAAAGTCTAATTAATCCTTCAATTTCATCAAATGATCTAATACTTTTTACATTTATATACTTTAAGTTTCATTTTATCATAACCCTAATAATTTACATCAATTAACGAAATTCCAAGATTAACACCAAACTATTTAAACATTTTGCCCCTAACTATTTAATGCCCAAGATTTAATTCATATTAATTATTAATATAAATAAATAAATAAATAAATAATTCAATTATTACATTGATCAAATATCAACATACCGTTTGATGCTCTCATTAACCCTATTTATCGGATTAAAAACTCATTTCATATAGATAGGTTTTATTGGCACACCACTTTTTACTATTGGCATTCTTTTATTGATTTTTTTTTAATAAAAAAAACGTCGAGATTCGGCCGACGTTGATATCAACACCACACGCGACGCATTGCTAGTGAAACACCAACGCCAGGTGGAAAGTCGATGATGCGCGTTTCTAAGTTGTGACACTTTTATAACGTAAACGTCGGTGTCACTGACTTTCGTTGTTGAACACCAACGTCAGTGTCAGTGTAACTGACGTTGGTTTTCAATAGCAACGTTAGTGGCACTGATGTTGCGTTCATCAAAAATCATGTGGTGCCGGAGTAATTTTTTGTGGTGTCGGGAGTATTGTGGTGCAAATAGTAAAAAGTGTTGTGCTAATAGAAACCCCTTCATATATATTTTGATTTTTCTTTAAGTTTGAAATGTGGCTAATACCCGAGGCATAGAAGAAGCATTTTCTACGGGATCCCGAACCACCAGCCACCCCAACCTAATTCATGATAAGCCCACCAACTTCCTGGCAAAATGCCTACGGTTAAAAGCCACCGACATGTCAAGATCCAAATTCTATTTTTTTTTTCCTGGTCTTGGTCAGACCCCACTGTTGTGTTCGCGCCAAGATGTATTCCGATGAAATGCTATTGATTTTAGGAGGACTATAATGAGGAAGACGACAGACCTTCGTTTTTGAATACACAAAAACAAAAACTTTTTTACCTTCTAAAAAAAAAACAAAAACTTTTTACCTATTTATACAGCCAACATCACTCAGTACAAACAAGGCATGAATGTTGCAGTATGAGTGAGAAATTATGCCGAGACTATCAGTGAGAACACTTCCAATGGGAGATTGGATCCCTGATGTGCACATGATGCTCACGTGTATTCACACATTTGTCCTATGTGAATAATTTTATTTAATATTTTAGATTTTTTTTTTTCTACACATAGGGCAAATGTATGAACACCACATGAGTGTCAAGTTTGTCTGACTTAGGACTTTTCGGAAGCAAATCCGGGGGGACTCACTATAAAAGAATGAAGAGAAGATTGCATAGCTACCCAGTAAAAGATTAAGGAAAGAGATAAATTGTACTAAGCCAATACAAAATGCATCAAATGTTGTCTTAATTGTGCTTTTAAAAACACAAATATCTTTGAAATAAAGTTCATAAGCCTGAAGGTTTGCCCTTCTCTACATCTGTATGATGACCATCATCACTACCACTACCGTCTGTGTGCATAGATGTGACAGTCTCCCGATGAGATGGCATAATTTTAGGCCCAGTAACGGATTGCTGATAGAGAACTCCACCGGCAAGTGTCATAAGCAGGCAGAGCAATCCGAACGGACTGGCATGCTTATCCCATATCAACACGTTTATAGCTACAGTCAAAAACTTGTTAACAACACCGGTCACAGTAAATGCAGTAGCAGAGATGGCCTTCCGGGCGGCAAAACCGAAGAAACTGATGAGAAAACCAAACACGCAAGAGAGCGATACAGCCAGAAAGGTAACTGAGTCGAAAATGTTCCCTTTATTCAATCCCACGGCAGTGAATACATCAACAAACTCTCCAGTAACAATCCAGAACAAAGGCGCCATCATCAGGGACAATAAGTTATTGTAGAGTACAAAACCCCACGTATTCAATCCCAGATTAGTCACCATATGCTTGATGTAGACCATCTCAGTTGTTATGGTCACAAGATATGCAAACGCCCATGAATATGCGGTCAATGTAAAAGCAGAATCAGTAGCAACATACCCGACAGCACCACCCAAAATGACAACCAACGATAAAAAGGTCAACTTTGATGGTAACGCCTGCTTCCTGAATGCGGTATCAGCAAGTGCAACCAACAGAGGTGTACAAGATCTAAAGACAATAAATGTATCAACATTGGCATGGCGCAATAGATTGGTGTTCGTGAAGATAGCCAAGTAGAAAACAATGGCCGCCGGCAAGAATTTCTTGGCAACGTCCCACCGAAACGGATCATGGTGTAAAAATCCTAGTTTCCCAAGTACCCAAACCCCAAGAGCAGAAGTCAAGTACTGCAATGCAGTAAGGAGACCAGGAAAGTTAAACTTAGTAATAGCGAACTTGTTTATCACGGCTAGCAAGCTAGAACAAAGAGCATAACCCACTACAAGACTGCTAGTAGCATAGTACTGCTTCGAGGCCTCGGATTGAATCAATGCCATGGACTCTGCAATTAAGGATCTTGGTGTCTTCCTTCCTTTTCTATTCTTCCCCTCCCTATAATATTGACCCCTTATCAGAATTAAGAAGTCCAGCTACAAAACTTGAAGAAGAATGGCTGTGTAAATCAGAAAACCAAGAACAATTGAGCGCCAATGATGGGTTTATTCTAGATCTGGCAACAAAACCCGCCCATAAATCATCGGATTTCTAGGCAGAAAAAAAAATTAAAACAAGTATTTTAATCTTTCTCTGGGTTATACATGAAGAAAACCAGATGGGAAACTTACAAAACTAAACGGGGTTTCAGCAGAATTAAGGCGACCCAGAATCAGTAAGAAAGACAGAAAAGATCAATGAGCAATAGCAAACCAAATTTAGAAGAACAACACTTAAATCTACTCTGATTTCGATTCCTATAATTGACTTTCATTCGATTATTGGCAGATTTTCATATAGAAAAGGCATAACCAAAGGGCTGGTAACAAAATCCCATGAAAATGTCGAAATTCACATATCAATCAGGATTTACAATACCCGAAACAAACTCTAAAAAAAACGAGAAAATACACTATGAGGAAAATTAGGAATAGAAAAAGTAAATTTGATTAAGAAGTTCCTACCACCAGCCACTGATTTGAGAAATTCTTAGGACATTCAATTTGGAGACCGGAGAAAGGATCAGCTATGCCGTATCTCCAGCCATTGATAAAATGTTTGAATCCTTGAGCCAGTGTTCACTGCAGTGATCAATAGTTTAATACTACGACGGGGGGCAGGGGTGCGTTTTAGGCTGAAAAAGATGGGTTGATGAGAGATTTCAAACCTAAAAATCTTGTTTGGTAGACGGCACAATGTACACCGGTGTCCATCGTCATGAACTCAAGGAGATGCCATCACTAAACTATAAGAGGAATTGTAGTGGTTATTAGTCAATTATACTCCGTCCGTCCCATAATATAAGGTTTTTTTTTTTGTCATTTCACATAGTTTAAGAAAACTTAATAAATGAGTTAGTTTTTTAATATTTCAATGCAAAATATTGTATTGTTTTGAGGAACTGACTAATAATATTATATCGTTTAGTGTGAAAATGAAAACAATGCATTTAATATTGTATTGTTTTGTAGGAAGGACTTATAATTTGAGACACCACTAAAAAACCAAAAAGATATATATTACGGGACGGAGGGAGTATGTTCTGGGGACCACAAATAAAGGGGATGATACCATAATTTAAAAAAAAAAATGGAAGATTAGACATAAAGACACGGTTTGAAATATTTGTAGGAAAAATTAGGTATAAGTCCATATTTTCCTCCTTAATTAGGTATTAATCCACATTCATTTTTTAAGGTTGCAATAAGGACAAAATAATTTGGTCCGGATTAAAATACCCTCAATTCTCATAATCTTCCTTATCCGTTTCTATTGAGCTGAGCTTCTCTTTTCATCTCATTTGATTTCTGTTTTGACGACTGTTGGAAGTAACGCACAAAAGACAATTTATGTAATTGTTTTTATAACTAATAAATGACAGATTTATTCTCATCTTATTATTTGCTTTGTGCTTATAAGAAATACACTACTGAAAACCCCAAGTCGTATCATATGTAACCATATAACTTAGTGTGTGTCACACATGAGGATTAAGTTTATGGTGATACACTTGAACTATTAGTCCGTGGTGAAGTTAATCAAAGTATGGGGTCTATTGATTAAACCACCATTAATGCGCCCAGAACAATTTATGGTGTGACCGTCTTATCCGGACCGTCGACATTGGTTGTCTAAGTGAGGCATTTATATATGATGAGAGTCATATAGGACTAGACCGATTTAATCTGCATTTCTCATATAATTCTGTGATTGAGAAATCTTATTAAATCACAAGATGATCATATATGAATTAACTTTAATCCTGAAGTGATTGCATACTCCTACTTGTTTCAAGATAGGGTTTGATATGTTCGTTAAGGATCCCTAAGAGGCGCGGTCCGAATCACTTTCACGTTGGCACTATTTTGGAATAAGTGAGAAGTGTGTGTCTCATAGATATGGAATTCATTCCTTCCTGCGGGAAGTAGAAAGACAATCCCCTTATTTGTTAATCCTAGAAACTGATCGATCGGCCGAGTTCTTATTGGTTATGAACTAATTGATCACTAATGGGTTAATAGTAAATAATGATAAGATGTATTGAAGAAGATTTACGGAAATAATCTCACTTCATTACGGATAGTCTATGGAGGTTAGTTTATATGTAATGATTATATCAATGGACACTTATCGACTCGACTCGACGTTTTGAGAATAAGTTATATCTACAATCGATAGAGTTCAGTTTCGGATTTATGGTGGCATAATACTGGAATTAATGAATTAAGTAGAAATATCATGTTCGATGAATATTTTATTTAATTTATTGTAAATTTTTGGTTATAGTCCATAATCCCCCGGTGGCTCTAACACGTGAGTGTTTTCTCGTTTTATGGAACCTCGAGAATAAATTAAATAGTTGGTCTATTTAATGAATATGCAATATTATTTATTTGGTAAATAATATGTAAAATAGAAAAGACATTTAAAATGATGATGAATATGGCGCCACACTTGATGATAAATTAGGAAAATAAATTTTTCTAGATTATGTTACATGTGTAATTAATTAATTATCTATTTATTGGATAATTAATGGAAAAGAGATAAAGAGATTGATTTTTTGGGAATTATCTCTTATCTTTTGGCAAATATCTTTTCCTTGTGGGAATAGGTAATTGTGGTGTGAAAATGATAACTCTCTTGGCTAGTTATTTTCCTATATAAAGAGAGTTCCTCTCAACACACAGACACACACAATTGGCGTCATCATCAAAATAAAAGAAAGAAAAATTATTTTCTTGTTCTAGTCATTAAGAGGAGAAAAACCTAGGGTTTTTCTTATGCATATTCGATGAGGTTCTACGGCGAGGATCGACGTCCGCCAGTCGTCGCTAGGAGATACAATCCGGAAGATTGTGGTTTCTCAATCTGTCGATTTACTGTTCCTCTCTAATAAGGTAAATCTTCAACTTTCTTGTAGTTATTAATTAATCATGCGAATCGAATCGTAGTAAAATCGCATGCGAATTTAATTTGTAGCTTCCGCTGTGCATGATCGAGCATCTCGATCGGTGCTGTGAATCAGATCTGACGATCCAATTATGGATCGGATCCGGATTCGGGTTTCTGTATATCCAACATGTGGTTTCGGAGCAAGGTTAAAGCGATTTTGCGATCATGATTGCATAATTAATTAATAAGGAGTGGAATTCAATAAATATTGCATCTTTTATATGTTTTTTTATATAAATGCGTGGTTGAATGCTTTTGGTTGACGAGATAGATTGGGGTTGGTACATGTTTACCGTTAGATCTATTGTAAACCCAAAATTTTCTGGGTATAGAAAATTATGTAATTTATTTTGTTGAAATTTAATTTCCTAAGCTAGAAACAAAAGGGGGGCCGAGATGTTTTTTTTATTTTTTGGGAAGTAGAATTGTATTTTTGTTGGTGTTGATGTTGTTGTTGCACGCCGGGGGGCTGAGTTAGTATGCTGATGTCAGCATTACATCAGCTGTGTGGAAAAGAAAAAAAAGGCAAGCAGGAATCGAACCGGAAACGTGAGGATACAAGGAAGGCCTACTGAACCACTAGGCTATGAAGCAATCTGAAGAAGATTTGGATCAACTAAATTATATAGAAGCAGCTTCTGTAGATAATTAGTTAACCATTAGATTTGGTTTAGGTCCTTTTCTATATAATAGATTAGATGCGAAGTGCAAGCGGTCAAAAATCTCATTGGTTTATTTTTGCATTTATTTTCTTGTATGATTATTTATGTGATATAACCATGCCATGCATCATATTCATGAATTCCACTCCTAGCATACGTATACATGTAGAAAATTAATATTGACATTAATTAGACATGTATGAACATGGGAATTAATTTAGATTAAAAATATATTAAATTAATTAAAGGAAAACGGAATTTTATCGGGATATAAAATTCACATGATAAAATAAAATTTACTCGGTGAATTTAATTTTGGGATCTAAAAATCATTCGTGGATTTTAATTATGTAGGGACTACATAAAAGAATTTTAATAATTGAAAAATTGGAAAATCCGGAAAAGTTGGACACCAACTGAACAAAAGGTTCGAAAATTGGTTCGGGCGGTCAACAGGGCTTTGGCTCGACTCGACTTGTCCGTCCAACTGCAGGGTTAGCCACGGGTGTCCGGCAAGGTCAAGCTATCCGGAGAGATGAGGCTCAATGGGGCAACCTTAGCCCGATTTTCAACCCGACAGACTCGCGTATGCGGCGACATTAGCGTCGAAGTCCGGCAAGGTCAAGCTATCCGCGAGTTTCGCTTAATAGGGCGACACCTTAGCCCGATTCATCCAAAGAATGATATGAACCGACGAAGAGGACGAGTCGGCTTAGCCAATCCCAACACCGTTCGGTGAACTCAGTTAAAGCTCAGCCAGGGTTTAATACCGATAAGTTGGTGATTGCTTTTCAAGATTTATTTTTTCAAATTATTGAAAAAATTCTACGATCCTTAATTTTTATCATGACAAGATTAGGACTTTAAAATTCTTTTGTGAATTTTTGTTGTGTAGTGACTACACAAGAGATTTCTAAATAATCGACAAATTGGAAAATCATGAATATAGTGTCACTAGTTAGACGGTATTTGGAACCGATAAACGAGTGGGAGCTTTAAATTTGTGATTTATTTTTTTTTCAATTTGATAGAAAATACATAAAGTCCTAATGTATTGGGATTATAAAATTCTTGGTGAATTTTAATTGTGTAGCGTCTACACAAGGAATTTTAATCCATAAAATTGGAAAATCGTGAATATAGTGACACTAGTTATACGGTATTTGGAACCGATGAACTAGTGGGATGATTAATTTAAATATTCATGATTTATTGTTTTTGGATTGTGAAGGAATTCTGAAAATCCTAATAAGATTACCTAATTTTCAAAATAACGAGTGGGAGCGGGGAAGGTGACAACCGACCCCACGGCCTCTACTGTTAGAACAAGCACGTGAGAGAAGGGTGATGCCTCAAGCCGCTTTGATTACGGCCCCCTGCGGATGGCCTTCACCCCTATCAAAATTCAAGGCTTGGTCTCCGAAAGGATAGGATTTTGGGTACTCGTCGAGTCACTGACCGACCCTGCGGCAGCATACTCGGGGCGTACTTTGAGATCTGAAATAGTAGGTCACACTCACAAGGATATTTTTGGAAATATATTGGCTGAAAAATGAAGGTAATCAAAAATTGAATGGAGATGTCTGATTCTTAATCGTTTAATTGTAGAGAGAGATTGTCTCAATTTAATCGTCATTGTGCTGATACCGACCCTGCGGCGGTAGTATGATGTGAGGTTAAATCCTTGGAATGGTAGGATAAACTGCATGCATGACATCACGTTTATTATTCTTAAAATTATTATATGTTGTGGTGTATGATTTGATTTATATTTCTGTCAAAATTTATTTTCGCAACTACATATCATCTCAAGGTATCTAAACTGCTAAATACGATAAATTGACTAGTAACGACTTCGTAAAAGTGGAAAATTAACAAAAACGTTAAACTCAATAATCGAGAATGCAAATTAATTTTTCGGAAGAGGAAGTTCCTCTTGAGCCTACAAACTTAAGTGACATTGATGTGGCTCTTTGTCACTCGTGTCTTTGGCGACAGAGACAAAACAAAATTAATTCAAAGATGACGAGAATGATTTGGTATCAATCTCACCAGACATCCCACAGTTTACGTGTAGTGTCTACTCTTATAAACTGCTAGTTCAAGGCCATTTCCTTTAAAGAAAGTCAAGAATGTGAAGGTAAATGTCTACAAGCACAAGTCATCTAAACTAAATAAGTTAAAGGCTAACCGAAATATTAATAAAAGAAAGTAAAGGATAAGGAAAGTGATTTCGGAACACCAACCTATGAATCCTTTCTTAACCGAGTAATTTGACTTAGAAGCTAAAGTTCTTTTGTAAGAACAAGGTAGCTGGGCATTCATGATGAAGAGTAGACAACGGGCAGTTTTTTCAGCTAATATAATGGGAGTGATATAAGGAAATAAATTTTTTGATTTTAATCCTTGAATATCAAAGAAATATAAAATATGTTTTCAGATTCGTTGGAACAAATGGATTCACTTTCACATCGATAATATAGTTGCCTTAAATAAAGTGAAAATAACATCTATGTACGATTCTGAGCCTCCGACTTTTGTCCGATAAAGTCAAAACCACTAAGTAATGCTGAATAGTTATATGTAACACATCATAAACTATTAAGACAAATGGCTTCCGTATTTTGATGAACGATTCTTCAGCATCTATTAATTAGCGTATATATCCTAAAGATAAGATCTGAAGAGTAGCTAAGGGTGATTCCTATTTCCCAGTCTAAGAACACTATCTCAAAGGAAAAATGACTAAGCAATCTTTCAATTTGGAAAGGGTATTAGAGCTGAAGAAGTATCACAGCTTGTTCATATTGACCTTCGGGTTGTAATGAAGGATACAAGCTAGTGGGAGTTTTTTGAGTGGTAGACACTTTGTCTGACGACTACTCGAAACACCGATTAGTTTACCTAAATATCTAGAGGAATCTCTGATATTACTAGAGAAACGAGTATTCCGTGCTCAGGTATAGGCTATGGCATGCTTTTGGAACTGATGCTTGGCCTACCTCCGAGTTGAACGAGTTCACTGAAAGGATGAACCATTGATTGCCCTATATAGTTATTGATATGCTACAATACACTACTTAACTCGATTAAGAAATTGGTTGCAAAAATAACGGTATACAATATTATATAAATACCGAGAAGTCTACCTAGAAGATGCTTATGAATTTATGGATAAGGAGTGAACTACGTTTACTCCACTTCTGTAAATAGAGGCATTTAGAACTTGGTGCTTCAAGGTAGGACTGGATATTTTGCATACACGTTCAGATGGCGACTGTTCGTGAAATATCTTAATACAATGAGTAAAGGTTGGTTATAAGATTCTTGAGATCGGATCGTGATAGTTACACTGTTACATCCTTTCTGAAAGAATGTTTAAATAACAACCTTGAACCTTGAAGTAAAGATACTCAAGGAGTTGCTATCTGATTTAATCAGACCACAACCAACATTGGTTGTTGGGGGTTACGCTGATAAATACTACTACACCAGATCAGAATATTGATACACCCTAATGCAGTGGGAGTATGGTTTAACCATTGACCTGCTGTGATTTTGCAGACTTTACAGCCTGCTGATTGATAACATATGGCCCTTTGATAGGCTGTATAAGATTCTGATAATAAGAGGTTGGTTCAAAGCCATAAACCTGTAAATGGAATTTTGGTACTCAGATTCATTCACGATCTTGTAGAACCACACGAGTATCTCTCGCCCATGAGAGTAATTGGATCTACGTGAAGAAGAGATTTAATGAATGAGAAAGTTTAACTTTCTAAGAAAAGCCAAGTGGTCTTGGGGGTAATTCCCTGAGAAGTAGATAGTTTAATAAGGGTGATGCCCTAAAAATTTCTCACCACTCAGCCTTGCTTGACTCCATGGAAAGCAGAAAGATTAACAGGGGTGATACCCTAAAACTTTCTTGCCGTACAATGGAGCTTAGATTCATTCGCAACAGAAGGGTTTTAGCTTAAAGCCAATGGCAGATTGACTGCCTATGCTTATATCCATTGATGGATTAAAGCAAACCTTTAGGTCATTAAAAGTCACATGTTTTGGAATGTGTGGGCTTGACCAGAATATTGATAAGTCTTTTGTAGACTGGAGAATCAATATTGGTAAAATAGTAGACGTTAGTGTTAAGAAAAGGCAACACTGCAACAGTTGGAAACAACATTGGTGTGTTATCTGAAGTCAGGAACTGACATGCCATGCTTCTCTAATTTAGAGAAGTAGACTATATTCTTAGAAACGATTTGGTCGAATTCATAAGAACAAGTTGTTGGCAATGTCCCATGCATCTTATTGGTTAAGATGATAATGCATTTTCGTATGCAAAATTCAACGAGAGGTTTCCTACCCAACCCCTCACGGAATAATTCTCTCGATCTTCGGATATAGAGAAAATAGGATAGATTCTCTTTTGGATAGAGAATGTCAGATTATCAAAAGTCAATTAAAGTCGAATCTTGGATTCGAGCGTTGGAAAGAAATATATTGCATCCTCATGTATCTTGAGAGAACGAGGAATCATATGGTTGTGTATTTGGGTACGAACCTGAGTACTGTTGACTACACTGATTCTGATTTTTTGTCGGAGTGAGGATGATCGTGAATCGATCTGTAACACCCCGGTTTCCAATCCCGTCGGCCGCCGGTATTGGTCACTGTAGTGCCACCCATCACGACACACAGTCGTGGCGGTAACATTCAACATTCCACAACAGAAGAAAATAAACATTCACCATTCATTATTTTAAAAAGAAAATATTCAAGTGAATACAAATATCCTGAAGAGAATGAAATTATGCGGAACGTCAAAGTCTTTAAAATTTAAAAATTTTCAAATAATGTAGAAACGTGTGACTGCGACTACGTGGCTCTCAAACCCGCGACATCCCAAAGAACAAGCAAACATCCATAAAAGTACCGCTAAGAATCACTCCCCATAAATGGGTCATAGCAGGTCAAGCGAAAGTAAAACCGTCAACTAAAAGTTGAGTAAGAATAAATCTAGTGTATGTAAAGTAAAGCCAACCCATGAAAAGTACCACCAATTTATGAAGGACCCAACCAACCTATACAAGTTCGACCAATCTATAATGGATACCATACTTCACGACTAACCACCTAAAGGTCCCGAATGTGCACATCCCTCCAAAGGGTAAAGCCCTTGAGAGGAGGATCTAAAGGTCACCCAATGGCACCACAACTAGATGGACCAAGGCGTCTTGGGGTGCAAGGAAACCTTCCCGGGTTCCCGGCCGGGTGCTACCCTGTCCGGCCCGACCACTCCCTGCCTGCAACTCCCCAAATACATTAAGGACACAACGTCGTAAGAAACCTTCCGGGTGCCCGGCCGGGTGCTACCTATCCGGCCCAACCACTACGGGTCTACGAACTTCGATGCCCAATAACCGAATCTCACCAAGTTCAACCTACGGAACATGTTCGTAAGCCTGGACAACAACCCACACAGAAGGAAAACAACATAGACTGGATGCCCGTTTGGAAAGCCGGACGCCCGTCCAAACAATCGGCGCCCGTCCAACATACCAGGCGCCCGTCCCGATCAGATAGACGCCCGTCCACTTAACGAGTTAGATCCTCGAATGTAAAACAACCCTCGAGGCGCCCGTCCCACGTTAACGACACTAGATCCTGAATGTAAAACAACCCGCCAGGCGCCCGTCCGGGTAACCCAGGCGCCCGTCTAGGATGAAATCAAAGCGGACGCGCCCGTCGGCCTGGGCGCCCGTCCACCTGGTTTCATCTCGAACCCTAACAATTCTCTACGCGATTTACGAGCCGTTTCTCAATTAAACAAAGGAAAAAGCAACACTTTAAGCCCGAAAACTCCATACAAAAGCATCATATCAACTATAGATTTTAACCAACGCCAAAAACACACTATTACGAGCATTTAACATCCCCAAAACAGGACAACCAAGCGTAAACACCCTTGACTAAAATTTTGCAAAGACAACACTTTGGGAAAAATATCGACATTATACTCTAAAGCCTACCAAAGAAGAAAACGTAGAGATATTCTTACCGGTTAAGTGCGTTTCTTGAAAGCCCTCTGCTATCAAGCTAGAATCGCTCCTCTACGAAGCCCGATCTATAAAAGAAAACAGTGATCACCAAACAATTCTAGTGACCCCAAAGGTAGAACCTAGATCAAACACAAACCCTCTCCCAACGCGCATAAAAGGATCGGCCATGGCCTTTGATCGGTCGATCGTCATGCTCGAGATGTAGGAAAAGAAATAACGATGCTTACCGATGATGACGGCGACGAATTCTCAAACACCAAGGAGAGATTTTCTCTCCTTCTTCCTTAAAGGCGGTCGATTTACAAAGGGAGGGTTTGGGCTGAAAATTTTGTGTTTGGGGAAATAAGGAGAAAAGAGTGAAAATCCTTTTAATCTATTAAATGCTTAAAACTCCTTTTCAATTATTAATAAATCCCTCCATAAAGTTAATAAATCCCATAATTTCCAAAAAAAATAATTAGATCTTTTAGTAATTAATTAGCAAGTCAAAATTTCGGGATATTACATCCTCCCCTTAAGACAAAACTTCGTCCTCGAAGTTCGAGTTAAATCTTGGGCGTTGTTCCACCCCTTAAAACACCCTTCGTCCCGAAGATAAGCAAGCAATTTTACTTACAAGGCTTGAGAATTGCATACCTTAAGAGAACAAATGCGGGTACTTCATCCGCGTAGCATCCTCGACTTCCCATGTCGCCTCCTCGGTGGCATGGTTGAACCATAAGACCTTGACGATGCTAACCTCACGTCCCTTGTTTTCAGTACTTTGGTATCTAATATCTGCACCGGTACCTCCTCGTAAGTCAAGGACTGATCTAGCTCAACCACCTCCGGTTCGATCACGTGAGAAGGATCACTCATGTACTTGCGCAATTGAGATACATGGAACTCGTTATGCACTTTATCCAACGCCGGTGGCCAAGCTAGTCGATATGCCACTTCACCTATGCGGCCCAAGACCTCATATGGCCCCACGTACTTGGGACTCAACTTCCCCTTTTTGCCAAAACGCATCACTCCTTTGGTTGGTGATACTCGTAGCAATACTTTATCGCCCACGGCGAACTCTATATCCCAGCGGTGTAAGTCTGCATAACTCTTCTGCCTATCTTGGGCAGCCTTCATCTTTTCTTGGATTATCTGCACCTGCTTAATCGTATCTTTAATCATCTGCGGTCCCAAAATCGCTGCCTCGGACGAATCGTCCCAACAAACCGGACTCTTGCACTTCCTACCATAAAGTGCCTCAAAAGGTGCCATCTTAATACTCTTGGCATGGTAGCCATTGTTGTATGAAAACTCAATAAGATCGAGCTTTTCCTCCCAAGAGCCTTTGAATTCTAATACACATGCCCTTAGCATGTCTTCCAAAGTTTGTATGGTCCTCTCCGTCGACCATCGGTAGCGGGTGAAAAGTCAGACTCATTCGTAGTTCCGTCCCCAAGGCTGCTGTAGCTCTGCCAAAACCGAGATATGAATCTCGCATCTCTATCGACACAATGCTCTTTGGGTATCCCATGTAGTCTCACAATATTTCTCCGGTATGCCATAGCCAACTCCGTCTTACTCCAAGTGTCTTTCAACGGAATGAAATGCGCCGCTTTAGTCAGTCTATCCACAACGACCCAAATCATATTATTCCCTTTAAGGCTCCTCGGTAGTCCGCATACAAAATCCATGGAGATGGAATCCCACTTCCAAACCGGCACATCCAACGGCTGCGGCGTACCACAGGCGGCGTCGATGTTCAATCTTGATCTTCGACAAGTGAAGCACTTCGACACAAATTCGCTGCTACTTCGTTTCATATTGGGCCACCAAAGGTTTTCCGAGATCCTTATACGATTTGTCTCTGCCGGATGAGCGAATAAGGCGTACTATGATGAGCTTCACTCAAGATCCGCCTCTTGAGTTCTTCGTCTGCTGGTACACACCACCGACCCTTAAACCGGATACTACCATCCTCATGTAACGTAAAATCAGCTGCACCATCTGTACCAATCTTGGCCTTCTTGGCCTTGATTACCTTGTCACCCACTTGTCTCACCCGGATTTCAGCGTATAATTCGGGTTGCAAGACGAATTCGCTTTTATCTCCGCCTTTACGGATGACACAAATGTCCATGCGGTCCAACTCTTCTCGCAATCGATCCGAGCTACTTCTCGCACAAGGAATGAATCGATTTCCGACTCAAAGCGTCCGCCACTACATTGGCCTTCCTTCGTGGTATTGGATCTCCATGTCATAATCTTTAATTAACTCCAACCAACGCCTCTGACGCATATTGAGCTCCTTCTGTGTAAATATGTACTTGAGACTCTTGTGATCTCAAAACACCTTGAAAGTTATTCCATACAAGTAGTGTCGCCATATTTTCAATCACGAAGACCACAATTGCCAACTCTAAGTCGTCGTCGGGTAGTTACTCTCATACGGCTTAAGTCGCCTTGATGCATACGCGATCACTCGCCTCCGTTGCATCAAAGACACACCACCCATTCTTCGATGCATCAAGATAAACCTCGATGTCCTCATTCCCATCCGGAAATGCTAACACCGGGCCGTGGTCAACCGTTCTTTGAGTAGTTGGAACGCCCTCTCACAATTGTCATCCCACTTAAACCGGTTCTCTTTCTGCATCAATGCAGTCATCGGTCTCGCAATTTCGGAAAAGTCTTTTACAAACCTTCGGTAATATCCAGCCAAACCCAAGAAGCTTCGAATTTCTGCAACATTCTTAGGTGTCGGCCATCTACCATTGCCTCTATCTTGCTCGGGTCAACGGATACACCGTCTTTCGAGACAACATGCCCCAAGAATGCCACTCGTTCCAACCGAATTCACATTTAGACAGGTTTAGCATCTGATTTGTTCTTCCCGTAGAATTTGCGATGCGAGCCTCGGTGTTCGGCATGTTCTTCCTTAGTCTTAGAGTAGACTAAGATGTCATCAATGAAAAAACTACTACAAACTTGTCTAAGTAGGTGCGAATACACGGTTTATCGGATCCATGAAAAACTTTGGTGCATTGGTCAATCCGAAAGGCATGACCGTGAACTCATAATGTCCGTACCTAGTACGAAATGCGGTCTTTGGGATATCCGCATCTGCTACCCTGAGCTGGTGATACCCTGATCGCAAATCAATCTTCGAAAAGATACCTGCCCCCCGGAGTTGATCGAACAAGTCGTCGATCCTCGGTAACGGATACTTGTTCTTCACTGTGACGTTGTTCAGCTCCCGGTAATCAATACACAGTCGCATACTACCATCCTTCTTCTTCACAAACAACACCGGTGCTCCCCACGGTGACACACTCGGTCGGATGTACCCCTTATCGAGCAGTTCTTCCAATTGTACCTTCAGTTCCGCTAATTCTTTAGGTGCCATACGATAAGGTGCTTTCGATATCGGTCTGGTCCCGGGCACCAACTCCACTGCAAACTCTACCTCCTGCAGGGTGGCATACACAGTATCTCATCCGGGAATACATCCTCAAAACCACGGACTACATCAATGTCGGTTAGTTTAGGATCCCACAGTGCTTACATCATGTACGTGACACATAAACAACGGGTACCCTTTCTTGGCGAGAGATCTCAACGTCACCCCCGAAATGATCTTCACGTTAGGTTTATCCACAAATCCCTTGTAAGATACTCGTACCCCTTTAAGGCCTCTCAAAGTCACCTTCTTCTGCTCACAGTCAATTTTGGCTTTATGCCGGTTCAACCAATCCATACCCAAAATAACGTCGAAGCTCTCGAGGGGGAACTCGATCAAGTCAACCGACAAGTTGACTCCCATAATCACTAACGGCACGTCTCTATACAACTTAGAGCATGGCACTAACTCTCCCGACGGTTGCATAAACTCACCGTTGTTAATCGCCTCGAAAGTAGCTAGACCCAACCTCAAAACATGTGAACCCGCTATAAAAGAACATGATGCACCGAATCGAAAAGTCGTAAGATAAAAATGAGTTAACGAGAAAATTACCCGTCCACCACGTGGTTGCTCGATCGGCCTCCTCTCTGCCTAGTGCGAATAACCTCCCGATCGATTTTTCTCACCCGACTGGCATCTTTGGCCGACCACGATGGTCGGTTTATTTCCACCAGGTGGCGCGGTGCACCCCTCGCCGGCTCGTGCGGGAGTACCACTCTGCTGGTTACCCCAACCCATGTTCCCCGTGTTGCTCCCCTGAGTCCCACCCATGTTGCTTCCGTAACCGATGCCGACCCGGCAGTGTTGGAGCCGTAAAGCACTCAAACCGTCTATGTCCAAACTTCCCGCAATTGTGGCGCGAACTTGCGCACTGAACAATCGGTACCGGATGATTTCTCGGCACCGCTTGCAATGATAACCGTGGCGATTAAACCCCTGAGGTTACCTCTGTTGGTGACCACCACCGCCTTTGGTAAGGTGGGAATTTTCCGAAAAGGATGGTCGTCTTGGTGGGTTTCGAATTCATCGCTGCGTTTTCTTGTCCCTGGTTGTCTTGAGAGACACTCTTCCTCTTGTTAGTAGCATCGCCACTTTAACCTCTCTCGAATCCTCTCAATGTTGCATGCTACTTCACACATCTCTTTCAGGCTCGTGCAGCCCCTGCTTGCACCCATACGATCCCGGATCGCTAGATCTAGGTGTTGCTCAAACTTCACCATCTTGGCCTCTTCAGTCGGTACTAGATCAGATGCATAAACTGCCAAGTCGACAAACTTCTCGTAATATTCTTGAGCAGTCATGTCCCCAGCCGGAGAATGTCGAATTCAACCCAGACTCTTTCCTCTTAGATTCGGGAAAGAATTCGCGCCTCGGCTCTCTGCTTAAACTCGGTCCACTTAGTGGTACCAATACCGTTTCCCTTGCTCGTTTGATGCAGGCCAATCGATCTTTGTTAGCACCCCACCACAAGTCACCACATCACTAAGTAGAAGGCGACTTGGTCGACCTTCGATTCCTCGAATAGCCTAGAGTGGCGAAGATCTTCTCAAACTCCCTAATCCACCGCTCGAGTCCCTTAGGATCTCCTTTACCATCGTCTTGACTAGGCCTCTGTGACTCACGGCCCTAGTCATGCCGGTGGTTGTCCCTGAGCGATCCTCCGTCGACTTGTTGACCGCTGGATCAGTCTTGATTCATCTTAACCAATCGATCAATCACCGGGTCCTCTCATTCCATTCCTAGGAGGCACAATTAAAACTACAAAAGTAAAAATCATGTATTCAATTATCACCTATATCATGCCACGAATATTTCACATATACTAACACTTCTTGTCCAAAATTAATCGCAACACACGACCACATTTCCACATACATCGAACTTACCGCACCTTCCCTACGTAGAACTCAATACCTACCCCACACATCCTCACTGTGCTCATTTTAGTGAATTTATTCTTAAGGTTCATTTTAGGTGGTGATCCTGGAGTCGAACGTCTCTGATACCACTTTGTAACACCCCGGTTTCCAATCCCATCGGCCGCCGGTATTGGTCACTGTAGTGCCACCCATCACGACACACAGTCGTGGCGGTAACATTCAACATTCCACAACAGAAGAAAATAAACATTCACCATTCATTATTTTAAAAAGAAAATATTCAAGTGAATACAAATATCCTGAAGAGAATGAAATTATGCGGAACGTCAAAGTCTTTAAAATTTAAAAATTTCAAATAATGTAGAAACGTGTATTCATGACTACGTGTCTCTCAAACCCGCGACATCCCAAAGAACAAGCAAACATCCATAAAAGTACTGCTAAGAACACCGCTCCCCATAAATGGGTCATAGCAGGGTCAAACGAAAGTAAAACCGTCAACTAAAAGTTGAGTAAGAATAAATCTAGTGTATGTAAAGTAAAGCCAACCCATGAAAAGTACCACCAATTTATGAAGGACCCAACCAACCTATACAAGTTACGACCAATCTATAATGGATACCATACTTCACGACTAACCACCTAAAGGTCCTGAATGTGCACATCCCTCCAAAGGGTAAAGCCCTTGAGAGGAGGATCCTAAAGGTCACCCAATGGTACCACAACTAGATGGACCAAGGCGTCTTGGGGTGCAAGGAAACCTTCCCGGTTCCCGGCTTCGGTGCTACCGTCCGTCGGCCCGACCACTCCACCTGCATGCGCAACTCCCCAAATACATTAAGGACCCAACGTCGTAAGAAACCTTCCGGGTGCCCGGCCGGGTGCTACCCTATCCGGCCCAACCACTACGGGTCTCACGAACTTGATGCCCAATAACCGAATCTCACCAAGTACAACCTCACGGAACATGTTCGTAAGCCTGGCCAACAACCCACACGAAGAAAACAACATAGACCGGCGCCCGTTTGGAAAGCCGGACGCCCGTCCAGGACTCTGCTGGGCGCCCGTCCAAACAATCGACACTGTCCAACATACCAGGCGCCCGTCCCGGTCAGTATAGACTCCGTCCACTTAACGAGTTAGATCTCGAATGTAAAACAACCCCTCGAGGCGCCCGTCCAGAAATCCAGGCGCCCGTCCACGTTAACGACACTAGATCCCGAATGTAAAACAACCCTCCGGGCGCCCGTGCGGGTAACCCAGACGCCCGTCTAGGATGAAATCAAAGCGAGCACGCCGTCCAGAGGGCTGGGCGCCCGTCCCACCTGGTTTCATCTCGAACCTAACAATTCTCGCTGATTTACGAGCCGTTTCTCAATTAAACAAAGAAAGAAAAGCAACACTTTAAGCCCGAAAACTTCATACAAAAGCATCATATCAACTATAGATTTTAACCAATGCAAAAACACACTATTACGAGCATTTAACATCCCAAAAATCGACAACCAAGCGTAAACACCCTTGAATAAAATTTTGCAGCACAACACTTTAAGGAAAAATATCGACATTATACTCTAAAAGCCTACCAAACAAAGCGTAGAGATATTCTTACCGATTAAGTGCGTTTCTTGAAAGCCCTCTGCTATCAAGCTAGAATCGCTCTCTACGAAGCCCGAATCTATAAAAAGAAAACAAGTGATCACCAAACAATTCTAGTGACCCCAAAGGTAGAACCACTAGATCAAACACAGCCCCTCCCCAACGCGCATAAAGGATCGGCCATGGGCTTTGATCGGTCGATCGTCATGCTCGAGATGTAGGAAAAGAAATAACGATGCTTACCGATGATGACGGCGAATTTTTTTCAAACACCAAGGAGAGATTTTCTCTCCTTCTTCCTTACAAGGGTCGACGGCAAAGGGAGGGTTTGGGCTGAAAATTTTGTGTTTGGGGAAATAAGGGAGAAAAAGTGAAAATCCTTTTAATTTATTAAATGCTTAAAACTCCTTTTCAATTATTAATAAATCCCTCCATAAAGTTTGTAAATCCCATAATTTCCAAAAAAATAATTAGATCTTTTAGTAATTAATTAGGAAGTCAAAATTTCGGGATATTACACGATCTCAGACTCAGTTTTCACTCATTGTGATGGAGCTACAGTCTGGAGCAATCCAGCACTGCCAATTTGACTCTGTTAGTCGAATACATAGCAGCTTTCGGAGCAGCTAAAGAGGCAGTGTGGCTTGAGAAGTTCTTTGTTGGATCGGGAAGTGATTCCATGTCTTGATGAGCCCATATCATTTTACTGTGAAAATAGTTGAGAGGTAGCTCATGCAAATGATCTTAGCAATCAAAAGAGGTCAAAAGCATATTGAAAGTAAGTACCACCTGGTCAGACAGATCGTGCAGAGAGGCGACGTTTCGGTCCTAAAGATCGCCTCAAGCCAACAACCTAGCTGATCAGTTTACCAAATTGCGTGGCATCTAGTGTCACTGAAAAGCACTTGGCGGGTATGAATTAAGGAGATATGTCTCATCTGCTTTAGAGCAAGTGGGAGAATGTTGTGGATAGATAGAATAAGGGTGTGGTGCTCTAAAAACAATCATTGCTTGTCTTTACGGGCAAGTGGGAGATTGTTAGATATAGTGTGCCCGAAAGACAATTGTTGCTTGTCCTTACGGGCAAGTGGGAGATTGTTGGAAGTAGCGCCCGAAAGACAATTTATGTAATTGTTTTTATAATTAATAAATGACAGATTTATTCTTATCTTATTATTTGCTTTGTTCTTATAAGAAATACACTACTGAAAACCCCAAGTCGTATCATATGTAGCCATATAACTTAGTGTGTGTCACACATGAGGATTAAGTTTATGGTGATACACTTGAACTATTAGTCCGTGGTGAAGTTAATCAAAGTATGGGGTCTATTGATTAAACCACTATTAATGCGCCCAGAACACTTTATGGTGTGACCGTCTTATCCGGACCGTCGACATTGGTTGTCTAAGTGGGGCATTTATATATGATGAGAGTCATATAGGACTGGCCCGATTTAATCTGCGTTTCTCATATAATTCCGTGATTGAGAAATCTTAATACATCACAAGATGATCACATATTGATTAACCTTAATCCTGAAGTGATTGCATACTCCTACTTGTTTCAAGATAGTTTTTGAAGTGTTCGTTAAGGATCGCTAAGAGGCGCTGTCCGAATCACTTTCACGTTGGCACTATTCTGGAATAAGTGAGAAGTGTGTGTCTCACAGATATTGAATCCATTCCTTCCCGTGGGAAGTAGAAAGACAATCCCCTTATTTGTTAATCCTAGAAACTGATCGATCGGCCGAGTTTGTATTGGTTATGAACTAATTGATCACTAGTGGGTTAATGGTAAATAAGGATAAGATGTATTGAAGAATGTTTAAGGAAATAATCCCACTTCATTACGGATAGTCTATGGAGGGTTAGTTTATATGTAATGATTATATCACTGGACACTTATCGACTCGACTCGACGTTTTGAGAATAAGTTATAATTATAATCGATAGAGTTCAGTTTCGGATTTATGATGGCGTAAATCTGGAATTAATGAATTAAGTAGAAATATCTTGTTCGATGAATATTTAATTTATTGTAGCTACTGGTTATAGGTCCATGGTCCCCGGGTTGGTTCCTAACACGCGAGTGTTTTCTCGTTTTATGGAACCTCGAGAATAAATTAAATAGTTGGTCTATTTAATGAATATACAATATTATTATTTGGTAAATAATATGTAAAATAGAAAAGACATTTTCTATTAAAATGATGATGAATATGGCGCCACACTTGATGATAAATTAGGAAAATAAATTTTTCTAGATTATGTCACATGTGTAATTAATTAATTATCTATTTCTTGGATAATTAATGGAAAAGAGATAAAGAGATTGATTTTTTGAGAATTATCTCTTATCTTTTGGCAAATATCTTTTCCTTGTGGGAATAGGTAATTGTGATGTGAAAAGGATAACTCTCTTTGCTATTTTTTTTTCCTATATAGAGAGAGTTCTTCCCAACACACAGACACACACAATTGGCGCCATCATCATAATAAAAGAAGAGAAAAATTATTTTCTTGTTTTAGTCATTAAGAGGAGAAAAACCTAGGGTTTTTCTTTTGCTATTCGAGGAGGTTCTACGGCGAGGATCGACGTCCGCCAGTCGTCGCTAGGAGATACAATCCAGAAGATTGTGGCTTCTCCATCTGTCAATTTACTGTTCCTCTCTAATAAGGTAAATCTTCAACTTTCTTGTAGTTATTAATTAATCATGCGAATCGAATCGTAGTAAAATCGCAAGTGAATTTAATTAGTAGCTTCCGCTGTGCATGATCGAGCGTCTCAATCGGTGCTGTGAATCAGATCTGTCAATCCAATTATGAATCGAATCCGGATTTGGGTTTCTGTATATCCAGCAACGACGACTTGACTTTGATTTCTCCGGCAGTCGTTCCGGTGAATACGTCTTAAGCAAAGTTTCATCCTGATTCTCCATTTCAATTCATTTATGTATTGTTTTTTTTGTAGATATTTCTGTATTATTATGGCTTTAATTTTGACCATTTTCGAGCTTGATTTACTACTCCGATTTGCTGAAAACTCCAAGTTGATGTGTGATTTGAACATATGATATAACTAATGTGTGATTTGAAGTTGAATTTGATTCTTGTTCATCTTCATCGGCATTCTCCATCGATTCAACTTTCGGATCCGGATAATCTACAAATATTGATCCCATATTGGAAGGATTAGCAGGTGGGAGCTCATCAACTGCTTGACGAAATGTCTGAATCATTTCAGGATCAAAATCTGATACAATTGATGCTTCAGTAGAAATTAAATTTGATTCTTCTTTATCATTATCAACACTCTCTGCCCATAATAGCTTGATTGACTCTACTTTTGTAGTGTGGGAGAATCTAAAACCTTCCCCCTCCCCAGCCGCCCCATTCTCTGAAACCAGCCACCCATCCTTCTCTCCCTTCTGCAGCAAATCTGCCCCTTCTCCCCTACAACTCCCGCAATCTTCCTCATTCAGTTCATCCAGCTAGCAAATTGCAGCCCCAACCTCCACCTGAAAATCGTGCAGCCCCCCTCCCTCATTTGCAAATTGTGGAAGCTTCTTCCTATCTCGCCTTCGCTGGAGAAAAAACTCCATTTAACATTGCCAAAAAAACTCCATTCCACCTCGCCAGAAAATATAGGCACAAGCAGAGGTTTTGGTCGATTAGTTGCGGTTTGAGTGGGTGAGTGGGGAATGACAGGGTTGAGGGTTTAATTCGAGGGTGCCCCAAATCGCAGCACTGCTCCGGCTCGCCGGTGATTTTTTTTTTTGGTTTTCAAAAATCTCGCCCTAAATCGCATCTCTTTTGGTCGAATAGAGATGGTGGAGATGTTGTGGGGTGGAGGGTTAACATGCTGGCTGAGTTTCAATTTATTTTTTCTGAAAGGGGGCTATGGTGTTGAAGGTGAGGGAGAGGAAGGGAATGGTGGATATGGTGTGTGTTGGGTTTGGTGGCGAGTTTTGTAGATTGATGGTGGAAACGGTGGTTGTTGGTTTAGGATTGTGGGATGAAAATGGAGAAAAGTGATGTTTTGGGTGGTGAAAATGGAAAAAATTGATTTTTTGGTGGGTGTTTTGATTTGGTAGTTGTAGGAGGAGGTAAGGTAGTTTTGGTGGTGTGTGTTAATGGTGGTTGTTGGTGGTGGAAATGAAATGATTAAATGTTTTTTTAAGTTTAGATTAGATTAGTGGATTAGATTAATAGAATGATAGTAGTGTTTGATTAATTTTTTGGAGGATTATTTTATAATTTCTAAAAGTTGTTGTGTAAGAAGTGATTTTCTTATTATTTTTGTGGTGTGAGAAGTAAGAAAATAATCAAAATATTCATGTGGTGCCAAAAGTAAATTTTTGTTGTGCCGGGAGTAAGTGGGTGTAAGTAGTAGAAATGGGGGTGCCAATAGACCCCGTATAAGTATATGTTTAGTTATAACTTATTTGATTTGATTAAGAGTCTGATGCAATGACTAACTTGTTGGATTGGAATAGTGTTTTTGCTTTGTGGCTTTTTTCTCTGTTGATGTTGCTATTGGAACTTGGTATTCTAATCTTTTCTCCATTTCATTCCAAAACTATGTAACTGGGACAAACAGACTTGGATTGAGGAAGGTATTGCAGAACTAGTGATAGTGCTTGATAAATGTCAATTATCCCTTTTGTGCCTCATAAATGACTAGAGATGTTGTCCACCACCACCTCAAGTCACAAAACCAAATATTTTCTATATTTTTATGCTTTAATGTGATATAAATCTTCAAGCACAACAAAAATTTGGCTCTCTATTGTTATCCTCCTGAACATGTTAGGTAGCATTGTGGGAGAGAGGGGCTTTAGTTCCTCTTGCTGATATGTTGGGATGATCATTTGTTAAAGAATCATAAATGAAGCCTTGGACTTAGAAGAGGTTCTTTGTTTATTTTTGTTTTGTTTTGTTTTCTTTCTTCATATTTTCGTCCTCTTGATGAGGATGCTTTGTTTGCAGCATTTCGAGTTATGTGTGTGATACTGATCTTGGAAGCTTTTGGAAATGACTACATTTTTAGCCGTTTAATTTGGTAAAACCTTTTTAACCCCGACCGTGTGATCTAATATGTGCACTCAAAAACAGGTTCGTTGTGACATCTGTAATGTGAGTTCATATTTATGTACAAATGTAGTCACCGATCTTTGTGATCGCGATATTGTGATCGTCTTGTGTATCGATCATCGATCTTGTGATCTTGAAATGTGTTAGTGTAAACGCTGAGGATGAGGAATAAAAAGAGTAGAGTTCATGTTAAAAAAAAAGGTAAACATTGGAAGGTATGTGCTAATTTGAGGCGTAGAGTTATGGCTTTTTGGAAAAGATACTATTTTGCCGATTTCGATATCAACACATGACCACTGTAAAACCATATACTACTCCAAAGATCAAAGAGTTGGACACAATATTTCACATTCATCCTATTCATCTTGATACTGTGATACTGATAATGTATTACGATCTTCGTGATATTGATCTTGTATTCGATCTTGTGATACACGACATCGACATCTGTGTTTACCGATACCGTAGGCTCATTCTCTCATTTTTTTATACAAAATGCAGTTCAATGTGGAATCATTTGAAGCAAATGGAGAAAATGCAGCTCCATTGTTTGAGTTTATGAAGAAAGGCAACAAGTTCAATAGACTTTTGCAAAGTTCCTAGCCAGTTGATATATATGAATGGGCAGCATGTTCCCCATCAGAGCTTCCGTCTTGAGGGTGTACTTAGAGCTTGGGGGATGTTGACTTTTTCTTGGTTCTTTAGTTTATTTTCGGAGCTTTCATTTTGTCTTGATGATGCTTCTTCCCATATGTTGGTGGTTTTTTTTTTTTGCAGTATATAGGATAATTACTGTATGTTCATTATAACCATATTTTTTGCATTCTAAAAACTACTAGTATTATATTTAAATGTTTTAGATCAGATGTGATGCTATTGAACCTTGAACTACAACTGTTATTGTGATCGACATCTGTGTGATACTGATATTGTGTTAGTGTAAATGCTGCGATTAAATCCAGCTTTCAAAAACTACGTCGAAAGGGTATCGTATAAGATCTCAAAATGAAGAGAAAAAAAAATAAAATTTGGTGAAAGAATTTTGATGATCGGTGTTCTAAATCAAAAGTTACGGTCGTTTATAAAAAAAACGCTCTGATTAATGCAAATGTTTTTTTCGGCTTTTAGAATTTACGTCGGATCGGTATCGTATGAGATCTCAAAATAAAGAGCAAAAAATATGAATTTTAGTGAAATTTTTTTGATGATCGGAGTTCTACGTCAAAAGTTACGGTTGTTAAAAGAAAAAGAAAAAAAAGAAGAAAAGCAGTAGGAATGTAATGCATCTGTGTCATGCGCTACTTCATAATAAGGGTAATTTTGTCCTTCTGAATTTTTTTTTTCCTTTTTGCAACTAAAAAAGGAGTGTGTCCTGTTTATTTATTTTGTATTAAAAACGGACTTTTGGCTCATTCCCTCGTATTTTTAAATAACAGGACAACCACGTATTTTTTATAGGGAGAAGGACAAGTTCTACATTTTTTATCACAAATTTTAGAAGGGTCATGATGCAAATCCTACATGGTGCACCACAACCAATAGAAAAATTTGTTGATGACATGGACCCTTACATGTGAAAAAAAAAACATGAATCATAAATCTTGAAATTGATAATTTGGTGGTCCAATACCTGCACCTGAACCACCCTAAATGACAAAGCAAAATAAAACAATTGCGTCTGTGTTAATGCGTACCTGTTGGGCCTTTTTTTTTCTCTCTTTCATCCTCCCGTTTTCAAACACTCGTATCTTTTGATCTAGAGTTCCAAACGCGATAAAAAATTTACTGATTTTTTTATTTTTTTGATGCTCTTCGTTTTGAGACTTGGTTCGATATAATTACATCGTTTTTTATGACATTCACTGCCGAAATTCACTCAATAAATTTGCCTAGTTAATCCAGAAATTCTGTGAATTTTGATAGTGATTTTCGATTAATAGTGAATTTCGACAGTGTGTTTTCTGAAATCACGTCGGAATATGTGGAAGGTGATCTTAAAATATAGATCATGAAAAAATAAAAAATTTGGTGAATTTTTTTTCTAAATTTGGAGTTCTAGATTGAGAGATATTGGTGTTTAAAAAGGGGGAGTGATAAAGCTACTCCATCAAGTCTACAACATTTTTACACCATCATCATCGCACCACATGTTTTTCACTTGTAAAAAAAAATTTAAAAAAATCAGAACCACAAGATTATGTTGGGAGTAAAAATGGTGTAGACTTGAGGGAGTAGCTCTATCATTACCCTTAAAAAATACATGAGAGAGAAAGTGTGCGGATTTCTTTTTAAAATATGCGTCTAGAAAATTAAATAAATAAATAAATAATTGTTTTTATGCAAAAGTTTTTGAAAATTTGTCATTTTCCCTAATTGATGAAATGTTGGTGTCCTTCCCCCCTCATTCCCCCCAAAGAAAATTGTAATACTTCTCCCATTCTTTTTTAATTGTCGTACTTTGCAAAAACATATACTAAAAACAGAAGTTAATTCTTTTGATTTTAATAACAAAATGACAATAATACCCGTTGAATATAATTAATTCAATATTATTTTCACCGTGTCATCCTTAATAAATAAGTGTAAAGTTAAAAATACAATAAATAGTGATTTGAAAATATAAGTACGACAAATAAAATGGAATTTTTATTTTTAGCAAATACGAGAGTTAAATAGAAACATAGGAAGTAGCTTTTATGTGCCAAATGATTAAATTTGATAATAAGTAAAATTAAAAAAAGAAAAGTTGGCTTCTATCGACACCACAAAATAATATCGGCACCCTTTAATTTATTATTCTTCATTTACTTATTCACACCACAAAAAAACTAATAGCACTACGACATTTAATAAGTTTTAAAAACCATACACTTTAGTCCCATGTGTTTGAAAAAATAAACACTTTAGCCCTCTAATTTTTAAACCCTACATTACACCTCTTTCTAAAACTCCTCTGTCCTATCCATTAGACAATGGACGCTTTTCATTCGTATTTGGCCTTTTTTAACCTTTTGGTTGACAAAAAATCAGATTGTATATAAAAGAGAAATTTTGCAATTATATATTGAATGATGCACTCGTACTAATATAAGATCAATAGAGTATAGAATATACAAGAATTTCAACTAAAAAACTAGAAAGCGGGTAGCGGGATTCGAACCCGCATCGTTTGCTTGGAAAAGGCTAGGGGTTATAGTCGACGCCAATTCGGCGTTTTGAACGTCTCTAATTCAAAACCGAACATGAAACTTTGGTTTCATTCGGTGCAAAGAATTGAGGCGATAATAAATCTGAGAGGTCAGGGTCAATAAAGTAGGGATCATCAAAACACCAAACCATCCAATGTAAAGACGGTTTTCAGTGCTACTTATCCAGTTACAGAAGCGACCCTATAGGCTTGCGCTTTCGCGTCTCTCTAAAATCCACTTACTTTTGATTGATTTATTATTTTTCAGATCTGATTGGAAAATGTAGAAGTGGGAATACTTTGGCGATTCATAATGGGATATCTATGTCCCAAGACAGAAAATATGAATAATGAAACATGAGGAAGAGTATACCCTATAGTGACATAGCAATTCTCCCAATCGACTACTTATCATCATAATGAACATTCAACTTTTAAACTAAAAAAATGACTCGCCAGGCACTTTTTTTCTTTTGCTTAAAAATGAAGACTAAGACAGGAGTTTCACGGAAAAGTCCTTTCTTTTTTCAGATTTGAAGCGATGACTTAAGCCTCTTTCTTAGGGCGTTTAAAGGACGTGACTCTTTAGTTTAGTTTAGTTAAGTTAAAATATTTTATTCATGAATTCTCCCCCCTCACATTACCAAGAAAGCAAACAAAACACAAGTGAAAGAACAAATTTAGCCGGACGCTCGCCGAAAAAGCCGCCGGATAAGACAAATCTTTCCGGAAACCTCACGTGAAACTAAGAACACCACTTTGAACCAAATCATGTACGTATCTTATTTTGTTTAGATTTCGGTTGTAAATTGGTAGAAATAAAAGGTATTATTTTATGAATGTTTGAAGGTGATGATGCTAAATAATGCACCACCGGATTAACAGGGCCACGTGTAATCTAAGGATGAGCTGTAATGGGATCGAATGGCTGAAAATGTTGTAAAGATGGTGTTTTTGGTATTATATGGATGAGTCCAAGAATGTATCTTGGATTGCCTACGTATCCTGTGTAATGTCCAGGAATCCAGCCTTACGTAGTTCCTGGAATGATGTATTTATAGGTACATGTCCTTCTTCTGCCCTAAACTTAGGGCGGTTTAGTCTATTGACATAAACACCCTTTACTGGGCCTGGCCCCTTGCCCAAGTAACCCTCTGGAAAATGGGCTTACGAATCTGGGCTGGAACTCATGCATCGACTCGGAAAACACCGTCATGGGTGTTTGAGGTGGGACACTCGCAGAATCTGCTAGTTGCTGTGGTCTTCTCTGATTCGTATCTTATTCGATCCGAGGTGGGTAATAAACTTGGACTTTTCCACACGCCAGCTGGACCAAATAGATAATTCCACGTGGAGGGATGAAACTCCGTATCGTTATAAGCCCCCCAGATCGGAGAGAAGCTCACATCGTATGCTGAGGTCGGATCTGAAAATTTGAATTATCTTTTCGACACGTGGTCTTCTTGAGGCGGGATAACAACTGTCTTTCTAGCCGAGGCTGTCGTAGGATGTCGTCACACTGTCAGCATTAATGGGTTCTGGAAACGAAGCATTTTTGCCGGCCCACTATCCTTGATTACCGTGTCTTAAGCCCTATAACTGCCCCAAACCCTGCCCTTTCAAATCATTTGCACGATTGAGGAGCATAAAAGGAGTCCAAAGCTTTGAAGTCTCTCATTTGTCATTCTTTACTTCTGCCTTATTCCCTAATCGCAAGTAAGCCCTAATCTTTCTCAAATTCTTCTTATTTTTTATTTCTTGCATCTTTTCCCAATTCCATTTCTATTAGTGAGAGTGATTCTCAAAATAGGGAAGAGCATGTGGTAGTAGAAGAGGAATCGACAGAGAAAACGATTTCTGAACAACCACTTGCTTCCGGTGAGAGCGTTGCCGGAGAAGAAGAAGGAAAGAGAGGAGAAGAAGAATCGTCTTCTCGACCTGCTGCAAAACGCCAAACAAGGATGAAGGGTCAAGGACCTTATGGCTGTATATCCAATCTGACTCAAGAGAAAGCCAAAGCCGTCTGTCTAAGACACGGCATTCCATATTCATCTGAAAACATTAAAGTGTCGCATGGTCAATTTCAATACGCTTGTGACCCTCCCCCTGGGTTCTGTGCCATATACGAGGCACGGTTGAAGGAGGGGTTAAGGTTTCCCTTCGACCCACCTCTCATAGAGGTCCTCCGACATTACCAGATCTGCATCACCCAGCTCGCCCCAAACGGAGTTAGGAGTGTTATGGGATTCGTATTGGCGTGTCGGATCGCCAAGGTCGAGTTCACAGTCTGGCTGTTTCATCAATATTATGCTATCCAAGGCCTGCAAGATGCGGGTTGGTATACTTTCCAGAGACGTCCTCTAGTCTCGGAATTTGTGAGGAGAGTGACATCGTCCCAGGGCGAGTGGAAGCCCCATTTTTTCTTTATCCGTCACGGATTAGAGAATGTCGACATCCACACTTGGTTTAAGAGGCCTAGGAAGTGGCATGATAGGCTCGACTCGGATGCCCCCAACGAGTGTAGGATTATCGAGAGAATTAACCCCGACGTCGCGACTCGAAACCTTCATTCTTTATATCCTTTTGCTGATGTCGAGACAGCTGGTCCGGGCGCTTACTTGGAACTCGATGAAGACGTTCGACTTTTGTGTAGGATATTTATTCACTCTATCGATTTGCTACTACACTTCAGTATTTTTACTTTTTCTATACTTGTTTCTTTTTGACTGTGCCTGCGATGCTTATCTTTCTCTGTGTGCAGTGGAATTCTTTCAAAGCCGGGAAGTTACGGGCAAAGTGCCTGACCCGAAGAAGACGGACCCCAAGAAGATTCAAGAACTGGCCGGCATCAGGTCGAAGGAGCCAGTGTCTGGTGCCACAACCTCTGGGGGCTAGAGGGGCCCAGTCCGATCTTCTACCCCTATGTTGACGTCCGACATTCTTAGAGATCAACCTGATGAGGCTCGGGTGACTGAGCAGGCAGAAGAGAGTCTCGTCCTGAGGAAGCGTCAGAAAACAACCGAGGTGCGGCATGGGGTCGGGAAGGAAACTCGTAACCTCGCTCCCCCTAGCTCCTCCGACCCGATCCCTAGAATGAGTGTGGCGGAGATGGAAGCCATGACTCCGGAAGAGCTGCATGACTTCTTCATGAAAAGCCATCGAGCTGTAAGTCTTCCTTTTATTTCCCTTATAACTACGGGACTTTTGCCTGTTTCCGATATTAATAGTGCTCTCCTTTGTAGACTCGGCATGCAGCTAAAGTGGCCATGAACAGAATCGAGTCTCCATCAGCAGCTTTGGAGGAACAGAAAGAAACCATCGCCAGATTGACCTCTGACATCGAAAAGCAGAAAGCCAAGGCGAACAAGCTGGATGATCGACGTGTCAAACTGGAGTCTGACCTGGCAGCAGCTCGAGACGATCTGTCTAAAGCGCAAAGAGATATATCCGACAGGGATGCTGAGCTAGCGACGGTAAGGTCGGAGCTGCCGGAGGTGAGATCAGAGCTCGATCAAACGAAAGCTGAGTTGGCTGGATCTATCAAGGCTCGAGACGACCTTCAGCTTGAGGTCGATAGCTTCACGACTCGTCTGGAGGCGGCCAAAAAATATTTCCTGACATCTGAAGAGCTCGAGAATGACTTGGCGCTGCTGATGAGTCAGGCCATGAAGGGGGGATTCTCAAATGCATTGGATCAGTTCAAGATGGTCCTCCCCGACTTTGAAGTTTCAAGCATCGAGAAGGCATACTTGTACGATCTGGAGGCCATCCCCCGATATGGTCGATACTTCATAGAATTCAAGGCTGGAGTGTCTTTATACGACGTGACCTCTGTTCTAGAGGGGGATGTAGGGGAGAACCTCGAGTCGGGTGATCCAGTCGACCCCGCTACCTGATGACGGTCAAATTATACCCGTAAAAGTCATCAACGTTGACCTTAAATCGAGAGTAATAATATGAATTTTATATTAGATCACATGTTTATATTGATTATTTAATATTATGTGATTAATAAGAAATAATTTGGTATTTATCCGTTTTTATTATATAATTTGGTATTTATCTGTTTTTAATTATATTTTGGTATTTATCCATTTTTATTTAAATATGATTTACTTTGGGATAAATATCTATTTTGTAGATTGGGATAATTTTTGGAGGATAAATACAAATGGAATAATTAAATCTCAAGATAAATCAAATAAAATCCGGAGTGCATTGAAGATAAAGATCGGATAAGCACGAAAAGAGGAGTAAGGAAGAGTTGGCACCAAAGAAGGGGGCGCATAAGGGAGGGGCGCATTTTTCCCTAGAGCTTCCGGATCGACTTGGAATTATCCTAACGCGTTTTCATACTTCTTTTGGATTTAGGAAAACTATTTCAGATTGGTTTAGGCTTATCCTATTCAAATTTTTACTCCTATATATATTTATGCTATTTCATTAGCAAAAACACACCATAGAAACCTTAGACACTTCTCTTGAATTATAATAAATTTCTCAGTTTTTCTTAGAGCAGTTTTTATGTAAGTTCTGCAATAATGTAAGTTCTTGTATTTATTTGTTCTTAGTTCATTGTAATTAAGCCCCCAATTATTGTTTATCGTTTGAGGTTGTTCGTTCTTCTCCGAACGATGTAGATCTAAGGATACGATATGAGGCAGTGGGGATTCCTTGTCTATAAGGGTCCACACGCCCAGATCTGTTATCCGGTGACCTATAGATGACTTTGGTATGATTGACAATCGTGTTTTTAGTAGATCTATATAATTGCTTTATGAGTCTCTATTTTATCCGTTACGTATGTAGAAACGCTAAGATTTATGTTTTCACCGCGTCAATCTAGACACGTCTTTATGGTGTGATTGTCCACCTAGAATTTCTTATCTTAGTAGGTATGGTTACGGCTACGTTGCTCGTCTGTTTTAATTAACGTATGATTAGGAAATACCAATATAGTACTCCTAGGTCGGCTCATGAATTGATCTTCCGGGACTTTAGCGAGATCTAGATCTGTGTTATATTTGGGAATTGCTAGCACCTAGTTATACGTAAATCGTAGATTAACATGAGACCGTGCAGGTAATTGTTAATGGGACAGAGACTGATGCGATCGTCTAGGAAGTACGCCTAATCACAGGAATGTTGCCTAGGTGAGGAATACGGTTAATATCGGCATCCCTAGTTTTGTAAGCGTGCAAGTTATATGAGATGGAGGCATAAAAAGCGAAGTCACGTAATGTAGCATAGTGATCTAGATGGCCTACCCGGAGCTAGATCTAGTTTAGGGGATGACTCCCGTAGCCACTATAAAAGAAATACGGATTGGATTAATAGTTGTCGAGTCTAGCTTAATTATATAGAATCTCTAGATCCAAACGATAATCTAATGATTGGGGAGGTTAATTACGTTGTTTGTGTCGTGTCCTTTATCTTTCTTGTCTTCTGTTGGTCGTAGACCGCCTCTGTGTCCTTGACATGAATGATTAATTGTTTGTATATAAATGATCCACAATTGGTTCCCTGTGGGATCGACCTTGATTCGCTATAGCTATACTATGATGGACCTAGTCCTCTTGCTAGTATTGGTTTTGGTGGTCAAGTATTTTAATTTCACTTGATCTACGTCATCAAGTTTTTGGCGCCGTTGCCGGGGAACCAACGGTCAATTTTATATAAATAATTTTTTATTCATGTTAAGTTTTTTGTTTTAGAGTCTGTTTTTACGTTTTGAGTCCTCTCGTTATCTCGCTTTGTGTACAAATTCCGAATCTAGAACAGCTTGGTTCCTCTCCCAATAGAGATCGCTTTCTCTTTACCAAATGAGCCTGGTTACATTCTCTGGAATTTCGCGTGTATGTTTATCTCGGTATGTTTAATCCGTGAGAGTCGATGCGACATGGGAAACCATGTTAAAATCGATCTACGGTCCGTTTTGTTTTTCTTACATTTGCGAGAATCCAGGAAAGCAATAACCTTAGTCGGTAATTTTATGGGGCGCCGAAAATAACCCAAAGAACATGTGGAGCTACGAATCTACGATGGGAAAAGAAATGGAAGCAACACCTTTAAAACACCAAGATGGCTCCGAGAAAATAAATATTAAAAGGTTCGAATTATTCGTGGTACAATGTTGAAGGCAAGGGACTACCTTTTTTGCTTATGTTTTACTATCTTTTGGTTTTTTGAACATAAGTTAGTCTTTACATGAACCTGAATGAGAATCTTAGCCCGGAGTGAGTTTTAAGATTAATTTTATTAGTGTGGAAGGTTCTGCCCCAAATCTGTCTCATCTAGAGGGTGTAAGGAAACATGTAGTATTTGAAGGTGTTAGGTGTAGTGCCCGAAAGACAATTTGTGTAATTGTTTTTAGTAATGGATGACAGATTTTATCTCACCTTATTACTTGCTTTGTGCTTGTAAATAATACACTGCTTTGCAAACCCTAAGTATATCAGTATGTAACCGCTTAACTCGATTGTATGGCATGCACGTGAGGATTGAGTTAGTGGTGATATACTTAAACTATTAGTCCGTGGTGAACTTAATCGAGTTTAGGTTCTCTTGATTAAAACACCAATAATGCGCCTGTAACACCTTAGGGTGTGATAGTCTTATCCGGACTATCGGTAGAGGTACCACTCTTGTAAGGTGTGGTGCCCGAAAGACAATTATCTAATTGTTTTAGGGACGAGAATAAATAATTCATCTTAATTATATGCGGTTATGCTTATATTAAGACACTAACAAAACCCTAAGTACCTCGTTTATATAATCACATAACTCGGTGTATGCCTATACACAAGAGGATTGAGTTAGTGAGATGTACTTAAAATTAACTTAGTCCGTAGCGTTTATTAATCGAGTATGGGTCTCATGATTAATTTGCTATTAATGCGCCTGAACACTTTAGGTGTGACGATCTTATCCGGATTATCGGTAATAGGAGTACTAGTGGGGCATTTATATATGATGATAATCATATACGATTGGACCGATTTGATTTGAGTTCTCGATATAATTCCGTAATCGAAGTTTTATCGAATCACAAGATGATCATATATGGATTAATCTTAATCCCGAGGTGATCATGAGACATTTGCTTAGACTAGGGTAGTGTTTGATATGTTAGTAAGGATCACTTGAAGTATGTGGCCCAACACTTCTCGTTGGCTCTATTCTCGGATGAGTGAGTAGTACGTGCTATCACGGATATGGAATCCATTCCTTCCTCGGGAAGTAGCAGACGATTCCACTTTATTTGTTGACCCTAGAAACCGATCGATCGGCCGAGTTCATATTATATTGAATATGAACTAATTGATCACTAGGGGTTAATGGTAAATAAGGATAATATGTTTCGAGAAGGGTTTACGGAAATATCCCGAATCAAGTGAGCGATCTATGGAGGATTTATCCGTATGTAATGATTATATCGAGTGGGCGCTTTCGACTCATAAATTGAGTGTAAGTTATCTATATTCGATAGAGTTCGATTTGGGTTTATGGTGGTGTAATCCCGAAATTAATAGGTTGGATATAATTATTACATTTGACGAATAATTTTATTAGATTTATTGTAGCTCTTGAATATGGGTCCATGGTCCCGACGCGGCTCTCTAACATAGCATATATGTTTCTCGTCGTTGCACCTCAATTATAATTAAATAGTTGGATTGGACTATTTAATTGATATGTGAATTACTTGTTTAGTTGGACTAAATAATTAAATACACTTTGGAAAGAGCATTTTTCATGGACTCGGCCCAAATTGGTGTGTTGACCTTTTGACCTAATTGGTCAAATATCAAAAGATGCGTGTGACCTTATTTGATTAAAGGTTGGTGGCGCATTTTTGTTTGTATTATTTAATTATTAGGAAATTCGTTTTCTTAGATAATTATTTAATATGTGATTTATCTTTTATTTGTTAAATGATAATTCATGGAATATTAGATAATAATATGATTTATCTTAATTTGTTTGAGATAATCATTTTATTTATCTTTTATTTGGAAAAAGGATTAATGTAATAATTATCTCTTAATTATTTAATCCTTGGAGGTTAAGTTTTACTCTCCTATATAAAGAGAGTTCTTCCAAGCCTTTTAAAACACACTATTCACGTCACTATTCACAAGAGAAATTGGCTGAAAATTTGGCCTCAATTTAGGAGGGTTGAGTTGGAATAATCTTCGGATTATTCCGGTAGCATATCAAGGAGGTCCGCGGGTGGGAAACACCATCCACACAGTGTTCTTTGGGAGACACACGTTGGAAGGCTGTGGCTTCTCAAATACGTGTTCTTGGAGATCTATCGTTCTTGGAGTTAAGCACCATAAAAAGGTAGGCTCCCAAACCCCCTTGTAGTTTAGATCTTAAATTTATGTTCTTTGTTTCGTTTAGATCTAGATCGATGCATTCATTGCAGTAATCGGGTCAATCTATGATTGATCCGACGATATTACTTCTAACAAGTGGTATCAGAGCCTTTGATCTAACGATCAAAGTATATGAATTTTAGATCTTGGAGTGGAAAAGCATGTTTTAGATGTTTTATTTCGTTTTTTTTGGTAAAATTCGAATTTAATCATGATTGTATGCTTGTGATTGTTGTGGTTGAAGAGATGGATTGTGGTTGGTATTGTTTACTCGTTAGATCTATTGTAAACTCATATAAATTCGTTTATATGAGTATAGGAAATTTTGTAATTTTAATTTCCTAGAAGTAGATCTGTTTTGTTGCTGTTCCGGTTTTTATATTTTCCCGGAGTTTGATCCGTTGAAACGATAATTCCTCTGGTCAGAATGAAGAATAAAAGTTGAAGAACATGCCCTCAAAATTTCGTGACGATCGGAGTAGATCTCGATGTCCGATCGCTGATATAAAGTTGCTGCTGTAACAGAAAAGCACAGCAGGCATTAAAACCCTAGCTGTGAGTTCGTCGAATTTCTGGACGAGATTGGACCGTTGAAACGAAGATCCGACCGTTCATATCGACTACCATGGAGTTATGAACAAGCCCTAAAAATTTAAGGTCGATCGGGATTTGTCTCGATGCCCGATCGTCCCCAGGAAGACACTGTTGCGCCGCAGTTATAAACAGATGCAGCAGTTAGATCGGCGGATTGCTGGAGAAAATTCGACCATTGAAACGAAGATCCAACCGTTCAGATTGAAGTATGCGGAATGAAGAACAGATCCATAAAGTTTCATGACGATCAAGGTTCGTTTGGATTTCCGATCACCGATAATACGCAGCAGCAGCAAATTAGAAAATAGTAAACCCTAGTTAGGGTTTGTGTTTTTTTTTAATAGGTTAGATACGGGGGTACCAACGATCCATCTCGGTGTTTATTTTTCGTTATTTTTCGTGTATGATCGAAAATTGTATGATATAACCGAAAATTGCCATGACTTGCATCTTCATGATTCCACTCCAATGCATACACGTAGTTTTAATTTCAATTAAAATAGACGTGTATAACTCGAATAATTAGTATGAATGCTTATTAATTTAATATGTGGTAGTTAAATAATAAGTAGCTAATTATAAAAACCGAGGACCCGGGTTTATGTCAATCGTTTACGATTTTAGTGATGGATTCTCGGTGAATCCCACTTGGATAAATCGTTGAGCTTTTCGGTGATGGCTTCTTAGTGAACCCACCTTAAACAGAAACGATATTACGCTTTGGGTACAATTTAGAAATCGGAGAATCTTAGTACATGGGTTCGGAAATGGTCTAACCATGGTTGGGCGAGTTCAACCGAGCTTCGCTCAATCGACTCCCTCCACGTGTGATGTGCATTCTGATTCGACGGACTTAGCATAGCCGATAAGCCTTCGGGCTAAACGGGGCTTCTCTTGCCGGATTGGCCTGAACTGTCACATATGTTCCAACGAATAAGACGGCGTAGGCTTGCCTACATAACCGACCCTATTCGGAGTACTTTGATTTGTTGTTTCTTATTGTCAAGACCGCAACCGTAATTAGTAAACCCACCACTTTTTCAGAATATTGAGTGGGAGCGGGGAAGGCGACAGCCAACCCCACGGCCTCTACTATAAATGCAAGCACGTGAGAGAAGGGTGACGCCTCGAGCCGCTTTGATTCGGCCCCTGCGGGGTGGTGTTCGCCCTATCAAAATTCAAGGCTTGGTTTCCGAAAGGATAGGATTTCGGGTACTCGTTGAGTCACTGACCGACCTTGCGGCGGTATACTCGGGGCGTACTTTGAGATCTGATATAGTAGGTCACACTCTTTATGGATATTTTTGAAATATCTAGGCTAGAAAAGGAAGGTAATCAATGATTAAGGTCCGGGATGTCTGATTCCCGTGAGATGTTTGATTCTTGAAGATTAATCATTGAGAGAGATTGTCTCAGTTTAATCGTCGCCTCTTTGACTGACCCTGCGGCGGCACTGAGGTGTGAGATTAAATCCTTGGAATGGTAGGATAGACTTTATAGTTTATTATTCCTAAAATAAATCTAGTAGTGAAAATTTATTTTTTGAATTTAAGTTTCTGTCATTTTATTTACAACTAAACCTCTAGGTTACTAAACTGTTAGTAATAGGACTTCAATAAAAATGTGGAAAGTAACAAGTACGTTGTAATTATCAATAAATGCAGTTAACTTTTCGGAAGAAATTTTTCTCTTGAGCCTTTAAAACTTAAGTGACATAGTACAGGTGTGTCACGGGTGTCACTCGTGTTGAACGAGAGACGACCATACTTAGTTTACAAAAGATGACATAGGACTATCAGATAAAATTCATTTAGTGAATTTTAAAAGTGTAATTACACATCAAATTTCTAATTGAAAATTTGGAAAATCATATACATAAGGCGTTGCTAGTTAGACGGTATTTGGAACCGATAAACTAGTGGGAGCCTTAGTCTTATGATTTGTTGTTTTTCTGAATAATTAGAAATGTGTAATGGAATGCACAAGAGTTTCTCCATTCATTGGAAAAACAAGAATACGCGTTACTAGTTAGACAAAGATTTGGGCGATAAACTAGTGGGAGCTTAGTTCGGGGATTTTACGATCTTTGAAAAATCATAAATACAAAGTGTTGCTAGTTAGGCGGTATTTGGAACCGATAAACTAGTCGGAGCTTTGGTCTTATAATTTGACGATTAGAAAACCGATAGTCCAAGCAAGTAACATCTGAACGTCCCACGGTTCAAGAGTAGTGTCTACTCACACGAATCGCTTGTTCAAGACTCAAGCTTCCATCTAAGGAAAGTCGAGAATGGGAAAGAATGTTTATACGTGTTAGTCATCTAAACTAAGTAGTTTTAAGGCTAAACCGGAAAATTAATTGGAAATTAGGAGATAAGGAAAGTGATTTGGATCAAGCGACCAATGCATCCTTAAATTTTCCCAAAAGCTAAGTTCTTTGGAAGAACTAGGTAGCTTTGCATTAAACGATAAATAAAATAGACAACGGGCGATTATTTGAGATAGACTAGTGGGAGTGATACAAGGAAATGAATCTTGGATTCAATTCTTGAGTATCACGAAAAAATTAATTTTCTGTTTTGGATTCGTTGGAGCAGCGTATTCATTTTCAATAGGGTAATTTGTTTGTCTTATTGACGATGAATATAACATTCATAAGCGCGAATCCAAGACTCGTACTTTTGTTTGATAAAGTCGAAACCACTAAGCATTCTTTGAAAGGTATTAATAACGCATCTTAAAACTATATAAACGCAAATGGTTTCCGTATTTAGATAAACACTTCTTTATATACTATTAATTAGTGAATATTCTCCAACGATAAGATCTGCCAGATGGCTTAGGTGATTCCTATCTCCTACCAAAGGAACCACGTCTCAAAGGAACAATGCCTAAGTTTCCTTTCAATCGGGAAAGGGTAATAGATTTAAAGAAGTTACATAGCTTGTTCATATCAACCTTCAGGTCATATGAAAGATACAAGCTAGTGGGAGCTTCGAGTAGTGACATATTGTCGATAACTACTCGAAACTCCGGTAAGTTTATTCAAAAATATTTGGAGAAATCTCTGATTTCACTGAGAGATAGAGTATTCCATACTCGAGAAATAGGTTGTTGCGTAGTCTTGGGATCGATGCTCACCGCCTCCCAATGGAATGTTTTCACTAAGGGATACACCATAAATTTGCCTTATATAGTTATTGATGTGCTACGATACACTGCTGAACTCATTTAAGATATTGGTTGCAAAATAACGGTTGTAATAAAAAACCGAGAAGTCTACCTAAAAGATGCCTACGCATTTGTGGATAAAGGAGTGAATTTGGTTTACCCCACTTCCGTATATAGAGGCATTTAGCACCGAGTGCTTGAAGGTAGGACTGGAAATTTTGCGTACACGTTCAGGACGTGAAATATCTTAATGCATTGAGTAAAGGTTGGTTATAAAACTCGTAAAATCAGAGAATGACGGTTATACTGTCAAACTCGGTCTGATAAAGTCTATAAATAACAACCTTGGATCTTAAAGATTGTACTCAAGATTTTACTAACTGATTTGTTCAGTCCACATCCAACACCGGCAGTTGGTGACAACACTAATAAAAACTACTAAACTAGATCAAGATATCGATCCACCCAAAATGCAAGTGGGAGTATGGTTTGTCCATTACCCATTGCAGACCCTTCTGATCTATAGGGCGATTGATGACCTATAATCCTTTGTGGGTGTGTGTAGGATCCTGATCATAGAGGTTGGTTAAAAGCCATAACTTTGTGAATGGAGTATGATACTCCACCTCTGTTGAGACTCTTGTAGAACCACCTCGAGTATCTCAGGGCCCGTGGGAGTAATTGGAACTACACGGAGAAGAGTCGAATGAATAGGAAAGTTTAACTTTCAATAGCAAAGTTTGAGTAATTTAGGGGTGATTCCTAAAGGTAGAGAGTTAACCGGACCGTGATCTCTCTTATCACTCGATCTTGCTTGATTTACGTCGAGAGCGGGAAATGGGGTGATTCCCTAAGACTTTCTTGCCGAACAACGGAATCTGAATTCATTCGAAATGAAGGGTTTTAGCTAAGAACAAATAACGGATTCGTTACAAAGCATAAAATAGGGGTGATTCCCAAGACCTTTTGCGAGACTAACGGTATCTTAATTTATTCGAGAAGAACCTTTGGCGGGATGCCCTATAGCTTATATCCTTCGGGGTTAAAGCAAACCTCTAGGTCATTTCAAAGTCATATATTTTAATATGTGGACTTGACCAGAATGTTGATAAGTCTTTTGTAGACTTGGCATCAATATTAGTAAAGTAGTATGTAGATTAGTGTTTGTGAATGGTAACACTGAAACAGTTGGAAACAACATGGGTGTGTTATTTGAAGTCAGAGTCTGACATGCCATCGGGATTCATTCTAAAGGATTTGATTCGCTCAAATCCGCAAGAATCGATCATTGGCAATCCCATCCATTCACCTGGTTAAGATATTCTTGCATTTATGCAACATTCAACGATGTAGTCTACTCTACCTCTCAGGAATGGTTATCTAAACCTGAGGATGAATACGAAATGGGATGTTTAGTGAATCCTCAAGTATCTTCGGGAGAATAAGGAATAATATGCTAGTATATTCAGGTGCAAACTAGAATATAAGTGATGACACTGATTCTGACTTTAGGTCAGATGAAGGATGATCGTTAAGTCGATTTCGTCCTCGAATGGTGTTGAATCAAAGGCATATTGATATCGTATCACCGGATTAGATGGAAAGCGGCGTTTGATCCCAAATATTGACTCAAGCCGACATCCTACCTAATCAGTGTACCAAGTCACATGGTATTCGGACTCTGAGTACGCGCCGGGTCACTGACCTACCCTGCGGCGGCACACTCCGGTCGTGCTTGGAAGGATGAATTACTAAGATGCGCTTGGAGGGTGCAGATTTGAGGATTCGTCTCACTTGTTTTGAGCAAGTGGGAGAATGTTGTAGATATAGATAAATAAGGGTGTGCTCTAAAACAATTAATCCACTTGCCTTTCGTGCAAGTGGGAGATTATAGTGTGGTGCCCGAATGACAATTATCTAATTGTTTTAGGACAGAATAAATAATTCATCTTAATTATATGCAGTTATGCTTATATTAAGACACTACTGAAAACCCTAAGTACCTCGTTTATGTAATCACATAACTCAGTGTATGCCTATACACAAGAGGATTGAGTTAGTGAGATGTACTTAAAATTAACTTAGTCCGTAGCGTTTATTAATCTGAGTATGGGTCTCATGATTAATTTGCTATTAATGCGCCCAGAACACTTTAGGTGTGACAGTCTTATCCGGACTGTCGGTAATAGGGTACCTAGTGGGGCATTTATATATGATGATAATCATATACGACTGGACCGATTTGATTTGAGTTCTCGATATAATTCCGTAATCGAGAAGTTTTATCGAATCACAAGATGATCATATATGGATTAATCTTAATCTGAGGTGATCACAGGCATTTAACGCTTAGACTAGGGTAGTGTTTGATGTGTTAGTAAGGATCACTTGAAGTATGTGGCCCAACACTTCTCGTTGGCTCTATTCAGGATGAGTGAGTAGTCCGTGCTATCACGAGATATGGAATCCATTCCTTCCTCGGGAAGTAGATGACCGATTCCACTTATTTGTTGACCCTAGAAACTGATCGATCGGCCGAGTTCATATTATATTGAATATGAACTAATTGATCACTAGGAGGTTAATGGTAAATAAGGATAATATGTTTCGAGAAGGGTTTACGGAAATATCCCGAATCGAAGTGAACAGTCTATGGAGGATTTATCCGTATGTAATGATTATATCAGTGGACGCTTTCGACTCATAAATTGAGTGTAAGTTATCTATATTCGATAGAGTTCAGTTTCGGGTTTATGGAGGTGTAATCCCGAAGTTAATAGGTTGGATATAATTATTCTGTTTGACGAATAATTTTTATTCGATTTATTGTAGCTACTGAATATGGGTCCATGGTCCCCGACGTGGCTCCTAACATAGCATATAGGTTTCTCGTCGTTGCACCTCAATTATAATTAAATAGTTGGATTGGACTATTTAATTGATATGTGGATTACTTGTTTAGTTGGACTAAATAATTAAATACACGGAAAAGACATTTTTCATGGACTCGGCCCAAATTGGTGTGTTGACCTTTTGACCTAATTGGTCCAATATCAAAAGATGCGTGTGACCTTATTTGATTAAAGGTTGGTGGCGCATTTTTGTTTGTATTATTTAATTATTAGGAAATTCGTTTTCTTAGATAATTATTTAATATGTGATTTATATTTTATTTGTTAAATGATAATTCATGGAATATTAGATAATAATATGATTTATCTTAATTTGTTTGGGATAATCATTTTATTTATCTTTTATTTGGAAAAAGGATTAATGTAATAATTATCTCTTAATTATTTAATCCTTGGAGGTTAAGTTTTACTCTCTATATAAAAGAGAGTTCTTCCAAGCCTTTTAAAACACACTATTCACGTCACTATTCACAAGAGAAATTGGCTGAAAATTTCGGCCTCTATTCTTAGGGTTCGAGTTGGAATAATCTTCGGGATTATTCCGGTAGCATATCAAGGAGGTCCGGCGGTGGGAAACACCATCCACCTGGTGTTGCTGGGAGACAAACGTTGGAAGACTGTGGCTTCTCAAATACGTGTTCTTGGAGATCTATCGTTCTTGGAGTTAAGCACCATAAAAAGGTAGGCTCCCAAACCCCCTTGTAGTTTAGATCTTAAATTTATGTTCTTTGTTTCGTTTAGATCTAGATCTGATGCATTCCGCTGCGTAATCGGGTCAATCTATGATTGATCCGACGATATTACTTCTAACACCTACGTGGGGCATTTATATATGATGGCATTCATATAGGACTGGACCGATTTAATCTGAATTTCTCGATATAATTCCGTAATCGAGGAATCTTATTAAATCATTAGATGATCATATATGGATCAACCTTAATCCTGAGGTGATCACAGAGTCTTTGCTTGTCCCGGGTAGTGTTTGATGTGTTAGTTACGGTTCACTTAAATATGTGTTCCAAGCCACTTCTCATTGGCACTATCTCCGGATGAGTGAGTAGTTCTGATTTTCACAGACATGGAATCCATTCATTCATGCGGGAAGTAGAGAGACAGTCCCCTTATTTGTTAGCCCTAAGAAAGTGATCGATCCCGGGAGTTCGCATTTGACTAATTAGCTACTAGTCAGATATGTGCACTAATTGATCATCAGGGGGTTGATGGTAAATAAGGATAAGATATTCTGAGTCGGGTTCACGGAGACTTCCCACTCAGAATGGACAGTCTATGGAGGGTTAATCTGTAACACCCCAAATTATTGGGTTGTAGCGGGACACATAAGATACTATATTTGGTCATATTAATTACGGTGGCCGTTCTAAAATAAACAAATGAAAAGATATTATAACCTCTTTATTATTATTTTTGTTTGTAAATAACCGTACAAATAGTAGATATATACACACGCCTAACTCTTTCTTTTTCAAAAGTAATGATTAGTTTGTATATTTATCTATATATATACACGCATTACACGCGTCTAACTCTTCTAATTGTTCCAAACTAATGATTACACATCTACCTCCTTTTCTTTCTTTCAAAAGGATAATGATTAGTTTTATATATATATATATATATATATATATATATATATATATATATATATATATATATATATATATATATAAAAATTGATATATATAGTTATGCACGTCCATATCCTTTTTTTGTCAACTTAATGATTAGGTTAAGATGATAGCCGATTTACGTGAGGTTGGTTTCTTGAAGATAATTTGTAAACAAATTATGTGTTTAATTTAAGGATAATGTGTAGGTTTGAATATCAAAATTTAGGATAAACTAATATCAAAATTAAGAGATAAGAGATAAGAGATAAAGTTAAATCAAAATTTTGAATATTGAAGTAGGACTTATCCATAGAAGTTTAGTACTATAAATAGGACATGGGACTTGACTCCTTAGCACACAAAAAAAGAGAGAAAAAGTAACTCTTCTAGCAGACGGTCGAAGGAAGGATAGTTGGAGCGAAATTGTGACTGTGAGTTCCATTTTTTTTCTAAGTTATATTTTCTCCCTCGGTTCTTATTTTTATTTTATTGCAAAATCTACGTGTCATATACCCAAGGATCTCTAAAGTATTAAATGCATTTCAGGGACCTAGCTTTTGGATCGACCACTTGACAGTATTAATTTCCACTTGTAAATATTATGTTACTGTGTCCTACTTTTCCCTTTTTCTTTGCTTCTCTGCTAAACTCCGTCCTTTCATGTATACAATTTAGATCCCTTTTTTTTCGGCAGGTGAAAATTTGTTTTTTTTTTGTCAATCCTAGTTATATTTTAATGTTATATTTTATTTCTGTTGTCAAATGATCTTAACATAGTAGAATATAGATTTATTATTCTTTTATAAAATTAACGATACCAATTTTTTTTTTAAACGGTTAATGTTTGTAAGTTGATGGTCGTATTTTATCTTCTCATCATTATATTTGTTATTATTTATTTCCTATAAATGCTTTAGTACCTAAGTATTGCTCATAACTATTTTACACACACTAAAACCGTAGCTTTTGGTTTTGACATTCTGCTCAGTCTTTCTATTAGCCGATGAGTGGCTTATTTTATTCATTTTTTTTCTTAAACGATTTATTTTAAAAGAATACTCATTAGTTGGATCTAGATTTGTTAGAATTTTTGGGTTAAAAAAATTACGATACATTTTGTTTACTCGGAATATATATAGCATATTCTATTTCAAATGTACGAAAAATTGACAGACTCTTGGCTTTCAACAATTACTAGTTTAGCTTTAAATGCTTATAAGTTGACAATTATATAATCATCCGAAATATATTCCAAGGAGGATTTGAATTTTAATAGGTTCCTCGTTTAATATTTTTGCAATAAGTGTTATGTATATATGATATGTAATCTAATTTCCATTTGAATAATAGTTGTCATGATAAATTCTTATAAAGTTTGGTTTTGACATACATAGTTTATCGTGAAATTAATGAAAAGATCATCATGATAACCAATTCTTGTTCCTGCTTGATGCAAAACTCTTAGCGACTAGGTGAGTTTGGGTTATTGCACCGCAAAACGGCTAGTCACCGGTCTCGGGGCCTCTTGACCTTGGTTCATCGACAGTCCTAGAGTGATGGTACCAAAAATTTTCCCCGATGTTCCATGTGCATGGCCGGGAAAGCAAGGGCCGACGGTTATGTCATGGTTCAGAGGGCAATGAGGGTTGGCTGGAGCCTTTTGGGAGGTTCACTAGGCGATAGTCTGAATCCTTTCCCTGACAATCGGCCGGAGTTGTCAGGCAATTGCTTGCTTGCTTGTGAAGTGCGGTAGAAAAACATGTTGGAGTAGGGTGGTAATGACTCATCGGCTAAGGTAAACCGTGTCGACTTGAGTACGCCTAATTTCAAGAGAATTGCTTTATATTTTGCAAATAGCATATGTTTGTCATGTACTAACTACAATTAAGTGCGAGTAAAGGAAAAAGCCTTTTGTTGTAACATTTTAACGGTTTTGAAACTATTATTTTGTATATAAAATTTCACGGGCACACACTGGAACTCACTGCTTTTTAGCTCACACGCTTGTGAAATGTTTTCTTAGGTTTGGAGGAAGAATACCAGGGTGGTGAGGTAAGCGTGGTAACCTTGGAGGTCGTTTCGGGAGAGGAGTAGGCGAGAAGTTCAACGTGGATCTGGCGACTTAGTGTCAAGCTTGATATTTGTTTTTCAAGACTTTTTGAGTTTCATGTTTCCAAAGTAATAAGAGTTTGACGATGTTCTTTCATTTTGGAGTCGCGACATTTTATTTTATTTTCTGGATTTAGTAATGTTTGAATAAAGATCTAGTTCCCTCAATCCTTTTCTTGAGAATTTAGTACTTGGGCGGTGGATCGCCGGCTTGTCCCTTTGACTAGACCCCAGTGGACCCTAGGGGTCGGGGATAGGCCTATTACAGTTGGTATCAGAGACAGGTTTGATAGAGGTGTTAGGATAAGGATCCATAAGAACTTGATTTTAGATGAGGGAACATAGGAAGAACTCGCTTTATAAAACTTAAAACCTAGTATAAGATAAACTCCTTGCTTTTATGTTGTTTCTCTTTTTTTGATATTGTATCTTTCAGGAAATGGCTTCTCCACTGAACATTGGGTCAACAAGTGGGCAAGCTAAACCAAAGAAAAGGGTGGGGGCGATCAGGACTTTTCCCCCAAATATAAATGGGCCAATCTGGAAGAATGCTGAGGAAAATGGTCAAGAGGGAACTTCTATGGAACGTACTAATGAGGAGCTGCACAAAGACCTACCTGTTGATGTCATCGTGGTGGAAGACGATGATTCCGAACCTGAGGAAGACCCTGAAGAAGAGGACCCTGAGGAGGGTGACCCTGAAGGAGAAGGAGATCATGAGGTAGAAACAAACATGGAGCATGAAGACACGCCAACTCCGGCGTATATTCCGGAACCCCAGCCAGACCCGATGATGGAAGACCATGGCCCCCCGATTTGGGGAGTAACACCATTAGAGGTTGTTTACCTCTATGACCCCTTGACAATCCGGGGTAGACCGTATCACTGGGCCAATGGATACGAAAAGCGAGTTTGGGACGAATGTTTGGCCCTACGAGATGAAATTCGGGACTTGAAAGTGGAATTATGTGATGCGAAGAGGAAGATCGAACACATGAGACAGGGGATTATGTGATAGGCTGATTCTTTTGCAATATATTTTTTTTTTTAGGAAATAACCTTTTGGCTTGGATAATTTTATTTGGTAATAAATACTTTGGCAATTTTTGGTGATTGATATTAATAAAATTATTATGATGAATACTATTATCATTATTCTCTTCTTTTCTCTTACTTTTACGGTCCGAGATGGTTGTAGGCTCGAGAGATATTAAACGTTAACTCCTTGCAGATGGCACGACGCAATACACGGGTGAACTACCGCAACATGATTCAGGGTGGCGGCTCTCAAGGAGGAAGGAACTTGGACGAGAATGAGCCGGTGGAAAGGTTGGTCCTGGAAGAAGACCCAAATCCGAATGACGAACAGGAAAACGTCGAACAAACCCAAGGCAACGTCAATCAGCAGAACATTCCAGGGGTAGACCCAACCTTAGTCGCCATCCTAGGACAACCGAAAGTCTCAGAACCTTATTGGCCAATGATCGTAACGGGCCTCATGGGCCAGAACCGGCATATGGGAAATGGAGGAGGCCAGTCAACCAAGATGAGGACAGACAGCTTGAACGCTTTCTAAAGTTTGGTCCCCCGGAATTTTTCGGTACTCCAGATCAAGCTGACCAAGCGGAGAGATGGTTGGAAAGGATGGAAGATATTTTCGCCGCCCTTGATATGGGGATCGACGAGAAGTGACGTCATGGCATTCAAATTCGGGGCGATGCTGGGGATTGGTGGCGAGTATCGAAGGCGCCGGGAAGGACTAAATAGACCAATGACATGGAATGCTTTCACAGAGCGCTTTACAACCGCTTCATACCCACGTGGTAAGAAACCAAAAGGAAGAGGAATTTATGAATCAAGCGAGGTTCCATGACGGTAACTCAGTATGAGGCAAAATTCACTAAACTTTCCAAGTATTGTCAGCGGTTGGTAAACACCGAAGATCACCGAACTAACAAATTCCTGAATGGATTGAGGCATGAACTTCAGACAGCCATGGCTGTAATACCTCCTACGACTTATAAGGCAGCGGTAGAGGCAGCCACAAGGATAGAAATTAAGAGGAGGAATGAAACTAATGCTCGCCAGGCTGCTCAAGCTCGACAGGCAACAAAGCGGGCTTTTCCTTTTGATGAAGGATCTTTATCTGTCGAGGGAAAGAAACAAAGGGCGCCTGCACCCGCCCCAAATGCTACACCAGCAGCTGCCTCAACGGTCCCTACAGTGGTGTGTTCATTCTGTGGAAAGATGGGACATATCGATACGCAATGCCGAAGGAAGTTGGGATTGTGCTTATTTTGTGGGAGTAAGGATCACATAGCTCGAGATTGTACATTCAGAGCAAACCGCCTGGCACAAACCACTGAACCCGCACCAAGAGTGGCCCCGCAACAAAATGGAAAGCCAGGCAATGGAGGGAGAAAGCCCCAAGTGAATGCTAAAGTCTTTGCCCTGGCACAGGAGGACGTAACGGACGATGCAAACGTGGTGGAAGGTACGGTACTTATTCTTGGTCTTAAGGCTAAAATTTTGATCGATTCTGGTGCATCTAATTCTTTTGTGGCTACCAATTTCGCATCTAAGTAGAAATTTGTTGAAGAGGAACTCCCACATATGGTAGTAGTAGTCAATACCCCACCGCGCTTAGGATGGTAACCGATAAAATTCATAAAAATTGTGTAATGATCATAAATGGTAGGAGTATGAATGTAGACTTGATATCACTTCCAATGAAGGGATACGATGTGATCCTCGGAATGGATTGGCTTTCAAGAAATTTCGCACAGGTGGATTGCAATGAAAAAAATGGTACGATTCTGTGAGCCTGGAAAGCAGAAGTGACATTTTACGGAGATAGACGCCAAAAGGGAGTCTTTGTTAACTACGGAACCGAGGCCAAAGAAGGGACAAAACAAAGCTGCCTCGCGTATTTAGCTGCTCCGCCTAAACGGCCGCCAAGCATTTTTGAGGTAGACATAGTCAAGGACTTTGAGGATGTCTTCCCGGAAAAGTTGCCCTCATTACCACCAGAGCGTGAAGTGGAGTTCACCATTGAATTGACGCCTGGAACTGAACCAATTTCTAAGACCCCATATAGGATGCCGCCTAAGGAGCTCAAAGAACTAAAAGCGCAGCTGGAGGAATTGTTAGAGATGGGCTTCATACGACCAAGTACTTCGCCCTGGGGTGCACCTGTCCTATTTGTTAAAAAGAAGGATGGGAGTATGAGACTCTGCATTGACTATAGAGGGTTGAACAATGTGACTGTAAAGAATAAGTACCCCTTGCCCCATATTGATGGGTTGTTTGACCAGTTACAAGGGTGTGGGTGGTACTCGAAATTAGACTTGCGGCAAGGATATCACCAAGTAAGAATCAAAGAGGAAGACATATCCAAGACAGCCTTTAACACCAGGTATGGGCATTTTGAGTTTGTAGTAATGCCTTTTGGCTTAACAAATTCACCTGCGGTATTTATGGACCTTATGCATCGGGTCTTTCGCCCATATGTGGATAGGTTCGTCGTCATTTTTATAGATGATATTTTAGTGTACTCTAAGACTAAGGAAGAGCATAGTGAACATTTAAAGATTGTATTGCAAGTACTAAAGGAGAATAAGTTGTATGCTAAGTTTGGAAAATGTGAGTTTTGGCTAGAAAAGGTGGCTTTCCTAGGTCATGTAATCTCGAGAGAAGGTATTTCGGTTGACCCTGCAAAGGTGGAAGCAGTGAGTAAGTGGAGTGCCCCGAAATCGGTCACTGAGATTCGAAGTTTTCTCGGCATGGCAGGATACTATCGCAGATTCATCCAGATTTCTCAAAATTGCCGCCCGATGACTCGGCCGCTGCGTAAAAGCGCCCGCTTAGATGGGATGCCAAGTGCGAAGACAGCTTCAAGAATTAAAGAGGCGCTTAACTACAAGACCAATATCGTGTTACCCGAATCTGGGCAACCTTATGTGATTTTTACGGATGCTTCAAAGGAAGGACTTGGTGCCGTACTTATGCAAGGTGATAAGGTGGTTGCTTACGCCTCAAGGAAGTTGAAGCAAAATGAGCTAAATTATCCCACTCATGATATCGAGCTTGCGTACCATAGTTTTCGCCTAAAGAGATGGAGACATTATTTGTATGGAGAGGAATTCCAAATCTTTACAGATAACAAAAGTCTGAAGTACCTCTTCTCTCAAAAGGATCTTAATATGCGGCAAAGAAGGTGGATGGAATTTCTGGAAGAATTCAAATGCCCAATTAACTACCATCCTGGAAAAGCTAACGTAGTTGCCGATGCGCTAAGTAGGAATGTTGTAGTAGCAGCTATGAGAGTGCAAGAGTGGGATATGCTAGAAGAATTAAGTAGATGGAAACTAGAAAGAGTAAATGATGGATTGGTCCTTGCAAATATCAAGATTGAGTCAGAGCTGACAAATGAAATCCGTAGGGAGCAGGATCATGATGACAACTTAGGGAACATCAAGTCCAAGGTTGGAACAGAGAAAGCAAAGGATTTTGAATTGGACGGCACTGGAACATTGACGTTCAGAGGAAGAGTGTGTATACCCGATAAAAAGGACCTAAAATCTAAGATTCTGGAGGAAGCACACCGATCCCGGTATACTATTCACCCTGGCGAGACAAAAATGTACCATGATTTGAAACAACAATTTTGGTGGCAAGGAATGAAGAACGACATTGCCCGAAAGTTGTTTCCTCCTGTCTAAGTTGCCAAAGGATAAAAGCAGAGCATAAGAGACCGGGAGGCAAACTACAACCTTTACCCATACCGGAGTGGAAGTGGGAACACATTTCGATGGACTTTGTCACCGGCCTTCCAAGATCAGGGAGCGGGAAGGACGCAGTCTGGGTAATCGTTGATCGCCTCACTAAAACCGCCCACTTTTTGCCGATCAGTATTAAGGACTCATTGGACAAACTAGCTTCGCAATATGTAAAAGAAATAGTAAGATTGCATGGCGTACCAGTGACGATAGTCTCGGACCGAGATCCAAGATTTACATCCAAATTTTGGCCTAAGTTTCAGAACGCAATGGGGACAAAACTCAACTTTAGTACGGCTCATCATCCACAAACAGATGGACAGTCTGAACGAACCATACAAACCTTGGAGGACATGTTGCGAGCATGTGTTTTGGATTTTGGTGAGAAATGGATTGATTGTTTGGCTTATGCGGAATTTGCCTATAATAATAGCTATCACTCATCCATTGGAATGGCCCCATACGAGGCTTTGTATGGGCGACGTTGCCGTACACCTCTTTTCTGGGAGGAAGTAGGAGAACGTAGGGTGTTACCCGAAGACCTTCTAGCCGAAATTGACGAAACAGTTAAGAAGGTACGACTCATACAGGAGAACTTGAAAACCGCACAAAGCCGCCAGAAAAGTTATGCCAATAACCGTCGTAGGGAATTGGAATTTGACGTTGGGGATAAGGTGTTTCTTAAGGTAAGTCCGAACCGTGGAATTTCTCGACTACCCAAGAAAGGAAAGCTGAGCCCAAGATTTCTAGGTCCATATGGGATACTCAAACGAGTAGGGGCTACAACCTATCAATTGAATCTACCAACGCCCCTTTCCGGGTTACATAACGTATTTCATGTCTCCCGCCAAGGAAGTATGTACCGTCCCCCTGACCATGTCCTTACCAAGAAAGTATACCTGCAGTATTGATAGTAACCTTGCATACGCCAAACTCCCCTCAAAATCGTGGACAAGCGGGTCCGGAAGTCTGCGTCGGAAGGACATTCCTATGGTGCGTGTCCATTGGAAACATCATGGCATAGAGGAAGCAACTTGGGAGTTGGAGAAGAACTTCCGACAACAATACCCGCATCTTTTTGAAGGTACGAATTTCGAGGACGAAATTTTCTTAAGGGGGGGAGGTTGTAACACCCCAAATTATTGGGTTGTAGCGGGACACATAAGATACTATATTTGGTCATATTAATTACGGTGGCCGTTCTAAAATAAACAAATGAAAAGATATTATAACCTCTTTATTATTATTTTTGTTTGTAAATAACCGTACAAATAGTAGATATATACAGACGCCTAACTCTTTCTTTTTCAAAAGTAATGATTAGTTTGTATATTTATCTATATATATACACGCACACACGTCTAACTCTTCTAATTGTTCCAAACTAATGATTACACATCTACCTCCTTTTCTTTCTTTCAAAAGGATAATGATTAGTTTTATATATATATATATATATATATATATATATATATATATATATATATATATATATGTATATATATATATAAAATTGATATATATAGTTATGCACGTCCATATCCTTTTTGTCAACTTAATGATTAGGTTAAGATGATAGCCGACGCATGAGGTTGGTTTTTGAAGATAATTTGTAAACAAATTATGTGTTTAATTTAAGGATAATGTGTAGGTTTGAATATCAAAATTTAGGATAAACTAATATCAAAATTAAGAGATAAGAGATAAGAGATAAAGTTAAATCAAAATTTTGAATATTGAAGTAGGACTTATCCATAGAAGTTTAGTACTATAAATAGGACATGAGACTTGACTCCTTAGCACACAAAAAAGAGAGAAAAAGTAACTTTTCTAGAGACGGTCGAAAGAAGGATAGTTGGAATAAATTGTGATCATGAGTTCCATTTTTTTCTAAGTTATATTTTCTCCTCGGTTCTTATTTTTATTTTATTGCAAAATCTACGTGTCATATACCCAAGGATCTCTAAAGTATTAAATGCATTTCAGGGACCTAGCTTTTGGATCGACCACTTGACAGTATTAATTTCCACTTGTAAATATTATGTTACTGTGTCCTACTTTTCCCTTTTTCTTTGCTTCTCTGCTAAACTCCGTCCTTTCATGTATACAATTTAGATCCCTTTTTTTTCGGCAGGTGAAAATTTGTTTTTTTTTGTCAATCCTAGTTATATTTTAATGTTATATTTTATTTCTGTTGTCAAATGATCTTAACATAGTAGAATATAGATTTATTATTCTTTTATAAAATTAACGATACCAATTTTTTTTTTAAACGGTTAATGTTTGTAAGTTGATGGTCGTATTTTATCTTCTCATCATTATATTTGTTATTATTTATTTCCTATAAATGCTTTAGTACCTAAGTATTGCTCGCAACTATTTTACACACACTAAAACCGTAGCTTTTGGTTTTGACATTCTGCTCAGTCTTTCTATTAGCCGATGAGTGGCTTATTTTATTCATTTTTTTTCTTAAACGATTTATTTTAAAAGAATACTCATTAGTTGGATCTAGATTTGTTAGAATTTTTGGGTTAAAAAATTACGATACATTTTGTTTACTCGGAATATATATAGCATATTCTATTTCAAATGTACGAAAAATTGACAGACTCTTGGCTTTCAACAATTACTAGTTTAGCTTTAAATGCTTATAAGTTGACAATTATATAATCATCCGAAATATATTCCAAGGAGGATTTGAATTTTAATAGGTTCCTCGTTTAATATTTTTGCAATAAGTGTTATGTATATATGATATGTAATCTAATTTCCATTTGAATAATAGTTGTCATGACAGTCTTATAAAGTTTGGTTTTGACATACATAGTTTATCGTGAAATTAATGAAAAGATCATCATGATAACCAATTCTTGTTCCTGCTTGATGCAAAACTCTTAGCGACTAGGTGAGTTTGGGTTATTGCACCGCAAAACGGCTAGTCACCGGTCTCGGGGCCTCTTGACCTTGGTTCATCGACAGTCCTAGAGTGATGGTACCAAAAATTTTCCCCGATGTTCCATGTGCATGGCCGGGAAAGCAAGGGCCGACGGTTATGTCATGGTTCAGAGGGCAATGAGGGTTGGCTGGAGCCTTTTGGGAGGTTCACTAGGCGATAGTCTGAATCCTTTCCCTGACAATCGGCCGGAGTTGTCGAGCAATTGCTTGCTTGCTTGTGAAGTGCGGTAGAAAAACATGTTGGTAGTAGGGTGGTAATGACTCATCGCTAAGGTAAACCGGTGTCGACTTGAGTACGCCTAATTTCAAGAGAATTGCTTTATATTTTGCAAATATCATATGTTTGTCATGTACTAACTACAATTAAGTGCAGGTAAAGGAAAAAGCCTTTTGTTGTAACATTTTAACGGTTTTGAAACTATTATTTTGTATATAAAATTTCACGGGCACACACCGAAACTCACCGCTTTTTAGCTCACACGTTTGTGAAATGTTTTCTTAGGTTTGGAGGAAGAATACCAGGGTGGTGAGGTAAGCAGGGTAACCTTGGAGGCTGTTTTGGGAGAGGGAGTAGACGAGGAGTTCAACGTGGATCTGACAGCTTAGTGTCAAGCTTGATATTTGTTTTTCAGTACCTTTGAGTTTCATGTTTCCAGTGTAATAAGAGTTTGACGATGTTCTTTCATTTTGGAGTCGCGACATTTTATTTTATTTTCTGGATTTAGTAATGTTTGAATAAAGATCTAGTTCCCTCAATCCTTTTCTTGAGAATTTAGTACTTGGGCGGTGGATCGCCGGCTTGTCCCTTTGACTAGACCCCAGTGGACCCTAGGGGTCGGGGATAGGCCTATTACATAATCCGTTTGTAGTGATTATATCAATGGACGCTTATTCACTCTATGGGTTGAGTATAAGTATACATCTATAATCGGTAGAGTTCAGTTTCGGGTTTATGGTGGCGTAATCCCGGAATTAATAATTTATATTCTGTTTGATGAATATTAATTATTGGACCTACTCAGTTATAGGTCCATGGCCTCCGATGTGAAACACGTAATTGAATGATATTCTTGTTATTTGGGCCTCAGAAATAATTAATTGGTTTGGCAATTAATTGATATCATGAATATTATTTAGTTGGGCTTAAATAATATAATACACATAAAAGTCATTTTATGTGGGCTTTTAAACCCTAGGGTGGCGCCATTTATGTCTCTAATTAGCACAAGAATTAATTTTCTTGTGTTATGGAAAATAAAAGATATTCTTGTTATGTGATTGGTTGGATGACATGTTATTTGGTTTCCTATTGGTCAATAATATGTCACAATTATTCATTAAGGAAAATATCTTTTTATTTTGTTTAATTAATTATTTATTTAATTAATTAAAACTTGGAGACCAATGATTTACTCTCCTATAAAAGGAGAGTTATTCCAAGTGTATTGGCACTTGCAAATTTCGCCTCATACACCATAAAAGAGAGAAAAAAATTAGTTTTCTTGTCTAGGTTTTTAGAGGAAGAAAAACTTGGAGTTTTTCTTCGTGTTGCATATCAAGGAGGCTCGTTTATCAAGAAGGGTGTCCACCAACTGCCGTTTGGAGAACACATCGGAAGATCTTGGCTTCTCTTCCTACTATTGGTAACATGATCTTAACCCCCTTGTAGTAGTTAAATCCTTTTTTTATGTATTGTGATATATAAATCGTGATCCATCCGCTGCGCGTAGATCTAACTCGTTTAGATCTAAGAACCTGCATGCTTCATGTGGTATCGGATCCAGGTTCTACGATTTATATAGTCATAATCATAATTAAACGATTTAAAGGAGTGGAATTGCATGTAGGTAAATTTTATTTATTGTTTTATGCTTTGATAATGATTAATTGCTATGGTTGAAGAGATGGATTGAGGGTTGGCACTGTTTACCCGTTAGATCTATTGTAAAATCATATAAACGATGATAATTCGTTCACATGAGTATAGGAAATTATGTAATTTATTTTTATTGCAATTTTAATTTCTAGAAAATAGATCTGTTTAGTAGCTGTTTAGTTATTTCGTTTTTCCCGTTGATCGAGCCGTTGGAACGACGATCCCTCCGGTCAGAATCAATATTGAAATATGTTGAACAATTCCACAAAATTTGGCGTCGATCGGAGTCATTTTTGATATCCGTTCGTTGCTGCAAAGATGCTGCTGTAACAGAAAAACGCAGGATTCACAGAAACCCTACCTATGACTTCCTCGAATTTCTGGGAGAGTTTGGACCGTTGAAACGAAAATCCAACCGGTCAGATCGAAAATTATTGAGTTTTTGATGTGGGATAAAAATTTTAGGTCGATCGGGATTCATCTCAATTCCCAATCGGCCTCGGGAAGTCTTTGAGGCGATGCTGTAAAAGTCAGATCCAGCAGCAAGTTGGGCGGCTCACTGGAGACAATTGACAAGTCAAAACTCCGATACAACCGTCCATAATGAAGCCCAAGGAGTGAGGAACAGATCTGGAAAGTTTCGTCGCGATCCGAGTTCGTTTGGTTTGCCGATCGTCGAAGATTTTGAACAGCTGCGGATTATGTTAGAAAGAAGTAAACCCTAGTTAGGGTTTTTTTTTTGGTTATTTATTTTCTAATAGATTAGATACGGGGGTGCCAACGGTCCATCTCGGTGTTTATTTTCCGCACTAGTATACATGTTTAGATTGTATGTGTAGAACCGGAAAATTGCCATGACATGCATCATATCATGAATTCCACTCCATATGCATACATGTAGAAATTAATTCGAGGAATTTTAGGCATGTATAAAACACGCAATTAGTTTTAATTAATTGTTTGATATTAATTAGAAACTAATTAGGGTAAAAACCGAGGAACATGGGTTTTTTCAATCGTCGAGGTTGGGTGATGGATTCTCGGTGAATCCCTCTGCGACAAAGATAAGGAGTAAAATCCGAAACCTCGTGGTTAAGGTGTTGGATTCTCGGTGAATTCGACATTACCTAGACGAGATTACGTTTTTTGTTCCGTAGTGTCTACGTGAAAGTTTGATGTTTAAGGATTGGATAATCACGGGCAAACATGGTTCGAAAGTGGTTTAACCACGGTTGGGTGGTCAATAGTAGCTCTTTGCTCGATCGACTTCACCTCCACGTGTGGCGTTTGCACGAAGTCCGGCAAGGCCGAGCCATCCGAAGAGCCACTACGGCTCAACGGAGCTCCCTAGTCTTGACCCGTCCGACGGCCACATATGTTCCAACGAATAGGTCCGGTGGGCTACCCCACGTAACCGGCAACATTCGGGCCTATGATTTATTGTTCCTTAATGTAACATCAAGTCCAAAAACGTGATCGATAAACCCACCACTTTTTAAAATATTGAGTGGGAGCGGAGAGGCGACACCCGACCCCACGGCCTCTACCGTTGACGCAAGCAACGTGAGAGAATGGTGACGCCTCGTGCGGCTTTGATTTCGCCCCTGAGGAAGGCCTTCACCGCTATCAAAATTCAAGGCTTGGTCTCCGAAGGATAGGATTTTGGGTACTCGTCGGGTCACCGACCGACCACTAAGGCGGCATACTGGGGTCTACCTAAAAATCAAACAGTGAGGTCACACTCATAAAGGGTATTTTTGGTAGTACCTTGGTTGAAATAGGAAAGGTGATTGACGATCACAAATGAGATGTTCGATTCTCAATCTGATCTTCAATATTAATCGAAACCTCTTTGACCTACCCTAAGGCGGCACTGAGGCATTAGATTAAATCCTTGGAACGGTAGGATAGACTATAAGTACTTAGTTTATGTTCCTAAAGTTTATTAGTAGTGTATGATTTTGATTTATTTTCTGTCAATTTTATTTACAACTGTTATACATATCTCTCTCGGGTGCTAGACTGCTAGTGTAAAATTGACTAGTAATGGCTTCGTTAAAAAGTGTAAGTAACTAGAACGTTGTACTTATTGATCTTACATGCGATTAATTTTTCGGAAGAGATATTTCTCTTGAGCCTTCAAGACTTAAGTGACGTAAATAAGTATGTCACTGTTGTCACTCGTGTTTAAAGAGAGACAACCATAGTTAGTTTGAAAGATGATTGGGACGATAAAATTCTTATAGTGAATTTTAATTGTGTAGTGTCTACACGAGAAATTTTCTAATAGAAAAATTGGAGAATCATTGATTAAAGTGTCTCTAGTTAGACGGTATATGGAACCGATAAACTAGTGGGAGCTTTTATCTTATGTTTTTTTCTAATTTATTAGAAAATTAGTCCCACTGGGTAACGCTTTCAATAGACATCCCACAGTTCACGAGTAGTGTCTACTCAAACGAATCGCTAGTTCAAGACTATTTCCTTTTAAGGAAAGTTAAGAATGGGAAAGAATGTGTATAAGTGTTAATCATCTTAACTGAAGTTTTGAGGCTAAACCGAAACATTATATAAAGAAAGTATAGGATAAGGAAAGTGATTTCGGATCACTAACCAATGAATCCTTAGCAACTTTCTTAACCGAGTAACTCGACTCGGCAAACTAAGTTCTTTAGAAGAACAAGAGAGCTTTGCATTAACGATTAATAGAGTAACAATGGGCGTAATTTCACTAGAATAGTGGGAGTGATATAAGGAAATGAATTTCGATTCTATCCTTGAACATCACGAAAAAAATTTATTTTTCTTCTTATTTCTGATCGTTGAAACAAATGGATTCACTTTCAACTCGATATATTGTTACCTCATAGAAAGTGAAAATGACATTTGTAGTACGAATCCGAGACTCGGACTTTTGTTTGATAAAGTCAGAACCATTAAGAAATGCTGAAAAGGTATATGTAACACGTCTTAAACGTTTATAGGCGAATTGTTTCCGTATTCAGATAAACGACCCTTCAATATCTATTAATTAGTGCATATATCCTGTAGATAAGACTGACGATCGGCTAAGGGTGATTCCTATCTCCCGAGTCCAGAACACTATCTCAAAAGAACAATGACTAAGTTTCCTTTCAATCGGGAGAGGGTAATAGATTTGAAGGGATAACATAGCTTGTTCATCATGACCTTCGGGGTCTAGTGAGAGATACAAGCTAGTGGGAGATTTTGAGTGGTGACATTTTGTCTGATAACTACTCGAAACGCGATTTAGTTTATCAAAATAATACGAGGAGGAGTCTCTGATTTTAGCAGAGAATAGAGTATTCCATGCTCAGAAATAGGCTATAGCATAGTCTTGGGACTGATGCTCAGCCTACCTCCTAGTGGAATGTTTCTCACTGAGAAAGAAACCTTAGACTTGCCCTATATAGTTATTGATGTACTACAATACACTGCTAAACTCGATTAAGTTAATTGGTTGCAAAATAACGGTTAACAATTATTATGTAAACCGAGAAGTCTACTTAGAAGATGCTAGTGAATTTATGGATAAGGAGTGACCTCGGTTCACACCACTTCCGTAAATATAGGCATTTAGAATTTAATGCTTGAAGGTAGGACTGGAGATTTTGCGCATACGTACAGAATATAACTATTCGTGAAATATCTTAATGTGACGAGTGAAGGTTGGTTGTAAGATTCTTGAGATCAGAAAGTGACAGTTGGACTGTCACAATTCTTCTGATAGAATCTATAAGTAACAGCCTTAGACCTTGGAGTACGGTTACCCAAAGGAAGTTACTATCTGATTTAATCAGACCACGTCCAACATCGGTTGTTGGTGATTACACTGATAAATATTACTAGATCAGAATGTCAATCCACCCAAAACACAGTGGAGTATGGTTTAACCGTTGACCCTTTGTGGTTTTGTGGACTTTACAGTCTGCTAGGGTGATTGATAACCTATGGCTCTTGGTGGGCTGTATAGGATTCTGATCATAGAGGTTGGTTCGAAAACCTTATCCCTGTAAATGGAGTTTTAGTACTCCAGTTCTGTTCAGCCTCTTGTAGAACCACCTGAGTGTCTCAGGTCCAGTGGGAGTAATTGGATCTACGCCGAAAAGAGTCGAATGAATAGGAAAGTTTAACTTTCAGCACAAAGCTGAGTGGTGTAGGGGTGATTCCCTAAAAAGTAGAGAGTTAACCAGACCTAGAACTCTCTCACCACTCAGTCTTGCTAGATTTCGTTAGTTAAGCGAGAAAAATAGGGGTGATTCCACGAGACTTTCTTGCCGTAAAAGCGGAGTCCTGGATTCATTCGAATGTAAGGGTCTTGGTTAGAACAAATGGCAAGTTGACTTGCCGGGACTTATGTCCTTTGTGGATTTAAGAGAACCTCTCGGTCATTTAAAGCACATGTTTTAAAATATGTGGACTTGAACAGAATATTGATAAGTCTTTAGTAGACTGGATATCAATATTGGTAAAGTAGTAGTATTAGTGTACATGAATGATAACACTGAAACGGTTGGAAACAACATGTGTGTGCTATCTGAAGTCGGAAACTGACAGGCCAAGATTCTCTGGATGAGAAAATTGGACAATATTCTAAGAATTTAATTCGGTCAAATTCACAGGAATGAGTCATTGGCTATCCCATCGAGAGTAGTCCTACCCTACCTCTCCGGAATGATTCTCCAAATCTTCGGATAAAGAGAAAATGGGATAGAGTCTCTCTTGGATTACGGCAAGTCAGGTTATAACAAGTCAATAGTAGTCGAATCTCGTATTCGAGCATTGAATAGCGGTTTAGTACTTCCTCAAGTATCTTTAGAGAATGAGGAATCATATGCTTGTATATTCAGGTGCAAACTTGAATATGGTTGACTACAATCGATTCGACTTGTAGTCGATTAAGGATGATCATTAAGTTGATCTCGGGCTCGGTGTTTACTCATAGTGCTTAGAATTTCCTTTTTGGTCCGAAGTAATTCCGTGTCCGATAAGCCGATATCACTTCATCGTGAAAACAGTGAAGAGATAGCTTAGAAGGATCTTCTCAATCATCAGGAGTCAAAAGCATATTGAGAGAGAGTACCGCCTGATTGGAAGGACCGGCGACGTTTCAATCCAAAAGATCGTCTCGAGTCGACAACCTAACTAATCAGTGTACCAAGTCGAGTGCTTGGAGGGTACGGCATTGATGGATATGTCTCAACTGCTTTTAGAGCAAGTGGGAGAGTGTTGTGAATAAGATGAGAAAGGGTGTGCTCTAAAAACAATCGTTGCTTGTCATTTCGTGCAAGTGGGAGATTGTTAGGTGTAGTGCCCGAAAGACAATTTGTGTAATTGGTTTTAGTAATGGATGACAGATTTTATCTCACCTTATTACTTGCTTTGTGCTTGTAAATAATACACTGCTGCAAACCCTAAGTATATCAGTATGTAACCGCTTAACTCAGGTGTATGGCATGCACGTGAGGATTGAGTTAGTGGTGATATACTTAAATCATTATCTGTGGTGAACTTAATCGAGTTTAGGGTCTCTTGATTAAAACACCAATAATGCGCCTGAACACCTTAGGGTGTGATAGTCTTATCCAGGCATCGGTGAGAGGGTACCTACGTGGGGCATTTATATATGATGGCATTCATATAGGACTGGACCGATTTAATCTGAATTTCTTGATATAATCCGTAATCGAGGAATCTTATTAAATCATTAGATGATCATATATGGATCAACCTTAATCCCGAGGTGATCACAGGGTGATGCTTGTCCCGGGGTAGTGTTTGATGTGTTAGTTACGGTTCACTTAAATATGTGTTCCAAGCCACTTCTCATTGGCACTATCTCCGGATGAGTGAGTAGTTCTGATTTTCGAGACATGGAATCCATTCATTCTCGGGGAAGTAGAGAGACATCCCTTATTTGTTAGCCCTAAGAAAGTGATCGATCCCGGGAGTTCGCATTTGACTAATTAGCTACTAGTCGATATGTGCACTAATTGATCATCGGGGTTGATGGTAAATAAGGATAAGATATTCTCGAGTCGGTTCACGGAGACTTCCCACTCGAGAATGGACGATCATGGAGGAGGTTAATCCGTATGTAGTGATTATATCAATGGACGCTTATTCACTCTATGGGTTGAGTATAAGTATACATCTATAATCGGTAGAGTTCAGTTTCGGGTTTATGGTGGCGTAATCCCGAATTAATAATTTATATTCTGTTTGATGAATATTAATTATTGGAGCTACTGGTTATAGGTCCATGGTCCCCGATGTGGCTTCTGTAATTCGGAATGATATTCTTGTTATTTGGGCCTCAGAAATAATTAATTGGCTAGGCCAATTAATTGATATGCATGAATATTATTTAGTTGGGCTAAATAATATAATACACATAAAAGACATTTTATGTGGGCTTTTAAACCCTAGGGGTGGCGCCATTTATGTCTCTAATTAGCACAAGAATTAATTTTCTTGTGTTATGGAAAATAAAAGATATTCTTGTTATGTGATTAGTTGGATGACATGTTATTTGGTTTCCTATTGGTCAATAATATGTCACAATTATTCATTAAGGAAAATCTTTTTATTTTGTTTAATTAATTATTTAATTAATTAATTAAAACTTGGAGACCAAGGATTTACTCTCCTATAAAAGGAGAGTTATTCCAAGTGTATTGGCACTTGCAAATTTCGCCCCATACACCATAAAAGAGAGAAAAAAAATTAGTTTTCTTGTCTAGGGTTTTAGAGGAAGAAAAACTTGGAGTTTTTCTTGGTGTTGCATATCAAGGAGGCTCGTTTATCAAGAAGGGTGTCCACCAACCGCCGTTTGGAGAACACATCGGAAGATCTTGTCTTCTCTTCCTACTATTGGTAACATGATCTTAACCCCCTTGTAGTAGTTAAATCCTTTATTTATGTATTCTGATATATAAATCGTGATCCATCCGCTGCGCGTAGATCTAACTCGTTTAGATCTAAGAACCTGCATCCTTCAGAAGGAAGCAGTGAATAAAGAGTTCCTCGTAGTTCTGTCAAAATCTCGTTGTCCTATGCATGAGATTTCTTCTACTGGCCATGGGAGCAACAATTTGTGTAGTTTTAAGAATTCGCAATCTAAAGAAGACGTTGAGTTTTGAGAGAGCATAATGAAGCAGCATTATAGAGGATGTGATTAAAATGTGTCCCTAGGACTAAATCTTCTTAGAATTCACTAGTTCCTAAAACGAGAGCCAAGGTAAGAGCTTTGTATAAATGGTATGGATAAATGTCGTTTCCTAGGTCTCACAACCAAGGGAAGGATATTAATCCGCAAAAGCGATTTGAGCCCACCTCACATAGTGCTCAAGGGGTCAACATCCAAGCGACCCAAGAAGGATAACCCGACAAGGATAATTTTTGGAAAAGTCGAAGTGAGGACTTTAAACTCGTAAACCACTTCTTTAAAACCCTTAGGATTTCTTTTTCGTGTTTTGTTTTCTTTGAGTCAAATAAGAGTAACGTGACATATTTTGAGGTTTTTTATTTTGCCGTGTTCCGATGGCCATTAGGCTAAGGATGTGCAAAACTTTTTTACTCAATATGGGCCACGTGAAGTAGAGTTCCGTAGGAGAGTCGTGAAATTGCTAAAGAAAAGGAAATTTAGCAATCAACCTTAAGATGGAAGCATTAAGAGAGCTTGAGAATTATTTCAAATGTAACAGAGAATGATTGGTGCGAACAAGAACATTTTTTGGTCTGATCAACATACAATTTATCTTGAAGGATGCATGTTCTTAGATCTAAACGAATTAGATCTACGCGCAGCGGATGGATCACGATTTATATATCAAAACACATAATTAAAGGACTTAAACTATTACAAGGGGGTTTAAGATCATGTTACCAATAACGGGAAGAGAAGCCTTGATCTTCCGATGTGTTCTCCAAACGGCGGTTGGTGGACACCCTTCTTGATACTCAAGCCTCCTTGATATGCAACACTCAAGAAAAACTTAGAGTTTTTCTTCTAAAACCCAAGACAAGAAAAAAACATAATTTTTCTCTCCTTTCAAAGTGGCTAGGTCGAAATTTGCCAATGTAATTTCCCTTGGAATAACTCTCCTTTTATAGGAGAGTAAATCCTTGGCCTCCAAGTTTTAATTAATTAAATAATTAATTAATTAATCCAAATAAAAAGATATTTTCCTTAATGATTAATTGTGACATGTATTGACCAATAGGAAATCAAATAACAAGTCATCCAACCAATCATATAACAAGAATATCTTTTATTTTCCACATCACAAAAAATAATTCTTGTGACAATAATAGGACATGAGGCGCCACTTTAGGTCAAAAAAGCCCACATAAAATATCTTTTATGTGTATTATATTATTTAGCCCAACTAAATAATATCCATGCATATCAATTAATTAGCCCAACCAATTAATTATCACTGAGGCCCAAATAACAAGATTATTAGTCCGAATTACGTAAGCCACATCGGGACCATGGACTATATAACCGTGAGCTCCAATAATTAATTATTCATCGAACGGAATAAGTACATTAATTATTAATTCCGGGATTACGCCACCATAAACCCGAAATCGAACTCTACCGATTATAGATGTATACTTATACTCAACCCATGTAGTAAATAAGCGTCCATTGATATAATCACTACATACGGATTAACCCTCCATAGATCGTCCATTCAGTGGGAAGTCTCTGTGTGAACCCGACTCGAAATATCTTATCCTTATTTACCATTAACCCCGATGATCAATTAGTATGCATATCTCGACTAGTAGCTAATTAGTCAAATGCGAAACTCCCGGATCGATCACTTTCTTAGGCTAACAAATAAGGGGATCGTCTCTCTACTTCCCGCAGAAGGAATGGATTCCATGTCTGCAGAAAATCGAACTACTCACTCATCCTGAGATAGTGCCAATGAGAAGTGGCTTGGAACACATATTTAAGTGAACCCTAACTAACACATCAAACACTACCCCGGACAAGCAAAGACCCTATGATCACCTCAGATTAAGGTTGATCCATATATGATCATCTAATGATTTAATAAGATTCCTAGATTACGGAATTATACCGAGAAATTCAGATTAAATCGGTCCAAATTCTATATGAATGCCATCATATATAAATGCCCCACGTAGAAATACCCTCTACCGACAATCCGATAAGACTATCACACCCTAAGGTGTTCTCAAGCATTATTGGTGTTTTAAACAAGAGACCCTAAACTCTCGATTAAGTTCACCACGACTAACAGCTTTAAGTATATCACCACTAACTCAATCCTCACGTGCATGCCATGCACCGAAAGTTAAGCGTTGTTACATACCGATATACTTAGGGTTTGCAGCAGATGTATTATTTACAAGCACAAAGAAAGTAATAAGGTGAGATAAATTGGCCATCCATTAAAACAATTACACAAATTGTCTTTCGGGCACTACACCTAACAATCTCCCACTTGCACGAAATGACAAGCAACCATTGTTTTTAGAGCACACCCTTTCTCATCTTATTCACAACACTCTCCCACTTGCTCTAAAAGCAGTTGAGATATATCCCTCAATGACGTACCCTCCAAGCACTAGACTTGGTACACTGATCAGTTTGGTTGTCGGCCCGAGACGATCTTTAGGATCGAAACGTCGCCGGTCCATCTAATCAGGCGGTACTCTCTCTCAATATGCTTTTGACCTCTAGTGACTGAGAAGATCCTTCTAAGCTATCTCTTCACTATTTTCACGATGAAGTGATATCGGCTTATCAGACCTGGAATTATTTCCAGACCAAAAAGGAAATTTTAAGCACTATGAGTAAACACTGATCCCGAGATCAACCCAACGATCATCCTTAATCTGACTATAAGTCAGAATCAGTGTAGTCAACCATATTCAAGTTTGCACCCGAATATTCAAGCACATTATTCCTCGTTCTTCAAAAATACTTGAGGATGTACTAAAACCGCTATTCAATGCTCGAATCCGAGATTCGACTATTATTGACTTGTGACAACCTGACTTGCCGTTATCCAAGAGAGACTCTATTCCATTTTCTCTTTATCCGAAGATTTGGAGAATCATTCCTGAGAGGTAGGGTAGGACTACTCTCGATGAATGCTGCAACCGTATATGCATAATCATCTTATCCAATAAGATAGGTGGGATAGCCAATGACTCATTCTCGTGAATTTGACCGAATCAAATTCTTAGAATATAGTCCAATTCTCTCATCCAGAGAATCTTGGCGTGTCGGGCTTCGACTTCGATAGCACACCCATGTTGTTTCCAACCGCTTGATGTTATCATTCATGAACACTAATACTACTACTTTACCAATATTGATATCCATCTACAAAAGACTTATTAATATTTTGGTCAAGTCCACATATTTTAAAACATGTGACTTTTAAATGACTCGAGAGGTTCTCTTAAATCCACAAAGGATATAAGCCATGGCAAGCTTCCTACCAATGGTTCTTTCTTCAATAAATTAAGATATCGTTAGTCCCGCAAAAAAGGTATTAGGAATCACCCTATCTTCTCGCTTTGTAACGAATCCGTTATTCATTCTTAGCTAAAACCCTTACTGCTCAATGAATTCATTCCGTTGTTGGGCAAGAAAGTCTCGGGGAATCACCCTATTTTTCTCGCTTAAGAAATCTAGCAAGACTGAGTGGTGAGAGAGTTCAAGGTCCGTTAACTCTCTACTTGTCGTGAATCACCCCTATACCACTCAACTTTGCGCCGAAAGTTTAAACTTTCCTATTCATTCGACTCTTTCTATGTAGATCCAATTGCTCCCACTCGGGCCCGAGACACTCGGTGGTTCTACAATAGATCGAACAAAACTGGAGTACAAAACTCCATTTACAGGTTAAGGTCACAAACCAACCTCTATGATCGTAATCCTATACAGACCCACTAAGAGCCATAGGTTATCAATCACCCCAAAGAGACCGTAAAGTCCACAAAACCACAATGGGTCAATGGTTAAACCATACTCCCACTGCGTGGTGGATTGACATCCTGATCTAGTAGTATTTATCGATGTAATCACCAACAACCGATGTTGGGCGTGGTCCGATTAAATCGATAGTAACTACCTTTGGGTAACCGTACTCCAAGGTTTAAGGTCGTTTTCTTATAGATTCTATCGTAAGGCTTGTGACAGTTCAACCATCACTTTCGATCTCAAGAATCTTATAATCAACCTTCACTCGCCTCATTAAGATATTTCACTAACAAATACAATCGAACGTATGTGCAAAATCCCCAGTCCTACCTTCAAGCATTAAATGCTAAATGCCTGCATTTAAGGATGTGGTGTGAACCAAATTGACTCCTTATCCATAAACTCACTAGCATCTTCTAGGTAGACTTCTCTGTTTACATATTAATGTTAACCGTTATTTTGCAACGAATTATCTTAATCGAGTTTAGCAGTGTATTGTAGTACATCAATAACTATATAGGGCAATTCTATGGTTTCTTTCTCAGTGAGAAACATTCCACTAGGAGGCAGGCTGAGCATCAGTCCCAAGACTATGCGATAGCCTATTTCTGAGAATGGAATACTCTATTCTCTGCTGAAATCAGAGACTCCTCCTCGTATTCTTTCGATAAACTAAATCGTGTTTCGAGTAGTTATCAGACAAAATGTCACCACTCAAAAACTCCTACTAGCTTGTGTCTCTCACTAGACCCCGAAGGTCATGGTGAACAAGCTATGTTACCCCTTCAAAACTATTACCCTTTCCCGATTGAAAGGAAACTTAGTCATTGTTCCTTTGAGATAGTGTTCCAAGACTGGGAGATAGGAATCACCCTTAGCTAGTCAGCAGGTCTTGTCTCTAGGATATATGCACTAATTAATAGATATTGAAAGCTCGTTTATCTTAATACGGAAACCTTTTACCTTTAATAGTTTTAGATGTGTTACACATACTTATTCAGCTGTTCTAAGTGGTTCTGACTTTATCAAACAAAAGTCCGAGTCTCGGATTCGTACTACAAATGTCATATTCACTTTCTATGAGGCAACAATATATCGAGTTGAAAGTGAATCCAATTGTTTCAACGAATCCAGAAATGTAAAAATAAATTTTTCGTGATATTCAAGGATAGAATCCAAATTCATTTCCTTATATCACTCCCACTATTCTAGCTGAAATTACGCACCGTTGTTACTTTATTAATGCACAAATTCCTTGTTCTTCCAAAGAACTAAGCCACTTGAGTCAAGTTACTCGGTTAAGAAAGTCGCTATGATTCATTGGTTAGTGATCCAAAATCACTTTCCTTATCCTATACTTTCTTTAATTAATGTTTCGTTTAGCCTAAAAATTTAGTTAAGATGATTAACACTTATAAACATTCTTTCTCATTCTTAACTTTCCTTAAAAGGAAATAGTCTTGAACTAGCGATTCGTTTTAGTAGACACTACTCGTGAACCGTGGGATGTCTAATGAAAGTGTTACCCAAAGGGACTGATTTTCTAATAAATTAGAAAAACATAATATAAAAGCTCCCACTAGTTTATCGGTTCCAAATACCGCCTAACTAGCGACACTTTAATTTATGATTCTCCAATTTTTCTATCGTAAAATTTCTCGTGTAGACACAACACAATTCACTAGAAGAATTTTATCGTCCCAATCATCTTTCAAACTAACTACGGTTGTCTCTCGCTTACAGACGAGTGACAAAGAAGTGACATGCCTATTTACGCCACTTAAGTTTTGAAGGCTTCAAGAGAAATATCTTTCCAAAAATTAATCGCATGTGAGATTAATAAATACAACGTTCTAGTTACTTACCACTTTTAAACGAAGTCATTACTAGTCAATTTTACACTAGCGCCTAGCACCTTAGAGATATATATATAACGATTGTAAATAAAATTGACAGAAAATAAATCCAAATCATACACTACTAAAATTTTAGGAACATAAACTAAGTACTTGTAGTCTATCCTACCGTTCCAAGGATTTAATCTAATGCCTCAAAGCCGCCGCCTAGGTAGGTCAAAGAGGTTTCGATTAATATTGAAGATCGATTGAGAATCGAACATCTCATTTGTGATCGTCAATCACCTTTCCTTTTTCAGCCAAGGTACTACCAAAAATACCCTTTATGAGTGTGACCTACCATCTCAGATTTTTAGGTAGACCCCGAGTGTGCCGCCTTAGGGTCGGTCAGTGACCCGACGAGTACCCAAAATCCTATCCTTTCGGAGACCAAGCCTTGAATTTTGATAGCGGTGAAGGCCTTCCTTAGGAGGCCGGTCCCAGCCGCACGAGGCGCCACCATTCTCTCACGTTGCTTGTGTCAACAAGAGGCCGTGGGGTCGGCCGTCGCCTCTCCGCCCCACTCAATATTTTGAAAAAGTGGTGGGTTTATCGATCACGCTTTTGGACTTGATGTTACATTAAGGAACAATAAATCATAGGCCCGAATGTTGTCGGTTACGTGGGCTAGCCCACCCGACCTATTCGTTGGAACATGTGTGGCGCCGGACGGGTCAAGACTAAGGAGCTCCGTTGAGCCGTAGTGGTTCTTCGGATGGCTCACCCTTGCTGCACTTCGCAAACGCCACACGTGGAGGGTGAAGTCGATTTAGCCGTAGCTACCGTTGACCACCCAACCGTGGTTAAACCACTTTCAACCTGCTTTGCCCGTGATTATCCAATCCTTAAACATCAAACATTCACGTAGACACTACGTAACAAAAACGTAATCTCGCCTTAGGTAAGGTGGAATTCACAGAGAATCCAACACCTTAACCACGAGGTTTCGGATTTTACTCCTTATGCTTTCGCAGAGTGGGATTCACCGAGAATCCATCACCCAACCTTGACGATTGAAAAACCCGTGTTCCTCGGTTTTTACCCTAATTAGTTTCTAATTAATATCAAACAATTAATTAAAACTAATCGTGTGTTTTATACATGCCTAACTAATTTCTCGAATTAATTTCTACATGTATGCATATGGAGTGGAATTCATGATATGATGCAAGTCATGGCAATTTTCCGGTTCTACTCATACAATCTACACATGTATACTAGTGCGGAAAATAAACACCGAGATGGACCGTTGGCACCCCCGTAACTAATCTATTCGAAAAAAAATTAAAACCCTAATCTGCAGCTGTTAAGAATCTTCGACGATCGGCATATCAAACGAACTTGGATCGGGACGAAACTTTCCAGATCTGATCTTCATTCTTCGGACTTCAAGATGGACGGTCGGATCGGAGCTTTGACTTGTCAATCTTCCTCAGTGAGCCGCCCAACTTGCTGCTGAAACAGACTCTTACAGCAGCACATCATATACTTCCCGAGGCCGATCGGGGATCAAGATAAATACCGATCGTCCTGAAAATTTTATCTCACGTCCAAAACTCCATGATTATTGATCTGACTGGTCGGATATTCGTTTCAACGGTCCAATACTTTCCAGAAAATCGAGGAAGTCACAGTTAGGGTTTCTGTGAATCCTGCGTTTTTCTGTTACAGCTGCCTCTTCTCATCAACGAACAGACATCCAAACGGACTCTGACCGACGTCAAATTTTGGGGGATTGTTCATCAACTTCCAATCTTGATTCTGACCGGAGGGATCTTCGTTTTAACGGCTCAAACAACAGAAAAAACGAAAAGACTAAACAGCTACTGTACAGATCTATTTTCTGGAAATTAATCTTGCAATAAAAATAAATTACATAATTTCCTATACACATGTAAACGAAATTTTCAACGTTTATATGAGTTTACAATAGATCTAACGGGTAAACAGTGCCAACCCCCAATCCATCTCTTCAACTATAACAATTTATCACTATCAATGCATAAAACAATAAATAAGATTTACCTACATGCAATTCCACTCCTTTAAGTCGTTTAATTACGATTATGACTATATAAATCGTGGAACCTGTCTCTGATACCACATTAAGGATGCAGGTTCTTAGATCTAAACGAATTAGATCTACGCCAAGCAAATGATGGATCACGATTTATATATCAAAACACATAATTAAAGGACTTAAACTATTACAAGGGGGTTTAAGATCATGTTACCAATAACGGGAAGAGAAGCCTTGATCTTCCGATGTGTTCTCCAAACGGCGGTTGGTGGACACCCTTCTTGATACTCAAGCCTCCTTGATATGCAACACTCAGAAAAACTTAGAGTTTTTCTTCTAAAACCCAAGACAAGAAAAAAACATAATTTTTCTCTCCTTTCAAAGTGGCTAGGTCGAAATTTGCCAATGTAATTTCCCTTGGAATAACTCTTCTTTTATAGAAGAGTAAATCCTTGGCCTCCAAGTTTTAATTAATTAAATAAATAATTAATTAATCCAAATAAAAAGATATTTTCCTTAATGAATAATTGTGACATGTATTGACCAATAGGAAATCAAATAACAAGTCATCCAACCAATCATATAACAAGAATATCTTTTATTTTCCACATCACAAAAAATAATTCTTGTGACAATAATAGGACATGAGGCGCCACTTTAGGTCAAAAAAGCCCACATAAAATGTCTTTTATGTATTATATTATTTAGTCCAACTAAATAATATCCATGCATATCAATTAATTAGCCCAAACCAATTAATTATCAATGAGGCCCAAATAACAAGATTATTAGTCCGAATTACGTGCCACATCGGGGACCATGGACCTATAACCATGAGCTCCAATAATTAATTATTCATCGAATGTAATAAGTACATTAATTATTAATTCCGGGATTACGCCACCATAAACCCGAAACGAACTCTACCGATTATAGATGTATACTTATACTCAACCCATGAGTAAATAAGCGTCCATTGATATAATCACTACATACGGATTAACCCTCCATAGATTTGTCCCATTCGAGGGGAAGTCTCCGTGAACCCGACTCGAAATATCTTATCCTTATTTACCATTAACCCCGATGATCAATTAGTATGCATATCCGACTAGTAGCTAATTAGTCAAATGCGAAACTCCCGGATCAATCACTTTCTTAGGGCTAACAAATAAGGGACTGTCTCTCTACTTCCGGCGAGAAGGAATGGATTCCATGTCCGTGAAAATCGTAACTACTCACTCTCATCCTGAGATAGTGCCAACGAGAAGTGGCTTGGAACACATATTTAAGTGAACCGTAACTAACACATCAAACACTACCCCGGACAAGCAAAGACTCTCAGATCACCTCAGATTAAGGTTGATCCATTTATGATCATCTAATGATTTAATAAGATTCCTTGATTACGGAATTATACCGAGAAATTCAGATTAAATCGGTCCAAATCTATATGAATGCCATCATATATAAATGCCCCACGTAGTACCCTCTACCGACAAATCCGGATAAGACTATCACACCCTAAGGTGTTCTCGCGCATTATTGGTGTTTTAAACAAGAGACCCTAAACTCGATTAAGTTCACCACGGACTAATCAGCTTTAAGTATATCACCACTAACTCAATCCTCACGTGCATGCCATGCACTGAGTTAAGCGGTTACATACTGATATACTTAGGGTTTGCAGCAGTGTATTATTTACAAGCACAAAGCAAGTAATAAGGTGAGATAAATTCTGTCATCCATTAAAACAATTACACAAATTGTCTTTCGGGCACTACACCTAACATATCTTTCTACCGGATGTTTTAAATTTCACACTTTTACGCCTATTCCGGCTTTTCGAGATGATGAGTTTCGTTCTAAATATCACACCAATCCGACCTTGTTGATGACGGTGATGACTTCTACGTGCTACATTGGGTTATTAGTAATTTTATGGAGAAGCTACATCTCCTAAGTTGTTGATATCCAATCCAAACGCGAAGAAGCGTCTGCGCGAGTTTTTGATCCTATCTTTTACCAATAGGTAACATTGAATATGTTATACCTTACCAAGTGTCTCTTTTACACTGGATTAAATACCTTATCATTCCGGTAAACCTTGTGTTTTCACACATGGGGTAATGCTTTTTGATCTTTATCTTCTCCACTCGGTTTTACTCATATTTTTTGCGGTGGAGGATATAGATGAAGACTGCCATCTTTAGTTGCTTGCTTATTTTTTCTTTCTATTTAGTATATTTTCCTTTGAATCGAGTCTGTTGTCAGTTTTCTAAATCATAATATTATAGCGACACTTTAATTTATGATTCTCCAATTTTTCTATCGTAAAATTCTCGTGTAGACACTACACAATTCACTAGAAGAATTTTATCGTCCCAATCATCTTTCAAACTAACTACGGTTGTCTCTCGCTTACACTTACGAGTGACAAAGATGTGACATGCCTATTTACGCCACTTAAGTTTTGAAGGCTTCAAGAGAAATATCTCTTCCGAAAAATTAATCACATGTGAGATTAATAAATACAACGCTCTAGTTACTTACCACTTTTTAACGAAGTCATTACTAGTCAATTTTACACTAGCATCTAGCACCTTAGAGAGATATATATAACAATTGTAAATAAAATTGACGAAAAATAAATCCAAATCATACACTACTAAAATTTTAGGAACATAAACTAAGTACTTGTAGTCTATCCTACTGTTCCAAGGATTTAATCTAATGCCTCAAAGTGCCTTAGGGTAGGTCAAAGAGGTTTCGATTAATATTGAAGATCGATTGAGAATCGAACATCTCATTTGTGATCGTCAATCACCTTTCCTTTTCAGCCAAGGTACTACCAAAAATACCCTTTATGAGTGTGACCCTCATCTGTCTCGATTTTTTTAGGTAGACCCCGAGTGTGCCGCCTTAGGTCGGTCGGTGACCCGACAAGTACCCAAAATCCTATCCTTTCGGAGACCAAGCCTTGAATTTTGATAGCGGTGAAGGCCTTCCTTAAGGAGGCCGGTCCCAGCCGGCACGAGGCGCGTCACCATTCTCTCACGTTGCTTGTGTCAACAAGTAGAGGCCGTGGGGTCGGCCGTCGCCTCTCCGCTCCCACTCAATATTTTGAAAAAGTGGTGGGTTTCTTGATCACGCTTTTGGACTTGATGTTACATTAAGGAACAATAAATCATAGGCCCGAATGTTGTCGGTTACGTGGGCTAGCCCACCCGACCTATTCGTTGGAACATGTGTGGCCGTCGGACGGGTCAAGACTAAGGGAGCTCCGTTGAGCCGTTGTGGTTCTTCGGATGGCTCAGCCTTGCCAGACCCCCGTGCAAACGCCACACGTGGAGGGTGAAGTCGATTTAGCCGTAGCTACTGTTGACCACCCAACCGTGGTTAAACCACTTTCGAACCTGTTTGCCCGTGATTATCCAATCCTTAAACATCAAACATTCACGTAGACACTACAGAACAAAAACGTAATCTCGTCTTAGGTAAGGTGGAATTCACAGAGAATCCAACACCTTAACCACGAGGTTTCGGGATTTTACTCCTTATGCTTTCGCAGAGTGGGATTCACCGAGAATCCATCACCCAACCTCGACGATTGAAAAAACCCGTGTTCCTCGGTTTTTACCCTAATTAGTTTCTAATTAATATCAAACAATTAATTAAAACTAATCGTGTGTTTTATACATGCCTAACTAATTTCTCGAATTAATTTCTACATGTATGCATATGGAGTGGAATTCATGATATGATGCAAGTCATGGCAATTTTCCGGTTCTACTCATACAATCTACACATGTATACTAGTGCGGAAAATAAACACCGAGATGGACCGCTGGCACCCCGTAACTAATCTATTCAAAAAAATTAAAACCCTAATCTGCAAATGTTAAGAATCTTCGACGATCGGCATATCAAACGAACTTGGATCGGGACGAAACTTTCCAGATCTGATCTTCATTCTTCGGACTTCAAGATGGACGGTCGGATCGGAGCTTTGACTTGTCAATCTTCCTCGATGAGTCGCCCAACTTGCTGCTGAAACAGACTCTTACAGCAGCACATCATATACTTCCCGAGGCCGATCGGGATCAAGATAAATACCGATCGTCCTGAAAATTTTATCTCACGTCCAAAACTCCATGATTATTGATCTGACTGGTCGGATATTCGTTTCAACGGTCCAATACTTTCCAGAAAATCGAGGAAGTCACGCTTAGGGTTTCGTGAATCCTGCGTTTTTCTGTTACAGCTGCCTCTTCTCATCAACGAACAGACATCCAAACGGACTCGACCGACGCCAAATTTTGGGGATTGTTTATCAACTTCCAATCTTGATTCTGACCGAGGGATCTTCGTTTTAACGGCTCAAACAACAGAAAAACGAAAAGACTAAACAGCTACTCACATGATCTATTTTCCGAAATTAATCTTGCAATAAAAATAAATTACATAATTTCCTATACACATGTAAACGAAATTTTCAACGCTTATATGAGTTTACAATAGATCTAACGGGTAAACAAAGCATTGCCCCCCCCATCCATCTCTTCAACCATAACAATTTATCACTATCAATGCATAAAACAATAAATAAGATTTACCTACATGCAATTCCACTCCTTTAAGTCGTTTAATTACGATTATGACTATATAAATCGTGGAACCTGTCTCTGATACCACATGAAGGATGCAGGTTCTTAGATCTAAACGAATTAGATCTACGCGCAGCGGATGGATCACGATTTATATATCAAAACACATAATTAAAGGACTTAAACTATTACAAGGGGGTTTAAGATCATGTTACCAATAACGGGAAGAGAAGCCTTGATCTTCCGATGTGTTCTCTAAACGGCGGTTGGTGGACACCCTTCTTGATACTCAAGCCTCCTTGATATGCAACACTCAGAAAAACTTAGAGTTTTTCTTCTAAAACCCAAGACAAGAAAAAACATAATTTTTCTCTTCTTTCAAAGTGGCTAGGTCGAAATTTGCCAATGTAATTTCCTTGGAATAACTCTTCTTTTATAGAAGAGTAAATCCTTAACCTCCAAGTTTTAATTAATTAAATAAATAATTAATTAATCCAAATAAAAGATATTTTCCTTAATGATTAATTGTGACATGTATTGACCAATAGAAATCAAATAACAAGTCATCCAACCAATCATATAACAAGAATATCTTTTATTTTCCACATAACAAAAAATAATTCTTGTGACAATAATAGGACATGAGGCGCCACTTTAGGTCAAAAAGCCCACATAAAATGTCTTTTATGTGTATTATATTATTTAGTCCAACTAAATAATATCCATGCATATCAATTAATTAGCCCACCAATTAATTATCACTGAGGCCCAAATAACAAGATTATTAGTCCGAATTACGTAAGCCACATCGGGACCATGGACCTATAACCGGTAGCTCCAATAATTAATTATTCATCGAATGTAATAAGTACATTAATTATTAATTCCGGGATTACGCCACCATAAACCCGAAACTCAACTCTACCGATTATAGATGTATACTTATACTCAACCCATAGAGTAAATAAGCGTCCATTGATATAATCACTACATACGGATTAACCCTCCATAGATCGTCCATTCTGAGTGGGAAGTCTCCGTGAACCCGACTCGAATATCTTATCCTTATTTACCATTAACCCTCGATGATCAATTAGTATGCATATCGACTGTAGCTAATTAGTCAAATGCGAAACTCCCGGATCAATCACTTTCTTAGGGCTAACAAATAAGGGGATCTGTCTCTCTACTTCCCAGCAGAAGGAATGGATTCCATGTCCGTGAAAATCGAACTACTCACTCATCCTGAGATAGTGCCAATGAGAAGTGGCTTGGAACACATATTTAAGTGAACCGTAACTTACACATCAAACACTACCCGGGACAAGCAAAGACCTCGTGATCACCTCGGGATTAAGGTTGATCCATTTATGATCATCTAATGATTTAATAAGATTCCTTGATTACGGAATTATACCGAGAAATTCAGATTAAATCGGTCCAAATCTATATGAATGCCATCATATATAAATGCCCCACGTAGGTACCCTCTACCGACAAATCGGATAAGACTATCACACCCTAAGGTGTTCAGGCGCATTATTGGTGTTTTAAACAAGAGACCCTAAACTCGATTAAGTTCACCACGGACTAACGATTTAAGTATATCACCACTAACTCAATCCTCACGTGCATGCCATGCACCGAAAGTTAAGCGATTACATACCGATATACTTAGGGTTTGCAAAGAAGTATTATTTACAAGCACAAAGCAAGTAATAAGGTGAGATAAATTTCATCATCCATTAAAACAATTACACAAATTGTCTTTCGGGCACTACACCTAACATATCTTTCTACCGGATGTTTTAAATTTCACACTTTTACGCCTATTCCGGCTTTTCGAGATGATGAGTTTCGTTCTAAATATCACACCAATCCGACCTTGTTGATGACGGTGATGACTTCTACGTGCTACATTGGGTTATTAGTAATTTCGAGGAGAAGCTACATCTCCCTAAGTTGTTGATATCCAATCCAAACGTGAAGCGTCTGCGCCGAGTTTTTGATCCTATCTTTTACCAATAGGTAACATTGAATATGTTATACCTTACCAAGTGTCTCTTTTACACTGGATTAAATACCTTATCAATCCGGTAAACCTTGTGTTTTCACACACGGGGTAATGCTTTTTGATCTTTATCTTCTCCACTCGGTTTTACTCATATTTTTTGCGGTGGAGGATATAGATGAAGACTGCCATCTTTAGTTGCTTGCTTATTTTTTCTTTCTATTTAGTATATTTTCCTTTGAATCGAGTCTGTTGTCAGTTTTCTAAATCATAATATTGTACTCAAAACAAGTCGGGTTTAATAATTCCAATGTTTCACAAATGTAACCGTTTTATGGACTTAAAAATGTTTAAGGTTTAATGTATTCCTTTTACTGTCCCTTTGTTTCGATTTTTTTTTATGAGCTAACGTTGTAACGAGTTTCGAGCTTTGTTAAAGACTTATTTTGCAGCGATAGAAATTCGTGTTCGATCTCCGGTTTGCTTATATTCATATAAGTCCCTCAACGTGCTTGGACTACTCCGATATTCTGCTTCTTACTTGGGAGCCGTTTCCAGAACTAAGTCTTTTGCTTAAATTCTCATTTTTCTTTGTCATTGGGGACAATGACATGTTTAAGTGGGGGGTAGGAGACTTAGCTATGATGTACTATAATTGAAAATTGAATGAAACGGTGAAAAATTGAAAAGAAATTTGAATAAATGCCATATTATTTATCTTGTACCCTTAGAATTGTGAGTTCCTAGCTAAGAATTGATAGGAAAGAAACCAAGTTGCATGAGTACGTGATCATTTTATACGTATGTGAATGTAAATTTAAGGATATTCATGCCGATTGTTGCGAGTAGTTATTTATTATTCGATTACTCAATCTTTGAATCAAGTTTATCGCACGAATTATAATAACTGAGGAAATTATGTGCACATTGCGTAGATGATTGATTATGTGGACTTAGTGTCGTTATTTATCTGCTGATGTATTCATATCTTCTAGCCATCAAAGCAGAGTAATAAGCTTGAGAATTATCTGTGTTTTGACAAAGCGTTAAACACTGGGCTTGTAGTAACATTACCAAAGTAGCCTCGCGCTTGTGGTAATATTCATGTTATTGACCAATCCGTGAAAGGGGATTCTTGCAATGCATAATTTACTTTTAAAGCAAGTTTCTTTCTTGAGATGTGTTAATGCATGAAAATATGAAAATGTGAGAAAAAATTCAACTTTTAAGAGGCTTCGAGTATTTTTCTCGGTCTCCAAGTCCAAAAACCTTCTAGATAACGCTCTTGCTTATTGCACCATGTCTTTACCCATTGCGAGGCTTAAGAAGTCGGAATGCTGATGTTGGTAGGTTGAGATTGCGAAGTTAGCATAAACTCTAATCTTGCCACGATTATATAAAACTAAATGCACATGCACACATCACTTCGATTCGTAGCGAGTAGTGAATAATGAATATCTTATGAGCATGAATGGTGTGAGTTGACTCGAGTTTCATGTGTAAGTATGACTTGACCACGGGAGATGTTGTCTTGGGGAATGACTTATTGATGCTTTGTTTGGGACGATCAAAGTCTAAGTGGGGGGTAGTTGATGACGATCAAATTATACCCGTAAAAGTCATCAACGTTGACCTTAAATCGAGAGTAATAATATGTATTTTATATTAAATCACATGTTTATATTGATTATTTAATGTTATGTGATTAATAAGAAATAATTTGGTATTTATCCATTTTTATTATATAATTTGGTATTTATCTGTTTTTATTTATATTTTGGTATTTATCCGTTTTTATTTAAATATGATTTACTTTGGGATAAATATCTATTTTGTAGATTGGGATAATTTTTGGAGGATAAATACAAATGGAAGAATTAAATCTCAAGATAAATCAAATAAAATCCGGAGTGCATTGAAGATAAAGATCGAATAAGCACGAAAAGAGGAGTAAGGAAGAGTTGGCGCCAAAGAAGGGGCACATAAGGGAGGGGCGCATTCTGCCCTAGAGCTTCCGGATCGACTTGGAATTATCCTAACGCGTTTTCATACTTCATTTGGATTTAGGAAAACTATTTCAGATTGGTTTAGGCTTATCCTATGCAAATTTTTAATCCTATAAATATTTATGCTATTTCATTAGCAAAAACACACCATATACACCTTAGACACTTCTCTTGAATTATAATAAAGTTCTCAGTTTTTCTTAGAGCAGTTTTTATGCAAGTTCTGCAATAATGTAAGTTCTTGTATTTATTTGTTCTTAGTTCTTTGTAATTAAGCCCCCAATTATTGTTTATCGTTTGAGGTTGTTCGTTCTTCTCCGAACGATGTAGATCTAAGGATACGATATGAGGCAGTGGGGATTCCTTGTCTATAAGGGCCCACACGCCCAGATCTGTTATCCGGTGACCTATAGATGACTTTGGTATGATCGACAATCGTGTTTTTAGTAGATCTATATAATTGCTTTATGAGTCTCTATTTTATCCGTTACGTATGTAGAAACGCTAAGATTTAGGTTTTCGCCGCGTCAATCTAGCCACGTCTTTATGGTGTGATTGTCCACCTAGAATTTCTTATCGTAGTACGTATGGCTACGGCTACGTTGCTCGTCTGTTTTAATTAGCGTATGATTAGGAAATACCAATATAGTACTCCTAGGTCGGCTCATGAATTGATCTTCTGGGACTTTCAGCGAGATCTAGATCTGTGTTATATTTGGAAATTGCTAGCACCTAGTTATATGTAAATCGTAGATTAACATGAGACCGTGCAGGTAATTGTTAATGGGACAGAGACTGATGTGATCGTCTAGGAAGTACGCCTAATCACAGGAATGTTGCCTAGGTGAGGAATACGGTTAATATCGGCATCCCTAGTTTTGTAAGTGTGCAAGTTATATGAGATGGAGGCCTAAAAAGCGAAGTCACGTAATGTAGCATAGTGATCTAGATGTCCTACCCGGAGCTAGATCTAGTTTAGGGGATGACTCCCGTAGCCACTATAAAAGAAATACGGATCGGATTAATAGTTGTCGAGTCTAGCTTAATTATATAGAATCTCTAGATCCAAACGATAATCTAATGATTGGGGAGGTTAATTACGTTGTTTGTGTCGTGTCCTTTATCTTTCTTGTCTTCTGTTGGTCGTAGACCGCCTCTGTGTCCTTGACATGAATGATTAATTTTTTGTATATAAATGATCCACAATTGGTTCCCTTTTGGATCGACCTTGATTCGCTATAGCTATACTACGATGGACCTAGTCCTCTTGCTAGTATTGGTTTTGGTGGTCAAGTATTTTAATTTCACTTGATCTACGTCATCACTGCCTCTACCTCAAATTAGCCTGCAGCTTGATGATCTTATTTCTTGTTTTTGTTTTTTAAACAATTTGATTCGATCTGGTTGTAACACTTTTTATTGATCTTGATGTGATTTTTGCCGAGTTGAATCTGTGATTCGACCTCTGAAACTCTTTAATTTTGCACTTTGATTTTTGAATTTCAATATATGCTTTCCCATTGAATGTCTTTCTCGTTGTTGATTATTTGTCTAGGGTGTAGTCTTGTGGACTTAATTCCCTTGCAAACGTTGTCTTGTGGGGTGTAGTCCTTTGGACTTAATTCCCCTGTGGATCCTCGAAGTGTATTATGAGTACATGACTCATGATACACTTGGATGTGAGTCGACCTAGCATTGTACTGCCGTATCGGCTTGACTTGGCTATTTGGTCAGAGCTCGGTTCGACCGTCGTGCCTCGTCAGGCTTTTGACTTAGTCGAATCGAAAATTCCTTATTCGACTGTGGCACTTCGTGGTGCTTCTGAACTGGTCAAATAAAGTATCCACGTGGGATCTTCCGACTGCTCCACATCGTGGTTTATTGGCAGGTCGGGAGTGATATAAGCATTGTCATTGACTTGGCTTTATTCACTATTTTACTCCAACTTCACCGTGTCGAGGTATCGTTGTTGAAGTCGAATTTTGGTATTTTTCCTCCAGCCTCCTTTTCTTTTTTACATGAGCTTGTAAGTTAAGCATAATTAGAAAAGAAAATTACTTGAATAAAAGACATCGAAATTAATTGTCACATCGACCTATTACAAGTAACTAGAAAGTAAAGTTGCAAATGTCATAAAGTGAACAAAACAGTTTAAACATAATATTTTCTGAGGTTGGTGGCGTGCCAAGTTCGGGGCACCAGCATTTCCGTCCGACCTGCCTAGCTGATACGATCCCTTAGGATGCACCTTCAAGATTTTGTATGGACCTTCCCAATTTGGCTCGAGCTTGCCTATTGGGTCCTGCCTGCTGGCTTCATTCTTCCTGAACACGAGATCCCCTGCTTGGAAGTATTTGTACTTCACTCTTGCATTGGAATACTGTGAGATCTTTCTTTTGTAGTTGGCCATTCGATGTGCCGCAACCTCCCTCTTCTCTTCGACATTATCTTTCTCTTGAAGTAGATCTGCAACATTTGTCTCGATATTGTAGGCCAAAACTCGAGGCGATGCTATTCCAATCTCTGCAGGTATTACTGCTTCGCATCCATAAGTCATGGCAAAGGGAGTCTCCTGCGTGGCCGAATTAGGTGCTGTTCGATACGACCATAGAATGCTAGGTAACTGAGCTGCCCAATCCCGACCTTCATCCTCTAGCCGCTTCTTCAAACCAAATTTAATCTGCCTGTTCGTCTGTTCGACTTGTCCATTGGATTGAGGTCGGGCCACTGAGGTTGTCCGATGCTCGATTTTATACTCCTTCAGCCAACTCTATACCTTATCATCTAGAAACTGGGTCCCATTAACTGATATCAGATACTTAGGAATCCCAAACCCACATAAAATGTTTTCCCATAGAATTTTTTTGATGGTCTGAGCCTTGATGTCGGTAAGAGCTTTGGCCTCGACCCACTTGGTGAAATAATCGACTTCTACTACTACAAATTTGAAATTGCCTGGAGCTCGAGGTAAAGGTCCGACTATGTCAACTCCCCACTCATCGAACGGACATACCGACTTGATGGCATTCATTTCCAGTGCTTGATGGTGCGTCACCACTTCATGCACCTGACAAGCTCGGCATCTCATAACCAATAAATTGGCATCTTTATGCATCGGCGGCCAAAAATACCCTGCCAATTTACACTTTCTTTCTAGCATCCGAGCTCCACAGTGGTTTCCACAAACCCCTCGATGTATCTCTTCAAGAAGATACGCCCCTTCTTCTTCCGATGCACACCGCATCCAGGGCGTCACAAAATACTTTCGATAAAGAACGTAATCGAACAGTGCATACCTGGAAGCCTGCTGTCGAATCTTTCTGGCTTGAGCCTTGTCAGACGGGAGAATTCCGTCCTTCAAGTATAGTGCTATCGGATCCATCCATGTCGATCCCTGAACCACTGGTTGTACATCGACCTCATTATAGCTCCACTCCGCTAACATTTCTAACAGAACTTTCCTCTTTGATTTGAAATTCGATGCAAGCTTGGACAACGCGTCGGCCCTCTTGTTCTCACTTCGAGGCGCCTGTTCGACGCGAACTGTTTTAAACTTCGATATCAATCCCTGAACCACTTTCAAGTAACTCTTCATCACCTCCTCTTTGGCTTCATACTCACCTCGTATGTGATTGACTACGAGTTGAGAGTCACTGTATACCAGGAGATTTTCGACCCCCAATTTGATTGCCAGATTTAGACTCAGAATCATTGCTTCAGTACTCGCCTCATTATTGGTGCCTTTGAACTCGAATCAAGCGCATAGGGGAACTCTTCTCCTTCGGATCGACCAACAATAACCCGGCTCCACCCTTTTTTACTAGATGCTCCATCAACATGGATGGTCCACTGTTCTTCTGGTGTCTGTTTCTCCTGCTCTAGCTGAATCGATAATCCCTCGGCTATGAAGTCCGCTAGTGCTTGGCCTTTAACAGCTGTACGAGGCAGAAATTCGATGTCGTATTCAGCTAGTTCGACAACCCATTTTGCTAACCGACCCGATGTCTCGGGCTTGGCCAAAATTTGTTTTAGAGGTTGGTCAGTTATCACAGCAATAGGATGTGCTTGAAAATAAGGCTTCAACTTCCTTGATGCGTGAACCAAACTCAAAGCTAATTTTTCAGCAGGTGTGTACCTGATCTCAGCTCCATGTAATGCCTTACTCACAATATATATCGAAAACTGTCCCTGTTCTCCTTCCCGAACCAAAACTGCACTCACTGCCTCTTCACAGATTGCTAGATAAACCATGAGTTTCTCTCCTTCCCGAGGTGAAGACAGCGTTGGTATATCAGATAAATACTCATTCAGGTCGTCGAATGCCTTCTGACATTTATCATCCCATTGGAACAGACTTGCTTTCTTCAATACTTTAAAAAAGGGTAGGGCTCTCTGTGCTGATATCGATAAAAAACGATTGAGGGCCGCCATCTGACCTGTCAATCGTTGCACTTCTTTGACGTTACGAGGTGTAGGCATGTTCCTGAGGGCCTCGATTTTATCCGGATTAGCTCAAATTCCATCTCTCGATATCATATAACCCAGAAATTTCCCGGATCGAACCCCGAAGGTGCATTTCTTTGGATTGAGCTTCATACTCGCAGCTCGGAGCACCTCGAAAACTTCCCTGGTATCGATTAGAAACTGTCCCATGGACTTACTCTTGATCAACAAATCATCGACATAAACTTCCATATTACAGCCTATCAGCTTCTCGAAAATTTTGTTAACCGCTCTCTGATAAGTAGCTCCCGCATTCTTTAGACCAAAAGGCATTGTTACGAAACAAAAAGTGCCAAACTCTGTGATGAAAGCGGTCTTCTCCGAGTCTTGGGGGTCCATGAAAATCTGGTAATATCCCCTGCAAGCATCTAGGAACCCGAAGACCTCGAAACCCAGTGTCGAGTCGACTAACTGATCAATTTTTGGGAGAGGGTATGAATCCTTAGGGCAAGCCTTGTTAAGATCTGTAAAGTCCATGCATATTCGCCAGCTTTCATCTGGCTTCTTAACCAACACAGGATTGGCTAACCAATCTGGATAGAATACCTCCTTGATGATTCCAGCAACTAACAACTTATCAACCTCTTTCTTTACAGCCTCTTTCCTCTCAGGGGCGAGGTTTCTCTTTTTCTGTCGTATTGGCTTCTTTCTCGGGTCGACATTGAGTCGATGAACTGCTATATCTGCCGACAGGCCTGGCATGTCGTCTGCCTTCCAAGCGAAAACGTCTCGATATTCAACAAGAAGGTCGACCAAGGCTTTCATGTCGGGGTGTGGTATCCACTTCCCGATCTGTACCCCTTGGCCCTCTTCCTCCTTCCACACACGAATCTCCTCTGTCGGATCGACAGAGACCCAGCTCTTATCTTCTTCATCTTTAGGAATTAACTCTTCGACTAACACCTGTCCGACACCTTTCCCTTTGATTGTGACCAAACTACAATTCCTGGCTACCTCAACGTCTCCTTTCACTTCATGGGTACCATACCAGGTGGGAAACTTCATGCTGTTATGGAAGGTGGAGATGATGGCCCTTAGATCGTATAAAGCAGGTCGACCTAATATCGCGTTATACCCCGATGGGGCCTTAACTACGACATACGTCATTTCCATCGTTCGCCCTTTTCCCCATCTTCAATCGTGGTTAGCAAGCTTATCGACCAGACCGGTGAATCGCTTTGACAGTAAAATCAAACAAAGGGTCGACAACGGTATGATGTCTTCATCCCTCAACTTCATGGCTTTAAAGGCTGAGTAGTAAATGATGTTGACAGCACTTCCACTATCAACGCAGACCCTCTTTATCCGACCTCGGCTTATCACTGCCTCTATTACCAAACCTTCACTATGACTGTGGGAACTTGGAATATCATCTTTGGGTCCATAACCCACCTCCGTCGTAAACTTAAGCTTCTTCGATTCCCTCGATCTGTCCATAGACTGTCGACTGGATCGAGGTTGATCTGATTCATGTTCTGCAACAATCGTGTTGACATCATACCCGATGCGATTATCCCCGTGAGGGTCTTGATTCAAATCTTCTCGACAATCATCTCGATGGTTATCTCTGTAAGTCGGCTCGGATGACCTATCCCGACGCCTCCGATTGTCTCGTTGTGGTGATCGGTCTCTCCCCCGGTTATAACTCTTTCTCTTATATTCTCGACGGCCCTTTGGCTCGTCTTCTCCGATCGGTCGATCACCTCGTCCAACCGACCCTCCTGAATACAGTCATCAATATCTCTCTTCAAGTCGAAGCACTCTTCTGTGTCATGCCCCACATCCTTGTGATAGTCACAGTACTTGTGGGTGTTCTTTCTCTTCTCAGGATCTTTGGACATCGGCTTGGGCGTTCGTGTGATATTCTTCTTAATCATGATAGCCAACACCTCCCCCCGAGATCGGTTGAGAGGGATAAAATCTCGATCTTTCAAATTTCCTTTCGTTCCGAGCCGATCCGTGATCGGCGCCGTCAGTCGATCGAACACATTGGACTTTCCTTCATCGTTCCAACCCTTAGACTGACTCTTGGTCTGGCCTCGGGTGTCATTTCTCGAGTTGAGGCCAAGTGAAATGGTGTGCAAGCGCACTGCCTCTTCACCTTGGCAAAATCTGTGGAATATGTTAACACATTCGTCCATGTCGTTGGGCATCTTCTTAGAAAGCTTATCGTACAGCTTCATATTACGCAAGCCTCCAACAAATGAGTTGACTTGAAGTGCATCACTGGCATTGTGCACCTTCATAGCCTCGAGATTAAAACGCCTCATGAAATCGATTGTTGATTCTCCTTTCTCTTGCTTGATGTTCATGAGGTGGGTAGCACTGAGGTGAAATTTCTTGTTCCCAATGAAAGCATCTCGGAATTTCTGTCCCAACTGTAAAAAACTTGAGATCGACCCAGGTCGTAGCTTATGAAACCACTCCCGAGCTCGACCCGTAAGCAAGGTGTCAAAGGCATGACACTTCATAGCATCGTTAGCATTCCTCAGTCTCATCAGTGATATATATCGATATAGATGGTCCTCTGGGTCCGTAGTACCATCGTACGGCTCCATCTTCGGGGGCTTAAAGGACTCGGGCATCGTATATACCTCTATCTCGGGGATAAATGGCGACTCGAGCCATTCTGAGACCTGGTCTTTTCCTACGATGCGATTGAACTTGTTACGGATACTATCCTCGACTTGCCTTTGTTCCTTTTCGTGCCCAGGACGCTTCTTAGTTATGCTGATTTCTACTTCATCCTCACACTCTTCTCGAGGATCGACATGCTTCTTCCCCCTGGCATTCTCAATCTCCTTTCGACCCAGTGGATCCAAAAGGTGTTCTTCAGGGGGTTGCAAATTCCCTTACCTATGAACGCTGAGGCCACTACTCTTTTCAAGGTGTCTTCGTCTAGAGACGCCAAGTGATCAGCCATGTCTTGCAACTGTGGGGGAAGTTGTGGCCTTGAGGGATCTGCAATTGCAGGCCTAGATCCAGTGGGGGCTTCCTGAGCTTGGGTTTGAACCTCTGCTGGATCAATATCCGTGTGCTCTTCGATCTGCGGGTTCTTGCTGCTTGTTGGGTTATGTCTTCTTGCAGGTGGTGCCATTGCGATATCTTTACAAACTCACCGGTAGAAGGCCCTCCTTCTAGCGCCAAATGATGATGCTAAATAATGCACCACTGGATTAACAGGGCCACATGTAATCTAAGGATGAGCTGTAACGGGATCGAATGGCTGAAAATGTTGTAAAGATGGTGTTTTTGGTATTAAATGGCTGAGTCCAAGAATGTATCTTGGATTGCCTACGTATCCTGTGTAATGTCCAGGAATCCATCCTTACGTAGTTCCTGGAATGATGTATTTATAGGTACATGTCCTTCTTCTGCTCTAAACTTAGGGCGGTTTAGCCTATTGACATAAACACCATTTACTGGGCCTGGCCCCTTGCCCAAGTAACCCTCTGGAAAATGGGCTTAGGAATCTGGGCTGGAACTCATGCATCGACTCGGATAACACCGTCATGGGTGTTCAAGGTGGGACACTCGCAGAATCTGCTAGTTGCTGTGGTCCTCTCTGATTCGTATCTTATTCGATCCAAGGTGGGTAATAAACTTGGACTTTTCCACACGCCAGCTGGACCAAATAGATAATTCCACGTGGAGGGGTGAAACTCCGTATCGTCAGAAGGTTTAATGGAGTAGATTTAAGGTTTTTTGTATGTAATGCACCGTTTTAATCGAATGTTTGTTTCATTGTAATGTGTTCTCATTTTTGGTTGAAATCGGATGGAAATAAGGTAGAAATCATAGGTTTTTTTGTCTCTTTTTCGATAAGCCGGCCGTTTTCCGATCGAAAGGGTGGGGAAGATGACTGGTGCTTGAAAAGTCGCATAAACTGACGTTTTGGTGCAAATAAAACATCAGCTAGTGTGACGTTTAGATCATAAAAGTCCAGTAGGATTACTCAGTTCTTCATCAATGTGGGTCACATTAACATTGCTTCAGAACGTCGACATGGCTGACGTTTTAATTGGACGTCAGTGAGACTGACGTTACTGTCTCAATGTAATGCCAACCCTGCTGGCGTTATTTGTTGGATTTTTTTACAATGGCATAATTAACCTGCACATATCAACTTTGAATTAGTGTGTTTCTTGACATTGTAAAGAACTTCGTAAACAACTGTCCACCAATGAATTGGTGTAACCCCAACCATTAAATTAGTGTATTTCTTCACATTGTAAATGACTTTTCAACTATGAATTTTGGCCATGTAAGTGAGTTACAATGAAAAGAGTGTTAGTTAAAAGTATACTTATATGTGTTTCATTGCAATGTAAGTGTGTTAGTTAAAAGTATACTTAGATGTTTTTTTGCCCATTATGTGTGTTGTGTAGACCCGATAATATAAGCCGTGAGATCTCTTTGCCTTAACAGATTGGGATCTCTTGCAAACCTTTGGGATCTTTTTGTTGTTTTTGTAGACTGGCTTACCTGAATCAGTTCCATTAAGAAATGACCAATAATATTCATTTGTTAATATCTCTCATAAGTTGATATGCCAAGGATATCCATTATGGAATAATTTAGGCTAGCCATTATCTACGTAAAAAGGCCTGATGTCCCCCTCACTTTGAAAACTGGGAGTCTATCGACGAACAATTAAAATAACTCACAGTAGAAGAACTTCAGGTATCAAAACAAATTACACTTGTTGATCGTACAAGAACTTCAGATATGTAGTATGGTTTAAGGCACTAGTCATGTCTTGTGTTATTGGTTATGTTTGACTTGTGTATCTATGTTGTTTGGTTTTGTAATGGCATACGGACTGATTCTGATTCAAATGCTGATTCCCTTTTTAATCTACAGTGAATAAAATGGATAATGATCGTTTCTTCAAAGTTATTTTGGGCTGATTCGCAACAAGTTTGGTATGTAATTATTAATTAACCTACATTTTTATCTCTTATATTATGATTGAAATAACATGATACGTTTCTTTCTTCATAGACACTACCACGAAATTACGTTAATAATTTGAACGACAGGATGCGGAACATAGATAGGGTTGTTCTCAATAGCCGAATAGGCACATGCAAAGTGAGCGTTGGACCGACAAACAATGGACTTCTTCGTTTATTTGGGGAAGGTTGGGAGCAGTATGTGGATGCTCATCACTTGAATCCGGGGAGTTCATAATGTTTGAGCACAACGGGGATTTCACTTTTGACACTATTGTGGTGGGTCACAATTCCTGTGAAAAGAATTATTCTGATTCTGAGAGTGAGAGTGAAGATGATGATGCGGATGATGATGTAGTTGGTAATGAAAATCCCTTTTTTGAGACGACGCTGGCAGACTGGCCATTTTCATATGGTCATGTGGTGAGCTATGTTAAAATATTTTTAGTTGTTTTCTTGTTTTATCTTTTTCCTCATTTCACGTTCTAACATTATTTAAATTTGTTTGTGATTGGCAGAATATTCCAATACCATTTGCTAGAACAAATGACATGTTGCGAAACAAGACTATGGGGCTACGAAGTGCCATTGGGGAATCATGGCCTGCTAGAATTGTAGCTTCTTTGGACACTATCAACATGTTCGTTTAAGCGGGTTGAATGATTTCCTTAGTGAGAATTAGCTAGTGTTGGAGATACATGTAGTTTCGAAGTCATTGATCAGCCAACAGATAATCATGTCATGTTTAATGTGGGGTTTAGCAGACGTCCAAGATCTTAAAAAAAGTTCCATTAAAACTATTCTTGATTACTTTTGGATCATTGTTATTGTATTTTGTTTGGATTACTTTTGACTTATTTTTGGCAAAATGTCTGGATCAGTTTCACATTTTCATTGTATTACGTTTTATTTAAGTTTGGATTAATTGTTTGAATTAAGTTGTTTTTATTTATTGATTGTATCACATTTTTATTGTATATTTATGTTTGGTGATTGTTTGTATCATGTTTAGATGATGCAAAACACACAAATATTTTCAGTGCTGGGCTATAAACGTCACTCATGGTGACGTTGGTATTACACAACCAACGTCTGTTAAGCCGACGAATTTCAACATTTTTAACCAACGCGTTTACAAATCGATGCTGGTTTGCAAGACCGACATCTCAAAGGCTGCCGTTTAACAAACAGAAACTCATTAAGTTACGGAGTCGATGCGTCAAAAATGTCGACGTTTATTTTTTGTTCCAACGTCAGAGTTGGTGGTGTTATAGCAGCAATGAAATATTTAGTTCTGGACAACAAAACCTCACCAAGTATGATGTTTATTATACACACGGATGTCATATGTACTGACGTTTGTATGGATGCAGGCTGGAAAATCCAATGGCCGATCGAAAAAGTCTAAAAAACTACATTTTCCCCTAATTAATGGTGTTTCAAGCCATGCAGTATGAATTTTGATTCCATTTTGCTTCTATATTGTTTGAAAAGGATATTTGGGTGAAAAGGTTGGAGAAGATGAAGATGAATTTTAATGATGAAGAAGGTTGAAGAAGTTGAAGATGAATTTTGATGATGAAGAATGTTGAAGAAGATGAAGATGAATATGGAGATGAAGATGAAGATGAAGATGGAGATGAAGATGGAGATGAAGATGAAGATGAAGGTTGATTATGGAGATGAAATGAAGATGAATGTTGTTATTGATATAAGTTAATAATTTTGTATTATAATGCTTAATTTAAATAATCAAAGGACAAAATTGCATTTTTTAAAATTTGTGGTATAAGGAGTATTTTTTTATTTTATTTTCTTGGTGGTGCTTAAGTAAAAATAATAATACAAATAATATGATGGTGCCAAAAGCAATTTATAGGGTGCCGGAAGTATTCGTGGTGCCGATAGAAGCCGCCAAAGAAAAATATTGTAAAACAGAATTATTTGGAAAGTTGAAAAAAAAAAAATAAATTTGAAAATAAAATTGAATTCATCAAAAAAAAAAACTAACCAATCAAATTTTAAATAATCAAAGTAGAACGAGGTGTAGATGGACATCTAGGTGAAGTTTATCATTTTAAATGTATTGTAAAGCTATTATAGTGTCAAGAACAAAATACTCATTCTATAAATTATTGACCGTGTTATAAAAGGAGTCTAAATTTGAGTCATTACAATTGCTTTAAACTACGCCAATGAGATAATGCTCCAGTGGTCAATTGTGAGGCCTTAGGACCCGAAGATTTTGGGTTCGCCTTCCAATGGAGGCAAGAAAATGTGAGTGTCTTATAGTGTTTGTGCTACTGATTTAGGCAAAAAAAGTCTAAACTGCATTTTTTTAATCTTTTATAGACCTTGAGTCTTTTTTAATTCTTATTTTCCTGTGAAGACCTTGAGTCATTTAAGTAACAAGAAATAAAGTGTAATCTCCCTCAAAATTTCTTGGGTTTGAAGAATAAAAATTTCTTTGGTCACCAACGCTGCGATCTCTCGACTTGTCATAAATAGTTGAAATTGTCATGTTCTAACAATGTGAATGAATGGGAAGTGCCCCATGCACTACGAGACATGGACATACCAGAGGATTATTTAAACAGATCCAAGTAGAACATGCATAGTTAGAGAAGCCTAAAACATGCCCATAACCATGAGAAATTAACTAAGACACTTGATTGAGCTTTTACGAGGTCATAACTCAATCATGGGTCAGTCGATGAGTGATCAGATTTTTCTAGTTATGAAATCCCCGGCTGGGTACCAGATCAATTGTAGCCTAGTAAAGGTGAACAAAGTCGCCTCCACAGGGACATTGATTAAACATCGGGTGTCTACACTCTTCTGTTTCAAGTCAACAAAGACAAGAAAGGCTGAACTAATCTAATAAACCAAATTAAATCAAAGTACATCAAGATAATGAATTATTCAAGTAAGTATATTTATGAATGTCTTGTTAAAGATAAAACATGAATGATTACATCTTGTGTGAGTTAATGGAGCATACCACTAATCTAGTAGTCAAGCCCTTAAAATCGGTGTTCTTCTACTACTATGTTTATTCACAAGTTTACTTAGTAGACCGACACCGTTGTCAGTGGTCCGATTTTAACTATCAAACAAGTGAAAAAACATGATTAAGATTTATGGTTGCACAGATAAATCTGTAAAGCCCACTTAGCATGCCGACACCGCGTCACTGGTGCGATTTTAACTATTGGTTGTCTTACCCTTTTTCCCAACACGAATATCTCCGGTCAGTCTCAACCCGTGCTCTGTGTGCTCATATTAAGTGACCAGTTTAACATGAACAAGAAAAAATGCTCAAGTAAGACAAATTAACTACACAAGAGTTATCATTCTCCAACATAAAGATGAAATGCTATGAATAAAACACTATATTGATATGCAAAGTTTAGCATTCATTGTCATAAAACTAAAATGCCACATTAAGTAGCTTACAACAATAAATCTTAGACTAAAAGTAAATACAAGAAGTTACCAACAATATTATAACCACTAGAAGTAGTAGTTGTAATAGCTACAGATTGTTTCCATGAACGAACAACACCGAAATGTCCTCTTTCTCCAAGAATCTTCATCATAAGCTTATAATGTTAATGTTTCTTGTATACAATTAGCTAATGCTAAACTAGGCATGATTTAGGGCTCCAAGAGCCCTTGAAGAAAGTCTTCAACCTTTTTCTCTAAGTGTGTATATGTCTAGAGATATCCCCAAATGACAAGAGAAATGCTATTTAAAACATCCTTCTTTCAGAATGCTGGCGTGCGCCATGAACACATGCAGGCGGGCGCCAGGTGACTTTATGTCACATCAACAAACTACTCAGGAATCCTACCAGAGCTGTTAGAACAAGGAAGTGCCGGACACCACAAATGAAAAGCCGTCGGACGCCAAGCTCAAAAACATGAATTTCCCGCTCAAAATAGAAATATCTTTGGAATCTGACATCAGAGCTTGGCGTGCGCCATGAATTGTAATGGAGGATGCCATGAGCAAGCAAGCAAAAATTCACTCTTGGTCATCGAGGATGGGCAGAGTTTAACATGGTCTTCAAATATCTCGAGAATTGGTACATGTGCACTGCAAGACAAAACCACAAGAAGACCACGCGTAAACCCAATAATTAAACTCAGTAATAACAGATACAATAATCTATCTACAATATGATAAAATATGTAATAAATACTAGCGTTGCGCTTAAACAAAACTTAGGCAGAAATGATTCAAATTGTTACAATAATTCTTAGAATGATATCGGAAATGGGGATGAAAAGTCATAATAATTACCAACAAGTTGGCTCTCATTAATGAGCCCATCTCTATAGGTGCTCAATAGTCGTATAGTGACCTGGGTACCATAACTGAGATTTTAAAGAGCTGATAAATGAAAATCATTGACCGAAGTCTCGAGGTGTCGAGCCAAATGACAATAGTCAGTGTTATGACCCATATCATTGTCCATCAAGACCTGGGCCGTGTTTTACACAATTTTCCGGTGCGGGTCTTGATTTAACATATTACATAATTAGGGGCACGAATAACTAAAAGATGAGTCATTTTTAATGCAATTGGCATGCACCAATCTCCAAAAATTCAAAATTGGGCTCCCATAAATACTAGAAAATAATAGAATTGCTGGAAATTTACCGATTCTTAAACATAAGACTAAAAAAAATTGCATAATTTTAGCAACAACTAGCAAACGCAAAGGGAGACGAGGAAGTTCATTCTCTGTCAATGAGTCTGTTGGGTAATTGATGATCATTAATTACCCATAGTTGTTTTTAGGTTTGATTTTTTTTTTAAAGAAACACAACTTATATGTGACTTCAGTACGTTGAATTGAACACTTGATCCTTATTGAAGATACAATTACATCAAATAATAATGACGATTGATTTTGTTTGACTATATTTATTCTCGTAATATTCTGTACAAAATGTGTATTAAATGTAGTCTTGATGGCCAAGGAAATCCTAGCATATGAACGCTCCCTTGTAATCATTTTTGAAAATCAATGGAAAATAACATTCTCTATATTATTATATGGTATCAGAGCCCTTTCTCTCATCCCCATAACTTTCTCTTCATCTTCCCGACCCTCTTTCTGCCATAGCCACCGACGAGGCCTCCTCCCAAACCACCACCAGAGTAACTTCCCTCTCCTCCTACCCTACATTTAATCCTTCTTCCACCATACACATAATTAAATTAACCAGAACTAATTATCCTCTTTGGAAAGCACAAATTTTACCGTACCTCCGAGGTTAAGGCGTGCTCGGTTATGTCGACGGCTCCCTTAAACCTCCGCCAATATTCAATCCCGTCAATCGTGTTCCTTCTCTGAATCCGGAATTCGCCCAATGGTCCAAGCAAGACAGCTTAATATTGAGCACTATTACACCCTCACTCACAGAAGATGTGCTCGGTCAAGTGTTTACTGCCAATACATCTGTTGAAATTTGGTCGGCCTTAAGCATGGCGTTCTCCTCTCAATCTCGTGCAAAGCTCGTTCAACTCCACACTCAACTCGTAGCCACTCGAAAAGACAACTTATCGGCTACATATTATTTTATGAAAATTAAACGAATTACCGATGAATTGTCTCTCGCCGGTCATCCCTTCCCCTCTGATGATATAATTGCGTATCTTTTGGTTGGGCTCGGTTCAGAATATGACTCATTCATGACAATGGTTTCTTCATGTACTAGCATTACTTTGGATGAGGTATGTTGACTAACGAAGCAAGGATTCAACATAATCAGCCATCTCCACTCCCTTCCTACACCTTGCCATCTCCCCCCATCAACTACAGTCGGGGTCTTGCTTCTTCAGGTCAGCGTGGTGGTCAAAATTCAGCCCCACAGGATTCTAATTGGGGACAGGGGCGTGGAGGTTACCATGGACATGGACGCAGCTCTTCCCACAACCCGTATTCTGGTCTAATACAACAGTCCAGTCCTGCTCCTGTTTGTCAATTGTGCCAAAAAGTTGGTCACACCGTACTCACTTGCTGGTGGCGTTGTGATGAGACCTTTCAACCACCTCCACCCGCCCTCCTGCACAAGAATTTCACACTGCTGCTTTTGACCCAAACCATGCTCAATGGCTCCCTGACACAGGAGCAATGCACCATATTACAAATCAAATGCAAAACTTAAACCTGCAAGTCAAACCTTATGACGGGCCGGATAAAATCCATGTCGGTGATGGTACAGGTTCGCATATTACTTACCGTGGCACTTCTACGCTATCTTTTACTCCCTCGTCCTTCATTTTACATAATGTCCTCGTTGCCCCCTCTCTCTATACTAATTTACTTTCCGTTTCTAAATTTACCAAAGACAATAATGTTTTCTTTCAATTCCATCATAATTACTTTCTTGTGAAGGACTACTCGGGCCGCACCCTTAGCCGTGGCTTTGTCAAAGATGGTCTTTACCAATTCTCTCAGTCCCTCAGCTCGTCCAAATCTCAAGCCTTCCACGCCAGCCGAATCTCCTACGCTCAATGGCATCAACGTCTAGGTCACTGCTCGCTTCCTGTTCTCCGTCACGCTCTCCACCACCAAAATGTGTCTTGTTCTCCCCACTCCATTTTACCTGTCAGTGTTGTTTGTCAAATGGCCAAGAGCCATCGTCAACATTTACCTTTGTCTAATTTTACTTCGTCTCGTCCTTTGGATTTAGTTTATTCTGACGTTTGGGGACCATGTCCCGAAGAATCTATTTATGGAAATAAATATTACATAACCTTTCTCGATTATTTCACCAAATTTATCTGGTTTTACCATTTACAATTAAAATCTGATGTTGAAAATATTTTTCCCGAATTTAAAAATCTTGTGGAACGTCAGTTTAATATTACTATTAAATCAATGAAAACTGTTTGGGGGGGTTAATTTTGTCGCCTAGCCTCTTCATTCAAAACACTTGGCATTCACCACCGTGTGTCCTGTCACGAAGAAATTGGTGCCATTAAGCGTCGCCATTGCCAAATTGCCGAATTGGCCTCTCTCTTCTTGCCCAATCCAATCTTCCCCTGCCTTATTGGGAAGATGCCTTCCTCACCGCCTCCTACTTAATTAATCGTCTACCCACTCGCATCATTAACTACAAATCCCCATATGAAATGGTTCACCACCGCACTCCTGACTATTCCTTCCTTCGGGTTTTTGGTTGTGCTGGTTGGCCTAATCTCTGCCCCTATAATCGTCACAAGATGGACTTCTACTCTAAAACATGCACATTCCTTAGGTATAGTAATCACCGTCACGGATACAAATGCCTTGAACTCACCTCTGGCCGACTCTATCTCTCTCGTCACATGGTCTTTGATGAATTCACCTTCCCTTCCAATCATTTCATCTGAACCAACTCCCCTTCCTCCATCTCCTTCCTCTCCGACCCCAGCCTCTCCTTCCAACTCGTCACCTCATTCGTCACCCGAACCACCCTCACCTCACCAAATGGTGACCTGCTCGAAAACCAACACCCTCAAACCTAAATGTTGGCCTTCTGATTATGTCATTCCCAATGACTATCTCACTAAACTCCAAACCTCTGAGCCTACTTCCTACTCTAGTGTTGTTAATCATCGGGAATGGAGAGATGCTGTGCGGGGCAAGATAAATGCTTTGGTCTGAAATGACATGTGGGATCTAGTTCCCTACTCCTCTGATGTGAATGTTCTAGTAACAAGTGGGTATATCGAATTAAACAGCATGTTAATGGACAGGTGGAATGATATAAAGCTCGGCACATAACAAAAGGCTTCCATCAGGAAGCTGGCGTTGATTACTCTGAGACTTTTAGCCCAGTTGTCAAACCGGTCACCATTCGATTATGATTATCTCTTGCTCTCAATAATGATTGGTGTATTCAACATGTGGACATCCAAAATTCTTTTCTGTATGGCTACCTCTCTAAGGATGTCTATATGACTCAACCTCAGGGTTTTATTCACCCGGAGTTCCCTCATCATGTTTGTAAATTAAAATGAAGCCTCTATGGCCTTCGTCAAGCTCATCGTGCTTGGTTTTCTTGCTTTATTGATGTTCTTCTCTCATATGGTTTTGTTCCATCACAGACGGATACATCTCTTTATATGTACAGGGCAGGATCTCATTGTGTTTATGTTCTCATATATGTTTATGACATCATTATCACAGGTTCCTCTTCATCACTGGTTCGGCACAAGTCATTACTCACCTTGGCTCTCACTTTCCTGTTATAGATCTTGGCCCTTTACCTTACTGCTTGGGCATTGAATTTCTACCCACATCAGATGGCATTCTTCTCAGCCAGCGCAAATACATCCTCTGCTTACTTGAACGTGCTGGCATGGACAAGGCGAAGCCTTGTCTCTCTCTTATGGCCTCCAATACTCGATTGGGTGGTCTTGATGGTTCTCCATTTGCCGATGTTACACTCTATCGTAGCATTGTGAGAGGCTTACAGTACTTCAACTTTACTCGTCCTGACATGGCATTCGCTATACATAAAGTCAACAAGTTTATGCTCCTCTCGTGATGTTCATTGGGCAGCAGTCAAGCGCATCCTTCGCTACCTCAAACACACCATTTCCCATGGTCTTCTTATAAGCTGTAACTCGTCTCTTTAGCTTCAAGCTTACTCGGATGCTGACTGGGCTAGTGATCCTGATGACCGTCCTTCTATTGCAGCTTATTGTATATTTCTTGGCTCGAACTTGGTTAGTTGTCATGCTAAACAAAAGCTCACCGTTGCTAAAAGCAGTACCGAAGCCGAGTATAAAGTCCTCTCGAATGCTGCCGCCGAGCTACATTGGCTCGGCCAACTACTATGGGACCTTACCATTTCCCTTTCCACTCCACCTATACTTTTGCGCGACAATATCAGAGCTACTTACCTTACGGCGAATCCAATTTTCCATGCCCGCACCAAACATATAGAGATCGATTTTCATCATGTCCGAGAATGGGTTGCTACGAATAAATTACCGGTTGCCTTCATCTCCTTGAAAGACCAGCTTGCGGATCTTCTCTCCAAGCCTCTCAGCCATTCTCGGTTCCATGAGCTTAAAGACAATCTCCACGTGCATTCTATTCCCATGAGATTGTGGGGGCGTGTTGAAGATACAATTACATCAAATAATAATGACGATTGATTTTGTTTGACTATATTTTATTCTCGTAATATTCTGTACTAAATGTGTATTAAATGTAGTCTTGATGGCCAAGGAAATCCTAGCCTATGAACTCTCCCTTGTAATCATTTTGGAAAATCAATGGAAAATAAAATTCTCCATATTATTATAATCTTAAATTCTTTATTCTTGCAGTTTGATATTGCTCCGATTCATGCTCCATTTTAGCTAGATAAGAACATCAATATGCAGCCCAAATCACTCAAGTTTTGATATCAATTAATAGGATCAATCAGAGTTCTAAATGAACCAGAGGGGGGATGATGGTTTTTTCTAAACACTTAAGATATTAAAACTTTCCTCAACAAATATTCAAGCGAAAATGTTCTAACCCTCAATGTATGAGGTTGTGCAAGTTAAAGTGGTTCAAATGTGGATTATAATATAGTAGAACACTTGTCAGGTCTATTTCCACTCAATACAAATCAAGATAGACTTAATATCAAGTCAAATAGTTCATGTATGTAGTGTATCACAATTTGATCTGAATTGCAAAGAATGGTGCTAAGTTCTGGTGAACTTCTAATTTTAATGCAACTTGCTGATGCCTGGTTCATAAAATGTATAAGAGAAAAACCATTCAAGGCATTCAATTAAAGTAGTTGATTGCAGAAATAGAGAACATTGTGATTTATAAAGGTGATCGCGTGTAAGTCGCTTATACTAGCAAGAAGACTGGGCTCATTATATATGGAGAACGAGCAAGGGTCGATCCCACAGTGACAATGCAACTTCCATTGATAAAAGTACTAAAACTTAACTAAGAACACACAAAAGAGGTATTTGACCAAAATGGACACAAAACAAATAAAAACGGTATCATATTATCTCCAAAAAGATCTCCTAGCTTGGTCTTATTAATCTATCATGTTTACTCCCCCTGTAATTCCTCAAAATACCAGAACATGTGTTTTATCTTTGTCATTAGCTACGGGTGCAGTCTCATAACCTTCTCATTGCTCTTTTGAAATGGCCATAATGCACACCAGTAAAGTATGTTGGCCTCATGCTAGACATGCCCTCTTGAGGCTTTGTAAAAGTCATTGCAGTCATAGTTAGACATGCCCTCTTGAGGCTTTGTAAAAGTCATTGCAGTCATAGTTTTAGACCAGAGGATGCATCAAATAAATTGCACAAAGTAACCAACAGTTTGCTACAAATTGATAGGATCAATAAGGTCTAAATGTAAACCAATGGGGATGAATGGTTTTAGACCTAACACTCCAAGTTAAAAAGGTGTCCTCAACCAAATCAGATGTGCATTTGTTCTAATCCTCAATGTATGAGAATGAAACAATATCAAGTAGCTCAAATGTGGATTAAATTGTAGTAGAGTACTTGATAGATCTCTCCAGACTTAGTACAAGTCTTAGACAGACTTTAATCAAGATTAAATCAGCCTAGATTAAAAAAACTCAAATTAGACTAAAATGCAAGTTCTGATGAACTAATATTGTTGTGTGGATTGTAGATGCTTGTAACAACCAATGTATCAATGTAAGAACATACAAAAACTTCAAATAAAACAATTTATAGAAAAATATAGAGAACACTCTGATTTATACAGGTTCCAAAGAGTTAGGTATAAAACACCTAATCTTGCCGTCAACTCTATACCAGACTTTTGAGGACTTATTTTTAACCTCACTGTAATGGAATTTTTTTATCCACATAGAGTGTTACATATTCGAGAGTTTACAGTTTAAAGCAAATCAAGAATCCTGAGCTTAATCCTTCAAGTAGGTACCTGAATTCCCCAAAAACAGTTACACATGTACGATGGATGAAACAAGTTCTTCTGCTCAATCCCATAGAAATCTTAGTACGTAATGAGCTGAATATTGCGCTTCTTGATGTTTAAACTTTTCTTTTTATGCCTTGATTGTTCCTTTTTGATTGACCAACTTCTCATGTACCACACTTGGTCCTGAACTAGCTCTGCAACTTACTACTACCACATACAATGAAAATAACACTTTCTATCACTATATCTCAGATCAAACCAGTTGTATTTAAGAGAATAAGTCTGAAAGAGAGCCTGAGGAATATGAAAAAACCTTGTATTTGGATAGAGGATCAGTGCCCTCCGTCAAACTCAGTTGGATTTCTTTTACAGGCAGATTAGTACACATTGTTGAATCGGACAACAAGCCGTTTGTTTTGAAATTTTGTGTCAAGAAAACAATCGTTAGAGATTTCAAAATCATCTTTATTCTTTCTGTTAGACGTAGAGTGCCCGAAAGGCAATTGTTGCTTGTCCTTACGGGCAAGTGGGAGATTGTTGGAAGTAGCGCCCGAAAGACAATTTATGTAATAGTTTTTAGAATTAATAAATGACAGATTTATTCTCATCTTATTACTTGCTTCGTGCTTGTAAGTAATACACTACTGAAAACCCCAAGTCATATCATATGTAGCCATATAACTTAGTGTGTGTCACACATGAGGATTAAGTTTATGGTGATACACTTGAAATATTAGTCCATGATGAAGTTAATCAAAGTATGGGGTCTATTGATTAAAACACCATTAATGCACCAAGAACACTTTATGGTGTGACCGTCTTATCCGGACCATTGACATTGGTTGTCTAAGTGGGGCATTTATATATGATGAGAGTCATATAGGACTGGACCTATTTAATCTGAGTTTATCATATAATTCCGTAATTGAAAAATCTTATTAAATCACAAGATGATCATATATGGATTAACCTTAATCCTGAAGTGATTACAGACTCCTACTTGTTTCAGGATAGGGTTTGATGTGTTCGTTAAGGATCGCTAAGAGGCGCGGTCCGAATCACTTTCACGTTGGCACTATTCTGGAATGAGTGAGAAGTGTGTGTCTCACAGATATGGAATCCATTCCTTCCTGTAGGAAGTAGAAAGACAATCCCCTTATTTGTTGATCCTAGAAACTGATCGATCCTGGGAGTTCGTATTGGTTATGAACTAATTGATCACTAGTGGGTTAATGGTAAATAGGGATAAGATGTATTGAAGAAGGTTTACGGAAATAATCCTACTTCATTACAGATAGTCTATGGAGGGTTAGTTTATACGAAATGATTATATCAATGGACACTTATCGACTCGACTCGACGTTTTGAGAATAAGTTATATCTATAATTGATAGAGTTCAGTTTCAGATTTATGGTTTCGTAATTCCGGAATTAATGAGTTGAGTAGAAATATTCTGTTCGATGAATATTTTATTCAATTTATTGTAGGTACTGGTTATAGGTCCATGGTCCCCGGGTTGGCTCCTTACACGCGAGTGTTTTCTCGTTTTATGGAACCTCGAGAATAAATTAAATAGTTGGTCTATTTAATGAATATGCGATATTATTTATTTGGTAAATAATATGTAAAATAGAAAAGACATTTTCTATTAAAAATGATTTAATGTTGGCGCCATATGTTGATTAATTTAGGAAAAGAAATTTTCCTAGATTATGTCACATGTGTAATTAATTAATTGTCTGTTTGTTGGATAATTAATGGAAACATAAGAAATTGATTTTTTGGGAATTATCTCTTATTTTGTAGAAAAATTATCTTTTTTCCTTATGGGGATAGGTAATGGTGTTGGAAAATATCTTTTCCTTATGGGAATAGGTTTTTGTGGTGTGAAAAGGATAACTCTCTTGACTAGTTATTTTCTTATATAAAAAGAGTTCATCCAAGCACAAATGACACAATAATCTGCGCCATCTTCAAAATAAAAGAAGAGAAAATTACTTTCTTGTTCTAGTCATTTAGAGAAGAAAAACTTGGGGTTTTTCTTGGGCATATTCGAGGAGGTTCTATGGCGAGGATCGACGTCTACCAGTCGTCGCTTGGAGATACAATCCGGAAGATCACGGCTTCTCCCTTGGTCGATTTTATCATCTCTCTCCGATAAGGTAAATCTTCAACCTTCTCGTAGGATTAATTAGTTATGTCTCATATCGTAAATCGCATGAGCTTCCGCTGTGAAAAGATCGAGTGTCTCGATCGGTGCTATTACTTCTGGCACTTTCCTCTTTTAATCAAGATATTTTCAGTTCATTTGAAGCTCAGATGACCAATTTATCCGTTGTAGAAAGATCAAGGAAGTTGGATGGAAAGGTTGATTGGACATTGTACATGGAATGACTTTTGCATCTCTGTTCCACACTTAGGTCAAGCATTTGATCGATGGTGCTCCATGCCTTGATCAAGGCTGATATTAATCAACTCAGAAAGCTTGATTATTGTAACAAACATTTGTAGAGTGCATCAAATTGATGCTGGTTGAGATGAACGGTGAATTGCATAAATTCATATTGTGTTCTTGATTAGTATACCAGTTCATAGGGCAGTGGAGGTCGAGGGGGAAGAATTCGGATGAACTGGGTGGTGATCCTGTCCCTCGAGAGGCCCGTACGATGGATAACTTCACCTTCGAGGTATCCACCCGAGATCTGAGCCTTCTGTACGAGTTGGCTAAATTGGAGAATACGGGCCCGATTCCCTATTCGACACTCCATGAAGTAGACCAAGAGAACTGTAGGATATTTTTATGTTGTTGTTTTTTGTTTTTGCCAAGATCTCTGACTTGGCATTATTAGGGATATTAATCTTGTCTTTTCTTTTTGTAGTGGGAAAGTTCTCGATCATCTCCGACCCTACCCAAATCCCCAAGCCGAAGGGCAAGCTCGCTCCTCCGCTCGAGGGTTAGGCGGCTTCTTCTGCTAAGGCTGTCGAGGTTATTTCTATGCAGCCGTCTGAAGGACGTGCTGCAGGTGTCGAGTCGGCGATTCCCACTCGTTCTCCCGCCCAGCCAAAGTCTGATGACTTTCCACTTATTCATTATGGCTCACTGCAGGATGAAGATGACGAAGCCATAGTCAAGACACCACCGACTGTCGGCGGGAATGTCGAGGCAGTCACTCGACAAACGAGGAAGAGACCAACTCTGCCCAACTTGGTGAGAGATCAATGCAGAGAGGCCAAAAAGCCCAAAGTCGGTGAAGCCTCTACTAACCCGAGATCGATATGAACCGGATTGATGAAGATAGCGCAACTATGGAGAACAAGGTTCTATCTTCTGCACTTCATAAGCTATGTCGCATGGTAAGTCACTTTATTTTCCATACTTTTATCGCGGCCTATCTTTTACTTCTGTTGGATGACGCATCTCTTTTTCTCGACAGACAAACTTCCTAGGCAAGGAGGCTACTAAGAGATTGGCCACACTGGTCGAGGCAGAAGAGGATCTGAAGAGGAAGATTCGTGCATTGCTCGATGAGACCACCAAAAAAAGCACCGCCATTGCCGGGTTGGAGTCCCAGTTGGAGGCTCATGCGAGAGAGGCGGGCGTCAAGAAAAAGAAGCTGAGGGATGAGCTGTCTGCATCTGCCAATGACTTGACCAGGACACAAAGAGACTCGCAAATCCTGGAGAAAAAGCTGGCCGATCTGGCGGTGGACTTCGAGAAGCTGTAGGTAGCGCACAATGCTTCTTTGGCTGAGAGGGATGCTCTAAAAGTCGAGCTAGAGAAAGTTCCTTCCCAGGTCGAGGCGGCCCAGAAAGAGGCAGTCTTCGAGTATCGACAGTCGAAAGAGCTTGATGAAGACCTGACGGCGATGATGCGCATGGCCATGATGGGCGGCTTTACAATGGCGGTGAATCAGGCTACGGAGGCTTACCCAGAGTTTGACGTGTCGAAGCTCTCCGTGCCACAATTCTATAACCCTGAGGTGGAGAAGTTGTACGATCAGTATAGTGAGGAGTTCCAACAAGGGGAATCTCTGGCCCAGAAGTATGGTCTGTCGTCTTCTGATGCCGAGCCGATCCCTGCTATCACCGAGCCGACACCTGATGCAACCTCTTAACTGTTGTTCTTTTGAAATTTTGTTGAACATTCATTCGACTTTCTGAACTTAGATTTATGTAATTTGAATTTGGTCTGTGCAATTCTTCTGATCATACTTTGACTCATCTCGGCTGGTCTTGTCGACCTGGCCGTATTTTGCTTCAATTTTGTGGTATTTATTTCTTTTCCTTTTCTTTTTATTATTTATCTTTTATATCTCGATGTCTTTTAGCTTTTCTCTTGTCGGGCCTCTGGCCCTGTTTGCTGTTTGCTTTATCGATGTCGTGTTGCCCCTCAAGTGTATTATGAACCTTTGGTTCTTATTGCACTTGTGAGTCTAGTCTAGTTGAGATCGACCCAGTTGCCTTAGTATTTTTTGTCTCTCGGACTAGTTTTGCTATGGGCAGGTCGATGCTCTGGGCGTTTGGTCCAACTTTGCGAACCGTCCCTCTGCCTTGGCATTTTTTGCCCCTTAGGCTTGTTTTGCTTTTGGCTGGTCGATTTTATGGGCGTTTGGTCCGACTTTGTGAACTCTCCCTTTGCCTTGGCATTTTTTGCCTTGTAGGCTCGTTGTGCTTTAGGCTATAGTGAGGGATCCGACTTGCAGACTTTCCCTTTTTATAGTCGATAGCATTGCCGTTGACATCTTGTATCATATTAGACTTATAATGTTAAGGCTGTAGATCCTAAAAAACATAAAAGCATCTCGAGAAAAGATATGTTTATTAGAATATTCATAAAATTGTCACATAGACTTATTACAAAATGTAAAAAAGTAAGAATAAATTTTAATTAAACGTAATACTTCCTCAGGTTATTGGCGTGCCATTGCCGAGGAACCGTAGTTCCATCTGCTCGCCTGAGTTGGTAGGATCCTTTGGGATGAACCTTTAGGATCTGATACGGGCCTTTCCAATTCAGGTCTAACTTTCTAGCCGCTTCTTGTCGACTTGCTTCATTTTTTCTGAGGACCAAATCTTCGACTTTGAAGTACTTGTACTTGACCCTTGAGTTGTAATACTGCGAGATCTTCTGTTTGTATCTCGGCATTCGAGCTGAAGCTATTTCTCTTCACTCCTCAACATTATCTTTCTCGTGTCGAAGATTAGGATCGTTGGTCTCGACATTGTACGCTAAGACTCAAGGAGAGGGTATACCGATCTCTGCGGGAATTACCGCCTCACATCCATAGACCAGGGAGAAGGGCGTCTCTCCTGTCAAAGAATTTGGAGCTGTCCAGTACGACCACAGGATGCTCGGAAGTTGTGCCGCCCAGTCTCGACCTTCGGCTTCTAGCCTCTTTTTCAACCCTATCTTGATCTGTCGATTCGTCTTCTTGACTTGGCCATTTGCCTGTGGGTGAGCTACCGAGGTGAAGCAGCGGCGATCGATATTATATTGCACCATTCTCTAACTTTTCGGTCTTCGAACTAAGTGCCATTATCTGAGATCAGAGCCTTGTGAATTCCGTGCCTACATAAAATATCGACCCACAAGAATTTTTTGATTGTCGAAGCTCTGATGTCTGTCAAACCCTTGTCTTCGACCCATTTCATGAAGTAGTCCACTGCGACTACCACGTATCTATTGTTGCCCGGAGCTCGGGGTAGAGGTCCGTCTATGTCGATGCCCTACTGATCAAAAGGCCAGGCTGACGAGATGACGTTCATTTCTTGGGCCTGTTGATGGGTGATATTGTCATGGATTTGATAAGTCCTACACCTCTAAACCAGGCTGTTCACATCTTGTTGCATCGACGGCCAAAAGTACCCAGCTAGCTTGCACTTTCGAGCAAGCATCCTAGCTCCGTAATGATTTCCACAAGCTCCCCTGTGAATTTCTTCCAGATGATATTCACCCTCTTCTTCTGATGCACATCTTAACCATGGAGCTACAAAAGATTTTCGATAAAGGATAGAATCGAAGAACGCATATTGTGCTTATTGAAGCCGGATTTTCCTTGCTTGTACCTTGTCAGATGGCAAAATTCCGTCCTTAAGGTAAAGGGCGATTGGATCCATCCATGGACCGCTATATCTGTGGATAGTCCCGGGATGTCGTCCGCCTTCCATGCAAAGACATCTTTGAACTCAATTAGTAGCTCGACAAGTAACTGCTTTTCTTTAGTCGGGATCCAGACTCCGACTCGCACGCACTGATCTGTTTCGTCTTCCCATATACGAACTTCCTCGACAGGATCCACCGAGACCCAACTCTTCTCCTCTTCTTCCTCAGGAATCAACTCTTCAATCAGGACTTTCTGCACAGCCATTTTCCCATCCATGACGATGGAGTTGCAGCTCCGGCCAACTTGAATGTCTCCTCTTACTTCATGCGAGCCGTTCTTGGTGGGGAATTTCATGCTATTATGGACAGTGGAGATGATGGTGCGTACGTCGAAAAGGGTAGGTCGACCTAAAATGACATTGTATGCCGAACTGGCCTTGACTACTACATAGTTTAATTCAAGGGTCCTTCCTCTTTCACCATCACCGACCGTCGTTAGCAACCTTATCGAACCCATGGGATGGACCGCTTGTCCTGTGAATCAAATAAAGGAGATGCTAAAGGAGCTATGTCCTCATCTTTCAGCTTCATCGCCTTAAAAGCCGAGTAGTACAAGATATTCACCGCGCTGCCATTATCGATGCAGACTCTCGATACCTGAGCTCGGCTAATCACCGCCTCAATTACCAGTCCTTCACTGTGACTCCGAGAATTAGGTATGTCATCTTTGGGTCCATACCCGACTTCGGATGTAAATCTCAGTCTCTTCTTTATCATTCTCAGCTGGCCCAAAGATCGTATTAATGTAGTTATTGGGTCGATTATCGTCATACCTGTCTCGATCTGGAGATCGCTCGCGACGTGGTGATCGGTCTCTGCGTCTCTGTGCATCACGACCTCAGTCTTGATCTTGATCAGAATTTTTTCTTTTATACTCTCGACGCCCTTTGGGCTTATTGCACTGAGATCTATCGACCACCTCATCTAGCTTACCTTCTTGAATACAAGCGTCGATGTCTCTTTTCAGGTCGTCACAATCCTCCGTTGTATGACCTATATCTTCGTGATACTCGTAATACTTTCTTGGATTTCCCTTTTCTCGAGGCCTTTTCAATGGTCTCGGTTTCTTTGTTATGTTCTTTGAGATCATAATGGACAACACCTCCCCCCGAGACCGATTGAGAGGGATGAAATCCTTGTCATGTAAGGTTCCTTTCTTTCCCAAACGGTCCGAGATGGGTGCGGAGATATGATCCCAGACTGTCGACTTGCCTTCGCTGCTCTGCCCTTTGGATTAATTCTTATTTGGACCTAGAGTGTCCTTCTTTGAATCCATCCAGTCGGATTTGGTGTGCATGAGCACTGCCTATTCTCCTTGACATAATCTATGCACCACATTAACACATTCGTCCATGGTACGAGGGACATCTCTGCTCAACTTCATATATAACCTTGTATTACGTAGCCCTCCCACAAACGACATGATCAGAAGTCGATCATCTGCGTCCTTGACTTGCATAGCCTCAAGATTAAATCTCTTCAAATAATTTATCACCGTTTCATCTTTTTGTTGCTTCATATTCATGAGGTGCGTAGGGCTTAAGTGGAACTTTTTATTCACGATGAATGCATCTCGAAATTTGTGAGCTAACATAGCAAAACTAGAGATTGAACCTGGTCATAGCTTGGTGAACCATTCTCTGGCTCGACCGATGAGCATGTCTCGAAGGCCTGACATCGCATTGCATCATGTGCGCCGTCCAACCTCATCTGAGACAGATACCTATGTAGATGGTCATCTGGATCGGTGGTGCCATCATAAGGTTCTAGCTTTGGTATTTTAAACTCCTTGGGTCTGGGAAAATCTTCAATTTCCTTTGTGAAGGGCGATTCCAACCACAGTGACACCGTATTTTTGCCTATAATAGCATACACCTCCTGCCTAGTGCTATCCTCATCAAACCTTTGATGTTTCTGATGAATTTCACGTCTCTTTTTCTCCACAGAGCTGGATTATCCACTGATTCCTTCCCCAGGGACTTTCTTGGCGTCTTCTGCGGCGTCTTTCTTGCCTCTATTCTCATGACCCTGAGCCATAAAAGCCTCCGCTATGATTCTGGCCATCAGTTCACGATCAGCCACTGCCAATTGATCTACGATAACCTGATGTTGCCTTCTTTCTCCTTTGGTAGATTTTCATGGATAGGATCCAACAACGGATCCCTTGTCTCTTTCGGATCCAGATCCACGTGCTCATTGATCTGCGAACCATGTTGATCTGTGGTTTTGGAATTAGATTTCTTGGCGTTCTTATCCTTAGGAGGCATCGTGATCTTGGTGTATTCAAGAGTCGAAAACCCTCCTTCTAGCGCCAATGACGATGATGAATTATGTCACCTAATTAATCCGGGCCTGAATGAATCTAATGATGAACACCCAAAACCCTAATGCCTTAAGAACGTGTGGTAGGTTTTATGATTTGTGGCTGAGTCTAAGAGCTTGTCTTAGATTGCCTACGTATCCTGTATTTGTCCTGGAATCAAACCTTACATAGTTCCTGGAACATGGTATTTATAATGATAATGCATGCCCTAACTCTAATATTAGGTCAGTTTAGGCTATTGTCGTATTTAACCTTTATGGGCCTTGCCCCCTTGCCCAAGTTACCATGCTAATAATGGGCCTTCGTAGCTGGTGCGGACTCTGTCCTCTATTTCGACTTAATCGACTTACAGTGGTCGAGATAGGACCATCGGCCTACACTGCTTAAGAGTCGATCATCGTAGCCCCGAGTCCGGGCATCGACATGCACACTTTGATACTTATTCTTATCGTGGGGACCAACCGTTAGACGACACGTGGAGGGGTGAAACCCTGTATCGTCAATCCTCTAATTGATCTTCTGAAAAAGCTCAGTTTTTCCATTTCCTATTTTTCAAAACTCAATTTTCAAAACATGCATCATGGACAACAATCAGTATGCTAGACAAATGCTCATGAGCAAATTGGATCGTTTTTGGTGAGTAGAAAACACGCGTGCAGGCATTTCTTGGTGCTACACACGATGAGATGATGGACAATTACAGAGCACTTATATGCAAATAGTTGAAGGTGGTGCTCAAGTTAGAGTTCCCAAACCCAAGAGTGAATGGAACAACGATGACATAAAGAGAAACAACCTCACCAATATGGCCAGGGACATTATTATCAGAACTCTGGACTATAATATGTACCTGAAAGTCAAAGACTGCACAACTGCTAAAGATATGTGGGAGAATTATAGTTAGTGTGTGAAGGAACTAATTAAATCAAAGAAAACAAGATTCAGGTGGCTATGCAGAAGTTTCAAGATTTCAAGATGAAACCTGGTGAAACCATTGAGCAAATGGAGACAAGATTCAGTGAATTATGGATGAGATATCACTTCTCAAGATTGTCTACACCAAGAAGGAATTCAATGTTCGAATTTTGAAGGCTTTACCTTCATGCTGGAAGATGAAGGTCACAGTTATGGAAGAGTCAAGAAAACTTGGAGAAAAGGATACTTTCACGATTTTCTTAGACTTCATATGAATTCAGTGAAGATATTATAGTAATCTCTGCAGCAATTAAAGCACTTGAAGCTCCAAAGACTACAGCCCTTGTAGCAGAAGATGGCAACATAGAAGCATCAGCAAGTAATCTTCAAGAACTATATGACATAGAGGAGAAAATGGCACTCATGATTAAAAGAATCAGAAAAATAAAGAGTGTCCATGCATATACTAAGAATTATATCAAGAATATTCCAGAAAAGAAAGAAGAGACGAAGAAAGAACATGAATACATTTGTTTCAACCACAAGAAACCTGGACATTTCAAGGCAGATTGTCCAGAACTAATCAACAAAAGAACAAAACAGAGAAGAATTGGTAAAAGAGCACTGTTAGCTGGTGATGAGTCGGATTATGAAGCTGAAACTGAAAAAGCTCTATCAGATGACATAGCTTTGATGTTCCATATGGAAGACCTAACTGGGGTATTTCAATCAAAATCTAAGTACACCTCAGCACACTGTTCTACACAAAGTGCTTGTTCTTCAACAGCTAGTTGTAATCCTAAAAATCCTGAATTAGAAGAAACTCTCGTTGATCTAATGAATCAGATGGTAATAATACAAGCTGGTTATAAATCAGTCTAAATAGAGAAAGAATCTCTACTTTTGGAAATTGAAAGATTAAAAATTGAATTGAGCATTCTGAAGGTATTGACCCTACGGAGAATCAGCGTCAGACTACTACTTCAGTAGCAGCACCTGAATCTCTAGCTTAGTCAAATTCTTCAATTGAATTCAAATCCGAAAAGCCCTATGGTGATAGAACTGGCCTAGGATATGACACAAGCAAACTTCAAAATGAAGGAACTAGTAAAGCTGATGAACCAAGTGTCAGAACTGGCATCAAGTTCGTAGCTGAACAAATTCCTCAAACTGATAAGCATGCTATACCAGTTAAATAAGTTCAGAATGAATCAACCCAGCATCAGCATCAGTTTTCTAAGAAGTCAGTTGCATTCAATAATAAAGAAAGATCTAAAGGTAGATCAGTTGCACCTCATAGAAACAATGATGGTTGATCAAATGCCATATCTACAGAAGCTAACCAAGCTAAGAACCAGAGAAAGTCTAATCAAGTCAAATCCAAAAATGTCAACCATTTAAGGAATAACAAAATCAGGGGGAAGGCAGGTTATTTCATTCTGATGATGATTGAAACTACTCTGAACCTATTGCTAAAACTATGAGGAATAATTATTCTCAACAGTGAACTTACCTCAAGTCTCAGCAAAGGACTCGGCAGAGAACTCACCCGAGATCTCAGCAGAATCCATAATACAGAAGTCAGTTTAGACCTCAGTTCAGAGCTATTTACCAAAAACAACAAAATGATGGTTATTACTCAGTTTTTAACAATGGAAGGCACTATGCAAACTAGTTTAAACCAAAAGACTTGAGAAAGCATATAAGTAAGATTCAATCCAAAGTTAGGTACTATGGTAATGTAGCTTATATATATTATAACAAGTGCAACAATTTCCAGAGGAGACCCTATGGAAACATTCCAAATGTTCTACTTACAACTGAACCTTATGGACCCAAACGGAATTGGGTACCTTAAACTCATTAATTTGTGTTGTAGGATACTTGGTACTTTAACAGTGGTTGCTGATAACGCTTTAAATTGTACCAATAATTATACATATATTCACCATGAATTCTGCTCAAGAGAGGATATATATGCTCGTTATTGCTTGGAATATGTGTTAAATGCTATGTGAGTGTTTCCAAGATTATGATTCTGCATTCATGCTATTTTCCCGATGTTTTGGAACTGTTTTGTCTCATTTTGTGTGTTTTATAGGATGTACCGAAACTGCAGCATTGAAGAACGGATATGGACCAAAAGGAATGCATTGGGCTGAGTGATTGAAGTCCAAGAAGAAGCCTGCTGAAGAAAAAGAAGAATAGAAGGCCCGGTAACCCGAGGGTTAGGCCCGGTAAACCGGTGACTTATTCAACACGAAATTCATTCTGCCGCATTGTCTAAGTCGGTTAGGGTTTTAGAGAGTCTTAAGTCGGCTATTGTATCAATATAAAGCCGCATATACTGAAAGCTTACATAGAACATATATATGATTCATTAGTATTACAAATACAATATATATTTTGATGAAATAAAGTTTTCTTGAGCTTTGGAGAGTTGCTTTTGGTTTCCTCCCTTCTTCCATCATCTCTAGCTTGAGTAGATCGAGCTAGATCTCGATTGTTGAAGGTATGAAGCTTTGAACGTTCCTTTATTGTCTTCAATATGGTAGATCGGTTCGTATTTATGTGTTTTAGTTAATCTGCATGTTTAACAACCCCATAATTTACTTATTTTAATCGTATTGAGCAATGAAGATCCAGAAATTAGGAAAAGCAGCGCCCGGTAAACCGGCGGTCTATACCGGTTTACCGAGGCATATTTTAGAAAACCTAAACTGGGATTCACTACAGCTATATTGTTCGGTAGTAATAATTAAAACGAGTAATAGGTCTGGCCAATCTAGTATTCATAATTCGTAAATTAACATGAAGGACCGCAAGTGAAGTGTTAATTAGGACATAGTCTTGATGGACCCTAGGAACGTGCTGGTCAGTGTCGACAGCTGTATAGGCGGGTTAGCGGTATAAGGTAACGCTCAATATCGGCAGTTCTAGTTCTTTATGTGTATGGGCTATTACGGACCAATTAAGGAGGGTAGCTTGCGTATAGATTGTCTACTGCCATTGTCGGAGTAGATAGGGGTAGGAATTGCACCCGTAGCTGATAAATATGATAATAATCATCAAACGCTCATTATTAATCTAAGGAAATTATGTGGGAAAGTAAAAATAACGATTAACTAATCCAAGTTAGTAGATCGGTAAGGAGAAGGAGAGGTATACCATGTTTGTTTTCTATTAATGTTATTGTTGGTCAATGACAGCCTTTATGTTGCTACTTAATTATGTTAGAATCGTTTATACTTATGAGTTGCATTGTCTCTGTGGGATCGATCTTGACTCGCATTTACTATACTGCGATGTACCCAGTATTCTTGCTAGTAATATCGACGTTAGTGACTTACACGCGATCAAGATTTTTGGCGCTGTTGCCGGGGAGAATGGCCAATTTCTAAATATAAACGTTTTAAGTCTAATTAAGAAGTCATTTATTTTATTTTATTTTATTTTATTTTATTTTGAGTCTTAAGTCGTTCTGTATCAATCCTGCACATGTTAAACTGCCAGAATTAGAAAAATTCAGGGCCGGTATCCTGAAGGTACTCTTCAAGTTATCGAGGATAGAGAAATCAATTTCTGAACAGTTCCTGTTATTCTGTGTTATTCCCTGTTGATTTTAGTTAGTAGGTGCGCAATGGCTGGGGATCACACCCACCGGCCGGTTGCTAACCCTTTCTTTGTTTTATTTTGTCTTTTTGCAGGTTGATCAGAACACTTCAGAGATTTGATCCATTCAGAGTTGACAAAGCAAACAAGCCACACAATATGCCTAGAACAATCTTGAACATCACACCAATTTCCATGTATCCTAGATCTGAAGCACGAGAGCATTATGAAGCGGTAAAGCATCGGTCAGAAAAAGAGGAGAAAGCAATCAAGCAAGGGCCTGAAGACGACCTGAAGGAGTATAGCACGTATCGTCCGGGTGAGTTTCCATGCGAATTAATTGATATATCATCTTCGGATTACGACTCTGATGATCCTGAAGAGGATCCTGACATGATGTTTTCTGAGCCCGGGATTACCTGCACTCGCATACACCGTGGTGAAGTTAGGAGACCCTGGCACGCCTGGACTCCCGGGCCACAATGGAATATCCGTAGGATTAGGTCTCTGCTACTCTGGATCGAGGTGCAATATTCTACCTTTTTCCCACTGTCAAAAGATAAGACTTCTGGTCATATTGAATCAAACCAGGACCATGACCTTCGTAGATAGAACCAGAGATATGCCTACTAGTCTGCTTAGAAAGTGTACAATTAAGGCAGGAAGGTTTACGTATCCTATTGACTTCACGGTCATAGACGTACCTGAGGACCCTAGTGCCCCAGTTCTTTTAGGACGACCTTTCTTAGGTACGAGTAGGGCGGTTATGGATTTTGATAAGGGGGAGATTACTCTTAGGATGAATAATGACGTTGTATCTTTTATGATCCTAGAACCCCTAGAAAACCGACCGGAGAGTTGTAAGATGACGTATGCTTCAGGGAAGGTGGAGATCTTGTAAATCGAAGGGCATAAACATAGAGAGGTTGTCATAGAAACCGTTGAGAAAAATTTTATGAGATTAATGCTGAGAGATAAAGAAGATAAGGACCACGACAGGATGCTCATGGAAGCCAGTCCTTCCGTGTTGCGTAGTCAACGAGTCGAGCTGAAAGTAGAAAATGTGGAGTCCTTGGGTTTAAGGTTTAAATCTCGACTCAGAGGCAGACCTAGCACGCAAGCTAAGAGGGAGAGGCTTTCTAGGAAGAGGGCTCAAAAAGGTTCTGTGAAGGTACAAGCCTCTGGAGCGAAAGTTTGGCAAGTTAAAGCTCCAACCCTTGATTGATCGGAGATCTAAAGAAAGTCGAGCTGGCGACTATAAACTCAGATCTATCTCTTCAAACCCTTAGGTAGTTTAGGATTGAATAAAAGTAGCCAGATGAAGGTACGAGCTTCTTTTCATCCTACCACAAACATAGGCTTGAAACCGAATGGTTGTGGAAATGTTTTTTTACCTCGTTGCGGATTCTTGTGAAGTAGGGTAGGTTTTGAGTCGGAAATAACAATTGAAGAGTGAAAAGGGTAGTCAATTCGAGGTCAGAATTGAGTAGACAGGCTGAGTAAGAATTGCAGCAAAGGCAGATAATTGGGGAAAAGATACCACCGGTATCTAGAGGGTAACCTCCGGGTTACCGAGGCTTGATTTTCATATTTCGAACGTCGCTTTATAAAGCTGAATTTTTAGAGACACGTGGAGGACACACGTTGCATCGACATCTGATCGGTCAATGAAACCAAACCATTTTCCCCCTTTTTCAATTTTTTCATCCTTTCCCACACTCCACCATAACTCCACCTCAATCCCATCAATCACCTCCTCAAATCCCTCACCCTAATAACTTCTCTACCCATTATCCCACTAAACCATCCACATTCATTCAATTCTTCCTATTTAAACCACCCCTTCATCACCAATACCATCATTCTTATCATTTTTATCTCTTTCATTCACCAAACTTCTACCATCTCTTCCTTCTTCATATATCTCGGCCACCATCTCCACCATATCACCACCAAACAGCCACCGTAACCAAACCAATTTCCATCCATTTTCCAAACCCTAAACACCACCTCCTTCAACCCTGTTGTTGTTCTGTAGTACTGTTGCTACGGTGAGGTGCTGCAATTCTTCTTCTTCTATCATCAGAGGCACAGTCTTGAAAGAAAATTAGAAAATTTCAGGCCGGTAAACCGAACCCTACCTCCGGTTTACCGAGGGTTCTTTTTCAGAAACAGCTTCTGTATCAAGTTCTATACTCATTCAGGATGGGTCCTAAGCGTTAACGGTCAGCTATTCGTCCAAGTGGTTACCAGACTGTATATGGAGATGCCAATCCGCTGATAGACGGAGTTGTGCAGTTCCATTCTTTAGCTATTTACGAGTCATTCTGAGGCCATTGGAACGCAAGACCAGTGGCTCTAGAACGAGGGGTAGATTTGGACGACTGCGGGTCAATTTTGCGGAGGCCCTACAAGCACAAGATTTATTGGACATGGCTGAGGTACCAGCAAGATTCAACGCCATGGTGGTAAGGGAATTCTATGCTTATTTTTCGCATAACCCCGGAGCCAAATTTGCTATGGTTCGCGGCGTTAAGGTTGATTTCTCTATCGAGCGGATCACCGCTCATTTTGGGGTTAGAAATCCACCAGTGGGCCTGGATGAGTACACATCCTCGAGCAACATTGCCAATCTCGAGAGGATGGATATGGTTGCTGATTTCTTAGGGTTGCAATAGAAGCGTAATCCTGATGGAGCCCCACCATCTTCCTAGAAAATGAGCTATCTTGGGAGCGGAAGATGGTCAGTAGATTTGTTTGTGCACGCCTTCTTCCGACGAAGCACACTGTTTCTGTCACCACTTCGATGGCAGAGTTGATGTTTTACCTAGAGACGGGTGCCCCCATCAACATCGGTCTGTTGATGCATAGCCGTATCCATGAGCTTGCCGCCACTTCTGAGCGAGAGCTGCTACCTTACGGGCCGATGATTGATATGTTTGCTCTAGAGGCCAAGGTGAAGATGCTTGTCGGTGATGATTGGGAAGATCCTGAGCCTCAGCTCAGTTCACAGTCAGTCTCAAGAGTTCACAGACGGGTTAGAGTAGAGAGAAAGCGTACTCCGGTGCTTGGAGCACCGAGAACTCAGAGAGCCTTGCTTGAGGAGCAGTCGCGAGAGATTGCGAGTCTGCATCGCAAGATGGATCGAATTATTGACTTTCTAAGAGTTCCGTCTGCTACCCCGCCACCTAGGACTGCCCCTCGTCATCGAGCATCCTCTTCCACCGCCGCCGCCTCGAGTTCTGCACCACCTCCCGGTTTTGAGCATGGCGTCGTCTGGGAGGGTGATACTGATGAGGACTAGATTTTATTTCTTTTTATTGTTGTTTTCCATTTTCTTTTATTTTTCTTTTCCTACTCAGCTGATGTAGCAGGATGACATTTCTCTAATAATTTTGTCGGCTTAATTTGTTTTGGAGTATATTATTTTCTCTTTTACTGCCGCATTTTTATTATACAGTTTCTTGTCACCACTATTCTTCTTGGTTTTCTTGAGATATTTAGCGTAGATTCTTCATGGACTACTTACATGAGCCCGCTGAATTATCCGATGATCGGTTTCTTCTTTGGTTCCACCCTTGACCGAAGCTAAGTTCCTTTTCGTTTTTTATTTCTCATCTTACACATTGGGGACAATGTTTCGATTAAGTGGGGGTAGAGGAACGTCACTTAGCTTTCTAGCATGTTTCGGGTGAGTTTAGACCCTGTAATGAGTGTTAATGAGGTTTTCTTTCCACGGCGAGTAACTGTCAGTTTTTCCGTAAACTCAGCCTACTTTTAGCACTTTATACTCATTCCCCGAGCACCCGTATTTTGCGGGGTTATGCGTTTGCTTGTTATTCCCATGTTTATGCAGGCTAAGTATGGAAAAAGTGAAGTTTTTGAAGTTAAGGCATCTATCCGTACGGACAAACGTCTGTCCGTACGGACAACTCTCAGTCAGAATCAAAAATATTGGACAGAGATCTATCCGGACGGATAGAAAGCCAGCCGTACGGACAGACACTTGGGAGCAGAAAACAGAAGATGTAATCAGAGACTTATCCGTACGGATAACCTGGAGAATCAAGAACTATCCGTACGGATAGCCTGTTATCCGTACGGATAAGCTAAATTTTGCCCTAGGCTATAAAAGGGCACCTCAAACGTTTTCTTCTGCAGACTTTTACGAATTTAGATAGTTTTAGCCTCTTTTGGGCGATTTCCTTCGTACGAAAGCGTAGAATTAAGTGCCATATACCATTTTTCTCATCTTTCGATCCTCTATTACATTAGATACATTACAACGTCAATTCGTTACGTTTCGATTGTCAAGATTTGATCCTTGTGAGCACAACTTTGGTACTTAATCAATTTTCAATAAAGTGGGTATGATTTCTTGTTCTTTTATCATATATATCATGAATTCCTTTACCGTTTATTGTTTCAATTCGATAATGAGTAGCTAAATCTTTCATACGGCCGAATTATGTGAAAGCGGATGAAACGCCATTAGGGAGGTGAACCGGGAGGTAGTGTAGCACGTAATAAAATGTTCTAATTGATAATTCATATCACGAAACCTGCTTTAATCGTAATTGAGCTAGCTTGATCACCTAGTTCACCATCACACACACCTAGCTTAAAAATGTAAGTTGCGGCGAAGTGTGGTAACTGGGGTTTCGGGACCGTAGACGTTTTGGCTTAAAAGGTAGTTTGATACATACCTGAGTACTAGATTGACACCCTAGTCGTTAGGTCCATGTCCAATACGGGGTTTTTTATCGTTCACTCGGGCAAGTCTAGAACTTAATCACGTTAAGTGAGTTGGCCTTCTAAAGGGAAGGATGATGAGCTTTGCGTAGGGAGTGAGTTAGCTCTGCACTAGGACTCGACACTGTGAGTTTATCATTAGACGGAGATGGAAGGAAGGTAGAGCACACTCCGAGGTAGTTTGTCTGCGAGGGTAGAGTAATCCATTTGGATCGTAGTTCGGTTGTACCTCTTTAATCGTTAAGAAATCCGATTAGTATAATCTTTCTTTTATGCAATAGTATAACGTCATATTTTTCTGGTTGACCTGAACTGAGTGCTAAGTCAGCTATGGTACTCAAAGACAATCTCTGTGGGTTCGACTTCGGACTCCTCAAGCACTACCTACAATCGATCCGGTCCACTGCCGGTTAGAAAGTAGATTTTTCTAAGGTTTCGAGTTTTTACTTGATTAACTGGATTGCAAAATTCTCTTATCAAGTTGGCGTCGTTGCCGGGGATTGGAAATACTTTGATATCACAAAAGTTGACCGAGAGCTTGGGCTTAGGTCATGTTTTATTGTTTTATTGTTGTTTTGTTTTGACTTGCAGTGTATGACCCGGAGCTCTGGGGCACCTCTAGAGCCTTATTATCCGTAAATCGAAAGGCACGCAAGGCGCTTGAGGAGAAGATTGTTTTCTCTGCTCCGAAACCGTGTGGATGACACGAAACATCAGACTTCTCTTCAGAGGAAGAAGAGATGACGACCAATGGTAGAGATCGGTTGAATGATGATGGACGTCTAAAATGGGGGCTTTGGGTACTCTAAATAACCCTCCTCCACACGAGAGTAATCCTCTGGACCCTCCTATTGCTGCAAGGACAGATGGGAGAAATTTATTTGACCCCGCTCTAGAATGGGGTGATGGAAGAAACAGACAGGACCAACAAAATAATGTGTTAAATGGTCAGAGGCAGCCGAATGGACAAAATGGTCAAGTGGGGGGTGGTCAGTTTCAGCAATAGCCGCCTGGCCAGGACAATTTGCAAATGCAGATGTATCAGTTAATTCAACAACAGATGGCACAGATTCAGCTTCTGCAAGCGAATCAGAACAACCTGAATAATAACCCAAACAACCCACAGGCAAATCAGGGGTTTGTATCAGCAAGGGATTACGTGGTTACCCCGTATCGAGGGACCAGACATAATCCGATCAGGATCACAGCTATCCATGCTAACAACATAGAACCGAAGCAGAATGTCATCAACCTGATCAGCGAGAATGCAGTTTTCTACAAGCAGAGAAATGAGGACCCGAATGAATTCTTAGACAACTATCTGCAGATCATCTCGACACTGAAGTACAACGGAGTGAGCGAGGAGGCGCTCAAGTTGATGTTGTTTCAATTTGCATTAAGGGGAGCTACAAGAACATGGTTCAACACCCTTCCTAACGCCTCATTATCTACATGGGCCGAAGTGGCCGATGTTTTTCTGAAGAAATATTTTCCTCCAGCAAAGATTGAGGATTTAGAGCGAGAAATACACAATTTCAGTGGGCGAAAAGGGGAAACCATGAAGGAGACAGTTGAACGGTTTAGGGCATTGCTAAAGAAGTGCCCACCACACAATTTGAGTACAGTTGAGCAGGTGATAAAGATTTATAGATCCTTGGATAAGTCAGACAGAAATCTTTTAGATGCAACTAGTGGGAAACGGTTTGACGAGAATTGACCCCGAGCTAGCAATGCAACATATTAACGATGCAATCGAGAGGGATGATGAATGGGTTTCCAGTTTTGGGACAGAAAACCCAAAAGAGCCACAACAAACAGTTAAGGCCCTTGAAGAGCAGTTGGATAAAGAGACGGCCGCACATAATGAGTTGTTGGCACTTCAGACAGAGATGAAGAAACAGAAAGAGGCACAACAGGTTTGTTAGTTGTGGGGCGGTAATCAGTCGGCTAAGTTCATGCGACCCGAACGAACGACTTATCCTCAGCAATTACCACAACAGATACCACAGCCACAACAACAACAACCTGTAGCAAATGTATCTCAAAGAACAACCAAAGGGCGATTATGGAAGATCTAGTTGCAAAGACTTAATGTTGGGGACAGGGGAGTTCAAATAGCGGTAATCAACGTGGTTTCGGGAGGAATCTGCAATTTGGTCGAGAACAAAATTGCGGGGACAATGGAACTAAAACCCATGGGGTAACAACCTAAATTGGCAAGTTCCACCGAACTACCAAGATTATGAGCCATCGATGGGGTGTGGCATGGAAGAAGATTTCCAACAGAACGATGTGAACTATGTCGGAAATAATTCTGGGGGAAATTGGAACCAAGGCAATAACAACCAGGGAAGCTGGAACAACAACAATTCCGGGAACAATTGGAGGAACCAGAATTCAGGGAATAATTGGAACAATAACCAGCAAGGCCAGAATTGGAACCAAGGAAATCAGAGTGGCCAGGGAAATTAGGACCGAGGCAACAACCAGAACAATCAGTGGTCCCGGAAAAATTCCAACAATCAGGGCCAAGGCAACCGCGGTTGGAGTCAGAATCGCGACCAAGGGAATTCTCAAAATTCCCAAGGAAATTGGAGAGAAAATAACCAAGGAAGTTGGAATCGACAAAATCAAAATTCCAACAACCAAGGGTATGAAAATCAGAATCAAGGTTCGGGGAACCAAATTTGGGGCCAGAATCGACAAGGCCAGTGGGGTAACAATCAGAACCGAGATCACGGGAATAGAGATCAATGGCAGCAATCCGGCAACCAATAGAATAACCAACAAGCCGGAAATCAGAATTCTGAAACTTATCAACACCCGAATGCTCATAGGCAGAATAACTCCTACAATCAACAAGGGAGTGGTTCGGGGAACCAGAAGAAGCCATCTGATGAATGCTCTGATCAGTTGAACAAGTTCATGATTGAACAAAAACGGCCATGCGTAATTTGGAGATTCGAGATAGGCGGATGACCGAGAACGAGCTCAACCACCGTTGAATACGGGGCTTCCTAGTAACACGGAGAGGAACCCCAAAGATTCAAAAGACGTTTGTGCGGTAGTTACCCGAAGTGGTAAAGAGGTGGCACAAGCGATCCGGAAACTTGAGAAAGTGGTGCCAAATTCTGAAAAGGAAAAAATTTCTGACTATAAAGAGCCGTTGGAAGAGCAAGAAGGGTTTGATGAAGATGTTGAGAAGAGGGCAGAAAAGGAGAAGATCTCGAGATTGGAAAGGGAAGTGGAGGAATACAAGAGAAAGTGGGAAGAAGCGGCAAGGCCAAAGCCGGATACGGTGATCATTGACGTAAAGGAAGAAGAGCCATCGCCACCCCTCAGGCCGAAAGGTAATAAAGGTAAAATTCCCCCTCCTCCCCCGGGTTTTGATGTGGCCACTTTACAATTTCCTCCTAAAACAGCCAAAAATGAGGTCTTGACCCAAAGTCAAGCTAAATTTTTGGAAATGTTGAGGAAATTTGAAGTGACCATGCCAATGTTGGATATCATTGCCAACATCCCGTCGTATTTCAAATTTTTGAAGAGTATGCTCTCGAGTAAAGAGAAAATGTAGCAAATGGTGCAATTGAGTTATGAGTGTTGTGCTATTTTTGAGAACAAGATACCTCCCAAAATCCAAGATAGGGACAGTTTTCCCATCCCTATAACCATAGGAGATACTGTTTTCAAGAATGTGCTTTGTGATTTGGGGGCGTCTGTTAGTTTGATGCCAAAGTCTGTGTATGATAAACTGGGTTTAGGGAGATTAGAACCAACTAGCATGACATGGCAAATGGCGGATAGGTCGGTTAGGACACCGCTAAGAGTAGCTGAGGATGTGTTGGTTCAGGTTGATAGATTTGTGTTCCCGGTTGATTTTGTGGTTCTGGACATGGACACTGACTCTAGGACACCTCTTTTATTAGGTCGGCCTTTCCTAAACACTAGGGAGACCTTGATAGATGTTAAGAGGGGGACATAATTTTACGTGTCGGTCAAGAGAGCGTGACTATAAATGTGTATAAAACCATGGAACACCCGGAAGAAAGAAACGATTGTTTTTCGGTGGATGTTATCCACCCTTGTATTGTCTCCAATGTGAATTTGCAGGGTTATAAAGAGCCGTTGGAGAGGTGCCTGATGCAGTCGTTCAAGATTTATGATAAAGCAAATTGATGCAAGTTCATGCTATGCACCTCGAGGCAGGTGAATCGGTTGATGCGAAGTGGAGCGAGAAGCTAGACCTCGGATCTCCCAATGATATGCCGAAGCCGTCTATTTTAGAGCCACTAATAGACTTGGAGTTGAAGCCGCTACCTTCTCATTTAAAGTATGTATACCTTGAGGATAATGATTTACTTCCTGTAATTATTTCTGCCACGCTAACCGCTTTGCAGGAAGTGAAACTGGTTCAAGTACTTAAAAAGAGGAAGAGGGCATTTGGGTGGAAAATGGTGGACATCAAAGGCATTAGTGTTGAAATCTGCAAGCACAAGATTATCTTGGAAGATGGGGCAAGGCCGAGGAGGCAACCACAGAGGAGGCTAAACCCTCATATGCAGGAAGTGGTCCGAAAAGAGGTCGTGAAGATGCTTGTCCAGGGAATGATCTATCCGATCTCAGATAGTGAGTGGGTGAGTCCTACTCAGGTGGTGCCTAAGAAAGGGGGAATCACAGTGCTTACAACCGAGTCAGGGATTCGGGATGCTTTACCTCATGACCGTTACGGGACTTGATCACGCCGTTTTGCCGGGCTACTAAGCTAAGTCTCTTTTTCCTTTTCGTTCACACACCGAGGACGGTGTTTCACTAAAGTGGGGGGTGGGATGACTTAGCTTATTCGCATGTTTTCATAGTTTACTATGCCGTTATGTGATGAACTTAGTTTTACTCGGTTCCAAGTTGATTTCTAGGCATTTCCAAATTTTTCCAGGGTTTTAACACTGCGATATATGCATGCTTTTCAGGGTTGAGTTAGTAAACGGTTTTTAGCCGTGTGAATGTCTTGCAGTGAGTCCATTCTATCACGATACGGAACACTTTTAGTACACGTTTGATGACGGTTATACTTAGTACGATTGCTTTACACACCTGTATCCCAAGTTTTGAGGCGAAATAGAAAGGATTCACCCTGGGTAGGTTCGGGATGACGGGAAAGGAATTTCTTTGAAGCGACCAGAGCCAAAATCCAACATCCCAACATTATCCCTCTAAACCCTCCTAAGCCTTGATAGGAACGGTCTGACCACCATCCAAAATTTGAGCTGTTTTTGGTTACTTAGCTTATAATTCCTAGCCCTGAGCCGATAATTTGGTCACGTTTCTTTTTTACTACCCTACGAGTGGACTTAGTTGTTCCTTTAGACACACTTGCCAAGGCAAGCGTGGGGTGGGAGAGAGTATGTGAAATGATATGAGGAGGGAGTTTTGAGCTAACATCTAGAAGGGGAGGAGCTCGAGGAAATCTTCGATGTGGCCTTTGGTTCGAAAGAAAAGTTTGTTCCAAAAAAGAAAAGAGAGAGAGAGAAAGAAAGAAAGTGAATAATGTCGAACCAAAGAAAGCCGGAAAAGGAGTATGCTTATTAGCTAATATGATGTTGAGTTTGGATGTTGTTCTAATGGAAATTCGAAAGAAGTTTGGTGGTTTTTTATGTTCGAGTTGAGGGAGTACACGCAATGATTAGGTTCACTCGTGCTTTCTTTTCTCCAGTCCCAAATTATCTTTCGATAACCCCCATCCGAGCCTAACGTTATAACCTTTAAAGTCCTACCTGACCGGATCTCTGGCCCTGGTGAACCTCGATTAGTGGAGACTCTAGGAAGGGCAGGATTGTGTGCAGTCGTTTGTCCAGTATTCCATGCCGGTAACCGTATTGAGTATAAGTCGTCGTCATTCACCACACACTCACCCCGGTTCGTGATTTTGTGGATTCAAGGTATTACATTCACTTGTCTAAGTTCCTTTTACTTTGATTTTTTGAAACGCATGCATGTACCGTAAAGTTGATTCCTTGGCATTGTTTGATCGCCTGATTTACTCGAGGGCGAGTAAAGGCTAAGTGTGGGGTGGTGATAGGAACCAACTTTACTGTACATTTATCTACAGTTTAACCCACGGTTATCATATTTCTAGCATGTTTCGGGTGAGTTTAGACCCTATAATGAGTGTTAATGAGGTTTTCTTTGCACGGCGAGTAACTGTCGGTTTTTCCGTAAACTCGGCCTACTTTTAGCACTTTATACTTATTCCCCGAGCACCCATAGTTTGCGGGGTTATGCGTTTGCTTGTTGTTTCCATGTTTATGCAGGACTTGGGTGAGTCAGGAGCCCGGAAAGCGATGATTTATGAGTTTAGACGTGTCCGAGGCGAGAAACGAAGGCTAAGTATGGAAAAGTGAAGTTTTTGAAGTTAAGGCATCTATCCGTACGGACAAACGTCTGTCCGTACGGACAACTCTCGGTCAGAATCAAAAATATTGGACAGAGATCTATCGGGACGGATAGAAAGCCAGCCGTACGGACAGACACTTGGGAGCACAAAATAGAAGATGTAATCAGAGACTTATCCGTATGGATAACCTGGAGAATCAAGAACTATCCGTACGGAGAAGCTGAATTTTGCCCTAGGCTATAAAAGGGCACCTCAAACGTTTTCTTCAGTAGACTTTTATGAATTTAGATAGTTTTAGCCTCTTTTGGGCGATTTCCTTCGTCCGAAAGCGTAGAATTAAGTGCCATATACCATTGTTCTCGTCTTTTGATCCTCTATTACATTAGATACATTACAACATCACTCCGTTACGTTTTGATTGTCAAGATTTGATCCTTGTGAGCACAACTTTGGTACTTCATCAATTTTCAATAAAGTGGGTATGGTTTCTTGTTCTTTTATCGTTTATATCATGAATTCCTTTACCGTTTATTGTTTCAATTCGATAATGAGTAGCTAAATCTTTCGCACGGCCGAATTATGTGAAAGCGGATGAAACGCCATTAGGGAGGTGAACTGGGAGGTAGTGTAGCACGTAATAAAATGTTCTAATCGATAATTCATATCACGAAACCTGCTTGAATCGTAATTGAGCTAGCTTGATCACCTAGTTCACCATCACACACACCTAGCTTATAAATGTATGTTGCGGCGAAGTATGGGAACCGGGGTTTCGGGACCGTAGACATTTTGGCTTAGAAGGTAGTTTGACACCTACCTGTGTACTAGATTGACACCCTAGTCGTTAGGTCCATGTCCATTACGGGGTTTTTTATCGTTCACTCGGGCGAGTCTAGAACTTAATCACGTTAGGTGATTTGGCCTTCTAAAGGAAGGTTGATGAGCTTTGCGTAGGGTGTGAGTTAGCACCGACTGGGACTCGCCACCGTGAGTTTATCATTAGATGCACAAGGAAGGTAGAGCACACTCCCGTGGTAGTTTGTCTCGAGGGTAGAGTAATCCATTGGATCGTAGTTCGGTTGTACCTCTTTTAATCGTTAAGAAATCCGATTAGTATAATCTTTCTTTTATGCAATAGTATAACATCATATTTTTCCTCGTTGACTGAATCGAAAAGTGCTAAGTCACCGTGGTACTCAAAGCCAATCTCTGTGGGTTCGACCTCGACTCCTCAAGCACTACCTACAATCGATCCGGTCCATTTGCCGTTAGAAAGTAGATTTTGCTAAGGTTTCGAGTTTTTACTTGATTAACTGGATTCTGAAATTCTCTTATCAGTTCCACCCTTGACCGAAGCTAAGTTCCTTTTCGTTTTTTATTTCTCATCTTACACATTGGGGACAATGTTTTGATTAACTGGGGGTAGAGGAACGTCACTTAGCTTTTTAGCATGATATTCCATGAATTGCGTGATTTTCTTGATTTTCTTTGATGCGCTATTCACCACTTAGACTTTGATTCCTTTCGACAGAATTTCACGAAATTATGATATCTTTGATCTTTTCGAGTTAATTGACTTCATCTCTATTTTACTTTGTACAAGTAAGAGAAAGTGTCCACTTCTGAAGTAGTGGCGTATTAAGCGCATGTTCTATTATGAGCCACCGTTTTAAGCATGTATAACTCACTTCCCTTGGTGTGTAGTCGATAGCATATTGCTTTGACTAGAGTTGACCCTGGCTTTATCACGAATCCTGTTTCACTTACGCTTAGAAAGGCAAAGGAATTTCGGATTCGGTAGTTTATCATGAGTGGGGCCATGAGGATAGTTAAATCAATGAGAGTTCACCCGCCAAGAAAGAGAAGTGCATTGAAACATATACATTTATATTCTCTTTGGCAATATCTTAGTCGATGGAGCGTAAGATGCACGACTTTTGCATAGACCGATAAACGTGAGCCTAAGAGTAGTATATGCTCGGTTCTCGATCTGCCTGGCCAGCTCAATTAATTAACAAATACATGTTCGATATTGGTTAGTTCGACTACGGGTTGACGTAATCTGAGATTGCCTACATTCCTAGGCGGTTGTGAAAGTTATTGCACACACACATTGGCTCATGACGTGAATAGTGTTTAATATGTTACTAATGGATATGAGTGGCATGATCTTGATCTTGACTTTGTAGGGCATATTTGTTTTTAATTAACTTGTGTATTGCTCAGAGTGTTATTTTATGTTCGCTTTTTTGCTCGGGACGATCAAAAGCTAAGTGGGGGGGTAGTTGATAACGCTATAAATGGTACCAATAATTATACATATATTCACCCCGAATTCTGCTCAAGAGAGGATATATATGATTGTTATTTCTTGGAATATGTGTTAAATGCTATGTGAGTGTTTCCAGGATTATGATTCTGCATTCATGCTATTTTCCCGATGTTTTGGTACGGTTTTGTCTCGTTTTGTGTGTTTTATAGGATGTACCGAAATTGGAGCATTGGAGAATAGATATGGACCAAAAGGAATGCATTGGGCTGAGTGATTGAAGTCCAAGAAGAAGCCTACTGAAGAAAAAGAAGAATAGAAGGCCCGGCAACCCGAGGGTTAGGCCCGGTAAACCGGTGACTTATTCAACACGAAATTCATTCTGCCGCATTGTCTAAGTTGATTAGGGTTTTAGAGAGTCTTAAGTCGGCTATTGTATCTATATAACGCCACATGTACTGAAAGCTTACATAGAACATATATATGATTCATTAGTATTACAAATACATTATATATTTTGATGAAATAAAGTTTTCTTGAGCTTTGGAGATTTGATTTTGGTTTCCTCCCTTCTTCCATCATTTCTAGCTTGAGTAGATCGAGCTAGATCTTCATTATTGAATGTATGAAGCTTTGAACGTTCCTTTATTGTCTTCAATATGGTAGATATATTCGTATTTATGTGTTTTAGTTAATCGGCATGTTTAACAACCCCATAATTTACTTATTTTAATCATATTGAGCAATGTAGATCCAGAAATTAGGAAAAGCCGCCCCGGTAAACGGTCGGTCTATACCAGCTTTACGAGGCATATTTTAGAAAACCTAAATCGATTCACTACGGCTACATTGATCGGCAGTAATAATTAAAATGAGTAATAGGACTGGCCAATCTAGTATTCATAATTCGTAAATTAACATGAAGGACCGCAAGTGAAGTGTCAATTAGGACATAGTCTTGATGGACCCTAGAACGTCTTTGGTCGAGTGTCGATCTTTGTCTCAGCGGGTTAGCGGTATAAGGTAACGCTCAATATCGCTCGCTTCTAGTTCTTTATGTGTATGGGCTATTACGTACCAATTAAGGAGGGTAGCTTATGTATAGATTGTCTATCGCCATTGTCGGAGTAGATAGGAGTAGGAATTGCACCCGTAGCTGATAAATATGATAATAATCATCAAACGCTCACGATTAATCTAAGGAAATTATGTGGGCAGTAAACGTAACGATTAACTAATCCAAGTTAGTAGATCGGTGAGGAGAGGGAGAGGTATACCATGTTTGTTTTCTTTTAATGTTATTATTGGTCAATGACCGCCTTTATGTTGCTACTTAATTACGTTAGAATCGTTTATACTTATGAGTTGCATTGTCTCTCTGGGATCGAACTTGACTCGCATTTACTATACTGCGATGTACCTAGTATTCTTGCTAGTAATATTGACGTTAGTGACTTACACGCGATCAGTTGCTCTAGACACATGACAAGAAGCAAAGGCCGTCTAGTTGATTTTCATGCTAAGGATGGACCAAAAGTCAAATTTCACGGGAAAGAAAAACCCGGTTATACACAAGGCTATGGAACCTTAGTCAAGAATGGTTTTAAGATCACAAACGTAGAGTATGTTGAAGGACTGAACTTCAACTTACTCAGTACTAGTCAGTTTTGTGACATGGGTTACAGAGTCACATTTGATAATGAGTTTTGCATTGTTATAAGTGAAACTGCTCACCAAGTCATTCTAGCCGGAAAAAGAAAGGAAAATATGTACATTGTGGACTAGATGACAGCTGTTTCATAGACTTGCCTAATTGTGCATAGAAAATCAGAAGTCAGTTGGCTATGGCACAAGAAACTGAGTCACCTCAATTTTGATGACATCAACCTATTGGTCAATAAAGAGTTAGTAGTTGGATTACCAGAAATTTCCTACAAGAAGGATAGCTTATGTGACGCATGTCAGAAAGGAAAGCAAGTAAAAGCAAGCTTCAAGACCAAATCTCAACATTCAACAACAAGAGTTTTATAACTGTTACACATGGACTTGTTTGGACCAGTTACGCCTATCAGTGTTGAAGAAGTATACACTGTTAGTAGTTGATGATTAATCAAGATACACTTGGGTGATTTTCTTAACAAAGAAGAGTGAAACAAAGCAGAAACTGACAGAATTACTAAAGAGACTTCAGAACCATAAGAGTGTTTCAGTTGTAAAGATAAGATCTGATAAAGGAACTGAATTTCTCAAAAATGTGCCTATTGAGTATTGTGAAGAAAATAAGTGTTACATCAACTTGCTGCTACAACAACACCTCAGCAGAATGGAGTAGCTGAAATGAGAAACATGACATTCAAATAAGCTGGTAGAACAATGATTTGTGAATCTAAGTTACCTGAAAGGTATTGGGCAGAAGCTGTTAACAAAGCATGTCACACTCAGATTAGAGCCCTGATGAACAAAAGGTTGGAGAAAACACTTTATGAGATATGGAATGGAAGGAATCCAAATGTATCATATTTTCATGCTTTTGGAAGCAAATGCTATATACATAACAATGGGAAGGATCAGCTCAAAAAATTTCAACCCAAAGCTGATGAAGAGTATTCTTAGGATATTCAAGTGTTAGCAAAGCTTTTAGAGTTTTAAACAAGAGGACACTCAAGCATGAAGAGTCAATACATGTGGTTTTTGATTAACCAATTTTTTCTGGAGATACAGTGGAAGACCAACCAGAACTTGTTTCTCTACCTTTGTCACGAAGAACTAAACTCCGCTTTTGTTGATATTGGTGAACACATAGGAGACTAAGATTGGAAGAATTCTCCGATCTAAATCAATCTCGATTACAAAGAATCAACCTACAGCTTGAACAATCAAGATAAACTCAAGTCGAACCGATTCAAGCTCAAGATAATCAAGTTCCGGAAACTGAAATCCCTGAAGAACCAACTCAAGAAAATCAAGCTCTAGAAATGCAACCCCTATACATCAATGGATGAGAGACCATCCTGGAGAACAGGTGATTGGAGACATTCAACAAGGATTTCAGACAAGAAATCAGTTAGATGCAATGATTGAATGTTTTCTATCTCAAATTTTGCCAAAAGGGATAGAGGAAGCATTGAAGGATCGAGACTGGATACTAGCTATGCAGGAAGAACTCAATGAATTTGAAAGAAACCAAGTTTGGGAATTGGTGGATAGACCTGATCATGCAAATATAATTGGTACCAAATGGGTTTTTAGGAACTAGCTAGATGAAGATGGAAACATTGTTAGAAATAAAGCTAGACTGGTGGCCAAAGGATATTCTCAAGCTGAAGGGATAGATTTTGGTGAAACTTATGCACCAGTTGCAAGGTTAGAGGCAATCAGATTATTTCTTGCTCATGCAGCTTACAAAATGTTTAAAGTATATCAAATGGACGTTAAAAGTGCATTCTTGAATGGAGTACTTGAAGAAGAAGTTTATGTCCAACAACCTCCTATATTTCAAATCAAAGAACAGGAAGACAAAGTTTTCAGACTGAAGAAAGCATTATATGGACTTAAACAAGCACCTAGAGCATGGTATGAGACTCTGTCTCAGTTTTTAGTGGATAATGGTTTTATCAAATGTACCATAGACAATACACTATTCAGAATGAAGATTGGTGAAAGTACTCTCCTAGTTCAAATTTATGTGGATGACATCATTTTTGGATTAGAGAATCAACAGCTATGTGAGAAATTTGCAAGCCTCATTAAGAGAAAATTTCAAATGAGTATGATGGGTGAACTGAATTATTTCCAAGGACTACAAGTCAAGCTGATGGACAATGGAATTTTCATTCATCAAACTAAGTACACAAGAGAAATGATCAAGAAGTTTGGATTGGAGAAAAGTACAGGAATAGAAAACCAATAGGAACAAATGTTAGACCGGATGAAGATAGAGATGGCAGAGATGTGGATCAAACACTTTACAGAAGAATGATTGGAAACTTACTATACCTCACAGCAAGCAGACCTGACATATTTTTTGCAGTAGGTGTTTGTGCAAGATTTCAGACTAAGCCAAAGGAGACTCGTATCTCAGTTGTCAAAGGACTTTGAAGTATCTTAAGGATACACAAGAAGTAGGAATATGGTATTCAAAAGATGGAGAATTCAAGTTATATCTTATTCAGACTCAAATTATGTAGGATGCAAAATTGATAGAAAAAGTACATCGGGCACATGTCAGCTACATGGAAATAGACTTGTTTCTTAGTTTAGCAAGAAACAAGTCTCAATCTCAACTTCTTCATCTGAAGTTGAATACATTGCAGCTGGAAGCTGTTGTGCTGAAGTGTTGTGGCTTAGACAAAAACTCAGAGACTATGGCATTGAAGAAGGTTTGATACCTATCATGTGTGATAATACAAGTGCAATTGCTATAACTGATAACCCAATTTTGCACTCAAGGACAAAACACATTGATGTGAGACATCACTTCATAAGAGATCATGTAGAAAATAAGAATGCCACAATTCTCAATATCTCAACTGAAGATTAGTTGGCAAATATTTTTACAAAACCATTGGATGGAGAGAGATTTGCCAAATTAAGGATTGAATAGGCATAATCAAAGTCGAACAACTGAGATCCATCAAGAGGATTGATCTTTGTCATGATAGGTGAGCTCACTTGACAGGTCAATCATTGGCATCAATGATCTCAAACTGACAAAAATGAGAACTGGCATGATCTAAAACTGATAGCTAAAAGTTTTCAAACTGACAATGGACCGTCAAACAGACACTGGTAAAACTGACTTTCTAAACTAAGTCAACAGAAGTCAAAAGGTGTTGGTCCCAGAGAAGGGTAAAACTATAGTCAGAGGGGGGTGAATGACTATAGTGGAGTTTCAAAAACTTTTCTTGTATTTATAAGCTTTTGGGCAGCGGATAAGTCCCTTCTTACTATGTTATTTCAAAGTAGTTTTAGCAATCAAAAATATATGATATAATGTAAGCAATTAAATGAATGCAGTAAGGTAAATTTCAGAAAGTAAATTGACACAAGGCTTATAGTGGTTCAGGGTGGTGTAATCCCTTAATCCACTCTTCTCCTGTGATGATTAGAGGAATTCACTATTGTTTTTACAGATACAATAGTACGATTGTCCTTGACTTCACAAGCTTCACAATCTACAAGAGTATCACTCCTTGACTGCAACAGCTTCAGTGACTCAGTCTCTTTCACTGCTCCTTGGGATCAAATCCTTCAGCAGCTATCACAAACACAACTCCTTCTCAGATGACTCTGATTCAGTTGCTTGATTGATGTGAATTGGATTCACACACTTGTTGTTGATCAATCTCAATGCTTGATGTTTGAATTGTAGCTCTCAGTTTTGAGTTGATCACTAGATGTTTTCCTTTAAGCGCAGATAGAAGGCTTTTTCCTTTGACAGAGTTTTTGCTCAGATTTATCGTTCTTGCACCACTTGTTTTTCTGTCAATGCCTTCTATTTATAGCCTTGATTATCCTTGATTTGAATTTCTCTCCGTTGGCTATATTAATGAGGGGAATAATCCTTGATTTTATTCTTGATTCCCCGGAAATTATATTCTCCTTGTTTTTAGTGATCGCATTTTTCTTCAAACGTTTACCAGAAAATACGTCTTTGATTGATCCTCTATTAATTGTGCATTTAATGCTTGATCTTCTGTATCTTCTCCATATTTCAATAATCTGATCGAGTAAGGTTTACTCAGCCGTTCTTTGAACGGTCAAGTGACCCATCTGACTTTTCCATTTAGATCTCCCTTCACTGCTTTGTCTTCACCCAGCCGAAAGTCAGTTTACTTTACCGATTCACTGTTTCCTTTATTCTTTCAGTTTAAGGAGAATCTTTGTACTTCACTGATCCTTGATTTGGGTGAGATCAGTGTACACCATATTTAAACATTGAGCTACATCACTTAAAACATAACTTAGACTTATCCAAGGTCATCACAGACTTCCTTGGTTATAAGTCAGACTATGATGTCTTCATTGCTTCTCTGCTGGTGCTTGGCTGGCTTCACTCTGCCGAAAGTCTGTTCTTGCTTTTCCGTCATACCAACTAGTACAATACTTGTCTGACTTAACTTATACAACATGTTAGACTCTAAGTAAAAAACTAGACAGAGTGTTCTAACTTATTTCAGGCTTATTATAACAGCTAGTATGGCCATTATCAAAACATAATAAAATGTTCCTAACAATTTCCCCCTTTTTGATGATGCAAAAACCCTCATAAGCCTGAACATAAGTATAACAAATTTTTCATAATAATTGACAGAGTAAAAAGCTCAAAAGTTTATTCATCTATTTGAGGGCAATAAGATATTGCATCTTTTTAAGAAAACAAAGGCAAAAGGAATTCAATTAACTCAGTTAAATAGGAAGAGCTACTTCTTCTTTTCTTCAAACCTAATGCCTTTGCCTTTGATGCCTTGCCCTTATCAGTTGGGCTTGCCTTCTTTCCACTGGAGCTCTCAGGCTTTTAGCTTCCTTCCCCCTTTTTGGCAGCACCAAAACGTGCTTCAAGATTTGCATTTGTTTCTTCAGACTCAGGGAGAGGACCATACCTTTGCTCCAGAATTTTGTTGTTGGCCGTATTGATGTTTATCAGAGTGTTGAGTTGCTGGCCAGAAAATTCCATAATCTCATCTAGATGTTGAATTTGATGAGTGTGAACATTTAGAGTGTCCACCAGAGGTTTGAGAGTGTTATCAACCTTGTCAGCATGAAACTCAAGGTTGGTTTAGACATGGTAAGGGATGAGTTGATGTAAGTTGCAGAGCAAGTTTCCCTATTTTTCCATTACCTCATCTTGCATTTTGATGTGACTGATGAGAGCTTCAATTTTTTGGTTTGTGGAGGTTGCTTCACTCCTTAAAGCAGCTTTCAGGTTTTGCCTGCTATGATATTGCTTCTCCATGTCTACAATCAGTGGTTGGATGTCCAGATTGAAGATTCTTTCTGGATCAACCTCATCTGGTGTCACTGCAATAGCTTCATCTTCTTCACTTCCCTCCTGCTCTGGATCCACCTCATCTTCTTTCTCTTTCTCTTCGTCTTTCTCACTTTCTTTTTCTGCCTCTTCTTCTCTTCCTTTCTCTTCAACTTCAGGGTCATTAAGAAGTTGTTGGGGGATGCTTGCCTCTCCATCTGCAGAAGATGGCAGGTTCTCTTCTCCATGAGCTGGAGACTTGATTTCTTCTGCTGGTATTCCCCCTTGATCAATAGTGGGGGTGTTGACAGGTTCAGCAAAGTGAGTTTGATCAGCAGGCTCACTCGGCTTTTTGTCAACTTTGCTGAGGCTTTTGAAAAGTACCTCTTGAAGAGTTAGATCATCATCAGATATCTCCATGGTTTCTGGATTATCTTCAAGATGGTCACTTTCTGACTGTTCATCCTTTGTCTCAGCTTCTTCTTCATCCATCTCTTCTCCTTCAGATGGAGTGAGAACATAGCCTTCCTCACCTTCTTCCAGATAGGTGATGTCCTCTTGTTGTTTCTCTTCCTCAGGTATTGTATCATCACTGATTACCACAGTCTCGTTCAAATTTCTGGTACTAGTTACTGGAGTGCTCTCTTGCGCCTTTTGGGATCTGGTTCTTCGTCCCATTCCTGATCTGTTGTGTTCAGGTTGTTTTCTTTTTCTCTCTTTAACGGGTTTGGGTTTCATTGATGCCTTGATGTAGGTAAATATTACTTTGGACTTGTGTTGATCTTGCAAGTTTGTGGGTTTCACTTTCATCATGTCAAACAGGTGTTGAAGGGGGAACCCATATGATTTCCTTTCCCAAAAATCACCTTTCTTCTGCAAACCCTTGCTTGGTGCTGTAATTGACAGATCAATCTCCTTTTGAATCTGGTATTTTAGCCTGTTGAACACAAATGTTGCCCAATCAAAGTTAATACCTTGATATATGATTGCCATTAGTTTGACTCATAACTCAGTCAAGTTTTCCATGGACCCTTTTCTGCCTTCGATGTTCTTGATGATAACCGGTGCAAATTCAGCAAAGGGGTGTTTGAGTGTTGATCGAGGGAGGTTGTAGGTTTTGATGTTCTTCTTGGGATTATTGGCTATCTCATCCCCGAAGGTCTTGATGTTAATCTGAACAAATTTTACATTAGCCGGACCTATCATAGGTAGGTGTAGGAATCTATTGAGAAGACCAGGTGTAATAACTACTTCTTTCCCAAAGATTGAACTTTTTATGCAATCGATGTCAGTCTTCTTTGTGCTGGGCACAAACTTGGCATTCGTCCAGAACGCAATCAGACTTTCATAGCAAATTCCATTGATTGGGGGGTTTAGGAAGGTCATTAACCCCAAATTTGAACAACAATCAACCAAGCGTTGTGCTTGTGCATCATTGTCACAGAAGGAAAGGTAGGGTTCCGGTTTGAAAAACGATCCAGTGATGATCGATTTTTCATAGAATCTTTTTGTGGCCGATATTGTAGAGGATGAGGCCATTGTTGAATGTGACTGATATATCGAAAAGTTTCGATCTTTCAAGGGAATAAATGAGGTTTATAATTTGTAAATGAGCGTAAAGATTTCTGAGAAACCTCTAAGTGTTGTTTATATAGGATGATTTGGGTTGTGTGAACGTGGTTGAATATGGAAGGATTTTATGACGTGATGGCATGATTTTATGTATATAAATCCCGATATTCGAGTTTAGTGGGAGAGTGGATTGAGGTAAGTAATGATAGATTCCAGGAATCGAGGCGTTTGTAATTCGAAGAGTAATATGGTTACCTCCATGATTGTAAATTGATCTCCACGTGTGTAATCTTTCATAGTATAATCCTCCATAACTTCCTTATTCTCCACGTGTATAGAAGTTGATTCGGTTCACACTCTAATTTGCCCATAACACCAATCTTCATTTCTGTGGAGTGCTTTTGCTGGTCACTTAGCCGGTGTAGTGGATTTTTCATTGAGCTGCTTTATTCAACTGTTCCTAACAATCAGTTAAGTAAAATTCTCCGAGTACCAGTGCCTTACCTGCTACATCTCCTGTAACGGCAAAGGGTTGATCATCTGGTGAAGTCACTTAGTTGTTACTCCAGTTAGCCGTTCTTTGGTACTTAGTCAATTTCAGTCATTCCCAGCTCAGTTCTCAGCATACTAAATCTTTCATGACTGAGAGGTTTAGTGAAGATGTCAGCTAATTGATCTTCAGTGGGCATGTATCTTAAAATAACATCTCCTTTCTCAACATGATCTCTGATGAAATGATGTCTCACATCAATGTGCTTTGTTCTTAAGTGCAACACTGGGTTTTCAGTGATGGATATGGCACTTGTGTTGTCACATATGATTGGAATAGTCTTCTCCTCCACTCCATAATCCCTTAGCTGTTGTCTAATCCACCATGTACATGATATCTTCTCTTCTTCCTGCAAGAACCACTGTGTTGGTTTGGCTGTGAATCACTTTGCAACCTTCCTTGTTGAAGTGTACATTGTAGCCTTTGTCACAGAATTGGCTGATGCTTAGTACATTGAAATTCAGTCCCTTAACATATGCCACATTTTGAATCTTCAAATTGTTCTTGAGCATTGTGCCTTCCCCCTTAATCTTTCCAGCATTTTCTTTGCCTCCAAATGTGACTTTAGGTCCATCAAAAGCTTTGAAATCAGTGAGCCATCCTTTGTTTCCTGTCATGTGTCTGGAACATCCACTGTCTATGTACCAGACATCCTACAAAACAAATTAATTATGTTTAGGTACCCAACACTGTTTGGGTCCATACCTGCAAGCAGATCATGCCTCCTACTCCAAGTGTATATCCAAATGATCTTCTTTTGGATAATTGAAATCATCAACTTCATATGTATAAGGCATGGCAGAATAGCTTCTAATATTTCTACTGAAGGTATTTTGATACTTTTCTCTACCTTTTGGTGCATTTGCATCCTTCTTCACCTTCCAATATGCAGTGGGAAACCTATGTTGCTTCATGTGTCTAGGAACATATCTTGGTTGATTTTTCTTAAACACATGATGCATGTCATGGTATGATTTCTTCTTGTATTTTGGATGTGCAACATTCCAATCATCCTCTGAAGGATAAAGTCTTCATTTACCTTTCAGTAGTTCTTTGTTTTTGGTTGACTGGAATGATGGTTTAGTCTGCTGTTTCACTACATTCGGTTTCGACTTCAGTGGTACAGGATGAGTGATTGAAATTATGGTCTGTCTTTTTCTGAACTTTGGTCCATTATTGGTCCTAGATTCAGAATTGTGTTGTCCATTGTTTCTATTCTCATCCTGACTATTGTAGCCAAGACCAGATCTAGATCCAAATCTTTTTGAGGGTTTGTAAGCTGGTGCATTTAAGGGTCCAGTTTTGGTCTTAACTGGTGAAGGGATTTTCTCAACTGATCTGTCAATATCAGATGTGTGATCATCTGCAGTTAGTTGATCATTTGAGTAAGTCTCCTTACTAGTCAGTTCAGCTTTTTCTTTATCCAGTTCTTTCTTTAATCGTTTATTCTCCTTTCTTAGATTCTCACACTCCTGTTCCAGAATTTCATGATTCAATTCAATTTCATCAAATTTACTCATGAGATTTTGGATTATGTTTGCAGTATCTAAGGGGAGAATAGAAGATTGTACAGTGTTAGATGTGGATGCATTAGATGAAGAGTAAGAACTAGATGTTACCTCAGTTTCATCATATTCTTTGGCCATTAGACACAGACTTGCTTTCTTATTATCTGAGTTGTCACCTTCATCTTCATCTGATTCTTTGGTCATGAGACATAGACATGCTTTCTCATTGTCTGAGCTATTTTCTTCATCACTATTGTCTGAGTCATTATCAGATGATTCTTCATTCTTTTCACTGCTGGATTCAGCCTTGAGTGCTTTCTTACCTTTCCTCTTTTCAGATGTTCTGTACTTCTTCTTTTCCTTATCTTTATTATCTCGTTCGGGGCAATCAGCCTTGAAGTGACCTTTCTTGTTGCAGTTGAAGCATCTGTATTCATCATCTCTTTTCTTCATGTCTTTGTTTGAGCTTGACCTCTTGTTTCATGATGAGTTCCCTTTGAATGGCTTCTCTTTGCTAAACCTGTCAAAACGTTTAACTAATAAGGCTACTTGTTCTTTAAGTTCTAGTGTCTCTTTGCTGATACAATCAGCAAAGTTACTTTGCTGAGGTGCTATCAGTGCACTGGCTCTTTGTGTCTCTGCCGGAGCACCATCTTCACCGTTCAATTCAAATTCATGAGCTTTTAGTTGGGACATCGTAGTCGAGTGTCGGTGTTTGCAAGGTTTGTAGTTCCTCCGATTCATCGATGTTATGATCTTCCACCTTTCGTAAGCCTCTCAAGATCTTTAAACACACTTCTTTCTCGAGGATATGTGTGCCCAAGTCGCTGCAGCTCACGATGATGCTTGACAATCTGCTTGTCCATTTGATCAATGGATTCACCACCTTCATTTTGAAGTTCTCAAATTTACATTTATAATGAGATAGTTTGTTTTCTTTAATCGCTTGAGATCCTTCATTTATCGGTGCCGGCTTGTCCCACATCTCCTTTGCTTTGCTTTGCGCTTTGATTCTCATGAACATGTTGTTATCCGGGGTCTTCAAGATCGTATCTTTTGCAACAAAGCCTAGATTTGCTCTTCTCTCCGTCATCCTTGGTCCAATCTTTCTTGGGTTTATCCACTTCTTTTCCTTGATCTCGCCTCCCGTGGTTATCACAACATGATCATGATTGGGCCATCATTAATTACATCCAAAGATCTCCTCATGAGTTGCTGCAAGATGAGATAACATTCTTATTTTATATTCATCAAAATTATTAACATTGAAAACAGGTACTTTTGACATAAAGTTTGAGGAATCCATAAGTACAGATTTGAGATATTTATGTATATAAGTAGAAAGCGCAGATTTGAAAACTACTTTGAAAATATGTTATCTCCTTGTTACCAGAAATTAGATCTGAATAGGTTCTGATACTAGGAACACTGCTCCGATACCAATTGTTGGTCCCACAGAAAGGTAAAACTATAGTCAGAGGGGGGTGAATGACTATAGTGGAGTTTCAAAAACTTTTCTTGTATTTAAAAGATTTTGGGCAGCGGATAAGTCTCTTCTTACTATGTTATTTCAAAGTAGTTTTAGCAATCACAAATATATGATATAATGTAAGCAATTAAATGAATGCAGTAAGGTAAATTTCAGAAAGTAAATTGACACAAGGCTTATAGTGGTTCAGGGTGGTGTAATCCCTTAATCCACTCTTCTCCTGTGATGATCAGAGGAATTCACTATTGTTTTCACAGATACAATAGTACGATTGTCCTTGACTTCACAAGCTTCACAATTTACAAGAGTATCACTCCTGATCGCAATGACTTGATGACTCGAGTCTCTTTCACTTTGCTCCTTGGGATCAAATCCTTCAAGAAATATCACAAACACAACTCCTTCTCAGATGACTCTGATTCAGTTGCTTGATTGATGTGAATTGGATTCACACACTTGTTGTTGATCAATCTCAATGCTTGATGTTTGAATTGTAGCTCTAAGTTTTGAGTTGATCACTAGATGTTTTCCTTTAAGCGCAGATAGAAGGATTTTTCCTTTGACAGAGTTTTTGCTCAGATTTATCGTTCTTGCACCACTTGTTTTTCTGTCAATGCCTTCTATTTATAGCCTTGATTATCCTTGATTTGAATTTCTGTCCGTTGGCTATATTAATGAGGGGAATAATCCTTGATTTTATTCTTTATTCCCCCTTAATTATATTCTCCTTGATTTTAGTGATCGGATTTTTCTTCAAACGTTTACCATAAAATCCGTCATTGATTGATCCTCTATTAATTGTGCATTTAATGCTTGATCTTCTGTATCTTCTCCATATTTCAATAATCTGATCGAGTAAGGTTTACTCAGCCGTTCTTTGAACGGTCAAGTGACCCATCTGACTTTTCCGCTTAGATATTCCTTCACTGCTTTGTCTTCACTCAGCCGAAAGTCAGTTTACTTTACCGATTCACTGTTTCCTTTATTCTTTCAGTTTAAGGAGAATCCTTGTACTTCATTGATCCTTGATTTGGGTGAGATCAGTGTACACCATATTTAAACATTGAGCTTCATCACTTAAAACATAACTTAGACTTATCCTAGGTCATCACAGACTTCCTTGGTTATAAGTCAGACTATGATGTCTTCATTGCTTCTCTGCTGGTGCTTGGCTGGCTTCACTCTGCCGAAAGTCTGTTCTTGCTTTGCTGTCATACCAACTAGTACAATACTTGTCTGACTTAACTTATACAACATGTCAGACTCTAAGTAAAGACTATACAGAGTGTTCTAACTTATTTCAGGCTTGCTATAACAGCTAGTATGGCCATCATCATAATATAATAAAATGTTCCTAACAAAAGGGGAAAGTGGATGTATACAACATGAGTTACATCACATTAATTACCGCCGTAATTGTCAGAAAAAATGTTACGTATGTACTTGCTAAAGGACAAATAGTACATGCATTGAATACACAACCGATCAGAGCGGATTTCATAGGCACAATCAAATCTTTTAAAGATCGTGAAATTAGTGGAGCAAAACCATTTTACACTCCACTTAACTCAGCTTTTGTCAAGGATTGTCTAACAAAAATCCTTTCAAAAATTTCCTATCTCACTCAACATGTCAAAAAGATTTTCTTCAATAGTAAATAGATGGATAGACGAAAGCATGTCAAAGACGCTAATTGATTATGAACAAGAATGCGATGGTAGTTTGCTATCAAGCGTAATTTGTGAGAAGATCAACGAATTCAAGGATTGGAAGACTTTCTCAACAGCAAATTCGAGAAGGGCTTGGATTACGAAGCCCTAACGCAATTTTGGGAAAATATAAAAATGAATAAATATCATCTTACAACAACAGTTTATGGAGAAGAAATCAGCATAAGCGCAAAAATCATTAGAAACTTATTCAATTTCAAGGCCCCCAAGGACAAATCAATCAATTTGCTCAATTTAAAGCTCAGACGAGAAGAATTTCTATCAAGAATTTCCTCTACAGATTAGCCTGTTCATGTTAACTCGAGCTTGAAAGAGTTAAAGCAAAAGTTTGCTATTTTGAGTAAATGGATAGAAAAGAGCATACTTGGAAGATATCAAGCTTTGGATGTTTGTTGGGAGGATTTTGCATCATAAAAACAAAAGAAAATTTATAAACCTATACTTAACATGCAAACTAACTCCTAACCGACCAAATATCGGGTAGTTGATAGCATAGTAGGGTAAGTACAGGGTCGGATCCACAGGAATCGGGATGTTGAATCTAATCTAATTAATCCTCTCAATTGTTACTTAGGAAAAGCGAATAAGCGAAAGAACAAATAAAATAAACGAAAAAGCAATTAAAATAAAGCTAACCTACTAAATAAAATAACACAACCTAAACTAAACTAAAGATACATGGGATCAAATAATTACACAAACCAAGTGATTTCAATCCTATTTCATCTCATGATTTCAATTCAAATTGTGGTTTCACCTTTACACAAGATACAAATCCCTAATTCCTTAGTGAATCCAATTATCGATCTCTCCTCTCTCGAATGTTGAGACCAATATTCCATACAAAAGCGAAGGTGTAGATTCGAGTTAACTCTCGTATTTTAGAATCTAACAACCTAGATAATTAACCAATTAATTTGTCACATAATTAATGATTAAAAATCCTATCTTTCTATGGTGATCTAGTCTACGCAACTTCCGTATGTTGTAAACATCAATAGCAAACTGATCTCTCGATCTAATTCACACATAGCATCATAATCAAAGAAAGATACAAAATCAATTAAAGATCATGAAAATAAACAAGGACTGAATAAATTAAATAAATAAACTCACGTAGTTTGGTACATGATTGAATCCATGAATCGAAAACGGAAGAAAACGACATCCTAATCTAACCCGGATCACCCGAGCACAAGGCTCGGGTGACCGCCTGAACTCCTCACGCAGCTGCGGCTATGCTGTTGTGAGAATTGCGGCTGAATGAATTGTGTGTGGGATATCTTTTTGGTTCCAAAGCTGCTCATATATATATATAGATATCTTAAGCGGCTGTAATAATAATAATTAATTAGGGTTGGAAGTATGTCGGTTAATAAATTGCGGTTTGGTATGGCGGTCTTTGCTTTTGTTTAAGTCGGCCATGGTTCTAAAATTCATATCTTGAGTTGTAGACCTCCAAAAATTATGATCCGAATGTCATAAAAAAGCTCTCGAAAAACTCTACAACTTTCATTAAGGACTCTTCTTCGAAAACGCCTTTTGACTAGCCCGTCGTATTACACGAGTATATTTCGGGATTTTCCCAATCTTTATTTCATCTTCATCCTCTTGTATCTCTTTCTTTCCATTTTAATCTTCAATCAAACATCATTTAGACCCTTCCATTCCACATTTGTGCACCTAAAGATGACAAAACCGAGCAAAGCGTAAAACCATACAAAATAGATAATAAAACCACGATATTTACTCGATTTTGCATTTTAACTATTCAAAACGTCATTTGCTCAATTAATCGATTGTAAGCTCGAATTCTACTTAAAAACATCCATATATGGGGAATATTGATATAAAATATATCCTTATAAAACGTATAAAATCACCCTTAACAACTCCCCACACTTAAACCTTGCTCGTCCCGAGCAAGACAAAACATAATCATCACTCGAGACAAATAAACACTTATGCAAATATAAAACATATTCAACTAGTTTAGAGGTTCACCCAAGTGAGTGTGTGCATAGCCATAATAAATTTCCACTAAATCCACACTTGAAATTGATTCAAGCAAAACTAGCCAACATCCCATTTAAATTAGACATATAAAAACGATTATAACATGCACCTCACAAAACATACAAACCCCGAAAAAATAATAGGGAGCATTTAAAATATTTTCGACATACTTAGAGGATAGTCCCTACAACATATCTTTCAGTTTATACTGGGGATAAGATCGACGATAACTAAGTCTTATACTTTATTCAATTCATACCAATTCTCATTCAAGTTGATTCAACCTTTTTCACATTTAACACACATCAGAATGAGCTATTGCCCTATCATAGCAGAATAGGATATTCGAGATATACCCTACCTTACTCAAATCATAAGGCAGCTTTTCCTGACTGTCGTGAGCTTTTGGTCATCATAGTGGAATAGGACATACGTGGTACACCTACCGCACTCAAATCATAAACCACTTCCGACAAACACAATTACAATTATGTTTACTTAGAGATTTACGGTTTGGCGGTGGAAAAGATTATTTTCTAGTAGCACGGACCACTTTGAGCATAACACCTCAAGTAAACAATTTATTACTATTGCAAAGACTTAATCACGTTTCACTTATCACATTCAAACTTACAGATATTCATAGTACGTCATACTTCAACTCTAAATACAAACTATTAAAATTTCCAAAATTAGTATGGAAGCAAAGAATCATGCGATAATCATCAAAAATTTCTAATCAAATGGGCATAGCTTTAAAAATATAGCTCATCATTTACTATGGCATGTGAAAAAGAGTGTCGGGTGAAACAACTAAAATTACTAAATATACAGAATATAGCAAAAATGATATAAACTCAAGCAAAGATATGCCTTTGTCTACTCGGGATATAACAAAAAATTTGAAAATTAAGCACTTTTCATAGAAAATTATAATTAATATGAGCAAATGAAAGTAGATACATAAACCATCTATCCCCTACCCCACACTTAGATTGCAACTTGTCCTCAAGTTATACAGAAATAAAACAAATAGAGAACTTAGCTGATTGGATGCTGGCAATTCCGGAAAAATCGGTAAAAACCAAAATTGCTGCATAGCTCAGTAGACCGTGGAGCATCACAGGTAAACTGAATTCATCGTGAAAGTGCACAATAGCTATCAAAAATATCCTGCAGACTTGATCAGTGCAAAAAGAGTCTTCGGGGAAAAAGAAAAGATTATATATATAAAGCACATGAAGAAAAGGATCAAAGAGATTTTTCAACTTAAGCTCAACTAAAGATTGAATACTATACATGAAATACTACAAAGTCGTAGGCTAGGTGCAACTATATGAAAATATACTACAATGCAATCTACATGATATGCAATCCTAAAAATAAAATAAAAAATAAATAAATTCTGACAGGCTCAGGCTGAGCAAGTTGACCCCAAACAACACCCCCACAACGGCGCCACTTGTAGTGTTTTATAAGGATATATTTCATATCAATATTCCCCATATATGGATGTTTTTCGTAGAATTCGAGCTTATAATCGATTAATTGAGCAAATGACGTTTTGAATAGTTAAAATGCAAAATCGAGTAAATATCGTGGTTTTATTATCTATTTTGTATGGTTTTACGTTTTGCTCGGTTTTGTCATCTTTTAAGGACACAAATGAAAAAATGGAAGAGGTCTAAATGATGTTTGATTGAAGATTAAAGTGGAAAGAAAGAGATACAAGAGGATGAAGATGAAAAAAAGCTCTCGGAAAACTCTACAACTTTCATTACGGACTCTTCTTCAGAAAACGCCTTTTTGATTAGCCCGTCGTATTACGAGTCGTTTTCGGGATTTTCCCAAGCTTTATTTCATCTTCATCCTCTTGTATCTCTTTCTTTCCACTTTAATCTTCAATCAAACATCATTTAGACCTCTTCCATTTTTTCATTTGTGCCCCTAAAAGATGACAAAACCGAGCAAAACGTAAAACCATACAAAATAGATAATAAAACCACGATATTTACTCGATTTTGCATTTTAACTATTCAAAACGTCATTTGCTCAATTAATCGATTATAAGCTCGAATTCTACGAAAAACATCCATATATGGGGAATATTGATATAAAATATATCCTTATAAAACACTACAAATTGACCCTTAACAACTCCCCCACACTTAAAACTTGCTCGTCCCGAGCAAGACAAAACAAAATCAAGACTCGAGACATATAAACATTTATGCAACCATAAAGCATATTCAACAGTTTAGAGGTTCACCCACGTGTGTGTGCATAGCCATAACAAATTTCCACTAAATCCAAACTTGAAATTAATTCAAGCAAAACTAGCCAACATCCCATTTAAAATAGAAATATAAAAACGATTATAACATGCACCTCAAAAAACATACATATTCGAAAAAGAATGATAGAGGTATTTAAGACCTTTCGACATACTCAGAGGATAATCCCTACAACATATCTTTCAGGTTTATACTGGGATAGGATAGATTTATAACTTAGTCTTATACTTTATTCAATTCATACCAATTCTCATTCAAGTTGATTCAACTTTTTCCACATTTAACACACATCAGAATGAGCTATTGCCCTGTCATAGCAGAATAGGATATTCGAGATATACCCTACCTTACTCAAATCATAAGGAAGCTATAAACTGACTGTCGTGAGCTTTTGGTCATCATAGTGGAATAGGACATCGTGGTACACCCTACCTCACCCAAATCATAAACCAAACTTCCGACACACAATTACAATTATGTTTACTTAGAGATTTACATTTGGCGAGTGGAAAAGATTATTTTCTAGTAGCACGCACCACTTATTTGAGCATAACACCTCAAGTAAACAATTTATTACTATTGCAAAGACTTAATCACGCTTTCACTTATCACATTCAAACTTACAGATATTCACATTATGTCATACTTTAATCCTAGAATACAAACTACTAAACTTTTCAAGAATTGTACATAAGCAAAGAAACATGCTATAATCATCAAAAATCTCCAACTAAAATGGGGTAGGCTTTCAACATTTAGCTCATCATTTACTATGGCATGTGAAAAAGAGTGTCGGGTGAAACAACTAAAATTACTAAATATACGAATATAGCAAAAATGATATAAACTCAAGCAAAGATATGCCTTTGTCTACTCGGGATATAACAAAAATTTGAAAATTAAGCACTTTTCATAGAAATACTAAAAATATGAGCAAACGCAGTAGACACATAAATCATCTATCCCTTCCCCCACACTTAGATTGCAACTTGTCCTCAAGTTGTACAGAAATAAAGAAAAGGTAAGAGTACTTAGCTGATTGGATGTTTGCAATTCTGGAGGAACCAACAAGAACCAGGATTGCTTGCATAGCTCAGTAGACTGTGGAGCATCACAGGACAACTGAATACATCTTTAAAGTGCACAATCGCTATAGAAAGTATCCTGCAGACTTGATCAGTGCAAAAAGAGTCTTCGGGGAAAAAGAAAAGATTACATATATAAAGCACATGAAGAAAAGGATCATAGAGATTTTTCAACTTAAGCTCAACTAAAGATTGAATACTATACATGAAATACTACAAAGTCGTAGGCTAGGTGCAACTATATGAAAGTATACTGTAATGCAAATTACATGACATGCAATCCTAAAAATAAAATAAAAACGAGGTAGTATTACGGAAACCGACAGTTAACTACGCTCAATAAAAATAAAAAAACAATGCAACTAGATGACATGCAACTAAATGATATGCATCTATATGATATGCAAAAATAAAAGAAAATAAAAGAAAGAAAACTAGCCCACTCATTAGCAACATGACATGTATATAATAAACGTCTACCAAATAATGACAGGTTACGATAAACGACAGTGATGTTCATTACATGCAGTGTAGACGCGCCTTAAGACTCATCAAAAGGTGATAGCATTATGGAAACCAACAGTTAGCTATACTAAACAGATATAACTCATAAGAAGACATGGTAGCATACGGAAAACCGATAGTAGCTACCCAAATGAGTTACAAGAATAACAAGAAAGCACATAAGTCTCAAAGCTCACAGGATTCATCACAACGATATGTAGCATACGGAAACCGACATTAGCTACTAAATAACAATAAAACGATTATAGCATACGAGAACCGATAAGAAGAACTATAACATGCATAGATGAATCATGTAAATAAAAAAAATTAATCAATTATTCAACATGGATTCATAGATGGAAAGGTAAAAACATATAAGTTCAGGACATCTATGTAAACATCAATTAGCCACAGAAGCTCATATGAAAACATCCAACTTAAATAAAGCATTAAAAATTAAATTAAGAAAAATTCGGGAACACGGGCGTCGTTCAACAAAGCGGATCATGTTCTCTGGAAATTTCAAAGACTGACGGGCGTTCACCTCAAAATACTGCTTTTGGACGGCGTTCAAAGAAAACAAACGCTCGTTTGACTTGAAAACCAACCGGACGGACGTTGAAAGCATAGACGCCGTGCGGTCCTTTAAACGAATGCAGTCGAAAATATTTGAACGGACGGCGTCCAATACTTTCAAACGCTCGTTTACTGCAGCTAAAAGAATCGGGCGGGCGTTCACTAACTTGAACGCTCGTCCATACAACGAATACACAGCAGAGAGCAGAAAACGCGATAAAACCCTAAAAACTTAAAACACATATTAACACGATCACAAAGCACCACTTTCAATTAAAGCACAAAGAGGTTAGATTAGAAAACACATAAACACATACTTCACGTTTAAACAAATCGAGTAAAAACTTTTGCACATTCTTAACCTTATGGTCATCGAAACACGGCAAAATAAAAACTCTCGATTTGGTAAACGCTACTTTATTAAAGCGAAAAATAAACGTAACAAAATCGAGAAATAACAAGATCGATTCAACATGACACCTATTCCCGGCAACGGCGCCACTTTTGTTGGAGAGATTTTGCATCATTAAAACAAAAGAAAATTTATAAAACCTATACTACCATGCAAAACTACCTCCCAACCGGCCGAATACCGGTAGTTGCTAGTAAAGTTGGATAAGTGCGGTATCGATCCTCGTGGAATTGGGATGTTGAATCTAATTTTCTTAATCCTCTCAATTGTTACTCAAGAAAACAAATAAACGAAAGAACGAACAAATAACACATAGAACAAGTAAACTAAATCTAAGCTAAAACGAAATAAAACTAAACTAAACTAACGATACATGGGCTCAAACAATGTACAAACTAAGTGATCTCAATCCTAGTTCATCTCATGATTTTAATTCAAATTGTGGTTTCACCTTTACACGAGACATAAACCCCTAACTCCTTAGTGAATCTATTTCTCAAGCTATGAATTTCTAATTCCTTAGTGAATTCAATTATCGATCTCTCCTCTTCCGAATGTTGAGACCAATATTCCATACAAAACGAAGGTGTAGATTCAAGTTAACTTCTGTATTTTAGAACCTAACAACCTAGATAATTAACCAATTAATTTGTCATCATTAATGATTAAAGATCCTATCTTTCTATGGTGATCTAGCTTACGCAACTTTCGTATGTTGTAAACTAACAATTAGTAAACATATCTCTCGATCTAGTTCACATAATAGCATCATAATCATAGAACGATACAAAATAAATTAAAGATCATGAAAAATAAATAAGGATTGAATAAATTAAAAATAAACTCACATAGTTTTGGTACAAGGATTGATCAACAAACGGAAACGAAACGAAAAACTACTCCTAATCTAACCTCGGATCACTTTGAGCACAAGGCTCGGGTGACCGGCCTGGGACTCCTCAAAATCGCCACGCTCCTTTTGCTTTTTGCGGCCGGAATAATGTTAATCAATATTAAGGGATTAGGGTATTGCATGCGCATATATATAAATAGTATAAAGTAATTTGCGGCTGAAATTAAATCCTTATTTAATTAGGATTTATGTATGTCGGTTTGAATATTATGGATTTAGGAATGAAACTTCTAAAATTCATATCTTGAGTTGTAGACCTCCAAAAATTATGATCCGAATGTCATAAAAAAGCTCTCGGAAAACTCTACAACTTTCATTAAGGACTCTTCTTCAGAAAACGCCTTTTTGATTAGCCCGTCGTATTACAGTCGTTTTTTGATTTTCCCAAGCTTTATTTCATCTTCATCCTCTTGTATCTCTTTCTTTCCACTTTAATCTTCAATCAAACATCATTTAGACCTCTTCCATTTTTTCATTTGTGCACCTAAAAGATGACAAAACCGAGCAAAACGTAAAACCATACAAAATAGATAATAAAACCACGATATTTACTCGATTTTGCATTTTAACTATTCAAAACGTCATTTGCTCAATTAATCGATTATAAGCTCGAATTCTACGAAAAACATCCATATATGGGGAATATTGATATAAAATATATCATTATAAAACACTACAAATTGACCCTTAAGGGGGTGCCACTTTTGTTGGGAGGATTTTGCATCATAAAAACAAAAGAAAATTTATAAACCTATACTTCACATGCAAACTAACTCCTAACCGACCAAATATCGGGTAGTTGATAGCATAGTAGGGTAAGTACAGGGTCGATCCACAGGGAATCGGGATGTTGAATCTAATCTAATTAATCCTCTCAATTGTTACTTAGGAAAAACGAATAAACGAAAGAACAAATAAAATAAACGAAAAAGCAATTAAAATAAAGCTAACCTACGAAATAAAATAACACAACCTAAACTAAACTAAAGATACATGGGATCAAACAGTGCACAAACCAAGTGATTTCAATCCTATTTCATCTCATGATTTCAATTCAAATTGTGTTTTCACCTTTACACTAGATACAAATCCCTAATTCCTTAGCGAATCCAATTATCGATCTCTCCTCTCTCGAATGTTGAGACCAATATTCCATACAAAACGAAGGTGTAGATTCAGGTTAACTCTCGTATTTTAGAATCTAACAACCTAGATAATTAACCAATTAATTTGTCACATAATTAATGATTAAAAATCCTATCTTTCTATGGTGATCTAGTCTACGCAACTTCCATATGTTGTAAACATCAATAGCAAACTGATCTCTCGATCTAATTCACACATTGCATCATAATCAAAGAAAGATACAAAATCAATTAAAGATCATGAAAATAAACAAGGACTGAATAAATTAAATAAATAAACTCACGTAGTTTGGTACATGATTGAATCCATGAATCGAAAACGGAAGAAAAACGACATCCTAATCTAACCCGGATCACCCGAGCACAAGGCTCGGGTGACCGGCCTTGGAACTCCTCAGAGCTGCCGCTGCTGTTGTGAGAATTGCGGCTGGAGTATGGCGGTGCTGCTTTTGTTTAAGTCGGCCATGGTTCTAAAATTCATATCTTGAGTTGTAGACCTCCAAGAATTATGATCCGAATGTCATAAAAAAGCTCTCGGAAAACTCTACAACTTTCATTAAGGACTCTTCTTCAGAAAACGCCTTTTTGACTAGCCCGTCGTATTACGAGTATATTTCGGGATTTTCCCAAGCTTTATTTCATCTTCATCCTCTTGTATCTCTTTCTTTCCATTTTAATCTTCAATCAAACATCATTTAGACCTCTTCCATTCCACATTTGTGCACCTAAAAGATGACAAAACCGAGCAAAACGTAAAACCATACAAAATAAATAATAAAACCACGATATTTACTCGATTTTGCATTTTAACTATTCAAAACATCATTTGCTCAATTAATCGATTGTAAGCTCGAATTCTACGAAAAACATCCATATATGGGGAATATTGATATAAAATATATCCTTATAAAACGTATAAAATCACCCTTAACAATGTTCTATCTAAAAAAAGTTGATTTGATGAACATCATTTGGGATCAAACAGATTTCAATTGGGCTGGATTGATCTTCTATTAGATGGTGAGACAACATCATAGAGAAATCAAAAGAATAAAGAATGCCAAAGCTGAAGGAATCAAATATAAGGAAAGACTTCATTGGAAGAAGTCATTTGGTCTACTAATACAACACTACTTAGAGATACTCAATCATGGAAAAAGGACCAAAGAAGCTGAAAGTTTGACTACAACTAAACCAATTGCAGCAGTTGTAAGTTCAAAAGAAGTACTGTCAAATGAAGCAGAAAAGAAGACAGTTTCGGAGCAAATAGCGGAACAGAAAAGAGTCAAGCGAAAAACTGACTCAGAAGCTAGAAGAGCAGTGGAAAGAACCTTGTTCCCCGAATCACCAGTTAAGGGAACTAAAACAAGCAAGGAAGCTACAACTAAGGGGGAACACGAACTGAAGACAACCAAAACTGACAAATCTACAAAGTTAATTTCTGAAGATGTGAAGTCAGCTGAAGGTGAATCTCTCAAGAAGCAAAAGATATTAGAGAAAAAAGTTTCTGCTATGGATATTGTAAAAGAGACTCAGCAAACACAGAAAGAAGAAGTTTCCATAGAACCAGAAAGAATTATCAAGCTTATGAAATGGAAACTGGACGTCACAAAAAATCAAAAGCTGCTCAAGTTAGATATGAAAGAAGAAGAAGAGCAGTGGTTTCTAAGGAAATTTGGAGTAACTACTCTGTATGAGTTATTTCCAATGAATGAATTTATAACCAAATGTGACAAGACTCTTCAATAAAAAGCAAAGAATGTATCATCTGACAAAGAAAAGAAGACACAAAAGAAGAAGAAAGATGTTGATGATCAGAATGATAATCAAAAGAGAAGGAAAACTCCAGATACTGAAACTTTGCCAGGAACTAATATGGAAGACACGTTAACTGAAACTGAACCTAAGAAGGACTCAGTTCAACAACCTGAAGAAATTGACCAGCAAAGTAAGTCAATTGATGAAGCTAGAATGGCAGCTAGGTCACAAACAGCTGACATTCAACCAACAGATGAAGACAATAGCAAGGCACTCATAATTGTGGATACTACAACTCAGTCTAATATCAGTGTAGCTGATGACCTTATCGAATTTATGACAGTCGCTGATAGCTCAAAATTTCAGAAGTCACTTGACATTTTGCTCAGTTAAAGACATGATCATGAATGGATCTTCCCTAAGATGGACAAATATTTAGTCACAAGATCAAAGACAGACAATGCAGTTACTCAGCACTTGGAAAAGATTACTCAAAGAACAACTGATTCAGCAAAAGAGATTAGTCAGTTGATGGTCAAACTGAAAGAATTTTCAACCAAAGATAAAAGACACATATACCAATCTACAATGGCGCTTAGATCAAAAAGTTTACCATTTGGAGAATCAGCTCAAAGAAGTTCAATCTTCTCAAACTAACATCCGGGAGCAACAAAAACTGACGTATGAGTTGCTGGTCAAGCTGGATGATGCCAAAAAGGGGGAAGATGCAGAAGGTGAAAAGAAAATATTGGAATATGACTTGGAGATCGAGAAACTGAAGAATCAGATTGCCAGTTTCAAACCAATTGAACAACTATATCCCGTGAGACCAAAACTGACAACAGCTCATTTATTTGAGAAATTTATCAAACCTGATCAAGAAAGATTAACTCTCACGACAGAGTTATGGGATGAATACAGAAAAAGACTACAGTCAGATCAAAGAGAAGTACAAAGACAAGAGTTATGAAGAAGCTTGGAATTACTTTTTGTCAAATAAGTATCACAATCAGAAGGTGAAGGAATATAAGAAGGCTAAAGGAGTCGATCAGAAACAACTTACCATCAATGATAAGAATAAGAAAATGGGAGCAGATATAGATGAGTTTGAAAAGTGTTATTTGGAGAACACACTAATCTACAAGCTTTATTTATGGAAAGAGTGGAAGGACTCAAGCCAAGTGGACTACAAAAATCTATTCTTCAAAGAAGATGAAGAGAAACACAAGGAATATTGTTTATTTGAAGAGAAACACTTGCTGAAGGAGAATATTCAATTACTTCAACAAGAAACTCAAAAGAAAGCTCAACAGAATGCTTGGATGGCTTTAGCTAGTTTTTTATTAGTCAGTTTTAAATATTGTAACATCTTGTAACTGACTATTGGATCAGTTTGAAGTTTGGAAAGCTTCAATGAATTATATAGCTTTGTGTTTGTGTTTTGTATTTAAGTTTTTCTTTTGAGGGTTTTGGCATCATCAAAAAGGGGGAAATTGTCAGAAATAAATTATGTTTAGATGATAATTCATCTATCTGATTATTTGTTTTAACCCTATTGATTGAGTGTGGAACTAGCTCTTATAGCGAAAAGCTAAAAGATGTCTAGAACTAAATGTATAGGTTTACTAGAGTCTAATTATTGTATACGCTAAATAAGACAAGTATATATAGGAATCAAAACTGAAAAACTATTCACCAATCAAAGCTGAAACTGATCCAAATCAAAACTGAAGTGAGAAGTCAATCAATAACTGGAGACAAGAACTAAAGAAGGTAAGTTTGCTGAGAAAACAGACTCGGTTGGCTTCTCTATAAAAGCTGAAGGCTGGGGGTCACAGACTCGGTTATTGAAGATTGAAGAACTGAAGGTTCAAACTCAGTTTGTGATGACTAAAGTCAAGATTGTAAAGTTTAGAATTCAGGTAAGTCTGTGATGGCTTGAATTGACTTTATAGATCTTGTATGAAGGCCTAAGATACATAAGGACAATGATATCTTAGATGATATGAGTACAGTTTTGAAGAAGAGTAAAAATTCAGTTAACGCTTTAAGAATTGAAAAAACTCAGTTATACCAGCTAAAAACTGACATACCTCAAAAACTCAGTTTCAAGCTGAAGTCATCCAAGAACTGAAGAAAAATCGGATTGTTGGAAAGCAAGCATTTTTATTGGATGAATGTCTGACATGTCAGAAGGACACTGACATATCCGACAATTATAGCATATTCCGGAGAATCCAATGTAACGTTCGAAAATTCAAACAAGATGACCGTTGGATCTCACACTATAAATACAAGACTTTGCAACAAGGATCATATTCCAATTTTTGCTACCAAGAACAATCAAGCAATCAAATTACAGCAATTCTAGATATTCAAGCTATCATTTCGAGCTAACAAGTTAACGATCCAGAAATCTTCCAAGTGTTAAAGCTAAAAAGACTTATCAAGTTATCAAAACTTTGCAGACTCATGAGCAAGAATCACTTACTTGATTCGAAACCCAATTTTGATTTTATACTGTGAAGCAATCTGGTCCAGGATTTGCCAGGGAAAGCTGTTTTTGCAGTCTGGGTGATTGTGTTTGTAGTGGAGCTGGAGAAGAGGCAATACAACCCCTACGGACCAGTGAAACAGTTGCAGAGCAACCATACTACATGTTCTATAGTTGCTTAGATAGTGAAGGTAGGGATTAGTCACGGACTATCAGTTTAGGACTTTTGTAAATAGTAGCTTAGATAGTGAAGGCAGGGATTAGTCACGGACTATCAGTTTAGGACTTTTGTAATGATATACCTCAAGAGTTGTCGTGGAATTTTCCTCCTACATCACAGGGGAAGAGATGACTGACATAATTACACAACATGAAACCTTTATAACTTCTTGGCTTACTTATTTATTTACTTTACGCAATTTACTTTACATTTATTGTGATTGTTCAAGCATTGTTCGTTCAAGCATACAAACCAAAGCTCAGTTCAACATTCAAGTTTTTTCATAGATACAACAAGATCATATAAAAAGGCTTAAAACTTAATCCATTGACGGTTAACTCAGTTTGAGCAAAAGGCAGTTGACTTTTACTCGGCTCAGTTAGCTTAACTCCGCACAAATTTTAAATGAATCTAATTTTGTTCAAGTCTTAGGTTTTTGGTGACAAGTGACCCCCTCTAAACTTGTGTCTAGCCTTTTCACGAGGACCAACACTTTTTCTAACTAAATTACAAAATTCAGATCAAACAATTGATTCAATTGGTTTAGTCATAGAGGCATTGTCTACTACAACATATAAAAAGAAGCTCGTTGAACGATGCTTTAACGGAATTATTCAATAAAGGGGTACAACAAATGGGAGGGAACAAACTTTCGGTATTCAAGCATGAAAGTGTGGATGATGAAAAAAAAAAAAAAAAAAATCCAGGGAGACGGCTATCAATAAAATAAAAAATAAGGAATTCAAACATACGTTATCATACAGATGCTTAATCAATGATGTGAAGAACCTAGTAATCTTGAAATTTAATTTAGCTCATTAATTAATTAAAGAATATAAAAGCAACGGCTTCTGATATTTAACATAAGAAATTATAATAGACAGGAAATGGTAAAGAAATTTATTATCATCACAACCACCTAATCCAGGCTTAAGAATCGCCATGAACCTTTAACGAAAAAAGCCTAAAGTATTTTAAACTATGAATAAAAATAATAATAATTCTATACAAAGAAACTCGAAGCCAGCTATACAATGCAAAACAAAACATCATAAAAAAAAAAAAAAAAAATTCTTGGAGAGATTAGACTTGTAATATTTCTATACAAAGGAGTGGATGTCTGAAAATGGAAAAGCTCTCGCATGACACCCCACCCCACCCCACCCCCCCCCCCCAAAACCTTCTCTCTTTTAAAATTTTAAAAAAAAAAAAAAAAATGTTGTTTACAAATTCCATCCCCGACTACCATTCGAATCGGGTGAACCAACGACAGAACGCGTGCCTTGACTAGGTTGAGGTATGGGGGGCGTTTGATTACTACTACTAGGTTGGTGGGATGTGGGCGCTGTAAGAGCATAAGTAAGCCTTGATGATGAAGAACTTTCGATTAAACCAGCAATACCTGCGGCAGCAGACTGCGCATTTGATGGAAGAAAAAGATCATGCCTCTGATCCTTATAAGCACCCCATACCTTTTCAACACAAAATCAGTATCAGAAAATGACAATGACAATAGCCTCTCTCTCTCTCTCTCTCTCTTGATATGATAACACAATTAACAAAAAGACCATTAACCTCCTGTCTACCCTTTGGTAAACAAGCTTAAAGGCATTTCACCACCTTTTAGATTTAAATGACCAAACATGAAAAATATAATTCAATAAGCAAAAACTACACTACATCATAATAAAAAGGCTTCATGAAACCAATTTGAGTAAGACGAAATTCACTACTACATTACGTGTGAATGCGATTATAAATAGTTGAGTTGATCACATAAAGAGGCTTTCGAGAATCGCTAATAAAACAAAAATTATTTCCAATGCCACAAATAACACAATCACAATTCAAAGCATCAACAACATTACCAAAAGGATAAGAAAAAAAAGTAGGTTATGAACTCACATTTGAAGCATTTAGTATGTCTCGGACTTTAGTACAATGGGCACCTTCAGCAGCAAAGGCATGCAACACCTGTGACAATGCAGAAATATGATCAAAATATCAAAAATTCAAGTACAGACAGACCTAACTAAGCACCCTGGAAATATGTAGCTTAACAAGTTCAGACTGTCAGTAAAACCGTTCCGCATTACAATTTACATCAAGTAGACCCATCCTACAGGGAATATCGGTATAATTCTCAAATAATTTAAAATTAAAATAAAAACCAACCTTAAAAAGAAAATGACAAAAAAAAAAACTCTGAAAAGTCACATAATCCTATGCAAAACCGAACAAAAAGACATTATAGCGTTAGACAGAGAAACAATATTCCATTTCACTGTGACATTTTAAAATCGTTAAGTGTAAATCTGCTAATTCCCGAATATTTTTCCCAAAGATAAACTTCAGGTTCAGTTCCCCACATAGTTGTAAAGGCGACGCCTAGGCGCTATGCGAGCTTCCAAGACCTGAGGTAGTGTGTAAGGCGATTAAGATGTCGGGCGAGCCTAAGGCACAGCTAGGCGTGGAAAAGGCGTTCCTACGGTATGTTTTTTTTTTTTTCAACATGTGAATTTCAGGGGAAAAAAAGGAAAAAACCCCATGTTAAATTCCATTAACCTAATCTATTGACCCCAACCCGCCCCTTTCTACTTCATTCCTTATCTTGTGCAAGCCTCCAAAGCTGCGGCTGAAGTAAAAATAAAATAAAAATAAAAAAACAGCAGCACAAAGCAGGTTTGGAACTAACCAATTTCTAAATTCAGGAATTAATGTGAAATGAAGTCATTTGGTGACTGGTTTTCAACTGTCAACAGATCATGCACAAGCTACATCAGCTTGGGAAAAGCATGCACATTAACAAGGGGTACACCCATGAAGAAGCAAGTTCAACTGTGTATATTCCTTCACTGTACTTCGTAATCCAATTCTGTTATTCACTTGTTGCTAAATTTGCTTAGTAAATATGGAAGAAAGACGACTGTAGGGATATATTTCGGTTAATACGTAACATCTGAAAAGATCCTCCATAACTATATTTTCCCTCAATACATTCTATGCATCTTCCGGAACATTACCTCCAAGCGTGGTTGTATCAAATCTACAACCAACCTTGAGGGAGTGCTGAATATACATAATATAATATGTTTATAATCACAGAATAATTATTATATATTCTGTCTGATTATTTTAGTATGATCACATCATCATTATTGGAATCAATTAGCACGTAATTCTAGGGAAACAGTCCGGTTTTTATTTTCAAAAATCATTACAATAAGCCAACGATTTTAGTCTTTAGATATTATTTCATTCATTTGATAGTTAATTTGATGACAAGTAGTATTAGCCTCCCTAAATGCTATATATTTGTACCTTCTTCTCATATGTAAATCAAGGAATAATATACATCTCTTTCTACACAAATTCATGTAGATACAATCATCACTTACCTGTTATATCCTAAACAGGGGAGCACGAGCCAAAGATAAGGACACATCATGCCACAACGTAGAAATGTACGTCGGAAATGAAAAAGATGAACTACTTTTTCATTTTCAGGGTCATTTATTATTACTTAATCGTTTATTTATGATGAGTAAAACAAAGATCAAGAAAAAACTATTTTTGTACGTGAGATAGTCTAACCTCAATAGCAAGCACTCGGCCGATGGATGCTTCTGATTCATTCCACTTCATCAGGGAGCAAAGACCATTTCGTCCCCCAGCCCTCCAATCAAGAATAGCAAGAAGCACTTCAACCAGTCCAACCCTGAAATATTACCAAGAATAAGAAAGAACTAAAAGGGACATAAAGCAAAGGGCAAACAAGCCGAGCCGAGTATTTGTTGTTCAAACTCGTGTTCTTTTAGGTCACGAGCTTGTTCGTGATTTGATTAATAAACAAACAAAACAATTATGTTAAGGTTTGGTTTCTTTAGGTCACAAGCTTGTTCGTGATTGTTCGTTTAACATACGAACGAAAAATTATGTTCAAGCTCGGGTCGTTTATAAAGACAATTTGGTTGAGCTCGTGTTCGATGATCGTTTAGGTCACAAGCTTGTTCGTGATTCGTTTAATAAAGTAACAAAAAAATATGTTCAAGTTTTGTTTGTTCAGGTCACACGCGTGTTTGTGATTGTTCGTTTAATAAACGAACGAAAAATTATGTTCAAGCTCAGCTCGTTTCTAAGGACAATTTGGTCGATCTAGTGTTCGAGTTTGTCTTGCTAAATGTATTTTTGCCTTCCAACTCGAGCTCGGCTCAAGCTCAGCTCGTTTGGGTGGAAAAAATCACGTCCAAATGCATAAATGACTAATTATAAAACAATATTCAAACATCATATTACAGAAAGTATTAAAAGAAGTAAAGAACTCCATAAATATTCCTTAAAAAATACATCTATTAGATTAATAAATGGCTTATCATCTTATGTGCTAGGGTTAGATCGTACATTTAGAAAAAACTTGAATGGGAGTTTGATACTCCAGAACTCTTGATGGCATCCTGAAAATTAGGAAAATTGAAGAAAGAACAGCTTCTCCCTAAAAGTAGTTGAGGAGATTAGTGGTAAGGAGAGTTCTTGCCACTTCAAGCAAATGCTTGTTCTTTCTTTCAACCACACCATTCTGTTGTGGTGTGTTACAACAGGATGATTGATGTATTATCCCATGCTCATTGAGGTAAGGACCTAATGAGGATGTGAAATACTTTGTCCCATTATCAACTCTAAGTATCTTGATGGTAGATTGTGGTTATATGTCTCTCAACTATATGCCCTTGCAGATCTTATAGCAAATTACGTCACCTTTTATAAGAGCGAATATGTTCAAAACGACAAGCACCATATACAGGAAAGAGTAGATTGTGGTTATATGTCTCTCAACCATATGCCCTTGCAGATCTTATAAGTAAAGTTGGGCCTTCATGCGGGTTAAAAACTGTGGGTCCCAAGCTTGGTTGCATCAAACAGTTACAACCAAGCTTAAGGGGGAGCGTAGGAATATTAGATAAGAAAATTATTAGATAAGGAAAAAATAGAAGTTTTCGGGTTATATATTGGTTTTCTGTTTTTTAGTAGTTGTTGCAGCGGTTTCAGTCTTTATTAGAGTTAGTCCGTAGCAGCTTTATTACAGCAAAATTTGATTTAGAATAGCTGTCATGGGACTCTTTGTATTCTCCTGGTTTACTAGTTAAACCAGCAGCTCGCAATCGTTTTAAAAAGATGAGCTTTCACAAAATTTATGTCTTAAATTCTCTTCAGAAAAAAGCAAAAGAACACAGCATGATCAGTATGAAAATGTTCACATCAGAATTCCTATATTTGAGCATACCATTAATTTTAAAAATAAATGGTCACAGACAATACAGATAGACACGTACTTGAGTCCTTGGGCAACTAGGGCATCTCTTGCTCGATTCCCAGAAACAATGACACGCTTTAGTGTTTCAAGAGCTAATATGCTTCCACTTTGCCATCCAATAGCTTTCATTAAAAGTGGAACCACCTGTAACGAAAAAATAAGTTAAGCATGACCTATTACAAGAAAGTAAATACTAGACCCACAGCTATGACAATCAAAATTAGAAAATTAGAAAATAATAAATGAATAACAACACAGCCATAGCATTAATAATGCACAGTTTCTCAGACTATTATAAATGCATAAACTTCATCAACAAAAAAAGCATGTGGTCAATGTTGAATGGCCTGAAAAACACACCTGTGGTGTCCCGACACTAGTTGCAGCCATAGACTCAGCACAGATTGTACTGGCAGCAAGTTGATGTAAAACACGCAAACAACTAAGCCGTACACGTGCCTGCAGTGTTGGTGAATTGGGCTGTATTGAACCATCATCGGCTTCATTTGTTTCACCAGGACTGGTGCCATTCCTTGTATTATCAGAAGCCATTGCGTCTCTTCTTCCTTCAAACGCTACTGCGGACACAAGTTTAGGCACATAGCCAAGATATCCAACATGATCTGCGAGAGCAGGGTGAACACGCAACAGAGAAACTAATGCGGCAGAGAGCAGCAAAGGGAGTTCTGGATCAACAGCATGGTCATCGTAATGTGTGGCAGCAATAGACGAAAGGTACTGATCCAGCAATCCTTCCAAAAATCGTTTAGGGTTTCTAAGAGGAAATTTTGGATCCTTCAAGAATAATCTTACATATATACCTCCAACCTGCCAGACACAAAAAAAGAAGAAAAAAATCCTTAAGAACATAATGCAAACTTAACAGACATATAATAATGACATTATCACAGTCTGACATGATACCTGAGGCTCATCCCTCATCTCTTGTTGGTCAGAAGCTTGCTCAGGAACATCCCAATCATCGACTCGTCCCTTCATCTGTTCCCGATATAAATCTGATGCCATTGTTGAAACTTGTGCAGAAAGAGAAGTAGCCATTGCTGGAGTCCAAACAAGTTCTGGAGTCTCTGTCATTTGATCAAGAGCATTCACAACTGCTTCACCAGGACCATCCCTGATGATAGATATGAGTCCATCTGGAAGAAATCTAGCCAGTGTTATAGCCACTCTAGGCCCATGCATTGGCTGTGCGATAAGTTTTCCCAATAATGAAGCAGCAGATGCCCTCTGTTGTAGAGGAATTTCTTCTGCAAAAAAGTAAGTCAAATTCCAGAAAATAAGTTCTTTTTGTTCATAGAAAGAGGAAAAACAAGAAGAAAAAAAAAACAAAAAAAAAATAATTGTACATACCTTGCAGAGGCAGGAGAATTTCAAGTATGTAGACCACTCCACCATGCTTGGCCGTAGCCCATGCAAGTTCGGGTGTGCTTGCCAAGGCATAAAGGACGTGAAGAGCCCCTTCACGACAGCTAGGCAAGGTGTGAAGCAATTGTAAAAGAAGTAGAAGACTAGATCCATCAGCAACCATTGCTTCCAAGCAGGGAGCGTATGTGGTTAGGTGTGACAAAACACTCAAACAGAGTTGAGAAATATTGCTAGTAGATGCAAATGGAACAGCAAAACACTCAAAAATAGGCAATAATGTTTCCTTGGAAGCAAACACAGAAGCCAAATTTGGATTGCTCGTAAGCAAGTGCTGAAACAACAAAACATTGGAATTTTAGTTCTCAAGTAAATGAAACACAGTGCATTCACCAAAATAAAACAATATAATACCAGTGGAAAAAAATAGAAAAACTAAATGTGTACCTGCAGAGAAATCAGGCCTGACTGCAGGCTTTTAACCAACTCAATGTCCTCATTGACATCAGACTTTATATCCAATGGCATTGATAAATCTCCAGAAGAGTCTTTATTACATGAACCATTTTCAGTGTCAAACTGAACTTCCGAAGTCTCAGAGGATAAACCATCGATACAGACATTTGAGCCACTGGTCAATTTACTACGTACTATATGCGAGATGAAATCGACAAGGGCAACACAGAAAACCTCAGGTTCACTGATTTTGAAGTCTGGCTGATCATTATAGATCCGTAAGTATACATTGCCAACATACAGTTCTTTAGATAATGCTTCATAGAGAAATGAGTAGGACTCGCTCATATCATATGAACCATCAGGGCAAGGACTAGCTCGCTGCTGGTCAACATATTTTAGTAGTTCTGCACGGGTTGAGGAGTTCCATGTAATCTGCAACACGCAGCAATCGCTGTTACAGAATCTGTACAAGGAATAACTAAAAAATCCAACAAAATTAGAGTAATTAGATCCTCATAGGATGTTGAAGACCACGCAGATCCGCCTGTTTATTATGATTCTATTTTTATGTTTTGTGCTCTGTTCTGTGGATTTTGTTATTCTGTTTTGTTCTGTTTTGGCAACTAGGGTTGTGGCCGAATTAGTTGCTTAGGGTTTAGTGCGTGTCTTATTCCTTATATTAACGTTTAGATGTCAAGTCTATAAAAGGAGTCTGTACTCTCTGTTTTTCTAATACTCTGAAATAAAAAGCTTTTTCGTCTCCTAAAATCAACATAGGATAAGTTTGGCAGGTGTAGCAAAATGAAAATTAAAAGACCACGTAAGAAGTAATGTAATGATGATGGGACATGCAAATGTTTATTTTTTTTCTTTTTTTTTTTTGAAAAATACAAGAGCACGGTTCTGGACAAAAGAGAACTGGATGTACACAAAATACTGCCCTGACTGAAGAAACGATAAACTATTTCAGTTCAATAGAAAATTAAGGCATATTACATGTTGGGAATCAATGTTTAGATCATCTTTCACCGAACATCCACTCTACCAGCTGGATCAAGGGAAAATTGCCAAACTAAATGGAAAAGGGAAGATCGGACACTGAACATATGAAAATGGCTATCTGTGTCGAAGATAAGTGTCTCAGCTAAAAGATTAAAGAAACACCTAATTATGACATAACACATAATTCATCTCCTGATGAGTCACAAAATTCCGTGCACTAAAACTGCCATTAAAGAAACCAATTTAAAATAAAAAAAATTAACCTGCTGCTCATAAAGCACACCTTCAGAAGGTAACAGAAATTGAAACATTTACCTCTGGGGTCTCCAAATTTGTGTTTAATGTTAATAGTAGGTCTTTTGGTGACTGGTCTCTCAGCATACTTGCTAATTTAGGCGTTAACAAGGCTTTAAGCGCATCAGCAGCAGATTGGTTATATGGTGATGTGTTTTCACCAGTGCAGAGACCACTAAGCCTTGATAAGGCCTGAGATGCTTTTAGCGCATGAGTATTTTTAGCAATTTGAACACTTGCTCCGACACCATGTGCTGTGGCCGTATCTGATTCCTCAGCAGTAGAATCATATTGAAGCAGCAAAGGTAAGAGGTACCTAGAAAACGTAATAGATAAGACTAATCAACATGAGGGAGTCAAAACTACTCCTGTCCTGCATAAAGCACTTAAACGTACTTCTTACTATTCTATATGGCAAACACACAAGCCAGCAGCAATAAGACAGTCATAAACACTATTTAAGCTTTGTTTCAGGAGCAGGACTGATAATACACCAAAGGTGAACATAAAGTAGATTGGTGTCACTTATACACACCTTTAGTGTAGCGTTGTCAAAGGAGGAAAATTAATACGGGAAACCAGGAAGTATATCTAAAATTTAACATGCCAAAGCCAGAACTTAGAGTGGGAATCAAAAAAAATCAAGCAGCATTAATGGTTATTTATATGACAAACTCATAACTAGAATCAGGGAAAATAATGACTGTTATTGCAGATCGGATATTCCTTTCCAGCCCAACATTTTAACCCTAAGAAAAGCATATATTTCTTCATATAAGTAAGACTGGTAAGTTTACTAATGGAGTGAAAATTCAACAATAAAGTAAGCCACCATCCCAAGATGCAAGAACCAGCGTTGGGAAAAGATAAAAGCGGTGTGTAAACAACAGATTAAGAGGAGTTTCTTTGTTTCATATTATATAATTGGGTTCACTGTCCTGCCTTATGTTTGACTGAAGTTTCTGCATCTAACGGCAAATATCAATTGATGGAACTTCTGAAGAGAACTTATTCTTAGACCTGGCAAAGGCGCCTACCTCTTTCCTGAAACTTTAATGGAATCATATCATTCTGGACCAAAAAAACTAATTTCTAACACGTGGTTTCTTTCTTTCCTGGTTTTCTATTTTCCTTTTTTAGGGGAGGGAGGGGGGCTCACCATAGCACAGTGGTCACTGAAGTTTTATAATATAGCTCACCATAGCACACCAGCCTTCAGTAAGGCATTCTGCAATTCAGACGAGACGGAAAGGTGGGCAATGGTCTGAAGAGCAGCATCAACAGCAGAAGGTACAAGCTCAAGTTCAGTGCAGTGTACAATAGTATCTATCAGCCCAAAAGATTCATGCATCTCAAATCTTGCACTATCAAACCGACTCAAAATAGATAAGGTACGCATGATATTAGCAACAATTGAAGCAGACGGATCACTAGAAGGAGTGGTTCGTTGAATCACACACATACAACGTGACAGAAGAGTAGCCAGAAGTTGTATCCCACCATCTCTTACAAGCTCTTCCCCATTCAGAGACGAAGAGGCACACCTGAAAAAAGATGTGTTAAACAGTAATCCCCATAGACTTTTTAATTATGAAGAGTATTTCCAAAAAACTAATCCAGAAAGCATTAAAAATTTACGTAAGCCAAACAAGTTCCGAAGCAGCAACAAGGAGTGGCGCTCTATCAGAGGAAAGAAAATTGTTGTCATCTTTGTCCACTGTGACAGCATTTAACAGCATTGGGTAGCCCGCATACTTAAACGGCTCTAGTACATCACCATAGCGCCGATAGAGGATGCACTGTCCCTTCAGCAAAAGCAACAATCTCCAAGGTTGAGGACCTTGAAGCCCTTGCATTGCAGCCTGGCAAAAGTGCGGTATAAGATATCAATCAGGATATTATGATCTTACCGATTGCAGCAACGCATAATCACACAGCGAGCACCTAGGGCATGCGGAAAGCACGAGGCATTTCATCGAATAATCTTCAAGAATTGTACAATAACAAACATGGCAATACAAGCAAAACACTAAATAAAATGTCTACTGGTTCTATATTAACTTTCAGTGCCACATTATTTTCTGAAATAAACCAGCATATAACCAAGCATCTGTAGAAAATCATATAAAATATAAGTATATTTTGTATATTTTATTTGCTTTCTGTTTTATTGAATGTCTGTGTTTATTCAAAATGTATTTTTGACTTACCTTTCTGTTTAAGTCTCTAAACGGCTAGTTTCAAACTCATTTATCTCCAGGTGGCTTTCGCCCCTTTGAATACAAAGGACCATTGGTTCGGCGGCTACCTTTCCTATTTTAAAATAACAGCTTATGGTGTAATCAATAACAGACAAAATTCACTTTCTTCAACTCTATTCTACAAAATTCTAAATTGGTATCAGAGCTGAGCTTCTGACTATCATTAAAATTCGAATTCGAATTTTACGCACCTAAGTGTTCATATTGCGATTGAAAATGTCATCAGATCTAAAATCTTCATCCTCCACTAAAGTTGTTCCAATGGTGGGCGGAACAAATGTCATTCAAGGAGGAGTAACAACAACCACCACCTTCTCTCATCTCACAAACTCAATGGGAATAATTTCCTAATCTGGTCTCGATCCATTCTTATGTTCGTATATGGACGCATTAAGGAGGGATCTCCCTTTCCTTGTGAATAACCTCCTTGATAGCTTTAGAGTATCTGTCAAACCAAGCTCTAGTTTGTCTTAACTTTGAAGCATGGTGGAAAATACATAAACACTTCCGCCTTGAGTTCCCCATTTAGAAACACATTTTCAACATCCATTTGATGGATGGCCAAATTATTAGAAGCAGCAATACAGATAATAATTCTAACAGAATTCAGTCTACCTACTGGTGCAAATGTCTCATTGAAGTCAATACAAGAGGTCTGGGTATACCTCTTGGCTACAAGACTTGCCTTGTATCTACTCACAGTCCCATCTGAGTTATACATTATAGTGAATACCCACTTACATCCAGCAGGTCTTACACCCTTAGGTAGTTAAACCAAGTCCCAGGTGTGATTATCCTCGAGGGCTTTCAGTTCTTCCAGGACAGCCCTTTTCCACTGAAGACTTTCCAGAGCATGTTCTATGTCTTTGGGTTTTGGGATTGTGGTAAGGTTGGCAAGGTAAGACAGAAAATTCTTGAACAATTTTCCATAAGATACAAACCTCTCAATAGGATGTTTAGTACAAGCCCTAGTTCCTTTTCTTAATGCATTAGGTAACTCAGGAGTTTGGTGAGTAATAGAAATAGGAGAGATATTGTAAGAGCGGAAGCTTTGAGAGAAGATAGAAATAACTAGTAGTTTATTTCATTAAGAGAAAGCTTAGATTACAAGGAGGGAAGTTGTTTGTTTATATACACACAAACAGTCCAATAAAGCAGAAAAAGGAACTAGCCGTTGGGCTGTCATGTCCAACGGCTAGTAGGACTTTCAGCCCTTTATTCTAACCCGATAAAGACAAAGATCTAGAGGGATTAATTAGCTAACATAATTAACCCAATTAAGACCACTAAAACACACTTAAGGAGGAGCATTAGATGAAGTCATATTCTAACACTCCCCCTCAAGCTGGTTGATGTATATCAAACATTCCCAGCTTGCCAACATTATCTTGGAACATCTTTCCATAAAGCCCTTTAGTGAATAGATCTGCAACTTGATCTTGGGAGGTAACAAATTGAGTGCAGATAAGACCACTCTCCAGTTTTTCTTTGATGAAGTGCCTATCAACTTCTATGTGCTTAGTTCTGTCATGTTGCACAGGGTTGTGGGCAATTTCAATGGCAGATTTGTTGTCACTTAACAGTTTCATAGGAGAGATCCATTGAACCTGTAGGTCATTTAGGATTATTTTGAGCCATAAGAGTTCACATATTCCCACTGCCATAGATCTAAACTCTGCTTCAGCACTTGATCTTGAGACCACAGGTTGTTTTTTACTTCTCCAAATCACAAGATTACCAGCTAAGAATATGCAGTGACCTGAAGTAGATCTTCTGTCATCTATGGAGCCTGCATAATCAGAATCAGTGTAGGCTTTGAGCTCTAGCTTGCCTTCCTTTTTGAACAAGATTCCTTTGCCTGGACACCCTTTCAGATATTCAAGTATCCTTTCTGCTGCCTTTTGATGACAAACCTTTGGATTTTGCATGAACCTGCTAACCATATTGACAGCAAAGGCAATATCTGGTCTTGTATGTGCCAGATATATTAGTTTTCCCACAAGCCTCTGATAGGCATATCTCATCTTCTGGTGATTCATTTAATCCATGATTATATTCCATAGGAGTGCTGGCTGGTTTGCATCCCAGCTTTCCAATCTCAGATAGAAGGTCAAGGACATATTTCTGTTGTGATATGAATATCCCCTGATCTGAGTGAGCAACTTCAATACCTAGTGAAGTATTTGAGTCTTCCCAGGTTCTTGATATCAAACTCTCTAGCCATGAAGCTTTAAGACTATCATTTGTGATCACATCATCCCCTGTGACAATAATGTCATCCACATAAACAAGAAGTATGGACTTCTTTCCTGTGTTTGAGATCTTGAAAAACAGAGTGTGATCTCCTTGACTTTGCATGTACCCCTTCTGTATCATAAATTGTGCAAATCTCCCAAACCAGGCCCTTGGTGATTGTTTCAACCCATATAGGGCTCTATGTAACTTGCAGACCTTGCCTTCTGAGTCTTTGAATCCTGGAGGAACCTCCATGTATATGACTTCATCAATTTTGCCTTGTAAAAAGGCATTCTTGACGTCAAATTGCTGCAAAGGCCAGTCAAGATTCACAGCCAGTGAAAGTAAGATTCTGACAGTATTCATTTTTGCCACAGGGGCAAAAGTTTCAAAGTAGTCTAGACCATGGGTTTGGGTATAACCCTTAGCCACAAGTCTAGCCTTGTATCTTTCAATTGTTCCATCGATCAGACTTCCGTGGTAAACACCCATTTGCACCCCACAGTTTTCTCCCCTTTAGGAAGATTAACTAGGGTCCAAGTTTTGTTTTTTTCCAGAGCTTTCATCTCTTCTTTCATAGCACTTGCCCATTTTTCATCAGTAAGTGCCTCATTAACATTTTTTGGAATTCCTTCATTGTGAAGATTCATAATGAATTTTCTGTGATTTTTGGAACACTTCTTGTATGACAAGAATGTTCTCATAGGGTGTTTGGTGCATTCCCTTTTCTTTTTTCTAAGAGCAATAGGAAGTTCATTGCTGTCTGTATCAAAATCATCAAAACTTCTAGGATTGTATTCATCAAGTGAGGACACTGATTCACTACTAATTTTAGTAGTTTCCTCAAGATCATGACTTTCTTGAGGTACATCAGTATCCTCTTCATTGGACCTTTTTTGAGTAGACTTAGTGCCCTTTTTCATCCTAGTGTAAACAATAGGAGTTTTTTCCTTTTGTACAGGGGGTCCCCTCCATGGTCCTCAGAATCATTAGTGTTTGTTTCTACTTCATGATTCTTTTCAGTACTTCCAGAATCAGTGTTGTTTGTTTCTGGATAGCCTAGATTATCATAATCTCTCAGATCCACAAGAAACTCAGTATTAGTATCAAGATTCTGGAGAACAGGCTCCCCCTGAATCTTGAAGTAGGACACATCCTCATGGAATGTTGCATCTTTAGAGATGAACACTTTCCTAGATATAGGAGGATAGCATTTGTAACCCTTTTGGATTTTAGAGTATCCTATGAACACACATCTTTGTGCTCTAGGATCCAACTTTCCTCTGTTTGGTTGATGAATGTGAACAAACACCTCACAACCAAACACCTTTGGTGCTAGATAATCATGTTGGGGTAGTCTAGGAAACCCAAGATGTAATATTGCAATAGGTGTGTTGTTGTTTAAAACTTTAGTAGGGAGTCTATTAATCAAATGTGTTGCTGTCAGTACAGCTTCTCCCCAATAGTTTTTGGGAACAGACATGTGAAACATTATGGCCCTAGACATTTCCATCAAATGCCTGTTTTTCCTCTCAGCCAATCCATTCTGTTGAGGAGTGTAGGGACATGAAGACTCATGGATTATCCCTTTCTCCACAAAGAATGGATCAAGCATCTGATTGAAGTATTCTCTGGCATTGTCTGATCTCATTCTTTTGATCTTGGTGTCAAAGTGAGTCAGAATTTGATTGTAAAATCTGGGAAAGACAGTTAATAAGACTTTTGTTTCATTAAGTAAATCCAAGTGACTCTAGTACAATCATCAATAAATGAAACAAACCAGAAGGAACCATTTATATTAGCAATAGGAGCAGGCCCCCAAATATCACTATGAATAATAGTGAAAGGGTCTTTACATCTAATGTTTTGAACTGGAAAAGAAGCTCTCTTATGTTTAGCCAGTTCACAGACATTACACCAAAGTTTATCACTATCACAATTAGTAAACATATTAGGGAACATTTGCTTTATCATACTAAAAGGAGGATGTCCTAATCTATAAAGTGGTACATCCATAGCTTGTCTAGGTTAGCTTTAGACACAAAAAAAATGAACCAGTGTTTGCCTTGCTTTAACTCTTGGCCTTCCCAAAGTAGTATAGGCCTTCATTAGCCTTAAGAAACCCCAATCTTCTCCTTCCTTAGATGGTCCTGTATCAGACACATGTCAGAAGAGAAAACAGCAAGGCATTTGGAGTCTCTAGTTAACTTCTGAATAGAAATCAGGTTACTAGATAATTTGGGAATGTGTAAAACATCCCTTAGAGTAATATTTTCACAGAGATTGACATCTCCTATCCCAGTCACTTGGATAGGAGAGCCATCAGCCACAGTAATTGATCTGTACTGAGTACAGGGTTTGTAAGACATTAGTTGCTCTTTGGAGAATGTCATATGATCTGTAGCACCAGAATCAATAACCCATAACTGGGAATCCCCCTTGACCGTATTAGTTTGAGAAATACCTGAAAAAGCTAAGGAGGTTGATGAGTTCTCCAAAGACTCAATGAACTTCCTTAGTTTCTCTATTTCTGATGGTCCAAGGTTGGGATTTTGATTCTCGATTCTGACTCATGGACAAACTCCTCGACTTTTGATTTGCTTCTGTCTCTGCTGCAGATAGCGACCTTTTTTGTTGTGTTTCTCACTTCCTAGTTTCCCATGAAGTTTCCAGCAAGCTTTCCCTACTAGTGTGTGCGCTTTTCTTACAGAAAGAGCACACTGTAGAATCCTATCACTTCCCTGAGTCAAGGGTGTGACTCGATTGGTATTTTTGATAATTTTTGAGGAATCCTGTTGTTTTGTGAGATCATGGAAAATCCTCAACAGAGTAAGTGTCAATCATAACACTCCTTCTACTTTCTTCATTTCGACAATAGCCATAGTTTCATTTAGAGAGGGAAGATCATCTTTTCCCAGAATTTGAACTCTCGACAGATCATATTCCACATTTAGCCCAGCTAAAAAGGAATAGATCCTATCTTTCTCAAAAATTCTCTTGAGAATTATCACATCTTCATTGTTGTGCATTTTAATGCACTTTGGTAAAGTGGTCTAGTTCTTGCCACATACTCTGCATAAGACTTGAGTATTCGAAGAATGGATCTCACACCTTGTTTGGTGTTTGAAATCCTATTCCCGATCTCATATATCTCATCTTGACATCATTCACTTTGGAATAATTTTCTTTCACATTATCCCATATTTCTTTTGCATTTGCAAAGAAACATTTATGTGTCACTAATCTCGGGACACATAGAGTTCCACACCCAAGACATTACCAGAGAGTCGCTTCATCCCACGCATCAAACTTAGGTCACCAAGATGGTCCAAGACTAACAGTGGTGAGCTTGCCCTTCCTTCAAGAAGGTCCTGACGAACGGAGACCACTTCAAATAGTTTTTCCCATTGAGTCTATGTGCAGCTTGGATTTGCTGAAGATCTCCCATAGAGGTAATAACTTGCTCAGAAGAAAGAGGAGCTCTAGTAGAATCACTAGTAGCAGAAGATTCTGTAGCCATAAGGATTCAAGAAAAACTGAAAATTTTGAATTTTTGAACCAACGGCTCCGATACCATGTAAGAGCGGAAGCTTTGAGAGAAGATAGAAATAACTAGTAGTTTATTTCATTAAGAGAAAGCTTAGATTACAAGGAGGGAAGTCGTTTGTTTATATACACACAAACAAATTCAATAAAGCGAGAAAGGAACTAGCCGTTGGGTTTGTCATGTCCAACGGCTAGTAGGACTTTCACCCTTTATTCTAACCCGATAAAGACAAAGATCTAGAGGGATTAATTAGCTAACATAATTAACCCAATTAAGACCACTAAAACACACTTAAGGAGGAGCATTAGATTTAACATATTCTAACAGATATAACATGGTGTCTGTGTTTCAGAGTCCACATTTTGCTGGGGAGTGTTTGAACAGGAAGTTTGGTTGACAATCCCTCTATCTGTCTGTAGAAATATTAGCTTTTTATTTATTTTGTATATGTTGTTACATGTTTTATTATGTAACGTTTTAAATCTGTTTATTTAAGGATAATCTTGATCCTTGATAGTTGGCTAATTTAAAAAGCCGTTAGACAGTCTAATCATTAATTAGATGTTCCCAACTACAACATTCATGTCTAGTCTGTTGGGCTACTTCTCTTGCATTTAGTCTCCTTTGTACCTATGAAAATTAGAATCAGAATTTTTATTTCTTCTTTGTGGTTTTCTCTGGTTTTCTACATGGTATCAGAGTCATTCTTGCTCTAAGCATACCTAATCTCTCTAATGGCCACTTCTTCTCTGTCAAAAGTGACTTATTCTCAAACCAATCTCTCAGACAGCTCCCGTTCTTTAATCACTTGCCACTAACTAAATGGGATAATTATCTTCAATGGTCAAGAACCATGAAGATTTTTTGACAGGTGAAGGAAATATGGGATTTCTAGTACCTGCGTTCCACCAGCTCTCACAGATAAAAAATACGAGAAATGGGATACTCAAAATAATATTGTTATGTCTCTTCTAATCAAGTCAATGTCACCCGAGAATAGTGAGAATTTCCTACTATATGATTCTGCACATGAGATATGGTCAGCTGCTTGAGATCTATACTCTAAAAAGGACAATGCCTCTGAAATCGATGGCATTGAAGCCCACATTTCAGGACTACAAACACGGAGACTTGAGTTTTACACAATACTTCATCTCCTTTCTAGAGCATGACAGCAAGTTAATGTGTTTGAAGAACACTCGTGGAAAGATGCTAGGGATGCCAAGAAATACAAAGAAATTATGGAAAGGAAGGGGGTGTTTAAGTTCCTTATGGGACTAAATTCTGCCTTGGACGATGTAAGGGGAAGAATCTTGGCTACAAAACACCTTCCATCCATAAAGGTTGTCTTCTCTGAGGTGAAACATGAGGAGAGTAGACCTTACGCTAAGAGGGAACACTGGAACTGAAATTATGTGCGAAAGATTTGTTCATGTATCCAAGGAGTTAAAACTGAGAATTAGTCCCTTGCTGCCAAGAGCAACAATCCTCAATGGAATCAAAACAATAAGGCAAGAAGAGACAAACCTTGGTGCGACCACTGCAAGAAGACATGTCATACCAAAGACAAATGGTTGAAGATACATGGCAAACCAGAAAACTGGAAGCCGTTAAAGTACTTCTTGGGTATTGAAGTAGCAAGATCAGACAAAGGGGTGGTGGTGTCTCAAAAAAAGTATACCTTGGATTTGTTGCAAGAAACGGGCATGACGAGCTGTAAACCTGCTGCCACACCCATGGAGCCCAACTTGAAGCTACAAGACATGAAGGATGAGGCACTCGTTGATAGGGAGAGTTATCAGATATTAGTAGGGAAGTTAATATTTTTGTCACACACATGGCCTGACATTGCCTTCGTTGTGGGACTGGTGATTCAACACATGCAAGATCCAAGAGAGTCACATAAATAGGCTGCCTGAGGAGCATACGATATTTGAAAGGAACTGTTGGCAATGGGTTGTACTTCAAGAAAGGATCAAAAGAATTATAGAAATATTCACTGATGCGGATTGGGCTAGCTCTAAGGAGAAAAGGTCCACTACTGGTTATTGTACCTTTGTCTAAGGTAATTTAGTGACTTGGCGTAGCAAAAAGCAAAATGTGGTTGCAAGGAGCACAGCCGAAGCCAAATATCACGCGATAGCACAAGGTATTTGTGAGTTGTTATGGATGAAAAAGGTAATTCAGGATGTGGGGCTGAACCTTGAGGTTCCTATGAAGTTCTATTGTGATAACAAATCGGCAATTGCTATTGCCAATGATCCAGTTCAACACGATCGAATCAAGCATACTGAGGTCGACCGTCACTTTATTGAGGAGAAGCTGGAGTCTGGTTTGGTTTGCATGCCATTTTTACCATCGGCTCAATAGATTGCAGATGGAATGACGAAAGCGTTGACAAGGCCGGGTTTTGAAAAACACACGAGCAAGTTTGGCATGATAAACATCTATGTCAAACTTGAGGGAAGTGTTGAAGTTCTCGGAAGATTCGGCCCATGTTGTTCTGTTTTTGTTTTTCTGTTTTTTATTTAATAGTATGTTCGGAGCATTTCTGTCTTTAGTTGTTTTTATTATATTATTGACGGCTAGAGCATTAGGCGACTTTTGGTGTTAATGCTTGACATGTTCCTTAAGTCAATTCGGTTCCTAGAATAAATAAGGGATGTCTGTCTGTCAGACTTGATGAATTGATATGAAATAAAAAATCTCTTTTTTTTCCCTCTTCTTCCAAAATCGACATTTCTCGTATACAAAGGAGCTGTAATATTAGATCTACGATTTAATATATATATATATATATATATATAGAGAGAGAGAGAGAGAGGGGGGTCATTTTTCTTCTATGTCGTCTTTCTCAACAAAACGTCACATTAAACCCTGGACTAAGTGAGGAACCGATACACAAAATCACCCCATGAGCAACTACATACCTGCAGGCATTCATAAGCCTTCTGCACCGCAAGGAACTTTTCCCTGCCTTCAGGATTTTTGTCCGGATGATATTTCATTGCAAGTTTCCGGAATTGCCGCTTAAGCTTTTCTTCATCAATGTTCTCAATTTGCTTTGAAATGTTACGAATCTCCCTAGCTGTTCCAGAAGTTTGTAGCTTATTAGAGGTATCAGCTCCCAAACATCCTCCAAAGTTATCTCCAGTATTTTGCAAGCTTCTTCCTCAGAAAGATCCATTGGCCTCCTAGTCAGCTCTTCACGCCACATCACCAACAATGACTGCAAAAACTCAACATGCTCAGCAATAGGCCAATTTGGAAACCTGATCTCATCACACAAGTTTCGGAGGTAATAGCGGTGACACCACATCTCATCTCTCAGCTCTGGATATGTGACTGGTGGCATAGGAGCATAATCATACAGAGTATGACAATGCTGGGATAATTTTTGGGGAAAATCACCAAGATGCTGCAGAACCTGTCAAAGGAGAGAGATTTGATTAAATTCGTTGCTACTCGTTGCTAAAGGAAATTGATATAATCTTTAAATACCTGACGAATCAAATTCTCTGCACGCATTTTGTGTGTCCATATGATTTCAGGAGTGTCAGAATCAGAGATCATTGCTGCAGCAAATGCAGCCGGACCACTTCTTTCCAGTACATAAAGCAATGACTCCGGCAAAAGTCCACCCAGAACACTCTGCTTCGCCAAAGGCAAGGATGATGATACCGCAGCCTCTGCACCCCCGTGGAAAGCTTGATGAACATGAGTGACTGAGAATAGCTCCGAAATGGAGAGGAGATTTGATCCAGGATAAGCAAGAGCAAAATAAAATGCACCAGTGCTATAAAGTCGTATCATTGCCTTGGGATTCCTGGTAACAACAGCCTTCAGCAAAGCAGCAGACTCTTCAACTATACTAGGCTCACCAGAAAGCAGAGCCTAAGCAATATTGTTCACACATCAAATGTTAGCATACTTTAAATATAAAACAAATTTAAAGAATATTTTTCACATTAAATGTTTGCGTACTTCATTTATAGAACAAATGAAAATAGCAAAGGTAATCCAATTCGAGCACAATCCCTCAAAACTGCAAAGGGCGAAAAAATAAATAAACATTTTATAGAAATTGAAGTAACAAGAATTTCTTATTCAAATAAATTGATTGAATAAATCAATTCATAGGAGTAGAGAATTCTAAAGAAGGTAACCTATAATTGCAACCAAATCGCTAAACAAGGAAAGGAGTTTAAAAAATCATCTAAATGAGGAAGGTCAACGCTTTGATTGAGCTGGCCTAATTAATCACCAAATCAAATTCAAAATTCAAAAACATGCCCTAAATCTGCCATATTTGATCCTAATCATCTATGGTAAAATACATTTATTCAACAGTCCCACTCAAGCTTGATTGTAGATATTCATGCAACCAAGCTTGACAACAAGGGTTTGAAACATCTTGACTGACACGGCTTTTGTTGCAGATGGTTGTTAAAGATGGTTTGAAACAAGGTTGGAGACTTGTTTCAAACATTTTACAACATGGTCTTAACCCAATTAACATGCATATTAATGTGTTTATTACAGAAAATGCCAAGGAGTATTTTAAAGAAATTACACCTTGGAAGTTTTCTCAAAGAAAAGGGCATTCTGCGTATAAGCAGTTGTGTTGACACTCCACGGCAGAATGGAGTGTCAGAGAGGAAAAATCGACATCTACAGGAAGTCGGTATCTCTCATGTTTACCAAAAATGTCACCAAGTATCTCTCAGGTGACGCAGTCTTAATCACTACCTATCTAAGGAATCATTTTCCATCCAGAGTTCTTTCATTTAAAACTCCTAGACAAGTTTTATTTGATTTTTTCCCCATATTAATGTTAACACATCTGTTCCCCTTAATTGGGTGCATTGCATTCATTTATATTTACTCAACACAGGAGCAAGTTAGACCCAAAAGCACTAAAGTTTGTTTTTGTAGGCTATGCTTCTAATCAAAAGAGTTATGGATGTTATTCTCCTATAACTAGAAAGTATTGCAATACTACGACTGTAACTTTTTATGTGAGAACTTCTTATTTCAAGTCTCAGACTACTGTCCGTACTGATGTCTCTCAGAACAAGGATCTTGACCACTACCAAAACTACTGAGATCAACAAACATGTTGAACCTGCCTTGCACTTGGATCATCAAGCAGGAAAGGGGGATCAGCCTACATCCCAGCCAAATTCCTCTAGACCATATCATGGCTAGTTTCCAGATGACTGTCTAAGTAGTAAATCGTGCCGCCCAGGCATACATTTAATGCTGGCTGCTCTATTGTCCGTATGAACTCTATTTATTCTACTCACCTCTTGTGAGATCCTTAATGAAAATCATTATTATCTCATTCTAATTTTCCACATGGTATCAGAGCTGAGTCTCTAACTCCATTGCTTTCTGACTGTTCACATTCCGCACAATGTCTTCTGAAAATTCATCCTTGTCCATTGTTGAAGTTGTCCCTCAAAATGAAGAAACACATATCATTCAACAAGGGAACAACGATAACATTCATCTTCTTAAGACCCACAAACTCAATGGTAACAACTACCTACTGTGGTCTCGATCTATCCTCGAGTTCATCTCAAGCCGTTGCAAGGAAGGATACCTCATTGGTGAGGTATCTAAGCCGGTCACTGATAACCCATTGTATAAACAACAATGCTGAAAAGAACATGGTAATGTCATGGCTAATTCTACTCACTTCTTGTGAGATCCTTAAAGAAAAACATTTTTTTCTCATTCTAACTTTCCGCAAATATATATTTTCAACACATGGATATCCAAGCCATCGGATGAGCGGAAGCATAAAGTAATATGATTAGATTTGAATCTACTTGGGATGCTAAGTGGAATTCATATTCTTTGACAAGAATCTAAGAGTCAAAGTTATTATACCTGTGCAATGTGTGGTAGTATTAGGATCAAGCGCTTACCGTTGTACTAAAACCAATTGGTGTTAGTAAAGGCGCTACTATATTTCCTTATATCACTTTTAACACTCCCCCTCAAGTGTGGGCCTATAACAAGCCCGGGCCAACATGGCACACAAAGGCATATAAAGGGCACACAAGGCCAACAAAGAGGCCCAACACTTGCACAATATAATTGGAAAAACAATGTTGGTAGCAAGGATTGATCCCATGACCAACCGCTCTGATACCATATTAGGATCAAGCGCTTACCGTTGTACTAAAACCAATTGGTGTTAGTAAAGGCGCTACTATATTCCCTTATATCACTTTTAACAGGTAGACATTTCGGACTAGATAAAATCCGTTTTACTCTAGGGGTTGGTGTAACAATCTCTCCAGCATCATCGATATGTGAATGTGCATGGCTAATTCTACTCACTTCTTGTGAGATCCTTAAAGAAAAACATTTTTTTCTCATTCTAACTTTCCGCAAATATATATTTTCAACACATGGATATCCAAGCCATCGGCATGAGCGGAAGCATAAAGTAATATGATTAGATTTGAATCTACTTGGGATGCTAAGTGGAATTCATATTCTTTGACAAGAATCTAAGAGTCAAAGTTATTATACCTGTGCAATGTGTGGTAGACATCTCGGACTAGATAAAATCCGTTTTACTCTAGGGGTTGGTGTAACAATCTCTCCAGCATCATCGATATCTGAATGTGCAGCTACCATGCTGTGCAATATGGACAAGGCTGCCTCCCCCACCTGATTCAGTATTCACATCCTTAGACATCTCATAATACAGGAATCCAAAGTTGACAAAGAAGCATACAAATTATGATTTTTTTTCACAAAGTAGCTCAAAGAAAGAGACGCATAAGAAAAAGGATAACATCCCTTCCCATACGGGTTGGGAAGGGTCGTGCTATTTAGGTCTACTGTATGCAGTATTATCTTATATATCTGTTAGAGAGGTATGCTAAAAAATGAATGCAGTTGAATCTACCTTAAATTCAGGTATGGTAGAAATAAAGAAATGAGGATTGTGTGCTTCACCCAGTCTAAATCATGCAAGGATCAGAAACAAATATGTAAAAAATTATTGTCACGCCGTCAGTCAGTATCAAAAAATTGTACAAACAGGAAATCATCCTACCATTGTCCATTAAACAACCCCCCCCAAAAAAGGCGAAAAGTGCAGAAAATATGTAGACACAAAATAATGAATACAATTTCAAAAGTTCTGGAGCAAAGATTTTTCAGAATTGGACAACATCGTGAATAGTTCAACATAAAGTGAGATAGGAAGTCCACCAGTACGTATGTATGGACATTATACAATACAGTACCTGGGTTGGAGTGAGAACAGGAACTCTGTGGCCCAGTGCCCAACGAAGTTCACGAATATCTAATAACCTTTTCCAGTCAGGCATCCCAGAAGCCCAGCACCTTGTTGTCCAATATAGTTCTTTCTTCGACCAACATCTTCTGATAGCATCCTTTTCCACTGGTCCAACTTGTGTACCGTCTTTGTCAATAAACATCCATTCCTTTGAGGGTTCCATAAAAGCAGTAGATGCAATCAGGTTGGACTGCAAAGGTATAGCTGTTCTTTCTGATGCTTCATGAATAACTGTCAGCAAATCAACAGCAAGGACGCAACCTCCAACCAGGACACATGCCTCAATATTTGACAGTACTTTCATCAAAATCTGCAAGAGTTGTGTAGTTCTTTCACAATTAAGAAACAGTTGACAATACCTTACATGACGTTAAGACAAGTATAAGAATAACCTAATAAAAGATTTCTTAGTCATGACATGAACAAAAGATTGGGGTTCTACTATTGCTATTTTAAAGTCATACAACAGTATAGGTGAGAATGGAAGAAGGAACTAGGATATCAGCCAATTTCTAGGCGTGAGTTTATGAGTTTACTCTTCACAGAGCTATTGAACCACAATTCGAGTGTAAATGAGTGCAAGTTACATAGAGATTTTTCCCCAAAGAAAGCTTGGCAAGCCTACGCTAAGACGAATACAGTTTAACATGCAGGTAGAAAAATCAGCAATCAAGTGCTTTGGAGCTTGAAACCATTAGAATGACACCACAGTCGAAGATAGCCATCAATTTTTAAGTGCCATCTCTTAGAAGGGAATGGACATAGGGTTCTCTCATATGTGTTGGTTTTACAAATGGAATCTTTCAGGGTTGAATACATAGTTGCTACAAATAACCATACAGTTGGCGTGGGGGGGAGAGAGAGAGAGAGAGAGAGTGAGCGCAAGCAATGGAATTATGCAATTCAATCAGAGGAGTCCACTCCAGAGATGTAAATAAAGCAAAAGAAACAACATCACATGACAAATACAAGTATTTTTCATTAAATCAATTGTGATAGCTCTCAGTTTGATTACCCACCGTACAGTTTGAGAGTCCAAGGAACAAAGGCCATTGGTGAAACTAGCAGGTCAACATTTACAATGAGAGGGTTCGCTTTCATTTTGTTTTATAAATAAAAATCTTCCAAGCGCAACAAACTCACTTGATCACTTCTCTTTCTCTCTCTACACATGGCCAAAAAAGACACACACACACACACACACACACACACACACAGATAGAATCCACGCCGCCTTTATTAGATAATCATTGTCAGATCTTAAGTTCCACAGCTGTAATGGTTATTACAGAATTCCAATAAACAAGATTCATTTCAGCTTTAGAAGCATTAGAGAACTTCAGAATGAATTTCCAAAGATTTTAAAAACCACTTACACCAATTGCAAAGCCCTATTAATCCATCTTAGAAATATGCAAGCATTATTGTTTTTGTGTGAAAATAATGAATAATACTTGACAGAAACAATTTGCAACATACCTACTTGACATAACCAATTTGCAACATACCTTCAAGAGAACAAGAAGACGGTGCCTTAAGGCTCTATCAGATGTCCTATCCAATAGTACTGCAATGTGAGCAGTGCCTTCAAATGGACCCACACTATTGTAGTGTTGCTCGTACACTATTGCCATAGCTCTAGCACAAAGCTCCCTAACAGAGGAGCCACCGCCACCTCCAAAGCCATCTAACCTACCAATATCACACCAATCATCAGAAGATCCCAATTCATCAGGGACAGAACCATCAACTGTTAGACCAGTGTCTGCATCACATAAAAAACGGTGATATAGTGCTCTAAAGAAAGCAACAGGATCACGCAGTGGGAAGTCTTGCGCTCTCCCGCCACTTTCACTCTCAAGCAAAAGACGAAGATAATACTGGCCCACACAGACTTCTTTAGATAAGCTAGGATATCTAACAAAGAACTCTCTGTAGTTCCAAGAAATTTGAGGTACGCTAACTTCTCCAGTGATAATCTCAGAAGTTGCAGTGCCAGGGACAATATCTTCATTTCGTTCTTTCTCAACATCTAGTCGATGAACCTCAGCCTGAAAAGCTGCCCTTAACTCTTGCCTGGTCCGCTCATTCCAGATCAAGTCTGCACGACTAAGATCAAGGCTAAAGGCTCGCCAAAATTCAGGCCAATTCAACAGCAATCTACCACAACCGACAGATGAATTGTCCATGACAACCTGAGCAGGTCCAGGCAGGCACTTGGTGTGGTTGCCAACAGCATTAAGACCCGAGTCAAGTGAGCTATCAGGATTAAAGTCAACGGAGTCATGTGTGATTGGAGGAAATCCATCAGAAGATTCAGCCACAGCTTGCTGATCAACTTGCATAAATCCAGCAGTGGGTGATTCACTTTCAGCTGCATGGCCAGTAGGATGAGCAAAAACTTGGCGTAAGCGCTTATCTATAGAAGTTCTCGCATTACTATCTCCTACCCCTGCAGTTAGTTGCTTTGCCTGATCATTTAGTTCTAAATTGTCAGTAGCAGATAATTGTCCCTGAGAAGTTGCATCTCTACCAGGGTGACGATTCCTTTGCTGAAGTAAGTGTCTCTGCCTTCTACTCATCAGAGTTCTGTTTTGATTGGGAATTTCCTCTACTGAAACTCCATCCGGACGTGTGTGCAAATAAGCAACAAGGCCAGGAGGCAAAACTCTTGATAACAAATCAAGTGCAGGTTGATAAGAATCCGCCCAAAGAGCCACAAGTTGCCGACTGACCTCCCTTCGCTCGCCAGCAGGAAGATAGTAAGCATTCTGTAAATGCCTCAGCAGGGCACCATCACGTAAAGCAGCATCACGCATGGATTCTGCAGCAACAGCATCTTCTTCAGCAATTGTACGCATGATAACGGCCACTATTTCTCGGACGCTTTCTGCAGGATGTCCAAATAATGCAAATAGACGGCGCCGCAAGCCCGCAACAAGACGTAATAAATCTACAAACACAGTATACTGTGTTGTTTCTGCATGTGGATCACAGATCAAAGCCTCAAGAACTTCAACAACAGACATGGACAGCAACGGCGACACAGATAACGGTTTCAACCTGTTGACCAGGATTATAAGATTATCCTGGCTATCAAACAAGACAGACTTTGTATGCATACTTGTTGCATGCTTCTCCCCTTTTGTATCTGTTATAATGCTTGTATCCCCAGGGCCACCACCAATAACCGCTGCTATGAGACCAGCAGTTTCAGCTGCAACCCCCTCAGAACCATTTCTAAGTAATCCCATAATTCTGGCGACGGCTGCTGGAAAAGACATCACATGTGAAGCAGCACTTCTGGACGCAAGCAACCTTCTCAAACATGCAACAAAACCCATTATGGTAGCAGCTCCCTTTGGAGAAGGTGGTGGCAGAGGAGGAGACTCTGGAGGAAGATTAGGAGTAGCTGGAATAATGGTGATTAAAGCCATCAGGATCACCTCAGGTACTTCAACATTGGGAGGCACTCCGGAATACGGTACATTTGCATTAAATTCTCTAATGCGACGCCATAATTTAGCTCGAGATCCTGGAATTGAGCCCCCTTCAGCTACAGCATCTTTGGCTGCGGCTGCCAAGTGTTTCAAATGCATGTTTGCGCTTTCATTATCTGAGACAGCATGTCTTTGTGCTATAGAAATCTGCTTACTCTGTAGGTGAACTTGGCCACAAGGTGGATCAATCCGATAACCAGGCATAGTGAGCCTTGGCAAAACAGGTACTAGATACTGACCCTGGACAAAGGAATTGCCAAAACCGATATTTAAAACAAAGCAAGTCAACAAAACCATTCTTCCAAGTTAAATAACACACGTCGTCTTCGAATGCATCAGAATGAATATATCACTCTTAAATGTATAAGAAGAAAGTTTCAAAACCAAGATCAAACAAATCTACCTACTTCTGTTTGCAACACATCCCTAAAAGCAGCAAGCAAGCTATCACGTGATGTGCTGGCATAAACCTGAAACCAAGATCACAAATTTCAACTTTTAACACTAAAGACTGAGGTGATGACATCAGTAATCAGTAAACAAGCCTCACATGGATAGGGCATCCATCATTGAATTCTATGGCAAACTTCTGGGGCTCCTCAGCAAAGCGAACAAGAGCGCTAATAGAAGACAAAGGGCGAACAATAACAGCCTGCTTACATAAAAACAAAAATGAGTCTTGAAATATTTACAACACGGAAAATAATATACAGAAACAACAAGATTGACAGAAACTGCTGCTTCACAAATCTAAAAGGAGTCATTGCATATATGCATAGCTTCTGAATCCAAATTACTGAGTCCCTACCTCATAATTCTAAAGCAGGTTAGCCCTTGAAAGCCATTGTTACAATAAAAGCTGCAATGTGCTTTGCAGTATGCATCCATCCAAATACTCCACATAGTGACCTTGTTACCCCCACCCCACTAATTTTGAAGTCCAAATTTATTCCAAGTAAGCATGCTCACAAAGATGTTCATTAATTACAACAACTACAATTCAGTAATGCTCTCTTTAATTACCAACTCAATGCCCCCTCCCCCAAAGTGTGCGTCTACCAGCACCTGAACAAGAATAACAATGTTGTAGTCGAGTAATCATGCCCAGAACGGACCGTTCCTTACCAGAGTGTCGGGGGAATCTGTTGTTAGTAAGGAGTTTTTATTTTTGTATATATTTGGTGTTGTACTTTACTTGTTTATTTGTTGATTTATTCCCATATAATTAGCTGCCTAGCTGGTCAGTACAGTTGTATATTTTATTCTTTCTCCTTAATCAAATTCTATAACAGCAATACACAAACATGCGTATATGTATATGTGTGTATTTAATATAACTAGGGGAGAAACACTTTTTGGGGAAAGACACTCACACTTTTAATACAGTATAGATATAAGTATACATATACATATACATATATATATATATATATATATATATATATATATATATATATATATATATATAAAGGAGGAGTGGGGTTTGATCCCCTGACCTCGTACTCTTAAAACACGTCACCTCATGCTCTCCTAACATGCATATTATCAACTCCCTAAAAGCTTAAGTCATTAGCAGATATAATTTTACATTTATATCTAACATGCTCTTTCAGGGATGACATGAACTAACTAGGTCATTTAAGGAAATTGCTATCTATCAATGGTATATAAATAGATGGTAACAACATTTTGGGACACTCTGAACGGGAATATTAGGCTACGAAATTGGAATAAAGGATACACAGTGCTTAAATGAGTAAGTTCAATCTTTCCACATGCACAAGATTTCAGACATGTCAAAAGAGCACCCCCGCCTTCAAATCTTACAACTAATAGTAATAAAGTAGATCATACGTTTAAAGCTTGCAACTACCCACAAGGAGAAAAAAAAAAGTAGTTAGAGCATACCCATCAGTTTATAAAGAGGTGTGTTCAGCCCAAACAAATACACATGATATTGTTCAAGAAAAAAGAAAAGGAAAAAAAGTAGTAACAGCATACACATCAGTTTACGAAGAGGTGTGTTCAGCCCAAACAAATACACATGATAGTGTTCATGATAAACCTAAAATCTAAAACCGCTGGTTGTACAAAGTCATTGATAACTTACTTCATAGTTTTCTGGGCGCCTTTCAACAAGTGAAAACTTTGTAAGAATTAATTGCCTTGATACAGCATCTCCACTTTCCCAAGACCTCCTTTTGGGCCAAATTCCAGACTCAATCCGGGAGAATTAAGGGTCCCATGAGCAGCAGATCTCAATCTAGTTACAAACCAAACCCCACAAGGAGTTTCTTCTGCCCCTACAGCTTCTTTGGCTGCACTCTCCAGATCAAACAAAAATGTTTAGTTAAAATACAGGGCTAGAAAATTAGAAATTCAACAAATTCCTTAAGTCGCAAATTTCAAGAATTACCCTCTGCTTGATATATTCAGCAATAGTCAGTGATTGAGAACTATCAACATATAATGACAACCCCACCATGGATTTAGAAGTTTTGGTCTGAAAACAATATTCCAAATTAACAAATATAGAAAGGAAACACAATGGGCATCAAATAATTCAGGAGTCTGCAAGAAATTATAAAAGAATGAATTGCATAATAGAGGAAAGTGGACAATATACAGTTTGCAAAGAAAATATAATACAAATCAAACACATTCATGAAGCTCTGGATTATGGCATGAAAGATATCTTAATTAATTACAAACCCAAGCACAAAAACTGACCATCATCGATACAACTGAAGTGGCTGCAGTCCCTGAAGCAACTTGAAAAGCTTTAGACTTTCTGCCATACTGAGGACATAGAACAAATCCCCCTTGTTCACTGTTTCTCTTTCCATAAGCATCGAGGAGAAGAATGATGGCAGGTGAATCCATATCTCTGAAGTCCAAGCACCAACGGAGATCCCCAGATTTTAAATCAACAAGTTGAACACCGACATAGGTAACTTTGAGTTTCTGCCAAAAAAATGCAAGGACCTCGTTGCTAAAAGCACAATAAAGTAACCCAACAGCTAAGGAAACCGATTAATTCAACAGAACCAACTAAGAAACAGTTTAACCTTTTAAGCTGATAAAAGATGGAAAACTGAAAGCATGCAAAAATACAAAAGCAGTGAGCTTGAAACAACATTTGAAGTAAACGATGTGCCCAGAACAGTTGAACAAGCAAAATAACAAAAGAATCTTTCCATGATTAGACAAAATAGGAAACTCGCAAAACAGTGTATACAATGAATATAACTTACTCAAATACTACAAATTGCAGATCAAATCCGGAAATCCCTCAATTCGAAAAGCACTGAAGACAATATTCACACTCATCATATAGTTAAAATGAAGGGGTAGATGGGTGGACCTATGAGAATAATGTACATCTATAAACACTGTAGGCCTGTAATTTCTAAAAGATGCTGCCTTCAAAAACATCATTGAAGCCATTTAAATCTTCTCAGTCTCATGCTAAGATCACATGATCAATTTGAAGAACTCCCAAAATAATCAATCTGATAAATTAGAGTTGTCACTCCAAAATAAGTTCAATGTGGATTCATGTTAAGCACCTAGCTTAACTAGATTTCAAAGATCGATTAGGAACAGAATTTAGGGGAGAAAGAGGAGGGACAATAGAGGGAAGAAAATAGGAGGGAAAGAATAGTTTTCATAATGTCCAAAGTTGAGCAATCATACAGCACACACTACTCTTATATACCTCTTGGCTCAAGGAGGCAAGGGTACCCACACAGACACTAGCACACCTAGAAATACACAGTACTACCCAAGTGTTTAGTTCCTAACATCACCCTCCCCTAAAGACCTTGCTTGACCACAAGGAAGGGGGAAACCTAGAAATTTGGACGGGATGAAATCTACTAATCTTCATCTCGGTTCAGCCACTTGATCTTCCACTGAACCACAGCCACGTTAAACCTCTTCACAGATCTGATTTCCAAGACCCTTTCAGGATAAACCACAATCTAACCCCCTTGATTGGTGATTGGCAGATGTGCAGAAGGTTGAACATCTGCTCTTATGTACTATTTCAGCATAGAAACATGGAACACAGGATGGATCTTGGACTCCTGTGGGAGCTGTAACTTGCATGCCACCTCATTAATCCTAGCCAGAATCTTGAAAGATCCAAAATACTTAGCTGAGAGCTTCAGATTCTTTCTTAATGCCACAGATTACTGCGTGTATGGTTGAAGTTTCAGAAACACATTCGCCCACAGCAAATTCTTTCTCATTTCTGTGTTGATCAACATAGAATTACATCCTAGATTGAGCTTCTTCTCGTTGGTTTTTGAGCTCCTTCAAAATGAGGAGTTGCAACTTGTATGCCACCTCATTAATCCTTGCCAGAATCTTGAAAGGTCCAAAATACTTAGCTGAGAGCTTCAGATTCTTTCTTAGTGCCACAGATTACTGCCTGTAGGGTTGAAGTTTCAGAAACACATATTCACCCACAGCAAATTCTTTCTCATTTCTGTGTTGAACAACATAGAATTACATCCTAGATTGAGCTTCTTCTCGTTGGTTTTTGAGCTCCTTCAAAATGATCTGTTTCGGTCTCAAGAAACTTCCACATGAGTAATCAGTTTTTGAGCAAAACTACCCAGGGGAAGTGATAAAGGAGGGTAGCCATACAGAGCTTCAGATGGTGTAAGATTAATAGTTGTATGGTAGTTGGTATTATACCAATGCTCAGCTAAGGGCAGACACTTTCTCCATCTTCTGGGCCTCTGAAATGTCATACATCTCAGATACATTTTAATGCATTGATTCACCCTCTCTGTTTGACCATTTGTCTGAGGATGGTAGGCAGTATTGTATGCTTACTTGACCCTACCAACTTCATGAGTTGATTCCAGAATTCAGAGATGAACACCTTATCCCTGTCACTAACAATGCTATCTGGAATACCATGCAATATGTAAGCTTCAGTAAAGAAAACTATGGCCACTACATCTGCTGAATACCCTTCTCCAATGCCATAAAATGAGCAAATTTGGTCAGTCTGTCAACCACTACCAATATCACACTCTTCCCCCCAGATTTAGGAAGTTCCTCAAAGACGTCCATGCTCAATTGTGACCAGGCCCTATCTGGCATAGGAAGTGGTTGCGACAGTCCAGGGGCGGATCCACGTGCACTGGGGGAGGAGGAGGGTCACGTGACCCCACTCAACTTTGTAAAAAAAATAATAATAATAATAATTCCGAAACGACGTCGTTTTGGTAAAAAAAAAACAATTTTTTGACCTAATTACCCGCCCAACCCGGTTTCGACCCGGAAATTTTGACCTAATTACCCGCCCAACCCGAAAATTTTTTAGGGTTACTACACTTTTGTGACGGGTGACCCCACTGAACTTTTTTCCTGGATCCGCCACTGCGACAGTCCCTAGGGTTTGTCAGCTGACCTTGCTCATGGTTCTGCCTGGATAAGGCATTAGCCACCACATTCTCACTCCCTTTTTTATACTCCATGGTGAAATCCAACCTCATCAGTTTAGTGACTCCTTTATGTTGCAAGGTAGTGGTAGCTTTCTGATCCAACAAAAACTCGAGGATTTGCTGATCTGTCTTGATTATGAATGGTTTGCCTTGTATATATTGCTTCCACTTAGACACTGCCATCAAAACAACCAAAAGTTCCTTCTCATAGATGGACAACCCCATCTCTTCAGAGAAGCCCAGCTAAGATAAGCCACTGGTTTCATAGCCTGTTGTAAGACTGCCCCTAATCCCTTCCCACATGCATCTGCCTCTATGCAGAAGGGAGTTTCAAAATCTGGCAAGGTGAGCAAAGGGGACTGGCACATGGTTGTCTTCAAAGCATCAAAAGCCTTGTGAGATTCAGGGGTCCACAGAAACCCTTCCTTCTTCAACATGTCATTGAGTGGCCTGGCCAAGATCCCATAATATAGCAAAAACCTCCCGTAAAAACCTGTAAGACCAAGAAAACCTCCCAACTCAGTAATGTTCATTGGGATCGGCCAGTTGGTCATTGCCTCTATTTTTGAAGGATCTGCATAGACGCCCCTGCTTGATAATGTGCCTCAGATATTCCACTCTATCTTGGCTAGAAGAACATTTGCATAACTTGGCATAAAAGTGATCCTTCCTACAGACTTCCTATCAGCTCTAAGATGGCCCATATGCTCCCTCATATCAACACAGTAGATGAGAATATCATCAAAGAGAACCAGCACAAACTTCCTCAGAAATGGCCTCAGCAACTCATTCATATTCCATTGAAATGTGGAAGGAGCATTTGTGAGGCCAAATGGCGTGACCAAAAACTCTAAATGGCCATGATGAGGGACAAAAGTTGTTTTCTGTACATCCTCTTCATTCATCACGATTTGATGAAAACCAGACCCGAGAACATCAATAATAGGATATTTGTCTTCGATGGTCAGGTCATTAAGTTTTTTTAGTCTACACACCCTCTCCATGTCCTTTTTTTTAACCGATGGCATTGGATAGGAGAAAGGGCTATTGATGTGTTGGACTATCCCTTGCTTCATCATCTCATCAACAAGCATCTAAATGTCATCCTTTTGGTGATGGGGATATCTGTAGGGTCTGAGTTTAATGGGATCAACTCCTTCTTTCAAGGTGATTGAATGCTCATACCCTTCTTAGGTGGCGCACTCAAAGAGGAGCCGCAACATCTTTAAATTACTCCAACAAGGGTTCCAACTCAAAAGGAACACTGTTGTTTTCTTGTTCTATGACCATATGCAAACATCCAAGCAGTCCATATGTACCCGTCTTCAGACTGTCAACCAACTTCTTGCAACTAATCATCTTAAGTTGGTCTTCTTCTAGAGATCCCTTTAGTGATATTGAAACCCCATCCTTGATGAAAGACAAGCACATATTATGGAAATCGTAAGTCATGGGACTGAATTTGCTCATCCATTCAACTCCCAAAACCATATCACAGCCCCTCAACTTGATCAGCCTGATGGCATGATAGAACACTGCAACCTGCATAGACCATGTCAGATTAGGGCACTTGGAAACACTGTGATGGCATTTCCATCTGCAACAGTTATTATCATGGGATGGCATGGCATGGCAGTATCTTACAACCAGCATCTTTAGCCACTTTTGATTAAAAAATGAGTGGGAAGCCCCACTATCAATCAAGATTATGAGTGCTTTCTTCTTAATCATCAATGTCTTAGGAGTAACCTGTCTAGCCAATGAGTAAACAGACAATTGAGATTCATGCGGTACACCCTGAGTGAAGTTTTCTTCTTCCACAAAATCCTCATCCTCAGCTAGTATGAAATGGGTGTGTTTTTTCTGCAATTGTGGCCATACGTATACTTTTCATCACATCTGAAACACAATCCCTTTGACTTCTTATCATGCATTTCCTTGGGAGTAATGCTCTCTGCAAAATTGGCTTATGTTTGTCAGTGGCATTTTGTCAAACACCTTATATGCAACAGGTGTCTGCTTAATCTATCCTTCGGAGTAGGATAATTTTGGACAGAGGATTATGATTTAGGAACAGGATTACACTCCTGACACCTAGCAGCCCCATATAGTCTGGATGCATCAATCTAATAATGGACTTGATCTATGTTTTGAGTCCTCTTATGAAACAAGAAACATAATTGAATCCAGTAAGCCTAGGGAATTGCATTTGGACCAAACTCTTCAATTCCTCAAACTCTGCAAAATACTCATCAACAAACCCTACCTGCTTCAATTGGTGAAATTCATCAACTACAGTTTCCATAGATTTCGAACCAAACCTTTTTAGAACTTCTTCTCTCATCATAGGGAAACTCAGTCTCAATCCTCCAAACCAGACATTTGCTATACCTCTCAAGTACATCTCAGTTAGTGTTCTAAAAGTCAGCCAAGTCGGCCTACCACCGCCTTGATTACACCCTAGTCGGTCCTATCTAGTCGGTCTGGCCTTTGGTCAGTCTCTAGTCGGTCTCTTGTCGGGCAAGGCGGACTCTAGTCGGCCAAGTCGGATTACTATTTTAACTTGAGTACTTGACTTTGAAATTGAATTTTTAGGCTTATGTTAGTACGTGTTTATTTTGTGACTTAAATTTTCAGACTTATGTTAGTACTTAGTACTAGTAGAGTAGTAGTATCATTGTTTTTTAGGGTTTGTAGTAGTATTTTGTTTTTTTTTTGTAAGTTCCAGTATTATTATTAATAAAAAAAAAATCTAAAACCGCCTAGTCCCTAGTCCCCCACCCGGCCGCCCGACTAGCGCCTAGCGACTTTAAAAACACTCTCAGCAAAACCGACCTTATGACTCTCAGGAGTTTCATGAATCTGGAAAAAACCTCTCACAACGCCTAATCCACTCCATAGGAGCCTCTCCATTGAATAAAGGAAAATCTATCTTAGGAGCTTTACAAATCTGTTCATACCTTTCACCCGTTGGAGATGTCTTAGGTGTGTCATGCCTGGGTGGAGTTGGAACTTGGAAGCAATCCATCACCCAATGCCATAGCAGGAGCTTCGTGAGATGCTTCCAGCTTTTTATCAACCTTATCAATGAAAGCTCGCATCATCTGTCTGAGTGAATTGACCTGATTCTCAATCTTTTGATCGAACCGAACCTGAAGTTCTTCCTATTTCAAGTTGACGTCTTCGCTAATTTTCTGCTGAGATGATCTGAGTTCGTCAATGGATTTAGCAACCATAAATAGCGATCACAGGGGCAGGGCCTGCTCTTGCTCTGATACCATGCTCTCATACCAGATGTTAAACACCTAGCTTAACTAGTGTTTCAGAGATTGACTAGGAACAGAATTTATGGGAGAAAGAGGAGGGAAAAGAGGAGAGAAAATATGAGGTAAATAATAGTTTTATTGATGTCCAAAGTTGAGCGATCATACAACACACACCCTTACATACCTCTTGGCTCAAGGAGGTAAAGGGTACCCACACACTGGCACACCTATAATTACACAGTACTACCCAAGTGTCTAATTCCTAACAATTCAGCAAGTAAAATAGCCGTCGCTTCAGATATCGATACAAAATTAGTATCTTCGAGAGCAGACCACAATATCTAACCCAAATCCAAAATAGGTCCTTCCTTTATTTCTGGACCAATCTGATGACTATGCAATGTCCAGAGGGGACAACTACACTCATATAAAATGGGGTCACAGGTATGGAGAAACACAAGAGCAGGGAATACTGTACGCACCAAATGCAAATTAAGAAACTGAACAATTGTCATAAGCAGGACGAGTGGATATATGTCAAAAATTAAGTTTTGAAAGACTTTGACCCTTTCTTTTTTCAAATTGAACAAGTACTAAAAATAAAGGCTCCCGTTACTATTATTATCTACAAATAATAATAATAATAAATACCAATTTATCCACACAGAAGAGCTCAACATTGAGCATACTCTGCATCACTCCTAACGTAGTTTAAGAAGGTTTGACATTTTGAAGTGTATTACGAATTTGAGAAACAAGCTTCGCCGTGAAATTTAAACCCATGAACTACACCTAAACACTATTATGGCACTCCGATTTCATAAAACTGAACATTTCTATTTCCAAATACTGAATAACCATTAGGCTGGAAGCTTGCCAACTACCAGAATTAGACTCGCGTAGCTGGCTAGCAAAAGTACAGATGTTCAGGTCCTCCATGCATTTGCTACAACCCATTTCCCAAATGAAGACTAATTTTTAATAACAATAAATAAACAAACAAGTAAAGATCCAATGCAAGTAAACCCCAAAAGTGAGAACATGATTATGAATAAGTCCTTCATCAACAAAGACGAAAAATGTAAAATGCAAAATATAATACTGCACTTACATAGGGAACCCACTCCATTGTCCTTCTCCGTAGATGTGTGACCGGGAATTCGGCCAGAGTTCCAAGCCTATTCCATCTTATTCTATGCAATTCAGTCAATATGCTTGCCCTGTACTTGGAAGAAAACTTGACGGCCTTAAATTTACCTGCCCCGTCAGACCTCACGCTTAAACTGAACTCATTGGAACTATCATCTCTCCCGATGATAGGCGTTGCCCCTTCAAAATCACTGCTCACCTCATAAGAATTTGTCACCGATAGAGTTCCGGGGTCCAACGTAATAATACTCCGATTAGATATACACAAAATCCTCTTGTAGCGACCTCTCCAAGAGTGTTTAATTACCATATACCGGGCCAAATACTCAGGCTCTTCAGGTACATGAGGCTGAGAGGCATTGCCAGGGGTTGAGGAACTAGAAGTTGATGCTGAAGGTTGTTGTTGCTGATCGGCTGAGGCAGAGGAAGTGTGGCGGCTCGCAAAGTCCATTTGAGGTAGGTAATGAAGAGAATAAGGGCTAGGGAGGTAGGCCGAAGGAAGAACCACAGTGGCGAACCACCGGCCTTGGACGGCGGCTTCGGCCGTGACTGATTCGCACCCAGCGCTCCAATACTATAAGCTAATCACTTAACAGAAACAAAAATCTGAAAATAAAAAGAAAATTGATAATACGCAGAATTGACCTCAATAAAAGCTCCGGCTTCAAACTTTTCATCCACGATCACGCAGTGGAATGATGAACTTACCAGCAATATGAGTTTTCATCAAAGCTCAAAAACCCCCAGAACATAAATGTCGAAATTAACAAAATAAAACGCAATTCAAAAAGAAGAATTGAGGAAGTGTGGGCTGATAAATATGAAGACCGAGGACACGGAGAAAAGCTGAAGATCGATCGATCGATCTCTTCGCAATACGAATTTTCTTTTTATCATGAAAGCGATACAAATTAATGAGAATTGGCTGCAAACTTAGGAAATTATATATTTTTCTTTTTATGATAAAAAAACATTAAGCACAAAACACAATTTCAACCTAACTAAAATACCTTTGTTTCTTTAAAAAAAAAATACCATTGTTTCTCTCTTCAAAAATAAAAAATGGGCATATTTTTAGGTGGGTTTTATCGGCACACCTCAAATTATTATTGACACTCATTTTTAGATTGTTTTTTCGGCTTAAAAACGTCTCATTACATCGCAGGTATTTCTTGTTAACACCAAATACAAATCAAACAAGCGAACACCAGGTGGAAAGTCGTGGGTCGACGTTTAAAATTTTAACACTTTTTTAAAAGGAACGTCGTTACACCACTGCTCGCTGTTGAAACCAACGCCACCAACGCCGCGACGTTGGTGTTCAACAAGAACACCAGCCGAAAGTCGCGATCGACGTTTAAATTTTTAACACTTTTATAAAAGGAACACCAGCCGACTCATGCTCCTTTTTATAAAAATCACCACAAGTAATATTTTGTGGTGCTTGGGTAGTAATAAACCCCTATTTTTAATGTCATGGTCGATCTACTTGAGGTACTCTTCGTATAAATTTCGACTTTATGAAAGTCGAAATCTGCTTTCAACCCTCCAATAAATTTGATTTTGAGTCAAATTTCTTTGTGATTCCTCAACGGTAGATTGAATGTGGTTCTAATAACAATGTCCATAAAAAAACACCCTTGTTTCAGATGAACGCATAGTACTTGATTATCGTGTCTTTCCTACATTAACGACAATTTGATATATTAAAATTGCTTTTGATCGTGATGAAACTAATTTCATCGTTTTTCAAGTGAATTTGTAATTCATTAAAACTCATATTTTTCATCGACACGGAACTCTGTAATTTACCAAGGATTAATTCATATCTCAAGTGTGTATGGACCGGTATGATTGTGTAAAATCCCTCACCTCTTTCTTATGGTATTTTTGTCCATTCGAATTTTGTTTTTGATATTGTTGGAAATATCACGATAGCGATAACGGTGTAATAGGGTGGATATCTGGTTGATTTTAGGTGATTTCTCCGGTGGAGGATGGTGGTTATTATGAACTGGATGAATATTTGAAGGGCGGACACGATGCTTATGAACGCGAACACGTTCGACAAATTGGCAGAGTCTAGTCTGCTTGTATTAATTCTCGGATGATTTATGAGTTACACGATGCCCCTATTTATATGAGGATTGCTAGTGACAATTGGGCTAATTACGACAAGGCATAATTAACCATGAAGTGACATAATTAAGTACGGTCAAAGGAATAAGTATGTAAAAGGGATCGGACACATAAGCTTGCTAGTCGCGATGCTATCCTCCTGATCGCATGGTGGTCCTGTCCTAGCTAATGTCAAGTGCGAATCATGTTCGCCGTGTTCAGCAGGCACATGTTGAGGAGGATCGGAATCGACCCCCAGCTAAGGAGGCGCCTGCGGGCAGCCCGGACAGACGATTAGCGGCCTGATCTTGCATATGTGAATGCGGATTGAAGGCAATTGTAATTGATTATAGGTGTGGGGCATTTGATCAGGTCATTTGCAGATCCGTGAGACCGTTCGCGGGTTTGGTATATTAATGGCCCCCTACTCCGTGCCTTGCCTGTTTGCAAGACAAGGGAGGCGGGGAGTAGAGTTGTTGGCGACCTGACATACCGTGGCTCGGTAATCTCCGTTAATGAAGGTAGATGCCGATCCTGTGTGATCGGGCTTAGATCAACAGCTATAGTGTAGGCAACTTGCCGAGATATGTTGTGCTATGGAGCGGATAGGCTTTGGCACCGCGCTATTAAGCGGACGGGTTTGGCAACTTTTATGGAATAAAGCAACTTGTTGCAAAGTGCTGCGCTATGAAGCGGACAGACTTGTGGCCGTGGTCGGCCATGTTTAATTGTGGGAGTTATATGAGGTGTAACCTCGATCCCGTAACTGACGTGACGGTTGATATGATGGATGACGGGTTCTGATTGGAGGGAAACGCTTCGTCAACCATGCAGCAGTGATCAGATTTGAATTTTGAATTTAAGACGTGACGGTTCGGTTTCTGTCTCGTCTATATAAAGGGGTAACCCCCAACACTTAAACACTTTTCGCTCTTCCGCTTTGAACTTAGCAAAAATTGTTGGCGAGCTTTGAAGATTTTGGCAAAGCTAAGAAGTTTCCGGAGGATTTTTGAGTTTTCCGGCCGACATTCAAGCCGTCTTTCTAGAAATTCCTCTACTTTCCGGGTAAAACTTCAATTTTTCTAAGAGTTTTTCAATTTTTTAGCTCATTGTATGCTTTGAATATGTAGTGGATGCTGGATATACAGAAACCCGAATCTGGATCCGATCCATAATTGGATCGTCTGATCTGATTCACAGCACCGATCGAGACACTCGATCATGCACAGCGAAAGCAACGAATTAAAATTCGTTTTTCGATTTTATCACGATATGATTCGCATAATAAATTAAGATAACTACAATAAAGTTGAAGATTTACCCAACAAAAGAGAAGCCATGATCTTCCGGATTGTATCTTCAAGCGACGAATGGTGGACGTCGATCCTCATAATAGAACCTCCTCGAATATGCTTAAGAAAAACCCTAGTTTTTCTTCTCCCAATGGCTAAGACAAGAAAACAAAATTTCTCTCTTTTTCCAAAAGAAAGAGGCGTACCCTTTTTTTTTTTTCCAAAATGGCGTTGGAAAACACTGTTTTGTGTTGGTAGAAACTCTCTTTATACAGGATAATAACCAATAGTTTGAGAGTTTATCTTATACACACAAATTTATCTTTTCCTTTAAGAAAAAATAAAACAAGTATCCAATAGGAAAACAAATTTCCTATTTATCCAATAACACATAAACAATCATATTTTCCACATTATAATTAATTAGGAGAAAATTTCTTTTCCCAAAATCAATCACTACTAGAATTTCCCGGATTTGTGACGAATTTTTGTGACAAAAAATGTTCGTCACAAATTTCCGACAATATTGCTACGAATTAGCGACAAACCACATAATCCTTTTTTTTGCAATAAATTTAGACAACATTGTGACAAAATATGTACGTGGCAAAATGTATGTGACTATTTTGTCACAAATCTTTGCTACTGAATTCGGCGCCATAATTTGTGAGAATTTTGTAACAAAATGGATTGGTCATAAAAGTCTTCATTGCTAATCTGATGCTAAACGACACATCTGCCCACATCGTAAAATTGTTACATATATTCGACAATATTGCTACGAATTAGCGACAAACCACATAATTCCTTTTGTTTTCCAATAAATTGAGACAACATTGTGACAAAATATGTACATGGCAAAATGTATGTGACTATTCTGTCACAAATTTTTGCGCCAAATTCGGGCGCCATAATTTATGAGAATTCTGTGACAAAATGGCTTGGTCAAAAAAGTCTTTGTTGCTAATCTGACGCTAACCGACATATCTGTCTACATCGCAAAATCGTCACATATTTTCGACAATATTGCTACAAAATTCCCGGATTTGTGTTCATCACTAATTCGCGACATCATTGCTACAAATTAATGACAAAACATAAAAAGATTATTGATTAGTGATTTCAACCCGGGGCTCATTTATTATTCGGTTGATGATTTCAAACCCGAGGTTTGTTAGTTGTTTCAAGATTTTAAACCCGATGTTCGTTATTGAGTAATGATTTCAAATCCGGGGTTCCTTAGTTAGTCGGTTGATGATTTCAAACCCAAGGTTTGTTAGTTATTTCAAGATTTTAAACCCGAGATTCGTTATTGAGTAGTGATTTCAAACCCGGGGTTCCTTAGTTAGTCGGTTGATGATTTCAAACCCAAGGTTTGTTAGTTATTTCAAGATTTTAAACCCGAGATTCGTTATTGAGTAGTGATTTCAACCCGGGGCTCATTAATTATTCGGTTGATGATTCCAAACCCGAGGTTTGTTATTTATTTAAAGATTTTAAACCCGAGGTTTGTTATTGAGAAGTGATTTCAAACCCGGGGTTCCTTAGTTAGTCGGTTGATGATTTCAAACCCAAGGTTCATTATTGAGTAGTGATTTCAAACTTGGTGTTCATTAGTTAGTCGGTTGATGATTTCAAACCCAAGCTTCGTTAGTTAGTTCAAGATTTCAAACATGAGGTTCGTTATTCAGTATTAATTTCAAACCTAGGATTCGCTCGTTAGTCCATTTGAAACCCGAGGTTTGTTATTGAGTTCATGATGTGAAACTCGAGGTTTGTTAGTGAGTTAATGATTCGAAGCCCGATGTTCGTTAGTTAGTCATGAGTTAATGATTTGAAAATTGAGATGTGTTAGTGAGTTAATGATTAAATTTGAGATTCGTTACCGAGTTCATGATATGAAACCCGAGGTTTGTTAGTTAGCTAGGCATAAGTCAATGATTTGAAACCTGAGGTTCGTTAGTGAGTTAACGGTTTGAAATCCGAGGTTTGTTAGTGAGTTCATGGTATGAAACCCGAGGTTTGTTAGTGAGTTCATGATATGAAACCCGATAGCCTCTTAATGATTTGATACTCAAGGTTTGTTAGTTAGTCATGAGTTAATGATTTGAAACCTGAGTTTTGTTACTGAGTTAATGATTCGAAACCCAAGATTCGTCAGTTAATCGGTTGATGAATATTATTTAAAAATGGGACAACAAAGTCTAGGCATATAACACCCGTCGTCCAATGTATACGACCTAATCCCTAATTAAAAGTCGGCATCTCTATCTAAATAAGAAAAACAGAGGAAAATGAAGGGGTTACTGCCTCTCGGTAGAAGTTCGAATTGAGATTCAATGTGCTTTCAGACACCTCGAAATTTTTACACTTATTGATACACCTACCCACATTAATGCTGTCTGAATTTGGGGGTTCGTTTGACTTTTTTCTTTCCGTAATGGCGAAAAATGCAAAGAAGAAATCAGCCAGCAAATCTGATGCAAAATCGAAGAAATTGGAGGAATTATCACCGATTGTTGCTTTTGCTTTGCAGCCACCGATGGTGCTTCTCATGCTTCGTGGTGGAATTGGTCTCCGTGAGGGTTTACACCCAAGCTACCATTGAAAGTGACTAAAAACGCGAATACACCGGTAAATATCCTGCTTTGACTCCTTGGATGAACAAAGGTTGAGAAAGAGAAGGCCTTTTTCTCTTTGCTCCTCCATTACAATGGCGAGAAAAGGAGAATTCGATTTCCATATCTTCGATTTTTAAAGTGATGAATGCTTGAAGAAGCGTAATCGGGTAAGTTAAATTCTTTGGACATATCAATGGAAAGATTGAACAAAGAATGATTCGATTGATGCACCTTTGGCAAGTACCGAGTGTTCAAATGTGGTGGATGTTGAATGCTCATACCTCTATAGCTGCTGCAAATTCAAAGGGTAATGAGGTAATGGCTGCTATTGCTACCCCTGTTAATGGTGATTTTTCTACGGTTATTACCTTTGTGAATGTTGCTCCTATTGGAACTATTCTGGAAAATTTGGACCCTAGTTCTAGTGGAAATTTGCCTGCTGCTACATGTTCAAAGGGGTCTGGAAATGTTACTCTACAACCTAGAGTTAGTGTTGGCGTTGCTGGGGTTAATGGTCGCTTGTTGGTTCCGGGAAGGGGTGGGTCACCGCTAGTGTGGTCATTAACTTGCTTGTTGCCCCCGTAGTCGCTCAAAATTATCTTTGGAACCTCTTCACATCTTGTTTGTCACCCAAAGAAGGCTGCTGATGATTGTAGTGCAGCTGCTAATGGTTCTGGTAATGTTGGGAAACCATCTGCTGTCCCATGGGTGAATTTATTTTGAAAAAAACAGGGAAATGGTTATTAATTTGACAATTCATGGAAATGCACTTGACCTCTCCAAACATCAACTAATGTGATCTTTCACAACCAAAGATGATACCTCTTCATGTAAGATCACTTTAATTCACAATAGGCACATTAGACATGACTTTTAGATTTTTTTTCCATTTTTTTTTTCAACAAAACCAATTTTGATTAGTACGTCATGTCCATAAAAAAAAACTTTACTCAACATATTTCAAATATGGTCAGTAAACCTTAATTGATACCCCAAAGTATACCACTAATCTTAATAGTTTGTCCTTGTTATCATAGAAATAAGGAGTATGGCAATGCAAGTGATTTCATCAACTTCATATTAATATTATTACTTTTTCCAACCCACTAGCAGATCGAAAATTTCAACACACGCATTCACACAGTGTGAACCACAAGTACACCAGATGCAATTAAGAATTGTCACATTAATCCATTTAGAACACCATCTGCTAATGGTTCTGGTAATGTTGGGAAACCATCTGCTGCCCCATGGGTGAATTTATTTGAGAAAAAAAGGGACCATTCAGGGGGTTTTAAACTGTTAGAGGATATCTCTATTGTTACTCCCCATGAAGTCAATTTTGTTGGGAAAGTTTGTAGATGAATATCTTTGCTTTCAAAAGTCAGCTTTGTTGAGAAAATATGGGTTTTTATGAAATTTGTTCCCAAGCACTTACATTGATGGTTGAAGTGTTCGGTAACTTTGTTATCCAGAAGGTATAAGATCTCTATCTTTGGTCTGTTCTCTATAATTTGCCGGCTTTTATTAGTTAAATTCATTATCTAAAAGATTATATTGATTAGTATTAATGTTTGGTACTATCATTGCCTTTCTTTCCAGTTTCGGGTTCTGATAGATCTGTTAGTCAGCTCAAATCTTTGGTTTCTTGATTTAAATTAACCTTTGGGGAGCCTACCGGACGCGGGGTAAATCTTTTCAACATGTGTTGGAATCTTACAAACTGGCTCGCTTCTTCACCGTGAGTAATCGTTATATCTCGTGTATCTGCTGAGAATAATTCTTGTGTGTTGTAGTCTGAGATTTTGAAATTCACAGGCTGTGTCGTTTCATTTTTTTTAAATGGAAGAACTTGCTTGTTTTTTTTTGTGAAGCTTATTTATCTTTTCACTTGTTAAAGCATTTTACACTCTTTTTTGTTTATGTTGTTGATGCTAATGATGTGAGACATTCTCTGTGGATAAATGAAGTTGTGGACACAAAGACAATGGAAAAAGCAAGGTAATTTATATCCTTCAAACTGATTTGATTCAGTAAAATTGGTTTCTATCTCTTTTCTTCAAATAGGTTTTTTTCCACAATCGGGGGCGGCATGTATGTGGTAAGCAACTCTGCTTAAACTATCATACCACTGTGATAGATATGCATTTCTTGGATTGATTTTCGTTCAAATTATGTCTTCTATGTTATAGTGCAATATCTATGAATGAAACTAATGCAATTTGAGGCTATGCACAAACTTGATACTATGAAGCATGTGGGTTCTTTTTTATCCTTTTTTTTAGAACAACAATAAATAAGTTTTGATTCCTCTGTTCTTTAAGAATCTGTCCACTTCCCTCGTTCAAGTAGTTGACCATGTTTTTTTTTCTTGCTTGAATTACTTGTGTTCACATTTCTCATTTGTTCTATTTTCAGTGACTTGTGGAGTTAAAAGTAGTTTAACTCTGCATAGTTGATTAAGCTGAGAAATTGTTTTACTGACACAATTAATAGATATTTTGAGTTTAGACTTTAGTTGATACATGATTTGCTGTTTTGTTTAGAACAAATGCGCCCGACTTATGCAAACCGTTTTGATCAAGTTTAAGATCTGTCTTGCATTCGATTTTGGTCCAGATGATGATCTATTTGGCTGCTATCTGTGTTCTACCTACAACATGGACACTGATTTCATTCAGGGTGAGAGATGTTTTCTTCTTACTAAGAGTTTATGCACAGTATAAGTAATCAACAATACTTTAGGATAATTGTTGTGATTAATGATTATTTTTTTCTATGGAAATGCAGTTAAAACCCATACGATACTTGATGAACTAACCTTAGAAAGAAGAAGATGATAATAAGGAACCTCTTGTCCTCGTGGTACTTGTCCTTGTGGTACATTTGATATATGGAAGTAGAATATTTTAGTTGTTTGATCATTTGTCAATGGTGTATTACCATGAAGTTCTGATTTTGAATCATAGCTCAGTCATGCTGTGTTAAAACTACAGGGAAAGACTTACTGATGTCCTTTTGGCTGTGTGAGATAGCATTTGTGATTATTTCCTTAGTGTAGTAATGATGATGCCTTTGCTTCTGGGTTGTTAAAAGTCATTACCATATTTACCGTGTGTATTCTGGACTTTTTAATCTACTTATTGTTTTGTTGGACTCGTTAACACCCTAGCCAGGGGTGGGGCGGGGGCACGAGGGGCGCGCGGGGCCGGGTCGGGGCCGGGTGTAAAGCGTAAATAATAAATATAATAATAAATAATAAAATGTGAAATATAAATTTTGTTACAAAGTCATTGCATCTATTGATTTTGACACAACAATTTGTTACAAATCTGTCAAGATACTTTGTCACAATTTTGTCGTAAAAATAGCGCACAAAATTGTAGGGATAAATGTCACATTTTTATTGCTAAATTTGATAGCAAAATTGTCACATGAATTCATCACATAATAATCACTAAAATCTTGTCACAATTTTATCGTAAACATTCGTCACAAATTCATATCAAATTTGTGAGCTATGGCTATCGCTATTTCATCAAAAATTTGGTTACAAAATTGTCGTTTTTTTGTCACACATTTGTCGCTATTTTATGAAGCAACTTTGACACAACACTCCATTACAAACTTATCGGAAAATTTGTCACACATTCGTTGCAAAATATAATTTTGTCGCAGATTCATCAACAAAATTTTTGTCACAGCTATGCCACAAAGAATGACTTTCGTTGCAATTTTGTCACGAAACTTAGTGACAAGGTTAATTTCGACTCAAAAATTTGCAACGAGGTGTTCCGTGATTTTAAATAGGTTTCGTCACATTCGTCACAAACGAAGCGTTAGTGGCCGTAATTTGTGACTAAAACAAACAAATCACAAATCCGAGAAACTCTAGTAGTGAATAAAATGTGGCGCCATTTTTATGCCAACTGGGATAATAGAAAATATCTTTTCTATATTACATATTATTTACCAAATAAATAATATTCGCATATTCATTAAATAGACCAACTATTTAATTTATTCTTGAGGTTCCATAAAAGAAGAAAACACTCGCGTGTTAGGAGCCAACCCGGGGACCATGGACCTATAACCAGTAGCTACAATAAATTGAATAAAATATTAATCGAACAGAATATATCTACTCAACTTATTAATTTCGGAATACGCCACCATAAATCCGAAATTGAACTCTATCGATTATTGATATAACTTATTCTCAGAAAGTCGAGTCAATAAGTGTCCATTGATATAATCATTACATACAGACTAACCCTCCATAGACTATCCGTAACGAAGCGGGATTATTTCCGTAAACCTTCTTCATCACATCTTATCCTTATTTACCAATAACCCACTAGTGATTAATTAGTTCATAACCAATATGAACTCGACCGATCGATTAGTTTCTAGGATCAACAAATAAGGGGATTGTCTTTCTACTTCTCACAGGAATGAATGGATTCCATATCTGTGAGACACACACTCTTCACTCATTCCAGAATAGTGCCAACGTGAATGTGATTCGGACCGCGCTTCTTAGCAATCCTTAACGAACACATCAAACCCTATCTTGAAACAAGCAGGCATCTGCAATCAATTCAAGATTAAGGTTAATCCATATATGATCATCTTGTGGTTTAATAAGATTTCTCATTCACGGAATTATATGAGAAATGCACATTAAATCGGTCCAGTCCTATATGACTACATCATATATAAATGCCCCACTTAGATAACCAATATCGACGGTCCGGATAAGACGGTCACACCATAAAGTGTTCTGGCCGCATTATTGGTGGTTTAATCAATAGACATCATACTTTGATTAAGTTCACCACGGACTAATAGTTCAAATGTATCACCATAAACGTAACCCTCACGTGTGACACACACTAAGTTATATGGCTACATATGATACAACTTGAGGTTTTCAGTAGTGTATTTCTTATAAGAACAAAGCAAATAATAAGATGAGAATAAACCTGTCATTTATTATTTATAAAAACAATTACATAAATTATCTTTCGGGCACCACTCACAACAGTGAATACATAAATCACATAGCTTGTGAGGGTTTGAACCTGTTAGGATATTCTTCCTCTGATTCGGCATTAGATTGTGCTTTTCCTCATGTTATGTCTTGAATTGTTGCCTTTCTTGTGAAAATGCTTGTCTTTGTCCCAGAGTCTGAACCATTAGCCTAGAAATTCCATGTATCAAATCTTGTTTTTCTGGAAACTAGGATTGCATTTTGTCTTTTTATCTTCCCTTGTATGAATTTAGGGTTTTGGCCATGTATTTTTTTTGGAAATTCGGAGGGGCAAGGTGTCGAGATATGCGGACAAGCTTGTCTCGGCCGAGTCTAGGTGATTTAATAGTCCGCCTCGTGATCAAACTTTTCTAGATGTCCAATTTTACCGGTAGTGTACCGGGTCAATTGTAGTCTAGTCTAGTGGTCAATGTCGTATCCACAAGGATTGTGAGGTTGAACACCAAAAAGATATTATTATCTTGATCTAAGTCTCAAATTAACAAAAAAGTAAATATATCTAAGAATCTAATACTACAAAGGGTGGTAAAATAATAAAAATCCTATCCAAGACAATGCAATGATCAAGTAAATCTCTACTAGTGTCATGGGAATGAACTACCTCCCAACCTTCTAATGATGTTCAAGTGTGTGTTATCGGTGCACTCCTAAACTAGCAATTCCCCCTCATACGAGTGTATGAAATTGCTCTATGCCTCCTCCATGGTCTAAGAAACCTAGACCTAATGATTCAAAATGATTAAGTTCTTGGGTACAATGAATGAACAATAACCCCTGGATAAGAAATCGAATTCCAATTAAGGTCAATTTTACCTTCCGGTTTTCCTAAACCTTCTCCCACACCAAGCATCTCCTTTCGTTCTCAACTAAGTGTGTGTGTGTGTGTGTGTGTGTGCTAGTGCTAGGTGATCAATCCAACACCAACAAGCAATAAATTGCAAGTAGGAAAAGATAACAACAACACATGAAGCTATGAAATACAAAGTAACATTCCAAATCAACTAATAGAGATTAAACTATCACAAACACATAATCTTGGCTAATGTAGAACTAGCCACTCATGGATATGGATTCCATCATGTCAAAGCTAGAATTAATATAAATGAGAACAATTAAATCAAGGTAAAGGCTAAGAATTTACCACTAGAAGCTATAAACTTGTAGAAGGAAACTTCATTCAACATCAAGAAACTTCAATGGAGTTTGAACATCAAAAGTGATAACTTGCTCCAACAAAAGTAGTCTAAAGATCAAACCAAGAATTCTTAGTGTTTACAATGATGATTAAAAGCTAAATATTGATGGATTTTGGCTAGGAGAGCCTTTGGGTGAAGTTGCCTTCAAGAGATCCAAGAGAGGGGAATGGAAGAAGATGATGAATAATAGATCTAAAAAGAGGTTTATATGCTGAAAATATTCTTTCTGCAATGTTTAGCGCATGCCATTCTAGATTTGTACATGCCAATTATCAAGAAAAACTCTCTGTATAGCTACAGTGACGTTTGGCGTATGCCACTATAAGTTGGCGTACGCTAACCTTTCACAGTACTTCAGTAAAATTACCATAACTTGAGTTGTAGATCTCCGATTGATATGATTCAAGCTGCATTGGAACACCTGTTTCCATATCTACAACTCTCATCAAGAAGTTCGCTCCATAAAATGCCTCTAAGTTGGGTCAAATGCCCGTTGAACATGTGTTACGGTAGAAATACAAATGACAAATGATCCGTTTGAATTCGATAGCTTCCGGCATACTCTTCTAGACCTTTAAAGACGTGTTTATCATCAACACGTGGTGTCATTCAGGGTCTTGGTTAACCTATAATCCTGCAATAAATCACCAAAATACCAAGCGTAAACTCGACACGACGCTTCGATTACTAAAACCGGTACAAAACCTATCAAAACACGATATTGCATATAATAATTACTATCTATACATTTGGGTGAAAATAAGAAAATAATGACTCGAATTGATACGATAACATCAATAAATGCATGAGAAATGGGGATAAAACATCATGAAATGTATCATCTAGTTGACTTCTATCACCTCGCCCTTTTGCTTTTTTAGGATGTCACATGAACGAACTACTAGCGAGGGGAATAACCTTGAGGCCATATAGTACGGGCCCGATGAAATATATGCCGGTGGATATGAAGATGACGTGGTCGAGCAAGACGTGGGTGAGCGGTCAGAAACGATGGATGTTGTTGAGCAGACCGGAGGTGAACAAACTAAGGCCGGAGGTGTGGAACTCGATGAGCAGGTGATAACGCCCTAAATGGTACCAATGATTATACCCTTATTCACCCCAAATTCTGCTCAAGAGATGATAGATAGGCTCGTTATTGTATGGAATATGTGTTAAATGCTATGTGCATGTTTCCAGGATCGTAATTCTGCATCTATGTTATTTTCCCGAGGTTTTGGTACTGTTTTGTCTCATTTTGTATGTTTTATAGGATGTACCGAATCTGGAGCATTGGAGAATGGATCTGGACCAGAAAGAGTATATTGGGCCGAGTAATTAAATTCGAAGAAGAAGTCTGCGGAAGAAAAAGAGAAAAAGTTAGCCCGGTTTACTGAGGGCTAGGGCCGGTAAACCGAGGACTTGTTGGACACGAAATTGATTCTGCCGCTTTTACTAGGTAGGTTAGGGTTTTAGAGAGTTATAAGTCGGTCATTGTATCTATATAAGGCCGCAGTTACAGTTTATTGTATAAGTTTGATAAGTCATAATAAGCATATATATTATTATTAACAAATCTCTTCATTACATTACAATTTGATGAAATAAAGTTATTCCAAGATTTTGAGGAGTTATTTCTGGTTTTCTCCCTTTCTCTACCATATCTAGCTTGAGTAGATCAAGCTAGTTCACCATTGTTGAAGGTATGAGGCTTTGAACGTTCCTTTTTACTTTTTGCTTCCAAATTTTTTTTTTTACTTTAAAACCCATTGAAAATTACTTAGACCATAGTCATTCAGCAACCCTAAACTTTACCCTTCCATTCCTGCGGCTGCCAATTTCAATTCAGATTTCAGAATCAGGATTACTTCTTCACCAAAGTTCTCAATTCTTTCTCTCCAATCATCAGGTAAAGATTTTATTTGTTTCTTTCTATTTATTATGAATCATTTGATTTTTCTTCTTCCATAGCTGTCCTGTTTCACACATCTTCCTCTGTTTTACAAAATTTTAATGGATATATAACGCCGCAGTAAGATAATGTTAATTAGAGGGAAAGAAGAAAACTTGTGATAAGCAATGAGTAAAATTTGGAGAATGAAGTATTGAAGCTTGGCCATATTTGAATTCATTAAAAAAAACCAAAAGAAGGAGTATATTCAAGATTCTCGTAGCTAGTAAATTTATCTTGTTAATATTTTGGAACTCCAATTCAAAGAAAATTAATGGCAAACTTGTTGTAGTGAATCTTGTTTAATTTGCTTTACCATGTCTTTTTCTTTTTAGGAAAGCTTTACCATGTCATTATTTATACTTTTACAGCAACATGTTTTTTATTTCTATTTTTACTACACTACTGGAGCTTTGATTGGGAAATCGATACTTACTACAGACATGGACACTTCTAAAGGGGGTTTTCAAAACCCAGCTGATACATCAAAAGAGGGTTCTCAAGGCCCACATGAACATCAAACTCCTCCTCCCAACACCATTGATGTAGGAGAAGATAAATGAGAAGATGTAGGAGAAGACGACGATGAAGGCGACGAAACAACAATTCAAAGGAAAAAAAGAGCAAAAACATCTGATGTTTGGAAAGAGTTTAAGATTGTTGAGACTAAAAACGGTGAATTTGGGGAGTGCCTTCATTGCAAGGTACAATATAAATTGAATACCTCTCGCACCACAACAAATCTAAATAGGCATCTGCAAGAGTGCATTCCAAAGTTGCTTGCTGATAAGAAAGCTAAACAAGAATAACAACAAATGATTGCTTTTTCACTAGTTGACGCTAATTCTTTGTTTGAACCTGCTTTGCATAATGGTCAATTTGACATGGCAAAAATGAGAGAAGGCGCAACACATTGGATTACTATGCATGAGCACCTTTTCACTATAGTGGAAGAAGAAGGCTTCAATATAATGCAAAGGCGTGGAATGCCTGAGTGGCAACGGATATCAAGGGTTGATTCCAAAAATGATTGTGTTAAAGTGTTTGAGATTGAAAAGAAGAAATTGAAGAATTTGTTGAAGTCTGTTAACAAAATAAGTTTGAGAACGGATTTGTGGAAGTCAAAAGTTCAGAAAATTGAGTATGTGGTCATCACGGGGCATTGGATAGATACAAATTGGAGATTGCAAAAACGTGTACTCAACTTTGTGCATCTTCCTCCTCCTCATCGCGGCCTTGAGATATCAGATTCTCTTTTTAAGTGTTGTAAAGAATGGGGAATAGAAAGCAAAATTTTTACAATCTCAGTTGATAATGCTTCGAACAATGATGTTGCCATAAGATACATGAAGGACTCATTTTCCAGGAATAAGTTGTTGTTGGGTGGCGGAAAATTGTTTCATGTCCGTTGTTGTGCTCATATCTTGAATATTATGGTTCAAGGCGGAACTGATCAAATAGAAGGAATCATTGAAAATGTTCGGGCGAGTATGGAATATATGAATCGTAGTGAAGCAAGGTTGATGATGTTTGCGGAGATTAAGCAGCAATTGAAATTGCCTGGGAATAAATTAATTCGTGATTCCAAGACTAGATGGAATTCCACCTATGATATGTTGAGTTGTGCTTTAAAATTCAGAGAGGTTTTTCTCAGATTTGCTGATTGAGAACCAAGTTATGATTGTTGTCCAACTGAAGAGGATTGGGGAAAAATTGAAAATGTATGCTTTGTTTTGTAGCCTTTTTGTACTCAGAACTCATATAATTTAGGAGTGATTATCCTACAACTAATTTGTTTTGGAATGAGGTTTGCAAAATCAAGGAGTTGTTGGACAACCATGCATTTAGTCCTTATTTATTCATAAGGGATATGGTGGTAAAAATGAAAAAAAAAAGGAGACAAATATTGGCGTGAGTGTAATATGTTGATGCAAGGACGGAGCCAGGAATATTTTTTCGGATGGGCTAATAGATTATCTCAATATAATCGGGTGGGCTGAGTTACGATGACTTAATATATTATACGGAATTATATAGAAAATTTAGTATACAGTTTTTTTGTTTAAGGTGGGCTTAGCCCCCCTATGATTAAGCTTTGCCTCCGTCCTTGTGTTGATGGCTATAGTTGCTATTCTTGATCCAAGGTGTAAGTTGCTAGCCGTGAGATTCGCTCTTGAAAATTATATCCACCGGAAGGAGATGGTTCGAGAGAATAAGAAAGTGAAAGAAAATATGGTAAAAGTGAGAGCATTGTTATATGATATTTATGATGAATATGTCAATACGTGCGGAATTGAACATGCTATGAATGCTGCAACAACTTGTGTTTCTACATCAAAAGATGATACAACAAAACATGTGTGAGCTGAGTTTAATGATTATGTGAGAATGATGGAAACTGCATGTGACCCGCAAAATCGGATCTAGACATTTATTTAGAAGAGGGTTGCTATGTAGGCAATGATTTTGATAATCTTGATGCATTAGAGTGGTGGAAGGTAAATCATTTGAAGTACAAAGTACTTTCTAAGATGGCATGTGACATATTGGCTATTCTATTACAATCGTAAGCAGGAGGCTACATTTAGCGCTTGACACGCGAGTGATAGATCCGTATCGTGCATCATTATCTCCTAAAACCGTGCAAGTATTATTGTGTGATGGTGATTGGTGCCGTCACCTCCATGGAGTGAAGAAGAAAATCAAAGTAATATGTGTAACTTTTTCCATATTTCATACATGCAATTTTTTTCATTTGATTAGAAGAAAAACAAAGTAATATGTCTTGCTTACTATTGTAATTTTTTGTCTTTTTCAGAAACAGGACATGCCAAAGGAGATCTTGCTTCCCATCCCAAAATAAAATTCTAGACTATTCAGCTTGGGGTAAGTTGGTGGTTTAATTATGTCTTTTACCATGTATTTTTTCTTTTCATTTGCACACTACATATAGTGGTTGCCAAATGCCCCAACCGACCCCCCTTAACCGGAACCGCCGGTTTTGGTATTTTCCGGTTTGGGCCGGTTGACAAACCGCCGGTTGACGGTTGAAAACCGCCGGTTCCCGGTTGGTGCCGGTTCACAGTTTTGCCGGTTTGCTCCCGGTTCCGGTCACGGTTCAGATCACGGTTCAGGCCACGGTTTTAAAATTTCATAATTTTTTTTAAAAACTTTTTCATGTAATACTTATTATTTTCACTACAATAACAATTATTATTCTTTTTACTATAATTACTAAAACGATTGTAATATAATATGATTTTTTTTTATAAATAGTTTTCTATTCGGTTTTAAATATAATAGTAATATTGTGTTATTTTATTTATATATAAAATATGTTATTTTTAAAAATTATGTTATTTTTTCAACGCTTCTACCGAAAATTCGGTTGCCTACGTATCTTTTATATGTAATCGTGTCGGAGGTACGATACATATAAAAAAATCAAAGCGAACGTAGTTCTTATTGTTTTTTTTTTTAGTTTTTTATAGTTTGTTTGATATGTTATTATATTATTTTATTATTGTTGTTTTATTTTCTATTATAGTTTTATTTTATAAGTTTTTTTAGTCGGTTTTAAGTATACATTGATTAAATATATTGTTTAATTAAATATTACTTGATATATAATGTTTTTTTTAATGTAAATTGTGTTATTTTTTCATCGCTTGTACCGAAAATTCGGTTGCCTACGAATCTTTTATATGTAATCGTGTCGGAGGCACGATACATATAAAAAAATCAAAGCGAAAATAGTTCTTATTGTTTTTTATTTTATTTTATAGTCTTTTATAGTTTGTTTGATATGTTAGTATATTTTTTTATATAATGTTGTATAGTGTTGTTTTTTATATAGTGTTGTTTTTTTATATTGTGTTGTATAGTGTTGTTTTTATATATAGTTTTTGTTTTTTATATAGTGTTTATATAGTGTTGTTTTTATAGTGTTTATATAGTGTTTTTTTTAATAGTGTTTTTAGTGTTGTTGTTAAGGGTGATTTTATACGTTTTATAAGGATATATTTTATGTCAATTTTCCCCATATGTGGATGTTTTTCATAGAAATCGAGCTTTATATTGAAGTATTGAGCAAATGATATTTTAAATGAGTTAATCGCAAAATAGGTTGGTTTTGGTGTTTTTAATTATGTTTTTATGATTATTTGGATGATATTACATTTTGCGATGTTTCTATGTGTTATAGATACATGTTCGAGGCTCAAAAGATGATCACAAGTTGATTAAGTTCGAGCTAATTGATGATAAAAGAGATAATGAGGGAATGGGATTGTGATAAAAGCGATAAAGATCAAGAAATCAAAATTCGATCACATTGAACGAACGTCCAAGCCCCGTCCGTCTGGACGGGCGTCTGCTGAAGTGAACGAGCGTCCGTTTTAGGAAAGTTGATTCGAAGAGTTTGGGCGCTGGAGTGAGTGTAGCGCCGGCGGGGGCGCCTGGTCGCGACTCGGCCCGATTCGAGTTTACATTGAAGAGTGGGCGGGCGTTCAACCCAAGAACGGGCGCCCGATGAGCGACTTTCTTTGAACCGACTTGAAAATCTATATATAAGCGGCGCTTTCTCCACAATTAGAACACATTACTAAAACCCTAAACCTAGGGGCGGCTCAGCTGCGTTTTACTTTAGTTTCCATCCAGTTTTATGCTTTTAATCTCTGATAAACACCTTCAAATTTATGTACTTTTCTCAAGCTTTTCGAGTTGATCAAGTGATGTTGAGAGGCTAAAGCCTTATCAAACGAGCATTGTGAAGCCGTCCGACACGTTTTGATTCCGTTTCTACGATTATATTGTGAGTTTTATCTAAAGTTGTTTCCTTTATCATTGTTTATATTGTTTAATTGCAATTGTATCGAAAGACTTGCATGTTATGATTGTTTTGTGTTGATGAAAATCTCTCTAAACCTTAGATCATCATGATAAGGAATAGTTGTTTAATCTACCATAACGAGAGTTAATAGGTTAAATTGCTAGGTTAAAATTCACACCTTTGATTAGTAAAATCGTTAATCTTAGATCGAAAGATATAAATTAATAGGTGAATTACCTAAGAAATTAGGGTTCATGTTTTAGATAAGGTGAAACCACAACTTGGTTAGAAAACGCAATATAATCGAGATAGGAATTGATGCTTGTTAGGCTAGGTGGATCAATCGCTTCGTTTGTTCGTTAAAATCTGAATTTAATCCCGTGAAACTTGAATTGCCTAGTTTAGTTACTTTTATTTCATAATTAGTTTAAGTTTAATAGTTCGCAACCCGTATCCTTCCGGCTTTAGATCATATCTTACGTCGGCTTTTACGTTTTAGTTAAGTTTGTTTTCGCCGTTTAGTTTTATCCATTTGTTTAGTTTAGTAATCGTGACATAGGTTAGTTAGTTAAACAAAAACTAAGGTTAGCAATCGCCGCCTCCCGTAAGATCGACCGGTATCAACCTCTTTTACTACGATCCTTGCACTTTGAGGTATATCGGATTATAAATTTATTACTTGTTTGTTTTGTTAATAAAATCCGTGACAAGTTTTTGGCGCCGTTGCCGGGAACCGGACGGTTGTCTAGTTTTTTTTTTCTGTTTTTAATTTTATTTCTTGTTTTTAATTGTTTTAGGTAGTTTTTAATTAGGTAATTAGGGTTTTTAGTTAGGGTTTAAGGCCTTCTTTTGTTCTCTTGTGATTAGATTTTCTTTCTTTCGGTTTTTTTCTATCTATCTCTGTTTTTTCTCTGCTTTTCCTTAACCCTGTTCTTTTCGCAAATTTTCCTTACGTTCTAGTTTTCCCGCTACCAAGCGGGCGTCTAGGATCTTGGGCGCCCGTCCCGGCTGGAAAATTTTCAAACCCGATAGCGCTTTTCATTCACTAGACGAACGGCGTCCATAAAATTTGGGCGCCCGTTCAAGTTTCTGAAGATCGAGACGGCGTTTGGGCATCCGAACGCCCGTCGATCAAAAGTCGGGCGTGACGCCCGTCCAAACCATTGGACACCCGTCTGTTTCATCTTTTCCTTAATAATCTGTTTATTTTCCTTCCTTCCTTTCTTTCTCTTCTTAGGCTTTAATTTTTTTAGTTTAGGTTTTAAATTCTTAGTCTTTAGGTTTCAACCACTTTTTTTTGGTCCGGTTTATGCAAACTCGGAGTCAAAAGGGACCGTTACTATACACCCCTGACCCCGAGCGAACCGTAGTCCGGCCAAACAGGCGGATTTTCCGTTCTACGGTTCGGGAAGGAAGAGCCGAGCAAGATCTTGAGGAGCAACTAGCCAAGGAAATCACTGAGTTTGTAATAATGGCCGCTAATAATAGACGTATGTTGGCAGACTACGCCATGCCAGGCGAAGTCAAAGTCAACCCGGCTATTGTTATTCCAAACCATAACCGCACAAACCTTCGAGCTAAAGCAGGACTCATTCAAATGATGCGGCATGCATCTATTTTCCATGGTTATCGGTCGAGAAATCCCCATACTCACTTACATACGTTCTTAGAGATATGCGGTACTACACGCATCCAAGGAGTAAGTGAGGATGCTATCAAACTGAAACTTTTTCCATTTTCTCTAAAGGGAGAGGCTAAAGAGTGGTACACCTCTCTTCCCTCTGAATCTATCACCACCTGGTCGGAACTTGAAAAGGAATTTCTGAGTCAATACTTTCCACCTTCAAAAATAGCCCAGTGTTAAAATGAAATATTCACTTTCTATCAGAAAGAGAATGAATCTTTTTTCGAGTGTTGGAAAAGATTCAAGTCCCTTCTGAGAAAGTGTCCCCACCATGGCTTGCCACTGGAGAGGCAAGTCAACACTTTCTTTAGCGGATTGACCGAGCTTACAAAAGGCATGGTCAATAGTTCATCTGGTGGGGCATTTTTTAAGAAAACACCTGAAGAGGGATGGGCATTGTTCGAGGACATTGCTAAATATAACTATGCTTCATCTTATCAAGCTATTCAAGCACCTCATCTCCTAAGGTTGAGGAAGTAAATATGCAAAGTTTGATCGCCATGCTGCAGACGGATGGCAACTACTCAAGTTTCAAATCAGATTAATCAAACTTCTTCTTTCCACGAACCCTCGGGTTACATCTTTGCTAAAATCGTTGTCGACCGGCCATATGAATGGCGGTGTCAATTAATCCCCGCACCTTATCAAGTGAATGCCGTTCATGATTATGGACGGTACAATCAAGTCACATGTCGAAATTGTGACGGTGTGGGGCATACATCTAGATTCTGTCCTATGAACGGACGAAATCTTTGAAATAAATGCATTCTACGGCCGAAACAATCAAAGGTTCAATCAGTTTTCTGGCCAGAATAATTTCCAAAACCAAGGGTTTAATCCATCTTCAAGTTTTAATCCTAATTCGAATTTTAATTCGAATCAAAATTTCAATAGAAACCCTGGTTTTCCTCAGAACCAGAATTCCACTTTTTCAAACTCTAACGAAAGGTTCAATCAGAATTGGCCCGCCAATTCCAATCCTGCAGTCCAAAGTCGGCCCGACCATTTATTCTCCAAATTTCCAAAACTCTCAGGGCCCCTCCCAATCTTACAATCTTGAAGCTAAATTGGAGGAGCAGAGTAGATCAATGAAAAATCTTGAGAGGCAAATTGGGCAGCTGGCTGAGCAGTTAGCTTCTAGACCCCCAGGGCAGCTGCCCAGTTTCACCGAGAGGAATCCAAAGGGTTGTCAAGTTGCTCAAGCCGACTTAAACAAAGGCCAATGTACTGACCTCGTGCCATCAATTCCATACGGTAAAGAAGAGGCCAGTGCAATGAACCTAAGAAGTGGTACTCAAGTTAGTGGTCCTTCCCACCAGGGAAACCACTAGCCCCTCCTGCCATTGATAAGGCAGGAGGGGAAGCTGAGCACCTACACTCCCCTCTACTGCAAGAGAAGACTCAGGTGGCTGATCCCCTGAGAGGTGAAAAAGCTGGAAGTCCTCAGGTGGCTGATCCCCTGATGGATGAAGAAACAAGTGGAAGTCAGGAGGCTAATCCCCTGACTAATAAAAAAATTGGAAAAGCTGTTCGATGGAAGGATCTGGAAGACAAAGCTGTCAATGCATCCAGAAAGAAAGTCTTCTCTGAGAATGATCTGAAAAAGCTTCCATTTCCACCACAAAAGAGCAACATTCCCTTAAGTGAAGATAAGAAATATGAAAAGGTGCTGAATCTTTTGAAAAATACTCAGGTAAATCTTCCATTCTCAGATGTCTTGGTTGAGATGCCTAAGTATACGAAATTTATCACGGATGTTGTCTCTTCAAAAAGAAAGTTGTCAGACATGGAAAGGCTGATTGGTGAGGATTGTTCAATGATCAATTATGGAAACTTACCAACCAAGAGAGGTGACCCTGGAAAGTTCGTGCTTACAGTGTTAATGGGAGGCCTGGTCTTCCCTAACTCTTTGTGTGACCTGGGTGCATCTATAAGCCTCATGCCATTGTCTCGTGCAAGCGGTGAGGTTTAATTGATCTTCTAGAACCCACTACCATGAATTTGCAATTCACTGATAGATCTTCTAAGAAAGCAGCGGGAATCTTAAAAGACGTACTAGTTCAAATTGACAAATTTACCTTTCATGTCGACTGGTACGTCCTGGACATTGAAAAGGATGGAAATGTTCCCCTGATACTTGGAAGACCCTTTTCGTCTCATACTAGAGCCCTCATTGACTACGATGGCGGCGGTGACGATCCGTGTTGGTGATCAAGAGGTAAGCTATAATGTTTCCCAATCCATTCAAGTACCTCCGGTCCCCGACCGGTTTTTCCATTGAGGATACGTCGGATGACATCGATGATTTAATGGAAAAGAAAGTCATGGTTTGTTTGCAACAGAGAGTATGAGCGGTTGATAATTTGAATAATCATGGTGTGGTAAGTCTAGAGGAGTTAGAAGCTGATATTGAGGATGAGTTATTGAAAGGAGAAGCTTTGGCAGTGGGACCACGTGATATTGAGTTGAAAAGTGGAGATCTCAAATCGAGTTTAGAAGACCCCCCCTGCAGATTTTGTGTTGAAGCCGTTGCCTAAACATCTTAAGTATGTGTTTTTAAGAGAAGGTGACAAGCTTCCATTGATTATATCTGCCAAGCTGTCTCGCTTGGAGGAGATGAAATTAATCAACGTCTTGAAGAAAAATGAAAAAGCTTTTGGCTGGCAAGTAGGAGATATCAGAGGGATATCTCCGGACATCTGTATGCATAAGATCAAGACTAATGAGGGTGCAAAATGTGTTAGACAGCCCTAGAGGAGGCTCAACCCTCATATGCAAGAGGTGGTTAAGAAGGAGATCATCAAACTTCTGGACATGGGAATTATTTATGCCATCGCGGATAGTGAATGGGTTTCCCCGACTCAAGTAGTTCCCAAGAAAGGTGGAATTACGATTGAGAAGAATGAGAAGGGAGAGGAAATAGCACTGAGACTTGTTCTGGTTCTGATGCTCGCATCGATTATAGAAAGCTCAATGAGGTAACAATGAAAGATCACTTTCCCCTTCCATTCATTGACCAGATGCTTGAGCGTCTGGCGGGACACGCATTCTACTATTTCCTGGATGGATATTCAGGATACTTCCAGATACCCATTGATCCAGCTGACCAAGAAAAGACCACTTTCACCTGCCCTTATGGTACATTCGCTTACCGGCGAATGCCATTTGGTCTCTGCAATGCCCCAGCTACATTTCAACGATGTATGCTGGCTATTTTTGACGGGCTCGTAGAAAAGTGTATGAAGATCTTTATGGATGATTTTTCGGTTTTTGGTCAGTCTTTTGATGATTGCCTTGACAATCTTGATCACGTGTTATCCAGATGCGTGGAAAAGAACTTAGTACTCAATTGGGAAAAATGCCATTTCATGGTTGATGAGGGAATAGTTCTTGGCCACAAAATCTCCGCCAAAGGTATAGAAGTTGACAGGGCGAAAGTAGAAGCTATCGAGAAGATGAGCTATCCTAAGAATGTGCGTGAAGTGAGAGGCTTTCTTGGACATGTCGGCTTCTACAAAATATTCATTCTAGACTTCTCCAAGATAGCCAAGCCCCTGTCTACTTTACTAAAGGAAGACGTTGAGTTCAATTTTGATGAGAGCTGGAAGCAAGCGTTTGAGGAGCTTAAGGATCATTTAATCTCTGCTCCAATTCTTATATCGCCTGACTGGAATCTGCCTTTTGAGCTTATGTGCGACGCATCAAACTATGCAGTTGGTGCTGTTCTAGGACAAAGAATCAAAGGTAAATTCCAGCCAATCTATTACGCCAGTCACACATTGAATCCTTCTCAAGTTAACTATACTACTACCGAAAAGGAATTATTGGCCGTAGTCTTTGCTATGGACAAGTTTCGTAGTTACTTGTTAGGAGCTCAAGTGATCGTGTGGATTGATCACGCTGCTTTGCGATATTTGATGACTAAGAAAGAGGCTAAACCGCGCCTACTACGTTGGATACTGACCCTACAAGAGTTTGACGTTCAAATTAAAGACAAAAAGGGCAGTGAAAACGTAGTGGCTGATCACGTTTCAAGGATGTTAAGTGAGGAAAAGGATTATCCAGATGATATAGATCTTTACTTTCCTCTAGAGAATATCATGTTGATAGACGGTTGTCCTCCTGATGTTCCATGGTATTCTTCCATTGTCAATTACCTTCATGCCTGATATCTCGATCTAGAATTGTCCTATCAGGAGAGGAAAAAGTTCTTCTCTGATTTGAAATCTTTCGTTTGGGATGAACCTTATCTTTTTAAGATCTGTAAAGATGGTTTGCTTAGAAGATGTGTTCCTGAGTCTGAGCAGCGTGATATTATTGAGCAGTGCCACAGTGGACCCACTGGCGGTCACTTTGGACCATGGAAAACCGTTGCTAAGATCTTCCAATCCGGTTTCTATTGGCCCACGATCTTTAGAGATCTGAAAGCTTTCAGTAAAGCTTGTGATAGGTGCGAGAGAACCAAGATACTCGACAAGGCATTTTGACATGCCTTTGAAACCCATCCTAGAATCACGAAGTCTTTGATGTATAAGGTATCGATTTTATGGGACCATTCCCATCATCTTGTGGTAACAAATACATCTTAGTCTGCATGGATTATGTGTCTAATGGGTGGAGGCTCAAGCCACTCCTCACAATGATCATAAGACGGTCATGAAATTTCTTAAGAAAAACATCTTCATGAGGTTTGGATGTCCACGTGCCTTGATCAGTGATGAAGGGACGCACTTCTGCAACCGACCCTTAGAAAAAGTGCTCGAAAAGTATGGTGTTCGTCATAAGGCGGCACACCATATCATCCGATGACTAGTGGTCGGGTTGAGCGGAGCAACCAAAGCATTAAGAAAATCTGGAAAAGGCGGTCAACAGTCATAGAAAAGACTGGAGTTTGAAGTTGGATGATGTACTATGGGCATACAGAACTGCCTATAAGACTCCTATAGGTACATCACTCTACCAAATGGTCTATGGTAAGCCATGTCATCTGCCAGTCGAGTTAGAGCATAGAGCTTACTGGGCTACAAAGTTTCTGAACTTTGATTCCCAATCTTGTGGTAAGCACCGACTGCAGCAGTTGCATGAGTTGGATGAATTCAGACTCCAGGCTTACGAGAGTGCCAGGATTAGTAAAGATAAGATGAAACTCCTCCATGACGCCAAAATTAAGAAAAGAGAATTCCAAGTCGGGAACAAGTTCTTATACAATTCCAGGTTACATCTGTTTCTGGAAAGTTGAGGACGCAATGGTCCGGTCCTTTGAAATTCTCCAAATTATCCCTGGAGGCGTTCTAGAACTACGAGGTTATGGTGACCAACCGTTTCGAGTAAATGATCAAAGGTGTAAGCACTATATAGGTGAGCCTAAGGAGAAGCCTTTGATTGTCTGTTTCCTCGATATCCTCGGGTGTGGTGCTACAAAAAGTCGAAGAATTCGATGAGTTTTCACCCGACCTATTTTCAGAGGATGGCGGTAGTGGTCAATCTGAAGAAGTTCTAGCTGGTAGTTGGGATATGGAAGAGTTTGAGAGGGAGTGTCAACTGAAACGTCATCTGAAGACTCGAGGAAGAAGAAGTCAACCATGGGGAAGCTTAAGCGTGTTTGGAGAGTCACAAAGATTTGACCCCATGTGTTCGGTCTTTGTTCTGCGACCGAACTACCGACCCAAGTCTAGGCGAGGTAGTGGCGGAGAAAAAAAGTTAAATGGCTTTGATCCAGTGAGCTTTAAATGATGTTGAGCTAACGACATTAACCAAAAGCGCCACTAGGGGGCAACCTAGATATCGTCTTTTAGTTGTTTCGGTTTTATGCTTTTGTAGTTTTAGTATTTAAGTTTAGTTTACTAAGTTCTAGCCTTATTAAGTTTTTGTTTTATCTGTCGATTAGTTGTGCTTTCTAGAGATGGATTTCGGAGTTCTACCAGAGGAGTTACCTTTCCTTAGGAGGATCCCACTTCTGTCTGTATATGATGGACCGGGAGGGACTATCATTTTGCACGTAGATTTTGACATTAGTACCCGCATCAAGGCTGTCACCTTTGTTCTCGATTGTTCCCATTTGTTTGGGAGGTGGAGACTTTACTCTTGAGGAGTTACTGAGCGCGCTCTGGGGCGTCCATACACAATCTGAATGATCCGATCTTGTGATTTAGCGCTAGTCTTTGCAAGCCGAACATTTTCGAGGTGTTGATGTAGGTGGTGAGGATTGGGGTTTGCAAGATGAGTATGACTTCCCTCCGGCGATTGACATGCTCCGCCGTCTTATCCGAGTGGTGGATTGGTGAAATTTACGATGACTAGCGTTGTTAGGTTGTTTAAATCGAGCAAACGACGTAAATCAAAAAGCGCTTGGTGGGAGGCAACCCACACTGTTTTCTATTTGTTTTACTTATTTTCTAGTAATTTTATGTACTTCGTTGATTTTCATGTGTATTTTTGAAGTTTTATTTAAGTTTAATGGGACAATGCAAGTTTGGATTTACATCGTATGAAATTTTATAATTTTTGCACTTTTTCTTTTTTTTTTCTGTATTGGGCGCCCGTCCGTAAGTCCAGGCGCCCGTCCGCCATGACCAATTTTGGACGGCGTCCACTAAGCCTGGGCGCCCGTCGGATATATTCCCTCAATCTGTTTGTGTTGTGAGCGCTTGGGCGAAGCGTCTAATATCTTGGGCGCCCGTCCAATTTATCATTCTTCATTGGGCGCCCGTCCGGTTATGTGGAGCGCCCGTCCGAGACACATCTATATATACTCCTCCACGCATGAACAATCACTTTTTCAGATTTTCAAACTCGCAACCCGACTTTTGCCTCCTTTCAACCTAAATCCTTCGCTTTTACACCAAATTGGGCACTTTAAGTTCTTTGTAGGTCGCATTTGAGCCCTCTCTTCGATTTTCAAAGCCAAATTCCCAGCACACCATCTTTTGGAGAATCGGGACCCACTTGATCCGACTTTTTAAGGAAAAGTTCGATTTTGGGAGCCACATTGGTGTCGGTTGGGTGATTTTCATCTCAATCAACATCTACTCACCTTACTCGGTAAGTTAGTAACAACTTTTCTCGATTTTGTTCACGTTTTTCTGAGTTCGATCTTTGGGTCGGATCGTTCACTTGAATATCACCTTATTTGTTTTCTTTCTTTCGTTTTGTTTCTTGATTCTTGCTTTGGTTGGTCTTTGTGATGATGATGTGGATGATGAATGGGTTGGTTATTGATAATGGATGGTTGTGGTTTGTGGTTTGGTTGATTTGAAATCCCGATTTGGATGTTAAGCGGGTACCTTGTTTTGTTTTGGGATTGTTGTGGTTTAGTCTAGGATTGAATAATGGTTCATAGAGAAGCGGCGGTGAAGCGACATGGTAAGGAAGTGGCTAGGGAGGCCGGAAAGAAGCGCAAAGAGTTTGATCCTACCTTAGTTGATCCTAACCGGGGTGTTAGTATTCGAGAACAACCCATGAGCCACCCAAACTAGGGCTACCTTGAGGATGAGCCAACCTCGGAGTCCGAGGCGGACGATGATATTCCTTTGGTGAGGATGCACAGAGCTCGGAGGGGTGGTGAGTCGTCTAGGGTTGAGGAGGCTATGGATGCTCCTCGGGAAGAGGAACCGGTGGAAACTAGAGGCTGCACCACCTGGGAAGAAAGCCAAAACCGTTGCCCGATGCCGATGCCTCGTAGATTCGTGAACCACAAAGCCCTGGCAACGCTTATACTAAACACTACTTCTCGAGGACTATGTTGATTGAAGCGGGCTACGTTGGAGGCGAAGGTGGATCGGGTTTCGTCAAGTTGCTAAGAGACCGAAAATGGGATGCCTTGATGACGATCCCGACTACCCGGTCAATGGTTCCCTAGATCGAAAATTTACGCTAATTGTTCGAAACCGACTTGGAGGCGGGGTAGTTGTAGTTCGAGGGTGGAAGTTCCGTTTACGCGGAGGTGATTAATCGGAAATATAAATTGGCGATTTTGAGGGCGGGATTATAAGGAGGAGATTGTTCATGAGAGCGAGTTTGGGGCGGGACCGCTGGAGGAATTCACGGTTGAGAGTTTGCCCGGAGGTGGCTTGGGCGTTGAGGCGGGTGGAGACCGGAAAGAGTTAGTCACCACTACCTGACGGAAGATTGGAGAGTCCAGTGTAGGTTTATTCGAGTCGGTTGTTGCCTAAGAACAACTTGACACACTTCCATATTGGTGACCTAGGCATGCTATATGCGTTGAATTTTGGCCTAAACGTCAACGTGGGACATGCATTATACGATGAGGTGGCTATTAATCAAAAGATCTATACTCGTTGCCTGATTATCCCTCATTTGATTCACGCGATCTATGTCGGATGCCGGTGTGCCTGAGTATGGAGCGGATCATGGGCCGAAGAACCGAGAGGCCGATCTGAGAGAGAGAAGGTAAGCCTTGGGGGCCGGCTGAGTCGGGGGCACCACGGGAGCCTGGTTCGTCATCAGCACCGCCTCGAGCATCCTCACTCCCTACTATATCTCCCTCAGTTCGGATGCGGTTGCGTATGGGCGGCGATGTGCGGAATTGGTTGGAGGATATTCGAACTACACAAAACAACATGTTGACGATTACGCGTGTATCGGTGAGGGCGGCGGCCAGGGCGGCGAATCTTGAACCAAGCACCATGGATTATATCTATTACGATGCGGTTGAGCAAGCCACTGCAGAGATGTTTTGGAGGAATCTGAGTCCTCTTGGATGAGGAGCGGCTGATGTACCTCCGGTGATGATTACGGCTCGGTACAATCATGATTTTATTTGTCTATTTTTCGATTTTGATTTGTCCTAGATACTTTGATTCTATATTTTGCTACTTTTGATTACGTGGTTCGTTGTCTTTGTTCATTTAACTACTATTTATTATTTCCGATGGATCATGTAAGCCATAAGGCATCCGTACTTTCATTCCTACTTTGTTTCACCTGTGGATGTTTTTAATGTTTCATATTTTGATGCTACGCGGTTTTGCTATCTCTTTTCATTATGGTATACTTCCCGTTTTCCCGAGATGTTTCCGTGTTTGTCGAGTCGATGCGGTATAATTCTAAGCGGCGGTATAATTCTAGTGGTTTTGTCGAACTACATTGTAAGATTACGTTCTCGGTGTCACTATGTAGGCTCCGGCTGACCGACGATTAGTGTATCGGTTTAAATCATTAAGTCTTTTACCTTTCCTTTCGTTCTGCATAACATGAGGACATGTTGATCTTTAAGTGTGGGGAGGAATGATTTGATATGTATCTACACATTTGCTTAACTCGTTTGTTTTCAAAATTTTCCGACACTTTTGTTTTTGTTTTGTCCCGAGTAGGCAATTCAATTCAATGTTCGTTATTTTTATAGTCATCCAAGCTATATATCATATGTTTGATAAGTTAGTTGTTTCACCCAATATTATTTTTCACGAGCCATAGTAAACGCTGAGCTAATTGATAAAGTTATACCCTTTTGGATTAGTGAATTTTGACTCTCTTATAAGTCATGTGCTTAGTGCTACGTATATATCTTGAGATTTATGATAGTTTGTATTTAGATCCGAAGTTTGATATACTGTGAATATCTAAGGTTTGAATGTGATAAGTAACACGTAACTTATTGTCAAATGAAGAAGTTGAAAAATATAAGAATTGATTGGGTGTGTCGGAAGCTAGTCGATGATTTGAGTGAGGTAGGGTATACCACGTATGTCCTATACCACTATGATGACTAAAAGCTCACGACAGTCAGAAGAAGCTGCCTTATGATTTGAGTAAGGTAGGGTATATCACGAATATCCTATTCTGCTATGACAGGGCAATAGCTCATTCTGATGTGCGTTTAAAAAGTGAACTAGTTAAATCAACTAATGAATTGTTATGAATATAAGACTAAGTTATCGTCTATCTTATTCCCAGTATAAAGCTGAGCGAGATATCTTTGTAGGGATTATCCTCTGAGTATTTGAAAGGCCTAGATATATTCGATCATTCTTATCGGGATAATTACGTTTGTAGGGTACATCTTATGAGTATCATCTATTCTTTAGTCTACGAGGGGTATTAGCTAGTTTTGCTTTGAGTTTCTCAAGTTTGGATTTAGTGGAAGTTTTCTATGGCTTTGCACACACACAGTGGTGAACTTCTGACTTACTGAATATGTGTTATATTTGTCTGAGATGTCTGTTCTTTTTTCGAGCCTTGGTTTTCGTCTTGTTTTGCTCGGGACGAGCAAAAGCTAAGTGTGGGGAGTTGTTAAGGGTGATTTTATCGTTTTATAAGGATATATTTTATGTCAATTTTCCCCATATGTGGATGTTTTCATAGAAATCGAGCTTTATATTGAAGTATTGATCAAATGATATTTTAAATGAGTTAATCGCAAAAATAGGTTGGTTTTGGTGTTTTTAATTATGTTTTTATGATTATTTGGATGATATTACATTTTGCGATGTTTCTATGTGTTATAGATACATGTTCGAGGCTCAAAAGATGATCAAAAGTTGATTAAGTTCGAGCTAATTGATGATAAAAGAGATAATGAGGAATGGGATAGTGATAAAAGCGATAAAGATCAAGAAATCAAAATTCGATCACATTGAATGAGCGTCCAAGCCCCGTCCGTCTGGACGGGCGTCTGGCGAAGTGAGCAGCGTCCGTTTGAGAAAGTTGATTCGAGAGAGTTTGGGCCATTTGGAGTGGGCGTGGCGGGGCGGGCGTCTGGTCGTGACTCGGCCCGATTCGAAGTTTACATTGAAGAGTGGGCGGGCGTTCAACTTGATAACGGGCGTCCGATGGCCGACTTTGCTTTGAACCGACTTGAAAATCTATATATAGGCGGCGGTTTCTCCACAATTAGAACACATTACTAAAACCACAAACCTGGGGCGGCTCAAATGCGTTTTACTTTAGTTTTCATCCGGTTTTATGCTTTTAATCTCTAGATAAACACCTTCAAATTTATGTACTTTTCTCAAGCTTTTCGAGTTGATCAAGTGATGTTGAGAGGCTAAAGCCTTATCAAGCGAGCATTGTGAAGCCGTCCGACACGTTTTGATTCCGTTTCTGCGATTATATTGTGAGTTTTATCTAAAGTTGTTTCCTTTATCATTGTTTATATTGTTTAATTGCAATTGTATCGAAAGACTTGCATGTTATGATTGTTTTGTGTTGATGAAAATCTCTCTAAACCTTAGATCATCATGATAAGAAATAGTTGTTTAATCTACCATAACGAGAGTTAATAGGTTAATTGCTAGGTTAAAGTTCACACCTTTGATTAGTAAAATCGTTAATCTTAGATCGAAAGATATAGATTAATAGGTGAATTACCTAAGAAATTAGGGTTCATGTTTTAGATAAGGTGAAACCACAACTTGGTTAGAAAACGCAATATAATCGAGATAGGAATTGATGCTTGTTAGGCTAGGTGGATCAATCGCTCGTTTGTTCGTTAAAATCTGAATTTAATCCCATGAAACTTGAATTGCCTAGTTTAGTTACTTTTATTTCATAATTAGTTTAAGTTTAATAGTTCGCAACCCGTATCCTTCCTGGCTTTAGATCATATCTTCTGTCCAGTTTTACGTTTTAGTTAAGTTTGTTTTCAGTTTCGTTTAGTTTTATCCGCTGTTTAGTTTAGTAATCGTGACATAGGTTAGTTAGTTAAACAAAAACTAGGGTTAGCAATCGCCAGTTCCCCGTAAGATCGACCCGGTATCAACCTCTTTACTACGATCCTTGCACTTGAGGTATATCGGATTATAAATTTATTACTTGTTTGTTTTGTTAATAAAATCCGTGACAGTTGTATAGTGTTGTTTTTATATAGTTTTGTTTTTTTTATATAGTGTTGTATAGTGTTGTTTTTATAGTGTTTATATAGTGTTTTTATAGTGTTTTTAGTGTTGTTTTGTGTTGTTTTATATAGTTTTGTTTTGTTATATAGTGTTGTATAGTGTTGTTTTTATATATAGTGTTGTATTTTTATACTGTTTATATAGTGTTGTTTTTATAGTGTTTATATTGTGTTGTTTTATTATATAGTGTTGTATTGTGTTGTTTTTTAGTGTTTATATAGTGTTTATAGTGTTGTTTTTTATAGTGTTTATATTGTGTTGTTTTATTATATAGTGTTGTATAGTGTTGTTTTTTTTATAGTGTTTATTTTATATAGTGTTTATAGTGTTGTATAGTGTTGTATAGTGTTGTTTTTTTATAGTGTTTATATTGTGTTGTTTTATTATATAGTGTTGTATAGTGTTGTTTTTTTATAGTGTTTATATAGTGTTTTATTTTTATAGTGTTTATAGTGTTGTATAGTGTTGTTTTTTTGTATAGTGTTGTTCTTTTTATATAGTGTTGTATAGTAATAATTGTAACAAATATATAAATAAGATATAAATTGCGTACCTTTAATCGATGTCGGTATTTCGACCGCTTGCTCCTGCTCCTGAAGTTTCAGTGTCACCGCCTTTGAACTGTGACTCATCATCTTCTCACACAATGTCTTGCACCCTCTTCTCAGCTCGTACCCAATCTTGACAACACATTTGCTTCTCTAAATTGGTGGGATGAAGCGAACATCTTTTATTGTTAATCACATATCCTGCCATGCTGAAACATCGTTCAACAGTGACGGTCGAAACAAGGCAACTTAAAAACTCGACCGCTATCATTGATAGCACTGGAAATTCTTTAGCATGTCTCTTCCACCACTTCAATAAGTCGAAGCCGAAATCATAGGAATCATCGGTTTCACAGCCTTCAAATGTTGTGTTTAAAAATTTTGATATCTCTGTACGTTGATCGGATGACGTTGTCGCTCCCTTCTGTTTTTTCGCGTTCATTTTATCCAGAACTTTTTAAAGTCCCCGCAGGGCACCTGCAGGGTTAGTAGAAGCACTTGCGGATGGATTGGGAACCGCGTCGTTTCTCAATCCATACATACGCTCATATTCAACAAACAAAGTGTTTAATAAATTTTCAACTCTATCTACTTCAACTTTATAATCTACCGGGGCACACCATGAGTATCGAGACAAAGCATCATAGTAAGCACTTAACATGTTGAGACACCTAATAGTCTTAAACGAGGGTCAAGAATAGAAGAAATGAGATAAGTGTCAGAAATATGCAACATGTACTTATTCCATTTCTCCTTCATCGGCTCTAAACATTGAAATAATGTAGCGTCATGTTCCAAGGTTTCAAACTCGGAAGTTATTTCTACACTAGCAGGCAAGACTAAATGTGCAGTGGGTTGATAACATTTTGAAAACAATTCAGTATATTTTTTGAATAATTCAAAAACATCCACCAGTTTCTTGCATGCAGTCCAAAGAGAGGGATACAAACGATATTCGCTCGGACAATGTTCACTTAAAAATTCACAAAAGGTATTTTTAATTTTATTTTTTTTTCCAAAGATCATAAGTCGTGTTCCACCTATGCGGTACATCTTGCGGCAGTTTGATACGGCGATGACCTTTCTCGTTTAGAAATTTATACCACTTATGAACAAGACTATTTCTACCTAACACATGTGAAATAGAATTTTTATCGCATTAATATTATGGTAAAAAACTTTTAAACTATCTTTTACACATAAATTAAAAATATGGCATAAACATCTAACATGAAAAAATTGACCATTACAAACAGGTTCGCAAAATCGGGATAGATCAGGAATAGAAGCAGTGTTGTTTGAAGCATTGTCAAACGCAATTGAAAAAACTTTATCTTTTAAATCGTATTCCTCAAAAATATCAACTAATAAAGATGCAATGTTAGAAGCATTATGAGTTTCGTTAAATAAATGAAAAGCAAGTAACCTTTTTTGGACAATCCAAGTGTTGTCAATCCAGTGAGCCGACACGCCCAAATAAAAATTATTGGTCCTACTATCCTCCCAAATATCGGCACATACACATATTCGAATTTATTTGTCTTCAAACTTTCTTTAATAATATTTTGTCGTTTAATAAATTTATTTTTGAAATCCCTAGTAACCGTTGCATGAGGATCTTAGTAAATGCCGGTGCCAAAGCCCTTGTATGCGTAACTTTCGAAAAAAAGGATTCTCAGGAAAGCTAAAAGGAAGACCCATCCCCGCAATAAGATCCGTGGTTAGATCTCTACAGTTATCACGAGTATAAATAAAGAGTGGATTAGTGTTACCTCCGCTGGAGGTCGGCATGTTTAGCTGGGCTTGAGACGCGCCGTCTTCCAATTTTTCCGGGTGTTTAGTTAACATGTGAGTCCACATCGATCCGTAACCACCGGAATGTTTAAATTGGTATTTTGTGTCACAGAAATTGCACACCGCGAAGAAAAACTTTCCGGGGTTAGCTAATGCTATATCATCATTCCGAGGAACCTTTGTGAAAAATTCCGTAAAAATTTTCGATTTTAATATTTTTTCTTGTGCTTTGGATCGGGTACTTTCTTCAACATCTAAATTGACTGACTCGGGAGTAGGAGTAACATCATCACTAGCATCACGCGGTGTTCTTACAGGCACACGACTCCCACCACGTGCTTGTCTAGCACGGGAAGCATCCCTAGTAAATACATCTTCATCAACGTCGTCTTCATCATTATCATCACCTTCGTTAAGGTTGATGTTAAAATTTCGGGTTGAGACATTATATCGTCGTAATGACTATCAAAATCATCTTGATTGTAACCTAAAGGTGTGTCAAACTGAGGAATCGAAATGTGATTACCGGTGACAGGGTCTGTATAATATTGGGGTCTATAGCCACCAACAAATTCATCCGATTCCGGCACAACCGTGTATTCACGGAAAGTAACATTTCGATTACCTCTTGATGATTCACCTCTTCCTCTTGTTGACATTGTAAAAAATCAAAATTAAATCTAACGGTTATAAAAAAAAATTACATATCAATTTTTTTTTTAAAAATTTATCTAACCAATTTTACTTATAACTAAAACCGAATTGAAGTAACGATTAAATCAGAACAACTTCAAATTTCGGTCTAGTCAAGTAAATTTGATTATAAAATTAAATTTTTTATACACTTGTAAATAAATTAGTTGAATAAAAATACAAACAAATTTACTTGTAACTAAAACCGTATTGAAGTAACGATTAAATCAGAACAACTTCAAAAATCGGTATCGTAAAGTAAATTTGATTGTTGTTTTTAACAACTAAACCAACTTGATAATCAAAGAAATGAGTAGAAGATGTAAGAAATTAGGGAAAAAAATGTAAGAATGGTGTAGGAAATTTGAAATGGATTTGGGAAGTATTTATAGAATTTTTTGAGGTGTTTGGAAAAAAAAAAAAGCAAAAAATAGCCGTTGCAAAATCTGACCGTTGGGCCGGTTCAACCGGCGGTTCTGGTTCCGGTCCGGTTCCGGCCGGTTTTCACCGGTTCCCGCCTTGCCGGTTCAACCGCTGTTTCGGGGCCGGTTCGGTTCCACCAAAACCCCAACCGTACACTAACCGCCTAACCGCCGGTTCCACCAACCGGCGGTTCACCCAACCGCCGGTTACCCCACCCGCCGGTTAGATAACCGCCGGTTCCGGTTAACCAACCGCCGGTCCGGTTATTTTGGCCAGCACTAACTACATAGTTACATATGAAGTAATAGTTGATATTTCACTTGTGCATGTAGTAATTGTTGTAAGGTGTGATTTGTTTTTTTATTAATAGTTGAAATGAATTGATCATTATTTTGATATTTTGATTGTTCTTTGTTTTCAGGCGTTGATTAGTAGATCCTTTAAAACCCGAGTTTTCTTTTGAGGTCAACATGAGCAATGCCAATGATGAAGATTAATGACTATATTTTACTTGATATTTTGCACTTCACAGTCGGATGTAATTAAAATGCACAAATGCATTTTGACATCGTGCCACTTAATTTATTATAGTTATGAGGCTATGCATGTTGATATTTAAGTATTAACTATGTAATTTTATTGTTGCTATTATCTTCTTTGAGACTTAATATTTTATGTTCATATCTTTGAAATTGAATCATTTTTCCGAGCTGCTTGAGTTCGAGTTCGAGTTCGAAAGTGCTCGAATGTTATCGAGCATAATCGAGTCGAACTCGAGCATGATTAATGTGTTATCGAACCGATCTCGAGCATTTTTTTTCATGCTCGATCGATCTCGAGCCGAGTTCGAGCATCAACGTTTTATGGAGGTTGCTCGACTCAATAAGTAAATGCTCGATTCGGATCGGATCGTTTACTCCGCTTTTCCACGGCGCATCGAAACACATCGAGGCGGATTGTCATTTTGTGCGTGATGCTATTACGGATGGGTTGCTTCTTATTTCTACGAAGAATCGGTTGGCGAGATATTTTCATTCTGCATAAAGTTGGCGTTTGTTTTCTTCACGCTCCACCTTAAAGAAGTTATTATGATGTATTTTTGTATTTGTATTGTAAGGGTAATTTGATAATGATCGATAGAGGGGAAAACCCTGGATTATCCTAGATTATACTATATATTGTACATATGAGATTAATCAATGAAAAAAGGAAAATTTTTTCCACAATTCTTGACAAACCCTTATTTTTAATAATAACATGCTTAAAAAAAAAACCAACATATCATCCATCTAATTGTGACAAAAGGTCACGGAATTCGCTACAAGCATAATGTGGTAAGCATATACATAAAAGCATAGAGCCATCAAAATCAACCCCACCACCGCCACCGCCTCCGCCTCCGGCTAAAAACACACATACTTGTGGAGTTGGAGTCAAATCAATTGGGCCAGCATAGATAGGGCGACCCCATCCAAAGTCTGTCGAGTCATAAATCGGAAATCTTGTCCACTGGGTTATGGTCAATTTTCCACCGAACTCAAGCCTTTTAGGCCTGCACAATTCTATAAAGTCGATCGTCGATCGCAAATACTCTTCGGACACCGACATTCTTGCTTCACGTATCAACTTGGTTGTGTCCACGAGTTGTCCATGGATTAAGTCAGACACCTTGCTTGTAGCACACGCTACGCTGAAGGCGTTGCCATAAAAGCCTTGTTGGAGTGGCGGGTTCTTGAGCTTGGGTCGTGTGTTGACGGAGAATGTAAGCCGAAGCTCATAATCGAGAGGTTTTACGTTCAATGCCTTGATCAATGATCTCCAGACATGGGCTACTATTGCATCAAAAGTGCTGTCTGATTGAGCCAAGCATTTCAAGTGGGTTTGATATTGACGGCTTAAACGATAACATTTTTGAACGGGTTTTGCCTCCCATAAACATTTGGTTAGCGTGGAACCATCATCAATGCTCTTGAATTCAGTATGTGGGAATTGAATCGTGGGAGGATTACGGGCCTTTAGCGTTTCACGTTCCCAACAAGGTTTTGGACTAAGAACCAAAACCCCGGCTTTAGCCGTCGCGGCCCATGTATTCAAAAACTGCATAGCTCCAATCCCATCACATATGCAATGGCATATCCTTAGCCCCAAACTGAAACCACCACAGCTGAAGTGGGTTACCTGCGCTATCAACAAAGGCATGTCAATAACTTTGTATTGATCTTCATCAGGGAAATGGTAGATCAACTTTTTCCACGTAGGATTTGGAACTGAAATATCACCAAGCTCAGCTAAAGCCAATGTGGAACGAGCTTCGACGAGAAGAGCCCCTTGATTCGGCCCGAAAAACACTTCTAATTTGCCATTTGTTATCTCCCTCAACCTGCCGGCGAAAGGATAATACGGCACCAAGACGCTTTCCAGAGCGTCTTTAAGGACATCATTTATGATGATACATTGATCACTAATAATATCAATGGATGACGATGGCTCCTCATGAAGAGGTACTGCTGCAGGATAGAAAAATACAGTGGGCGTAAAGACGCGAGCACCGACCATATCATCAAGATTTGAGAGGAAAAGGGTATCACCATTGGATGCAGGAATGGGACTTGATGGAAAGACAGGAACAACATGATTGATTGTTATGGGGATATCATCAAGATGAGGGAAATGTAGCTCTTGAACCCATGAAGCCATTAGAGGATCGGAGAAGAGATTCAAGTAATCAATGAGACAGGGTGTAATTTGTATGAAGCTAGAAACAAATGAACAAAGTAGATAAGATTAGATCCATCTGTTAGTTCATGCATCATGTAATTAATTATACCAAGGTGAGTAGACTGACCACGGATTCCATCATCTATTTAGACGAGTTACCTAACATTATTTCTTTAATATTGTTTTGACAAATGACAACACAAGCTGGTTAGCGAGCCTCTCTTCTGTTGTCTATCTACTCCCTAGCTAGTTCTCTTTATATAATACACCTTTAAAGAGAGGCGGCTAAGAAAAATTGGTGTGGCTAATTAGACGGAGAAAGTATGGTGCAAACGTTATATTAAGAACAATACCAAGTAGATAGATGTGATGTGACAGAAAAACAAATCGAACGATAGTTTTTAACAACGGTAACATAAAATTAATAACGGAAAGAAAAAGACAAAATACCAAATTTACGTGGTTTCCGACAATGTGTCAACTAATCCACGGACGAAAGAGAAAATATTACTATAGCGGAGAAATACAAAATATACAACTCTCTTAAAGCCTAAAGATAAAAGCCAAGCTCAGACAATTGAGAGTCTATCTTGATTGGTATATCATAAAACAAAAGGCTAAAGCCTATTTTATATCTAAACTAAGTCGGCTATAACTTGGAAATTACCGATGTGGGAAAACATAAAAATAAGATTTGGGCTTTGGCTCAGTTAACAATTCTCCACCTTAGGACAAATACCACATCCAAAAATAGTAATACTTCTCTTTCTCCATCAAAGCTCCAACGTCTCCAAACAAGTGTCAAATAAGGCCAAGCACTGCTTGAACTTAACACATAAACGACGCTTCGTAATATATATATATCTAATTCTGAACAGGATTTTGTAGGGACTGCATAAGTGCCAATGACCGTGGATCCCTGCAAAACATACAAACTACCGGAACTCCAAGATTTCATGACAACCGGATCACGTTTAATTACTTTCAGAACTCCACCTTCAATGGTGTACTTAAATCCAAAAGTCTCAAGTGCGCCTTAATAGACGGGTTTTTCTTCAAATCTGGAACATGTCTGACTCGCGTAAGTGTTTTGAAAACACCATCATGGGTCTTGATTCTAACCATACCAATACCAGCAACCTTGCAAACTGCGTCGCTGCCCAACGAAACAACTCCACCTTGAATTGAATCATACGTGGAAAACTAGTCCCTATTGGGACACATATGATACGTGCACCCAGAATCCAAGATCCATTTATCAGTAGGCCTTAATTTATCATCAGCAAAAAATATATCTCCATCACTCTCATCTTCTACGATACCAGTCCGACCAGACTCTATTCCACGCTCTTTATTATGTTCACTCTTTTCATTGTTCTTAAGACGAAAGCAATCGGATTTGATATTCCCAATATTTGTACAATAATTGCATGTCAAATCTTTATGTATGAAATTCAAAACAAACTTATATTTATCTGCATCCTTCTTATTTGATTTGTCCCGAACTACCACCACGTCTGCCTGACTACTACTACTTGCCCCCGTTATGTCATTATCAATCTCCTCTTTAAATTTCAAAATAGACTTAAGTTCTTTGTAAGAAATACCATCCTTACCATAAAGCATTGTTTCTCTAAAATGGTATAACGACTGGGGAAGCGAACACAATAACAATAGAGCATGATCCTTATTATCAATCTTTGTATTTATATTACTCAAATCCATAAGGAGCATACGAAGCATATACAAACTCTGCTTTAAAATCTATTCTCCACGGTTTTTTCATATACAAGGATTTTAATTTTCCCAGAAATCCTTAGCACTAACTGTTAGGTGTAGTGCCCGAAAGACAATTATCTAATTGTTTTTATGATATAATTAATAATTCATCTTATTATATGCATGTATGCTTATAATTAAGACACTACTGAAAACCCTAAGTACCTCGTTTATGTAATCACATAACTCAGTGTATGGCTATACACAAGAGGATTGAGTTAGTGAGATGTACTTAAAATTAACTTAGTTCGTAGAGTTTATTAATCTGAGTACGGGTCTCAAGATTAATTTGCTAATAATGCGTCCAGAACACTTTAGGTGTGACATGCTTATCCGACTTATCGGTAATAGAGAAGTGCCTAGTGGGGCATTTATATATGATGATAATCATATAGAAATTTGGACCGATTTGATTTGAGTTCTCGATATAATTCCGTGATCGAGAAGTCTTATCGAATCATAAGATGATCATATATGGATTAATCTCAATCCCGAGGTGATCACAGACGACTGCTTAGACTAGGGTAGGGTTTGATGCGTTATTAAGGATCACTTCGTATTATGTGGTCCAACACTTCTCGTTGGCTCTATTTTAGGATGAGTAAGTAGTCCGTGCTATCACGTATATTGAATCCATTCCTTCCTCGGGAAGTGGATGAGACATTCCTTTATTTGTTAATCCTAAAAGCGATCGATGGCGCCAGATTCATATTATATTAGTTATGAACTAATTGATTACTAGGGGTTAATGGTAAATAAGGATAAGATGTTTCGAGTAAGGTTTACGGAAATATCCTGATTCAGTAACGAACGATCTATGGAGGATTTATCCGTATGTAATGATTATATCAGTGGACACCTTATGACTCATGGTTGAGTGTAAGTTTATATCTATATTCGGCGAGTTCGGTTTGGTGTATGGTGGTGTAATCCCGGAATTAATAGATTGAATATTATTGTTCGGTCGATTTAATAATTTTATTCAATTTATTGTAACTACTCTGAATATGGGTCCATGGTCCCGACGTGACTCCTAATATATCATATACGTTTTCGTCGTTTTCACTCAATTATAATTAAATAGTTGGATTGGACTATTTAATTGATATGTGAATTAATTGTTGGATTGAACTAGATAATTAAATACATGGAAAAGAAATTTTAGTGACTCGCCCAATGTGATGGAAATTTCGAGTGGCCCTATACTTCTAAGGTTTTGGCGAAATTTAATGGTAAATAATTATTAAGGAATTAGTTTTCTTGGATAATTGTTTAACATATGATTTAATCATTTATTTGTTAAGTGATAAATCATGGAATATTGGATAATATATTTATTTATCCTAATTTGTTTGGGATATATATTATATTTATCTTATATTTAAATTAAGGATTAATTTAATAATTATCTTTAATTATTAAATCCTTGGAGACACAAGGATTACTTCTCTATATATAAGAGAGTTCTCCCAAGCCTTTTAGATCACATAATTTCGACATAAGTGTAAGTACTTGGCTTAGAGATTTTGGCCATTGTACTTTGGGTTTGAGTTTTAGAAAAATTCGGGTTTCTAAGGTAGCATATCGAGGAGGTCCGGCGGCTTGAAACACCATCCATCTGGTGGTGCTTGGAGACACACGTTGGAAGACTTTGGCTTCTCAACTAAGCTCTCAACTATCTCAGATTAGATTGACCTTGTTCTTGGCGTTTTGCTCCATAAAAGGTTGGTAATCTAACCCCCTCGTAGGTTAGATTTATTATTCATGTATTTTGTTTGTTTAGATCTAGATCTGGTATTTATTCCGCTGCGTAATCGGATGAATCTTGATTCATCCGGTGATATTACATCCTACAAGTGGTATCAGAGCCTTTGATCAATCAATCAAAGTATGTGAATTTTAGATTTAGGAGTGGAAAAAGCATGTGTTAGCTTGTTTTTCTTTTTCTTCGTTGGTTTTTATATGCATAGAAAATTAGTTCATGTATGTTGCCTTGTGATTGTCGTGGTTGAAGAGATGGATTGGAGTTGATATTGTTTACCCGTAGATCTATTTTGTAGCTCTTTTGATTAGTATCAATTGAGCATAGGACTTGTATTTACTTTATGTCAATCAAAAATAATGTAAAATATGCAAGCTTTATTGTAATTTTATATATTCCGGGTTCGAGTTCAAGATTCAAAGTTCAAGACTCGAAGATTTGATGTAGCCCAATTCAAGAGGAGATCCAATAACAAAAGGCCCAAGATGCTTTGCTTATTTCATTTTATTTTATGGACATTTATTTCTTTTATTTCAATAATCAGCCATGTGGGCTTTTAATTAGTAGAATTAGTAAAATTAATAATCAGGCCCAATAGCCCAAATTGGCGCCATTCAGGTAGGTTAAGGCGTGTATTTGCCTAATTATTCTGATTGTTGGCTGAATTGTAAGGGGACGATTTTTTTTTGAATCGCAAGGGGACGATTTTTTGGAATTGAAAAACAATTTGTTTTATTTCAAGAACTTCCAGTGATTGGGTTCTTTCGATTATCCTGAACGGGGTAATTGGTTGGTGTTCCTGAAATGAGATCACCGTAGTAAATATTCTGAGATGGAGTATTTACATATCCTTTTGTTATTTTCGTTATATATATATTCAAAAAGCCGTAGTAAATATACTTTTCAAAGCTGAATCGTTTGCTGTGATTTAATCAACGATCCTACGAGTCTCGGTTGGTATCAAAAGGAGATCCAATTCAAGAGGAGATCCAATAACAAAAGGCCCAAGATGCTTTGCTTATTTCATTTTATTTTATGAACATTTATTTCTTTTATTTTAATAATCAGCCATGTGGGCTTTTAATTAGTAGAATTAGTAGAATTAATAATCAGGCCCAATAGCCCAAATTGACGCCATTCAGCTAGGTTAAGGCGTGTATTTGCCTATTTATTCTGATTGTTGGCTGAATTGTAAGGGGACGATTTTTGGGAATTGAAAAACACTTTGTTTTATTTCAAGAACTTCCAGTGATTCGGTTCTTTCGATTATCCTGAGACGGGGTAATTGGTTGGTGTTTCTGAGATGGGATCACCGTAGTAAATATTCTGAGATGGAGTATTTACATATCCTTTTGTTATTTTCGTTATATATATTCAAAAAGCCGTAAAAATATACTTTACAAAGCTGAATCGTTTTCTATGCTTTAATCAACGATCCTACGAGTCTCGGTTGGTATCAAGTGGTATCGGAGCTAAGGTGATTAAAGCAACGAAGCTGCAACGTTCTTGGCAAAAAAAAAAAAATCAAAAGAGCAGCCGCCGTTTGAACCCTAATTGCCGCTACATATTACGATCGCTGAATTGCTGCATATTATGATAATATTGCTGCGTTTCTTCGTCCATCAAGGGACCCTACGTATTGAGGTAAATCAGGCGTGACATATTATTCTTGGTCGAAACCCTAATTTTCTGCTCTTGAAATCTGACTGTCCGACTTTGTTTCCAATCGTTCCCTATTCAAAACAAGTCGAAAAATCCTCAAAATTTACCAGTAGATAGAACTTTGTATTGGCTATCTTTTATCTCTTTGGCACTTTTGAAAATTCGGATTTTATCTTGATCCAATTTGGATCGGAATATTCTACTCGTTTTTGAGGAATAGCTTGTAGTCGACTTTGTTTTTAGGGAGTTGTGGTGGTCGGAATTGGATGAAATTTTGTGTGCACATAGGAAATTCATTTTTCTACAACTTTGATTCTTTGAGTTTTTTCCGAGTCCCGACCGGTTTTGAACAATAGTCGCCGTCACCTAGTTGACCGTTTCTGTCAAAACCCGTAACCCGAGAGTGATCTGTTTACGAATTCAATTTGAGTGGGTTATATCTGTCCAAAAATTATGAAACTTAAAATTCTGAACCAAAATTTCATTCTCTGCAAGTTTTGTTCTTTGTGTTTTTCCGAATTCCATACCGTTTGGTCGTGACAAGTTCCGTCATCTCGTGTTTCTTATTTTGGGACTCACTAACCTCGCTGTGTGTTTGTTTATTGAGAGATCAACATGGGTTCGATTCAAGACATCATTTATTTGCTCCAAGAGTATAAGGAGAGCATGGATAAAATGCATACCACATTGGATAGAATGCATACCACATTTTCAGACCACATTCACCAGACTTTCATTGCTTACAAACGTATTTACCGTGAGGAGTTTGTTACACCTAGTGTAGCCATTGCCTCTTGTGAAGAGGTAGCTGTGGATATTGTATCCGAGGAGGTTGCGACTCATATTATTGAGCCTGTGTGGTGGATGAGTTATTTAAGGTTCATGATGACATTATTGATCCTGCAATTGATAATGTTGCTCAGGATGCGGCCGTTGAGTTTTTACAGGTATCTCATCATTCTGACGACATTACCAAGGTCAAGGAGGACATTCCTGATCTCCCCATTACGCCTTCTGTGGAATTCTTTGCTAAATTGTTTAATGCCGAACCTATTGAGGTTAAGGCCCATTTCGACAAGATGCAATCCGTGGGTTCACAGGTGCACTTGAAGGCATTCCAAGCTCATTCGTATTTTGATCCATTTTTGGTCCATTGTACACCTTTCAATTTTGTTATTGCTGATTTCTACTCTACGACTGTTCTATTTTGTTGGGGTACGTTTATTTTCACTTTCAATGTGAGTGATTGGATGCGTGGAAGCAAGATATTCGTGTTCGATCCGGGTTGATACGAGGACGAATTCTTTTGAAGCGGAGGGAATGATGTAGCCCAATTCAAGAGGAGATCCAATAACAAAAGGCCCAAGATGCTTTGCTTATTTCATTTTATTTTATGGACATTTATTTCATTTATTTTAATAATCAGCCATGTGGGCTTTTAATTAGTAGAATTAGTAGAATTAATAATCAGGCCCAATAGCCCAAATTGGCGCCATTCAGCTAGAGTTAAGGCGTGTATTTGCCTATTTATTTTGATTGTTGGCTGAATTGTAAGGGGACGATTTTAGGGAATTGAAAAACACTTTGTTTTATTTCAAGAAATTCCAGTGATTGGGTTCTTTCGATTATCCTGAGACGGGGTAATTGGTTGGTGTTCCTGAGATGAGATCACCGTAGTAAATATTCTGAGATGGAGTATTTACATATCCTTTTGTTATTTTCGTTATATATATTCAAAAAGCCGTAAAAATATATTTTTCAAAGCTGAATCGTTTGCTTTGAAAAGTATATTTTTACGGCTTTTTGAATATATATAACAAAAATAATAAAATGATATGTAAATACTCCATCTCAGAATATTTACTACGGTGATCCCATATCAGGAACACCAACCAATTACCCCGTCTCAGGATAATCGAAAGAACCCAATCACTGGAAGTTCTTGAAATAAAACAAAGTGTTTTTCAATTCCCAAAAATCGTCCTCTTACAATTCAAATAACAATCGAATAAATAGGCAAATACACGCCTTAACCTAGCTGAATGGCGCCAATTTGGGCTATTGGGCCTGATTATTAATTCTACTTATTAAAAGCCCACATGGCTGATTATTAAAATAAAAGAAATAAATATCCATAAAATAAAATGAAATAAGCAAAGATCTTAAGCCTTTGTTATTGGATCTCTCTCGAATGACCCAATTCAGAGAGATCCAATAACAAAAGGATATGTAAATACTCCATCTCAGAATATTTACTACGGTGATCCAATCTCAGGAACACCAACCAATTACCCCGTCTCAGGATAATCGAAAGAACCCAATCACAGAAAGTTCTTGAAATAAAACAAAGTGTTTTTCAATTCCGACAATCGTCCCCTTACAATTCAGCCAACAATCAGAATAAATAGGCAAATACACGCCTTAACCTAGCTGAATGGCGCCAATTTGGGCTATTGGGCCTGATTATTAATTCTACTCATTAAAAGCCCACATGGCTGATTATTAAAATAAAAGAAATAAATGTCCATAAAATAAAATGAAATAAGCAAAGCATCTTGGGCCTTTTGTTATTGGATCTCCTCTTGAATTGGGCTACATCATCACTCACATTGAAAGTGAAAATCAATGTACCCCAACAAAATGGAACAGCCATAGAGTAGAAATCAGCAATAACAAAATTGAAAGGTGTACAATGGACCAAAAATGGATCAAAATGCGAATGAGCATGGAATGCCTCCAAGTGCACCTATGAACCTGCGGATTGCATCTTGTCAAAATGGGCCTTAACCGCAATAGGTTCGACATTAAACAATTCAGCAAAGAAGTCCACCGAAGGCATGTTAAGGCCATATTTATATGATTATTAAGGGTGTATTTCATTATTATTTTCCCCACATTTGCATATTTACATGAGAATTAAGGGTTTAAGTGCAATTATTTAGTAAGGATGATTCTAATATGGTTATTTGCAAAATTGATTATTTTATGTGTTAAATTAATGGAATTATTATTATTTGAGTTTTATTACATTTTGCAATGTTTATTTATCCTTTAGGAGGCTGAATTTCGAGTGCTAAAGAGGATAAATGAAGCTCAAGTCGAATTATTCAAGATAGAGTTGGAATTGGCTTGAAGAAAATGGATAAAGATGAAGAGATCCGATCCCAGCAAATCCAAATGGCGGTGCTCGATCTCCGTTCATCATGGATGAACGTCCATGAATTGAACGGGCGTTCAAAGGCATAAAATCAATACAGAGAGTTCAGCCGCAGTGCGAACGAGCGTTTAATCAGCGTCTGGGAATTCCAGACGAGCGTCCAATTTGATAGACGAGCGTCCGGTGCCGACTTAAACCCTAACCGACTTAGCACTCTATAAATACATCAAGCCAAATTTCAACCCTAAGGGGATACTTTTTTACACAACATTAAGATCGCAATTTTCACCAAAAGTGCGCCGAGAACCCTAATTTCACAGAGATGCAAATCTCCCAACCAACAATCTTGTCCAACATGATTGTTGGCTAAAAGCCTTGCAGTGAGTCGACGGAGGAAGCCCATCATCAACACAACCAACTAGAGAGTTCGATGCTTTATGTTAGTGAGTTTAATTTATAGTTTTTCATCACTTTGGATGCTTTGTTTTGTATTGATCATGTTTTGTTGGAATTAACGATTCGATGAAACGATTTATCTATATCTATATGCTTGGATCTATGTATGAAAATATATTGGTTTAAGTTTTATTTCGTTCAAGTGATGCGATTAATTGTGTTATAAGAGATTATGCATAGTTGATTGAGTAAGAGTATTAGAGATAATCTCGTGATCATGTTTGGTATCTTTGTTTAGTTTACTTGGAAAAAGATAAACGAAACCCTAGAATTTGGTTGAAGAAATTTAATTGAATTCGTGAATAGATCACTACTAAAAACTACATCTTTAGATCACCATCTAGTTGGGATTGTTGGTTGATGGGTGGAATCTAGTTGCCTCGCTGTGTTTTCCTTTATTGTTTATTAATCGAATCGTTAGTTTAATCTTTGGTTAAGTTCTAGTGTTTAAACCTTAAGTTTTTCCTGCTGATTTCTGCACTTTTCCTTTCGTTCAGTAGTTGAACGTTCGTCCGCAATAATAGCGACGCTCGCCCGTCGATTTTCAAGTTTCCACGCGTTCGTTCATTAAATTGAACGCCGTCCATCTTTCTGCTTTTTTATTTTATGCTTGTTTTTATTCTTGTTTTAGTTTTAATTCTAAGGTTTAGGTTTTAGTTAGTTTCAACCTTAGTTTAGATAGATAATTGTGACATAATCGATATAGGTTTATACTTGAATTCGATAAACATTCCATTCCCTTAGGACGACCCGATAACATCCTTTACTACAGATCCTTATACTTGGGGTGTTTCGGTTTATAAATTTTAAAACGTGTTTTTACCGAACAAGTTTTTGGCGCCGTTGCCGGGGAATCGGTAACGGTTGTCGGATTCTTTTAGGTATAAAATTTTATATCGATTCTAATTTTAATTCGTAGGTCTAAATTTTAGAATTACGTCTATTTTTGTTTTCATTTTACCTTGTTTTATTTAATTTTATTTTCCTTCAATTATTTTCTTTAATTTTTGATAGTTATATTAGTTTCTATAATTTTAGATTTGTTTTTCGTAATTTTAGACTAGCCTTTATTTATTTCCTTACGTTCTTTTTAGTTTCCTTAATTATTTCTATTTCGTTTTTAAGTTTTAAGACTTAGTTTTAGATTTTCGGAGTCTGGACGAGCGTTTAATAACTTGAACGCCCGTCCACTTCAATCCTGTTCTCTCAAAACGACCGTTCATTTAATTGAACGAGCGTTCATCTCTGAACGAACGTCCACTAACACTGGACGCCAGTTCAGTCTGTTCAATCAACACTTCTTTTCTATCTTCTCTTCTCTTTTCTTTTCTCCCTCTAAACCATCAAACCTTTTCTAAACCTGTTCTAATCAACCCTAAGGTTGATTTCTTCCTTTTCTTTTCTTCTGGTTTATGCAAACGAGAAGTAAGAAGGGACTTCTAATCTTCGATCCCGAGCCCGAATGATCTATTTTTAGAAGGAGGCTTTTCCTCGATTTAGACATAATGGCGATCAAGATCCACCAATTCCAAATCCACGATCCCCAAGCTCGCTTAAATTTAATCCTTCAAGAGATGCAAGCTCTGCAGAAGAAGCAAATAATCAACAAGTCGGCATAAATCAACAACTTCAACAATTTAGACAAAACCAAATTTTAATCAATCGAACCAGACCCCTACACCCCATATCTAAATCAAGACTTTCTCGAGGGCATAGACTCTATTCGTCCTCCCGACATGGGAGGAGTGAATTTCGATCTAAAGAACGGAGTAGTTGCTCTAGTTCGAATAGCTCTTTCCATGGTATCGCTTGCTCGGGAAGATCCGCACGACTTCTTATCCACATTCGTACAAATCTGTGAAGCAGGCCATTATCCTGGCGTTGATTCTGAGATAGTCAAGTTAAAGCTATTTCTTTTTGCTTTGAAAGGTGAAGCAAGTCGGTGGTTTAAATCGTTGGCACATCATTCTCTCCATACATGGAATGATGTCAAAAGAGCCTTCGCTCTTAAGTGGGTTTCACCAGGCAAGATTATGGAGATGAAGCGGGAAATAGCTACGTTTGAGCAATTGGAGGATGAGGCTGTTGGCAAAGCTTGGGAGAGATTGAATCTCTTGATGAGGAAATGCCCCAATCACGGATATGATGATATGAGTTGTTTGAACTATTCTATGAGAGTGTCTCTCAACCTAATAGAGACTATCTTGACTCCACACCTCATGGATCCTTCTTAGGGGAGGTGATGAGATCGCTTTCTGAGTGGTGAGACCATCGCCAAGAACAATATGTGGTCGACCCCAAGAAGACCAATGTCGTTAAGAAAGAAGATGCACTGCAAGCAGTCTGATACAAAGTCGTTGGTTGCTCGATGGAATTGATAAGCAAGCGGTGGCCAATCTTCGACGCAACCTTCCGATCTTGGAATGCGGTAGTAGAACGGAGATGACGGAAGAAGTAAATTTAATGGATAATCAAAACCAACCCTTCCGAAACTTCAATCAAAGCCGAAACTACTCGGATTTCAACGACAAAACTTCAATCAAGCCAAGTTACCACCCGGCCCTTCAAATTCGAATTCTTTCAACTCAAACTATCAAAGGATAGCTCCTAACTCCCAAAGGCCTCAAGGAGGATGGAACCAAACTCAAAATCATACCACCTCATGTGTCCCTCAACACAAATTTGATGAGCTGGTAGACATGGTGAAGACTCTGTCTACTAGTGTTAAAGCTATTGAGAGACAAGTTGGTCGATATGGCGAGACCAAAGAAAGCAAGCGAGACCTCACGGTAAACTTCCGAGTTATACCGAGAGAAACCCAAAAGTCGATGTGAATGTTTGCACCGCCATTACACCATAATGGGAGTATGGACAAGAAGAAGAGCTCAATGAAGTAACGTTGAGAAGTGGTAAGAAGGCCGAATCCGGCAAGATGTCGGAAAGCGAGTAGCCCTCCGACGCCATGAGTTCGGAGGGGAAATCGAAACCACATGCCGAAGGAAGCAACGATGAGGAGCTTAGTGACAATTCTTCGGAGGACGAAAATAATTACGATGATGAGGAAAGAAAGGAAAGTCAAGGCGGTACCACGACTAAGAAAAAGAAAGAAAAGTTCGTGAGATGGAAGGATAAGGAGGATGAGGCGATAAAGAATCAAGCTACAGAGGAATGATAAAGCCCTTCCTTATCCACCAAAAGGAAAGAGAAAGCCTCACTAATGACAAGCAAGATATCTTTGGAGTGAGAGGATGCTTAGAGACACTCAAGTTAGTATGCCCTTAGCCGAGGTATTAACCGAAATGCCTAAATGCTCTAAGTATCTAAAAGAATTGCAGTGGGAGTAAGAGAAAGCTTGAGGGATGGTGAAGAAGTGCTCTGAAGATTGCGCGATGGTTTCCTGAAAGTCATTTGTTAAGCGAGGTGACCTTGGCGACCTTCAATCTCCTGTGAGATCGAAGGCCATTTGTTCGAAAATGTCTTATGCGACTCAGGGCCTCTATTAATGTGATGCCATTAAACGTATGCAAAAGCTCGGGTTAGATAAAAGGATGCGGAACGCCCGATTTCTCTTCGAGATGGTAGATAAATCTAGCGGATCGCAGCCGGTTGTGTAGCTAATGTTCTCCTTCAAGTTGAACATTTAGTCTTCCTACCGATCCGGGTTATTCTAGACTATCCACTTGATAAGGAGATGCCTCTAATTCTAGGCCGAACCTTTTTAGACACTTCTAACGCCTCATCGACTTACGCAAAGGGCGAGATTACTCTTAGAGTCGATGACACATCCGTCACCTTCACACGAGGGACAAGTCCTGAAAGAACCATAACTGATGAAATATCGTTTGTCGAAGCAATTTACGAGGATGGAAAAGATGCCTACTCAAGAAGCGAGAGGAGCTGTTGCGAGAGATAGGTGTTTTTGAAGTCATGGACATTGAGGATCCGGCTGACTGCGGACCATCTTCTAATTCATTTCAAGCCGTAGGCATTGACGAGTCATCTTCACTCGCTCACACAGAGCCTGTTATTGAGTTAGAAACATGGAGATGCCCAGCAACAAACGATGATCTCAAAGAACTGAGTCAGGAAGACTTCATCCCTGGTGAAGAAGAAGCTCTGATGGGTAGTTGGGACGAGGTAGACTTTTGGAGAGAAGCTACTCATTGGGAAGTAGATGGTTGGGAAGAGCTGGCAGAAGAGCTTAAAGATGAAGAGTTAAGACAAATGATCGATCACAAGAAAAAGGAAGCAAGTGTTGACCGGAGGATTCCGATGGATGATTTGATCCAGTACCTTTCTGGGGTTGAGCCTCGGGAAGATGAGTTATTCTTTAGTCAACCACTCCAAGCTCATAAGGAGAAATGTGGCCCGTTAAAGTCTAGTATTAAGCAACCACCTACTGATTTAGAGCTCAAACCGCTTCAAACACCTTAAGTATATCTTTCTTAAGGATGGAGATAAATCGCTTTTGATCATTTCTTGAAACTCGACCACGAGCAAGAAGCACACCTGATAGAAGTGCTTAAAAGAATATCCTCGCGTTCGGATGGCAAGTGGGTGATATCCGAGGAATCACCCCAGAGATGTAGGCATGCATAAAATCCGAACGGAGGAGGGAGCTAAAGGTTAGACAACCTCGAGAGAAGGTTGAATCCGCATATGCGAGGAGGTTGTCAAGAAAGAAGTGATAAAGTGGCTTGACATGGGCATCATCTATGCAATCGCCGATAGCGAGTGGGTCACCTACTCAAGTTGTGCCAAGAAGGGCGGAATCACAATCGAAAAAGAATGAAAAAGGGAGGAAGTTGCCTTACGACTCGTGACAGGCTCTGAGTCTCAGATTGACTATCGTAGACTTAATGAGGTTACTGCCAAGGACCACTTTCCCTACCCTTCATTGACCAAATTATTGAACGAGTGAGTGGTCATAAGTATTATTGTTTCCTTGATGGCTATTCGGCTACTTCCAGGATAGCCATTGATCCTAATGACCAAGAGAAGACAACTTTACGTGTCCATCCGGTACTTTTGCTTTTCGCAGAATGCCATTCGGCTCTATGCAATGCACCCGCGACTTTTCAACGGTGCATGTTAGCCATTTTGATGGACTTGTGGAGCAATGTATGGAGGTCTTCATGGATGACTTCTCGATCTACGGCGATAGCTTTGATGAAATCTTAAAGAACCTAGATATGGCACTCCAACGGTGTGTTGAGAAAAATGGTGCTTAAGCGGGAAAAATGCCATTTTCTAGTAGACGAAGGAATCGTTTTGGGACATAAGGTGTCCAATGCTTTGGTATTCAAGTTGATAAGGCTAAGGTCAAAGCCATCGAAAGGATGACGTACCTAAGACAAAGAAGGAGGTACGAGGTTTTCTAGGACACGTTGGCTTCTACAGCGGTTTATTCGAGACTTTTCTACTATTGCCAAGCCTTTATCAAATCTTTTGAAAGATGATGTAGATTTCTTGTTCGATCACGAAGTGCAAAGAAGCTTTCAATTGTCTGAAGACAAGCTTATCGATGCCCCTATTTTAGTTGCACCTGACCGGACCAAGCCTTTCAAGTTGATGTGCGATGCCTCTAATTACGCCGTAGGCGCAGTTTTAGGTCAAAGAGTTGATAAAAGGTTCAGGCCCATTTATTATGCGAGCCGCACCTTGAACCCGGCTCAATGCAATTATACCACAACTGAGAAGGAATTCTTAGCTGTTGTTTTTGCCATTGACAAGTTTAGAAGTTATCTTCTAGGGTCTCAAGTTATCGTTTGGACCGACCATGCAGCCCTACGCTACCTTATGGACAAAGCAGATGCAAAACCAAGGTTACTTCGATGGATTCTGATTTTACAGGAGTTTGACCTTGTGATTAAAGATAAGAAAGGTAGTGAGAATATTGTGGCTGATCATTTATCTCGCTTAGTACATGAGGGTGCAGAGAATCACAATGATATAGGCATTGATTTTCCGACCGAGCAATTGATGAAGCTTGAAACGGTTAGGCCGTGGTATGTCGACTACGCCAACTATTTAGCGAGTGGTCATTTAGAAGACATGACGTATCGGGAGAAGAAAAGTTCTTTTACGATCTTAAATATCTCGTATGGGAAGATCCTTATTTGTTCGAGTCCAGAAAGACGGATTGCTTCAAGGTGTGTTCGGAGCATGATCGAGTGGGATATCCTAGAACAATGCCATAAGCGGTCCTACCGGAGGTCATTATGGAACAACGAAGACGGTTGCAAAGATCCTTCAAGCTGGATTCTACTGGCCGACTCTGTTCAAAGACGCAGAAGCCTTTTGTAAAGGTTGTGATAGGTGCCGAGAACCGGACGGCGAGTAGTAGGATGGAAATGCCACTTAAGCCCATTCTTGAATGCGAAGTTTTCGACGTTTGGGGCATAGATTTTATGGGACCCTTTCCATCTTCGATGCGGTAATAAATATATCCTCGCCTGCAGGTTTCGACTATGTTTCCAAGTGGGTTGAAGCCATAGCTACCCAAACTAATGATCATAAAGTCGTGAAGAAATTCTTGCAAAAGAATATCTTTACGGATTCGGTCATCCGAGAGCACTCATTAGTGATGAGGGTACCCATTTTTGTAATGCGCCGCTTGATAAAATCCTTGAAAAATATGGTGTCAAGCACAAAGTTGGTTCACCATATCATCCCCAGAACAGTGGCCAAGTCGAGGTGAGCAACCAGAGCTTGAAATTTTTTTTAGAGAAGACCGTGAACAATAATCGATCTAATTGGAGTCTTAAGTTGGATGACGCGTTGTGGGCTTATCGTACTGCATTTAAAACCCCGATGGGCACGTCACCCTTCCAAATGGTCTATGGCAAAGCTTGTCATTTACCTGTCGAACTTGAACACAGAGCTTTCTGGGCAATTAAATTCTTAAATTTCGATAGCCAACTCGTGGGGAGAAACGGTTGTTACAATTGAACGAGCTCGACGAATTAATTTCAGAGCATATGAGAATGCTAAGCTTAGCAAGGAAAGAATGAAGGTACTCCATGACGCTAAGATCAAGGACCGAGAATTCAAAGTTGGTGAAATGGCTTTACTTTCATAATACTAGACTTCACCTGTTTCGGGTAAACTCAAGTCTAGATGTGTCCGGTCCTTTTGAGATTCTCGAGGTTAATCCAAGTGGAGTAATTACTTTGAACGGGTATGGTAATCAAGCTTTTAAAGTGAATGGCCATCGACTTAAGAAATATTTTGGGCAACCAAAGGAAAAGCTGAGACTCTTTATTTCCAAAGAAGAGATGAGAGTCTGAGATGTCTGATTTGTGAAGAGATTCCATCTTATTTCTTTGAGTCAGATGATGACATTCCTACCTCTACCTGTGAGGAACCTTCTCCTGAGACTCCTGATCATGCTAGCACACCTACGCCTATCATCCGCAAGAACACGAAGAAGAGAGTCAGTGTAGTTTGGAGAGAAAAATTTAATGATCTTATAGCCCACTTGACTTGTTGTTGTGGTGAAAATCATTTCCGCCCCAGTGCTCCTGATTCTGATACTGAGGTGGCGGCTGTTAAACCAAAGTGGCCCGATCCGGGTTGATCTTTTGAAATCTGTGTCAAGCTATTGACATTAAAAGAGCGCTCCTAGGAGGCAACCTAGTTTTCTTTGTTTGTTTTCTTTTCTTAGGTTGTTTTGATTTCTTGTTTTTAGAAATAGTACTCTAATGGCGTGTTGATGGTTATTCCTTTTACTCGTGTTGTAAGTGTTTTGTGTTATGTGTTGCTCATATACCCCGTGTACCCCGAGATTATATGGTATGTCGAGTGTGGCAGATACTTTTGAGCAGGTTCGCAAGCTTTTATGTCCAGTGTTGTCTATTCGAGTTGTCGCGGTACATTCATGCTCCGGCCTGACCTCTGCCAACTTTCATCCGACAACCACTGTTGAAACCAGCTAAGTTTTCTTTTTCTTTTATTCTGCACATTCTGAGGACATAATGTGATTTAAGTGTGGGGGGGTAAATTGGGTATGTTTTCATGCTATATCCTTTGAAATATGAGTGAATGTTAAATTTCCACTAAATTTAATTTTTTTTTTGTTAGTCTTGAGCATGTGGTTGAAACTAAATGCTTGCTAGTTGTAGTTTTCTAACGATGATATTATGTGACTTAGTGAGATAATTATAGCATGTCTTTACTTTCATGGAGATAGTATTCATTTTTCACGTTCACGAGAGCCTTTGATATTGAAGCAAGATTTTTGAACTATATCCTTTCATTATTTTAGTGATTTATCTTAGGAAGGTCAGTATAGTAACACCTTAGTTAGACCGTGTGCTGTGAATATCATAAAGTTCGAATGTGATAAGTGAGATGTAACTTATGTCTTGCAAAAAAGAATGAATAAGCAATCATAATAAATACATTTGTCGAAAGCTGGTCGATGACTTGAGTGAGGTAGGGTATACCACGTATGTCCTATACCACTATGATGACCAGAAGCTCACGACAGTTGGAAGAAGCTACCTTATGATTTGAGTAGGTAGGGGATTATCTCGAAATGTCCTATTCTAGTATGATGGGTAAAAGCTCATTCTGATATGCGTCAAATTTGAAATTTTGAAAATGATGAGTAAAAATAAAGTGAAGTCTTTGTTATCATGGATCTTATACCCAGTAGAACCGCATGATATCTTTGTAGGGATTATCCTACTGAGTGCGTGGGAAGGCTTTGAGTGGAGCTATTACTGCCTATATCTAGGATAGTCATTGGATTTTTGAGAGGATATTTCTTTGAAAGGCTTGTTAAATTTGAAAAGGGCTTGTCACACATACACTGAATCTATCTCTATGATGGTATTGTTTGCTATAGTTGTTGTATCTTTTGTTACGTGAGTTAGAGATCTATGTGGATTACATGAAAGTTGAGCTATAGTTTTGATTGTTTTGTCCGAGGACGTACAAAAAGTTAAGTGTGGGGGTGTTGTTAAGGCCATATTTATATGATTATTAAGGGTGTATTTCATTATTATTTTCCCCACATTTGCATATTTACATGAGAATTAAGGGTTTAAGTGCAATTATTTAGTAAGGATGATTCTAATATGGTTATTTGCAAAATTGATTATTTTATGTGTTAAATTAATGGAATTATTATTATTTGAGTTTTATTACATTTTGCAATGTTTATTTATCCTTTAGGAGGCTGAATTTCGAGTGCTAAAGAGGATAAATGAAGCTCAAGTCGAATTATTCAAGATAGAGTTGGAATTGGCTTGAAGAAAATGGATAAAGATGAAGAGATCCGATCCCAGGCAGTCCAGCCGAGCGTTCAGTCTCCGTTCATCATGGACGAACGTCCATGAATTCGAACGGGCGTTCAAAGGCATAAAATCAATACAGAGAGTTCAGCCGCGGTCTGAACGAAGCGTTTAATCGGCGTCTGGGAATTCCAGACGCGGCGTCAATTTGATAGACGGCGTCGGTGCCGACTTAAACCCTAACCGACTTAGCACTCTATAAATACAAAGCGGCCCCAACCCTAAGGGGATACTTTTTTACACAACATTAAGATCGCAATTTTCACCAAAAGTGCGGCCGAGAGAACCCTAATTTCACGAGAGATGCAAATCTCCCAACCAACAATCTTGTCCAACATGATTGTTGGCTAAAAGCCTTGCTGCGGAGTCGACGGAGGAAGCCCATCATCAACACAACCAACTAGAGAGTTCGATGCTTTATGTTAGTGAGTTTAATTTATAGTTTTTCATCACTTTGGATCTTTGTTTTGTATTGATCATGTTTTGTTGGAATTAACGATTCGATGAAACGATTTATCTATATCTATATGCTTGGATCTATGTATGAAAATATATTGGTTTAAGTTTTATTTCGTCAAGTGATGCGATTAATTGTGTTATAAGAGATTATGCATAGTTGATTGAGTAAGAGTATTAGAGATAATCTCGTGATCATGTTTGGTATCTTTGTTTAGTTTACTTGGAAAAGATAAACGAAACCCTAGAATTTGGTTGAAGAAATTTAATTGAATTCGTGAATAGATCACTACTAAAAACTACATCTTTAGATCACCATCTAGTTGGGATTGTTGGTTGATGGGTGGAATCTAGTTGCCTCGCTGTGTTTTCCTTTATTGTTTATTAATCGAATCGTTAGTTTAATCTTTGGTTAAGTTCTAGTGTTTAAACCTTAAGTTTTTCCTGCTGATTTCCTGCACTTTTCCTTTCTGTTCGTAGTTGAACGTTCGTCCGCAATAGCAGACGCTCGTCCAGTAGATTTCGTTTCCAGACGTTCGTTCATTAAATTGAATGCTCGTCCATCTTTCTGTTTTTTTATTTTCTGCTTGTTTTTATTCTTGTTTTAGTTTTAATTCTTAGGTTTAGGTTTTAGTTAGTTTCAACCTTAGTTTAGATAGATAATTGTGACATAATCGATATAGGTTTATACTTGAATTCGATAAACATTCCATTCCCTTAGGACGACCCGATAACATCCTTTACTACAGATCCTTATACTTGGGGTGTTTTGGTTTATAAATTTTAAAACGTGTTTTTACCGAACAAGGCACAATGGGGAGGTTAGGAACGTCCTCCTTGTCCTTGGTAATGTCGTCAAAATGATGAGATACCTGTAAAAACTCAATGGCCGCATCCTGAGCAACATTATCAATTGCAGGATCAATAATGTCATCATGAACCTTAAATAACTCATCCACCGCAGGCTCAATAATATGAGTCACAACCTCCTCGGATACAATATCCACAGCTACCTCTGCACAAGAGGCAATGGCTACACTAGGTGTAACAAACTCCTCACGGTAAATATGTTTGTAAGCAACGAAAGTCTGGTGAATGTGGTCTGAAAATGTGGTATGCATTCTATCCAATGTGGTATGCATTTTATCCATGCTCTCCTTATACTCTTGGAGCAAATAAATGATGTCTTGAATCGAACCCATGTTGATCTCTCAATAAACAAACACACAGCGAGGTTAGTGAGTCCCAGAATAAGAAACACGAGATGACGGCACTTGTCACGACCAAACGGTATGGAATTCGGAAAAACGCAAAGAACAAAACTTGTAGAGAACGAAATTGTGGTTCAGAATTTTAAGTTTCATAATTTTTGGACAGGTATAACCCACTCAAATTGAATTCGTAAACAGATCACTCTCGGGTTATGGGTTTTGACAGAAACAGTTAACTAGGTGACGGCGACTATTGTTCAAAACCGGTCGGGACTCGGAAAAAACTGAAAGAATCAAAGTTGTATAAAAAATGAATTTTCTATGTGATCACAAAATTTCATTCAATTCCGACCACCACAACTCCCTAAAAACAAAGTCGACTACAAGCTGTTCCAGAAAATCGAGTAGAATATTCCGATCCAAATTTGATCAAGATAAAATCCGAATTTGCAAAAGTGCCAAAGAGACAAAAGATAGCCAATACAAAGTTCTATCTACTGGTAAATGTTGAGGATTTTTCGACTTGTTTTGAATAGGGAACGATTGGAAACAAATTCGGGCAGTCAGATTTCAAGAGCAGAAAATTAGGGTTTCGACCAAGAATAATATGTCACGCCTGATTTACCTCAATACGTAGGGTCCCTTGATGGACGAAGAAACGCAGCAGTTGTATCGTAATATGCAGCAATTCAGCGATCGTAATATGTAGCAGCAATTAGGGTTCAAACGGCGGCTGCTCTTTTGATTTTTTTTTTGCCAAGAACGCTGCAGCTTCGTTGCTTTAATCACCTTAGCTCTGATACCACTTGATACCAACCGAAACTCGTAGGATCGTTGATTAAAGCACAACAAACGATTCAGCTTTGAAAAATATATTTTTATGGCTTTTTGAATATATATAACGAAAATAACCAAAGGATATGTAAATACTCCATCTCAGAATATTTACTACGGTGATCCCATCTCAGGAACACCAACCAATTACCCCGTCTCAGGATAATCGAAAGAACCCAATCACTAGAAGTTCTTGAAATAAAACAAAGTGTTTTTCAATTCCGAAAATCGTCCCCTTACAATTCAGCCAAGAATCAGAATAAATAGGCAAATACACGCCTTAACCTAGCTGAATGACGCCAATTTGGGTTATTGGGCCTGATTATTAATTCTACTAATTAAAAGCCCACATGGCTGATTATTAAAATTAAAGAAATAAATGTCCATAAAATAAAATGAAATAAGCAAAGCATCTTGGGCCTTTTGTTATTGGATCTCCTCTTGAATTGGGCTACATCAAGATTAGTTTATGTTTTACTTTTCCTTAGAAAATAGGTTAGTCGGGGGTACCTACGGTCCATCTTGGTGTTTATTTTTCCGTTATTTTTTCATGTATGATCGAAAATTATGTGATGTAACCGGAAATTGCCATGACATGCATCTTCATGATTCCACTCCAATGCATACACGTAGCTCTTTAATTTCGAATTAATTAGGCGTGTATAACTCGTATAATTAGTTTAAAGGCTTATTTAATTAATATGTGGTAGTTAATAAATAAGTAACTAATTATAAAAACCGAGGAACCGGGTTTTGTCAATCGTTACGATTTTAGTGATGGATTCTCGGTGAATCCCACTTAGAAAAATTGTTGAGTTTTCGGTGTTGGCTTCTCGATGAACCCACCTTAAAAGAAACGAGATTACGCTTTGGTTAACAATTTAGAAATCGGAAAATCTTAGTACATGGGTTCGGAAATGGTCTAAACTTGGTTGGGTGAGTTCAACCGAGCTTTGGCTCCATCGACTCCCCTCCACGTGTGATGTACGTTACAGTAGTTCGACAAGACTTAGCATAGCCGATAAGCCTTCGGGCTAAACGGGGCTTCTCTCTTGCCGGATTAGCCTGAGCGTCATCATATATGTTCCAACGAAAGATGGCGTAGGCTTGCCTACATAACCGACCCTGTTCGGAGTACTTTGATTTATTATTTCTTATTGTCAAGACCGAAACCGTAATTAGTAAACCCACCACTTTTTTCATATTACTGAGTAGGAGCAGGGAAGGCGACAGCCAACCCCACGTCCTCTACTATAGATGCAAGCACGTGAGAGCAGGGTGATGCCTCGAGCCGCTTTGATTTCGGCCCCTACGGATGGTGTTCACCCCTATTAAAATTCAAGGCTTGGTCTCCGAAAGGATAGGATTTTGGGTACTCGTTGAGTCACTGACCGACCCTACGGCGGCATACTCGGGGCGTACTTTGAGATCTAATATAGTAGGTCACACTCTTTATGGATATTTTCAAAATATCTAGGCTAGAAAAAGGAAGGTAATCAATGATTAAGGTCCGGGATGTCTAATTCTCGTGAGATGTTCGATTCTTGAAGCTTAATCATTGAGAGAGATTGTCTAAGTTTGATCGTCACTGATGGGAGTCAACTTTACGTGATTCCGGTGCATTTTCTACCCCCGTTTACCACACTTTTAGCATGTTTCTTGGTAATTTAGACCGTTTTAGGGGTAATATCGTGAGTTTATAGCACGGGGAGTAAATCCGTCACTTTGATGGTTTACTACCTCCTTTTATTGATATTGACCCTATTCCGAGCACTTTTACCCTCCGGAATGTTTTGGTTGTTTTTGGTTGTTGTGATGATGTAGGGTATTGGTGTCTCGAGAACCCGGAAGGCGAAGATTTATGATGATAAGTGTGATCAAGGTGCAAGAATGAGCCAAGAAAGAAGAAAGAATAGGAAAAGGAAGAGAAAGAGTTGGTGCCCGAGTGACTGTTCTGATTCAGAAGCATTTTGACCCATGATGGAGGCATTTTCTGGTCATGACTTCTTCATGAAAGTTGTAGAGAATTGAAAGAGCTTTCCAACGCATCTTGAATCACCCAAATCGGAGCTCGGACGAAGAAGTTATGAAGGTTTTACTGCAGCAGAAAACAGCAGCATTTCAAACGCACGTTTGGACCTTTCAAACGTGCGTTTGGGACTGTTTTTTCGAATCTGAGAGCAAGGGACTGAAACGCACGTTTGGGAACCTTCCAAACGTGCGTTTGAGCAGTTTTTAGCCATAAAAACCCAATTTGGATCGAATTTTTGGGGAAGAACGGAGGAGACGCGAATGGAAGTAGTTTAAGATCAATTTGGGCGATTTCCTTCGTTTTTAGGAGTTAGAATTAGTGTAATATACCGTTAGAAAGCTCTTTCAATCCTCTCTTTGATTCTCTAACTCTTAGCTTCGATTTATAACATTTCATTGGGCAAAATTCGATCTTTTGTATTCAACTTTTGTGCTCTTCTTCTCCAAACTCAATTTCTACACTTTAATGGTACATTTCTTCTCTCTTTTACTTATTATGTCTTTAATTCATTGTTTCTTTCATGTTTTAATTAGTATAATGAGTAGTTAATTCCTCCCCATAGCCGGGTCATGTGATATGTGATGAAATCACCCTTTGGGTGATGAAATTGGGAGTGGGTAGTGTGTTTTATTGTTGTTTCTTGCATGTTTCACGTCTTAGAACTTGTTATAACGGATTTGAGCTAGATTAGCTACCTAGGTCAAATATCACACACATCACTCTTGAGAGTTGTTCAGAGAGAGGGGTGTGGGAAAAGGGTTCTAGGATCGTGGTGTAGTCTCGGTTTAGTTGTTAAACCGAGCTCATCGTGAGGTTACTCGTTTATACGTTTAAGCGGCTCGAGTGCAAAACCATGACTTGTTAGGAGAGAGTTGTTCGAGACCTTAACATGGCATAAGGTGTTAGAAGAGAGTTGTTCGAGCGCTAGCACCGGGTTTAGGAGTTCGCACCGTGAAATTGAATGCAAGAGTTCGTTTATTATATTGCACACTCCCGGTTTTGTCTACCTTAGGGTTGAGATTAGTCACATTGATCATGGTTCGGCTATGTCCCTTTCTCCCTTTAGACTTGTTAGTTTAATTTACTTTAGTTTAATTGAAGTGTACAAACATTCCAACAACTTGTTTGCCTAGACTAAGCAATAAGTTCACTTTGGTACTTACAAGCACATCTTCTCTGTGGGATCGACCTCGGACTCCTGTAGCTTTACTCGCAATCGACCCGGTACACTGCCGGTTAGAGTGCTTGTTTAGTCACCGTTGTCTTGAGTATTTTATAAATTTGTTTGGTGAAAATAACGCTCATCAAAATGGCGCCGTTGCCGGGGAAGATGTGTGATATTTGTGATATCTTGCAAGTGAACCGAAGGCTTGGGCCTAGGTTTTATTTTATTGTTTTCTTGTTGTTTGGTGTTTTGTAGTGCATTGCCCGGAGTTTTAGAGAACCGCTTGAACCTTACATTGCTAGAATGGAGACCTTTGCTAAACAAAGAGGAAAGGGCCTTCTAGTTGGGAATTTGATTATGAGATTTGAAGGTTTGAGTCCGAACAAGCGGGAATGGACCAACACACTAATCAAGTTGGTCGTGGAGGCCAAGTTTTTGTGGAACACCCTTCTATCGGGGGAGGTCAAGAGTTACTAATCGAGCTCAAGGCCAATCCTTTAATAACAATGTTCAACAAAGGGTAAAACTGTCAAGGGAAAGGACAAGGTGGAGCAATGCCACCGATGGACCCGAATGCTATGAATTGGCTCATGAATCAAGTACAAGAGCGATTTCAAGCATTAATGCAAGCTCATATGCAAACTCCCAATCCGGCACCGAATCAAGGAGATGTGCGGACATGTAGATATTTGGTCATGCCACGGGCCGACTTGGTGGGGCATAGTCCGATAAGGTTGCCCCCGATCACCGCCAACACTATGAGTATTGGGCAAAATATTATCAATATGATTAGGGACAACTCAACCTTTAGAGGGATGGAAATCGAAAATCCTTATTTCTTCCTAGATCATTATCTCGAGGTGTGTCGGACTATAAGGATGGAAGGTGTTAGTGAAGAGGCAATCAAGCTACTTTTGTTCCCATTCACTCTAAAAGACCAAGCAAGGGCGTGGTATGACTCCTTAAGGCATGACTCCCTACACACTTGGACCGAGGTGGTGCGCACATTTTTGCTTAAATACTATCCACCGGGAAAAGTTTTTGATTTGAAAGAGGCAATCATGACCTTTGATGCTTACGAAGACGAGTCACTACTCGAGGCATGAGAACGGTATAAGGCCTTGTTGCGCCAATGTCCCGTACATGGAGTCACTCTTGGGGACCAAGTCCATTGTTTCTTGAGGGGACTTGATCAAGATATGCAAAACCGACTTCATGCTTCAAGCGGTGGTGATATAATGATGTTACAACCTGATCAAGCGTTTGACCAAATTGAACGGATTGCGGAAACTTCAAGACTTTATGTTTCCGAGACAAGAAGAGGGCCAAGACGCAAGAAACCGAGTGAGATGAAGTCGGTAGGGGAAAAGATTGAAGATGCACACCATGAGAAATTGTTGGACCAACAAGAGGAATCTTTGCAAAATCTTGAAGATCGAGTAGTGCAACTAAATGAAAAGAGGAGGTTGGAGAAAGAAAAAGAAACAAGAAAGGAGCTAGAAGCCGTGAGAAAAGAGCGAGAAGAGGCTCATTCAAGGAAAACGGAGAGAGAGGATGATGATTTTTACTTTGATGAAGCGTTTTCCGAGCTAGAGATTGAGTTGGGATCGCCCATGTCACTAGAGGTTCCTCTTGTGGAGTTTGACTGTGGTAAGTTTCACATTCTTCCGATTACACCCTCACTTCCCGATGTGAACATTGATGATGCCTTGGTGGAATGTATGGTGGAACCAACCATTGTTAAGACTCAACATGAAATCTTTGGTGATGAAAGTAGCTCGTTTTGGGATGAAGAAGAGATGGAAGAGGTGCAATGTTTGTCTATTACACCGCCTCCCGAAGAAATGCAAGACGATGACTTGGAGGAGTGTATGATAGATTTGAGCACATTTTTTGAAGAACCGGATTCTGAGTTTGAAGAGAAGACGGATCGCCCATTTCACCACCACTCCCGATTGAAGTGTATGATGATGCAATTTTGGAGTGTGTGATGAAATCTCATGAGCTTGATATGACATCCGTGGTAGAGCTACCGGAAGAGTTGGAGGTGATTAGCATACCGGTCCCGGACTACTACACTTTTACTCCCGGTAGATGAAGCTCACAAGATTTATGAAAGGGAACAACTACCATGGGATGGTAATTTCAAGAAGAGGATGATGGTGGATTTCAACGAAAGGGGATTCCCAAGAGCCATGTGCGGTAAGTTCCTAGTGAACTCGTTTTCCCCCTGCTTGCTATGCTCATTCTCCTTGAAGTGTTGATATTCTTGAGTTCGGATTTCGGTTGATGGTTTTGGTGATTTTTGATTGAATTAAAAATGTTGTCTTGAGTTGGTTTGAGTCCTTTATGGTTTGAGTCCGTTTGGTGCCACTTGGTCGAGCCAACGACGTAAAACAAAGCGCGCTTTGTGGGAGGCAACCCACCTTTTGGTAATAATTTTGTTTTTGAAGTGGTTTTTGGGTGCAAGAGGAGAGTTTTGTCTCACAAGAGAGTTTGGGGTGAGATTTTCTTTTGATTCTTGCTCTTGTACGTAGACGGGGATGTTTTTATGTGAGCCTCTGTGGCCTTATTTTATGCGTGGATGCTCTGTGTTTCTTTTGATTATCTTTACATCCAGTGCACTTCCCGTCTAGTATGGTTGATATGCTTTGATACCTTGATTGTGGCATGGCTTCTATTTTTATATATCTCATATCTATCACCATCTTTTGGCACGTGGATTTTTTCCCATGCATGTGTTTGCCTTGTTTTCTGTCTACATGGTGTTCAGGTACTCGAGATGGAGCTTACTAGAAGATGTCACGTGAGCTAAAGTGCGCCTTTACGCGGGTTTTGGTCAAACAAATAAGTCTTTTACTCTTTTTATCTCTCACACACCGAGGACAAGTGTTTCGTTTAAGTGTGGGGTGGGAGACTTAGCTGTTTTCTTGTTTTCGTTGTTAAATGTGCTATAAATGTGGTATGCTTAGCCTATGATCGGGCTCGAGTCGATTTTTGGGTAATTTTAAAATTTTTCAAGGGTCTTAACACCGTGTTGTATGTGTTATTTTCACATTTGAGTGGTGATCACCTTAGTCGGGATCCCGAATATGTGCATTATGGTTTGTTTTTATCTCGAGAATGGAGTTGAATAATTTCACGGAAGCTACACCTTGTGCACAATTTGATTACTACCACCTTTCATATCACTAGCCTTGAGACGAAAATGTCATAGGTTTACCTAAGTAGGACATGGGATGACGGTTTTGGCGTTCTCTTGACCCTACCATAGCCAAATAAGCCTTAACCGAACATTTACCCTTCAGAGCCCCTCTCGGCCTTGATAGAATGGTCTCGACCACCATTCGCTTATAGCCGTTTGTTACTTAGTCGAAACCTACCCTTGAGCCTTATTATGGTCACATTTCCTTCATTTTATACCCTACGAGTGGACTTAGTCTTCTGTTAGACCACACTTGCTAAGGCAAGTGTGGGGTGGGAGAGATGATGTTTTTGATTGGGTTGTTGTTTCTCATTTTGAGCTATAAAGTGTTGAGGAGCTCGTTTGGGCTTGGTGTTCGGCTCTTGGGCCAAAAGAAAAGAAAATCTCTTCTTCTATCTCTTCCTTAAAATAAAATTTAAAAAAAAAAAAAAAAAAAGAAGAAGAAGAAGAAGAAAAAAAAAAGAGAGGATGTACATAGAAATAAAGGCGTGGAGTCAAAGTAAGGAGCTCAATGATAAATTTTTATGATGTTAGAGTTGGGATAGTGAGATAGGTGCTAGTGTGCTTGAACTCACCTCACGACACTTGAAACATAGTCGAGTTTGGCAATGAGTTCGGGTGCACTGGTAACCTATGGTTCCCAAAATGTCAAAGTTGACCAAAAAGGAGTTTTGGGTGGTTTGCATGATAAAGATGAGTTGGTACTTGGTTGATTAGGTTCACTCGTATTTCTTTTCTCTCAGCCTCCCAAAATATCCTTTTCGATTAACCGAAATTACCCTAGCCTAACGTTATAACCCTTCAAGTCCTGCGCTTTCGATCGTGTCCAAACTTAGTGACCTTGATTAGTGGAGAGACTTATAGAGATGAAACGGTTGGTAGACTTTCGGTTGGGATTCAAGCCCGACAATCATTTTGAGCACTTGGTTTTGGCTTGGCACCACACACACTCCATTTTCTTGATAATGTTGTACCAATGTGTTTATGTTCGTGTTCCTTACTTTGTGGTTACCTCGAGAGTGTGAGTAGTAGCACCTACATCACAAGGTTGAATCCCTTTGGTTTGTTTTAAAACGCCTATTTTACTCGAGAGGACGAGCAAAGGCTAAGTGTGGGGTGGTGATGGGAGTCAACTTTACGTGATTCCGTGCATTTTCTACCCCGTTTACCACACTTTTAGCATGTTTCTTGGTAATTTAGACCGTTTTAGGGGTAATATCGTGAGTTTATAGCACGGGAGTAAATCCGTCACTTTGATGGTTTACTACCTCCTTTTATTGATATTGACCCTATTCCGAGCACTTTTACCCTCCGGAATGTTTTGGTTGTTTTTGGTTGTTGTGATGATGTAGGGTATTGGTGTCTCGAGAACCCGGAAGGCGAAGATTTATGATGATAAGTGTGATCAAGGTGCAAGAATGAGCCAAGAAAGAAGAAAGAATAGGAAAAGGAAGAGAAAGAGTTGGTGCCCGAGTGACTGTTCTGATTCAGAAGCATTTTGACCCATGATGGAGGCATTTTCTGGTCATGACTTCTTCATGAAAGTTGTAGAGAATTGAAAGAGCTTTCCAACGCATCTTGAATCACCCAAATCGGAGCTCGGACGAAGAAGTTATGAAGGTTTTACTGCAGCAGAAAACAGCAGCATTTCAAACGCACGTTTGGACCTTTCAAACGCGTGCGTTTGGGACTGTTTTTTCGAATACTGAGAGCAAGGGACTGAAACGCACGTTTGGGAACCTTCCAAACGTGCGTTTGAGCAGTTTTAGCCATAAAACCCAATTTGGATCGAATTTTTGGGGAAGAACGGAGGAGACGCGAATGGAAGTAGTTTAAGATCAATTTGGGCGATTTCCTTCGCTTTTAGGAGTTAGAATTAGTGTAATATACCGTTAGAAAGCTCTTTCAATCCTCTCTTTGATTCTCTAACTCTTAGCTTCGATTTATAACATTTCATTGGGCAAAATTCGATCTTTTGTATTCAACTTTTGTGCTCTTCTTCTCAAACTCAATTTCTACACTTTAATGGTACATTTCTTCTCTCTTTTACTTATTATGTCTTTAATTCATTGTTTCTTTCATGTTTTAATTAGTATAATGAGTAGTTAATTCCTCCCCATAGCCGGGTCATGTGATATGTGATGAAATCACCCTTTGGGTGATGAAATTGGGAGTGGGTAGTGTGTTTTATTGTTGTTTCTTGCATGTTTCACGTCTTAGAACTTGTTATAACGGATTTGAGCTAGATTAGCTACCTAGGTCAAATATCACACACATCACTCTTGAGAGTTGTTCAGAGAGAGGGGTGTGGGAAAAGGGTTCTAGGATCGTGGTGTAGTCTCGGTTTAGTTGTTAAACCGAGCTCATCGTGAGGTTACTCGTTTATACGTTTAAGCGGCTCGAGTGCAAAACCATGACTTGTTAGGAGAGAGTTGTTCAGACCTTAACATGGCATAAGGTGTTAGAAGAGAGTTGTTCAGACGCTAGCACCGGGTTTAGGAGTTCGCACCCGTGAAATTGAATGCAAGAGTTCGTTTATTATATTGCACACTCCCGGTTTTGTCTACCTTAGGGTTGAGATTAGTCACATTGATCATGGTTCGGCTATGTCCCTTTCTCCCTTTAGACTTGTTAGTTTAATTTACTTTAGTTTAATTGAAGTGTACAAACATTCCAACAACTTGTTTGCCTAGACTAAGCAATAAGTTCACTTTGGTACTTACAAGCACATCTTCTCTGTGGGATCGACCTCGGACTCCTGTAGCTTTACTCGCAATCGACCCGGTACACTGCCGGTTAGAGTGCTTGTTTAGTCACCGTTGTCTTGAGTATTTTATAAATTTGTTTGGTGAAAATAACGCTCATCAGTCACCTCTTTGACCTACCCTATGGCGGCACTGAGGTGTGAGATTAAATCCTTGGAATGGTAGGATAGACTTTTAACAAGTTTATTATTCCTAAATTAAAAATCTAGTAGTGAAAAATTTATTTTTTGAATTTAACTTTCTGTCATGTTTATTTTACAACTTTAATCTTTAGGCTACTAAACTATTAGTAATAGGAATTCATTAAAAATGTGGAAGTAACATGTGTGTTGTAATTATCAAACGAATGCAGTTAATTTTTTCGGAAGAAAATTTTCCCTTGAGCCTTTAAAAACTTAAGTGACATAGTATAGTTATGTCACGGATGTCACTCGTGTTGAATGAGAGACGACCATACTTAGTTTACAAAAGATGATATAGGACTATCAGATAAATTGATTTAGTGAATTTTAAAAGGTGTATTTACACGGCAAAAATTTCTAATTGAAAAATTGGAAAATCATACATAAGGCGTTTGCTGGTTAGACTGTATTTGGAACCGATGAACTAGTGGGAGCCTTAGTCTCATGATTGTTTTTTTTTTTCTGAATCATTAGAAATGTGTAATAGACTGCACATGAGTTTTTCGATTCATTGAAAAAACGAGAATAAAGCGTTACTAGTTAGACAGTATTTGGAACTGATAAACTAGTGGGAGCTTAGTTCTGGATATTTTATAATCTTTGAAACATCATGAACACAGAATTGCTAGTTAGACAGTATTTGGAACTGATAAACTAGTGGGAGCTTAGTTCTAGGTGATGCTCTAATCTTTGAAAAATCATAAATACAAAGTGTCGCTAGTTAGACGGTATTTGGAACCGATAAACTAGTGGGAGCTTTGCTCTTATGATTTGTCGATTAGAAAAATCGAATAGTCCAAGCTAGTCACACTATCATTATATATCCCACAGTTCAAGAGTAGTGTCTACTCAAATGAACTGCTAGTTCAAGCCTGTTTCCATTTAAGGAAAGTCGAGAATGGGAAAGAATGTTTATACGTGTTAGTCATCTAAACTAAGTAGTTTTAAGGCTAAACCGGAAAATTAATAAATTGGAAATTAGAGGATAAGGAAAGTGATTTCGGATCACTGACCAATGCATCCTTAGCAATTTTCTCAAAAGCTAAGTTCTTTGGAAGAACTAGGTAGCTTTGCATTAAACGATAAAAAAAGAGACAACGGGCAGTTATTTCAGATAGACTAGTGGGAGTGATATAAGGAAATGAATCTCGGATTCAATTCTTGAGTATCACAGAAAAGTCATTTTCTATTTTCGGATTCGTTGGAACGAACGAATTCATTTTCAATAGGATAATTTGTTTGTCTTATTGACGATGAACATAACATTCGTAGCACGAACCCAAGACTCGGAGTTTTGTTTGATAAAGTCAGAACCACAAAGAAATGCTGAATAGGTATATGTAACACATCTTAAACAATATAAACGCAAATGGTTTCCGTATTTAGATAAACACTTCTTTATATACTATTAATTAGTGCATATTCCCTAACGGCAAGATCTGCAGATTGGCTTAGGGTGATTCATATCTCCCAGTCAAAGGAACCCTATCTCAAAGGAACAATGCCTATGTTTCCTTTCAATCGGTAAAGGGTCATAGATTTAAAGAAGTTACATAGCTTGTTCATATCGACCTTCGGGTCATATGAAAGATACAAGCTAGTAAGAGCTTTTTCAAGTAGTGACATCTAGTCTGACAACTACTTGAAACTCCAATAAGTTTATCCAAAATATTAGGAGGAATCTCTGATTTCACCATAGATAGGGTATTTCATACTCAAGTATAGGCTTTCGCATAGTCTTCGGGACTGATGCTCGGCCTACCTCCCAATGGAATGTTTTCACTAAGGGATACACCATAAATTTGCCTTATATAGTTATTGATGTGCTACGATACACTGCTGAACTCATTTGAGATATTAGTTGCAAAAATAACGGCTTACATTATCATGTGAAACCGAGAAGTCTATCCAGAAGATGCCTACACATTTGTGGATACGGAGTGAATTCGGTTCACCCCACTTCCGCAAATATAGACATTTAGCACTTAGTGCTTGAAGGTAGGACTGGAAATTTTGTGTACACATTCTGAGCATGAAATATCTTAATACATTGAGTAATTTTTGATTATAAAACTCAAAAAATCATAGAATGACGGTTATACTGTCAAACTCGGTCGGATAGAGTCTATAAATCACAGCTTTGGATCTTGAAGTATTTGTACTCAAGATGTTACTAATCGATTTGTACAAATTACATCCAACACCGGCAGCTTGGTGATAACACTAATAAAATCGCTAAACTAGATCAAGATATCAATCCACCCCGAACGCAGTGGGGGAGTATGGTTTGTCCATTACCCATTGCAGACCTTACGGTCTATAGGGTAGATTGATGACCTATAGTCTTTAAGTGGGTCATATAGGATCCCGATCATAGAGGTTGGTTTAAAAGCCATAACCCTGTGAATGGAGTTTGATACTCCAGTTCTGTTGAAACTCTTGTAGAACCACCTGAGTATCTCAGGCCCAGTGGGAGTAATTGGAACTACACGGAGAAGAGTTGAATGAATAGGAGAGTTTAACTTTCAACGCAAAGCTGAGTAATTTAAAAGTGATTCCCTAAAAGGTAGAGAGTTAACCAGACCGTGATCTCTCTTACCACTCAGTCTTGCTTGATTTCGTTAGAAAGCGGGAAATAGGGGTGATTCCCTAAGACTTCCTTGCCGAACAACGGAATCTGAACTCATTCAGAACATAAGGGTTTTAGCTAAGAACAAATGACAGATTCGTTATGAAGAAGAAAATAGGGGTGATTCCCTAAGACCTTTTTGCGAGACTTACGGTATCTTAATTTATTCAGAAAGAACCTTTGGCAGGATGCCTGCCATAGCTTATATCCTTTGGGGATTAAAGCAAACCTCTAGGCCATTTCATAGTCATATTTTTTTAATATGTGGACTTGACCAGCATGTTGATAAGTCTTTCGTAGACTGGGCATCAATATTAGTAAAGTAGTATGTAGATTAGTGTTTGTGAATGGTAACACCAAAATCATTGGAAACAACATGGGTGTGTTATCTGAAGTCAGAGGCTAACATGCTATCGGGCTATTTTCTAAAGAATTTGACTCACTCGAATTCTCGAAAATAAGCAATTGGCAATCCCATTCATCCATCTCAATGGTTAAGATGTTCTTGCCTAGAGGAATTCAACATTCAACGATGTAGTCTACCCTACCTCTCAGGAATGCTTGTCTAAACCTACGGATGAATACTAAATAGGATGTTTAGTGAATCCTCAAGTCTCTTCAGGAGAATGAGGAATAATATGCTAGTATATTCAGGTGAAAACTAGAATATAAGAGATAACACTGATTCTGGCTTTAGGTCAGATTGAGGATGATCGTTAAATCGATCTCGGTCTCAGTGTTTACTCATGTGATAAAGTATTATCCAGTAAGCCAATACCACTTCATTGTGAAAACATTGGAGAGGTAGCTCATAAGGATTTTGCAATCACTAGAGGTCAAAAGCATATTGAAATCATACCACCGGATTAGATGGAAAGGCGACGTTTCGATCCCAAAGATTGACTCAAGCCGCCAACCTACCTGATCAGTGTACCAAGTCACATGGGATTCGGATTCTAAGTACGTGCCGGATCACTGACCTACCCTACGGCGGCACACTCCGGTCCTGCTTGGAAGGATGAATTACTAAGATGCGCTTGGAGGGTATGAATCTTGGGGATATGTGTCACTTGTTTTGAGCAAGTTGGAGAATGTTGTAGATATAGATATAAAAGGTGTGCTCTAAAACAATTAATCCATTTGACTTTCGTGCAAGTGGGAGATTGTTAGGTGTAGTGCCCAAAAGACAATTATCTAATTATTTTTATGACAGAATTAATAATTCATCTTATTATATGCATGTATGCTTATAATTAAGACACTATTGAAAACCCTAAGTACCTGATTTATGTAATCACATAACTCAGTGTATGGCTAAACACAAGAGGATTGAGTTAGTGAGATGTACTTAAAATTAACTTAGTCCGTAGCGTTTATTAATCTGAGTACGGGTCTCAAGATTAATTTGCTAATAATGCACCCAGAACACTTTAGGTGTGACAGTCTTATCCGGACTGTCGGTAATATGGTACCTAGTGGGGCATTTATATATGATGATAATCATATAGGGCTGGACCGATTTGATTTGAGTTCTCGATATAATTCCGTGATCGAGAAGTCTTATCGAATCACAAGATGATCATATATGGATTAATTTTAATCCTGAGGTGATCACAGACGACTGCTTAGACTAGGGTAGGGTTGGATGTGGACTGAACACATCAGTTAGTAACATCTTGAGTACAAAAACTTCAAGATCCAAGGTTGTTATTTATAGACTCTATCAGACCGAGTTTGACAGTATAACCGTCATTCTCTGATTTTACGAGTTTTATAACCAACCTTTACTCAATGCATTAAGATATTTCATGACCTGAACGTGTATGCAAAAAATTGCCAGTCCTACCTTCAAGCACTCGGTGCTTAATGCCTCTATTTACGGAAGTGGAGTGAACCGGATTCACTCCTTATCCATAAATGCTTAGGCATTTTTAAGGTGGACTTCTCGGTTTTTCATTACAACGTAAACCGTTATTTTGCAATCAATATCTTAAATGAGTTCAGCAGCGTATTGTAGCACATCAATAACTATGTAAGGTAAATTTGTGGTGTATTCCTTAGTGAAAACATTTCACTGGGAGGCAGGCCGAGCATCAGTCCCGAAGACTACGCAATAACCTATTTCTGAGTATGGAATACTCTATCTCTGGTGAAATCAGAGATTTCCTCCAAATATTTTGGATAAACTTATTGGAGTTTCGAGTAGTTGTCAGACTTGATGTCACTACCTGAAAAAACTCCCACTAGCTTGTACCATTCATATGACCCCGAAGGTCAATATGAACAAGCTATGTAACTTCTTTAAATCTATTACCCTTTCCCAATTGAAAGGAAATTTAGGCATTGTTCCTTTCAGACAGGGTTCCTTTGACTAGGAGATAGGAATCACCATAAGCTAGTCTTCAGATCTTGTCTTTATGGAACATACACTAATTAATAGAATAGAAAAAAGCATTTATCTAAATACAGAAACCATTTGCGTTTATATTGTTTGAGATGTGTTACATATACCTATTCAGCATTTCTTAGTGGTTCTGACTTTATCAAACAAAAGTCCGAGTCTTAGGTTCGTGCTACGAATGTTATATTTATCGTCAATAAGACAAACAAATTATCCTATTGAAAATGAATACGTTCGTTCCAACGAATCCGAAAACAGAAAATGAATTTTACAGATACTCAAGAATTGAATCCGAGATTCATTTCCTTATATCACTCCCACTAGTCTATCTGAGAATAACTGCCCGTTGTCTATTTTATTTATCGTTTAATGCAAAGCTACCTAGTTATTCCAAAGAACTTTTGCTTTCGAGAAAATTACTAAGGATGCATTGGTCAGTGATCAGAAATCACTTTCCTTATCCTCTAATTTCCAATTTATTAATTTTCCAGTTTAGCCTTAGAACTACGTAGTTTAGACGACTAACACGTATAAACGTTCTTTCCAATTCTCGACTTTCCTTAGATGGAAACAGTCTTGAACTAGCAGTTCGTTTGAGTAGACACTACTCTTGAATTGTGGGATGTTCAGTGTTACTTGCTTGGACTATCGATTTTCTAATCGACAAATCATAAAAGCAAAGCTCCCACTAGTTTATCGGTTCCAAATACCGTCTAACTAACAACACTTTGTATTTATGATTTTTCAAAGATTAGAGCATCACCTAGAACTAAGCTCCCACTAGTTTATCAGTTCCAAATACTGCCTAACTAGCAATGCTGTGTTCATGATGTTTCAAAGATTATAAAATCTCCAAAACTAAGCTCCCACTAGTTTATCAGTTCCAAATACTGTCTAACTAGTAACGCTTTATTCTTGTTTTTCCAATGAATGGAAAAACTCTTGTGCAGTCCATTACACATTTCTAATGATTTAGAAAACAAATCATAAGGCTAAGGCTCCCACTAGTTTATCGGTTCCAAATACCGTCTAACTAGCAACGCCTTATGTATATGATTTTCCAATTTTTCAATTTAGAAATTTGTTGTGTAATTACACTTTTAAAATTCACTAAATGAATTTTATATGATAGTCCTATGTCATCTTTTGTAAACTAAGTATGGCCGTCTCTCGTTCAACACGAGTGACACCCGTGACATACCTATACTATGTCACTTAAGTTTTTAAAGGTTTAAGAGAATAAATCTTTTCTGAAAAATTAACTGCATTGATTGATAATTACAACGTACTTGTTACTTTCCACATTTTTAATAAAGTCCTATTACTAACAGTTTAGTAGCCTAGAGATTTAGTTGTAAATAAAATGACAGAAAAAAAAGGGATTTTAGAGAGATGAACTCTCTCAGCCGGCTTCTTCATCTTCATGTTTTTGCCTGCCAAATCCTTTCCATTGCTGTGTTCTAGCTCTTGTTCTTTGCTCAATCTTCTTCCTTGTTTCCTTTCTTTCTCTTTTACGAATTTACGACTCTGCTTTGAGCCATGGCTCAAAAAGAATAAGAAAACTATTAGAGATGACATCATATCGATTCTCGATCCGGATGGAGTGAAGTTTCGTGATATATACAGCGCAAAAGAGCTCCCAAAGACTTTGTTGCTCCTTCGCAACTCCAATCAAGCTCAGATTGAAAGTGGGAAGCTTCCATTAAAGGATAACACTGTTCATCATCAGCCTGCAAAGGTCATTTTGGCACCTGGAGTGGATGATGTTGTTAATGCTCCTTCCTTGGTGGAATTGAAAGAACCTACTTCAAAATGTTGTAATCCTAGAGTCTATGAGGCAATGAGATTGAAATCTGAAAGCTTGTTACACTGGCCGCTACCATTTCAAAAAAAGAAGTCTGTCTTGGCCGAGGTGATTTGGCAGTATATCTTCTCTTTCGAGTTGTTAGAAGTTGAAAACAAATGAACAAACTGTTATTGACAAATTAAAGATTTTTGGTGTGTCCGAAAAGACATTTGAGAGTGTCGGTGCTCTCTGTTGGGCGAGTGTTCCTCGCATCTGCACCCGATTCAAAGGTGGTGTGATAGAACCTGGTTCTTCGATTGTAGAGCTTGCTTCGATGGTGTTCTTGGGCACTTTAGGACTGGTGGTGTGATAGAACAGGGGACTCGCTAGAGGTGGATCCTGGTTCTATTGCAAGTAAGGAAAATGTTTGTCCCTGCTTCGTGGGCCCCTTCCGGTGTAAGTTAAATACTACTTCCGAGATTACCTAGGGCCTAATGCTACTAAAGCTCGTGGATGAATTTGCTTCTTGGGTTCAAATGGTCAAGAAAAATAGAGAACCTTCGGATGATGTTGTTTTTTTGATGATCATGTTGATTGTATCAATCAAGATACTGTGTTTCGGAAGAGGAGGATACTAATGATGATTCTATGGAGAAATTGAGTTTGATTGGCATCTTTCCTTCAAAATTTCTGGAAGAGATGCAGATTCAAAAGATTGTTAATGCTTGGCCTAGAAAGTGCAGTATACCATTATCACAATTCGGATGGATAGTGTTTCTTTTGAACAAGAGATCGATCTTAATGAGGTAATGCATCTTTGGTCCTTCTATGCTTTTGGAAAGCCCTTGCTTTTAAAAAAGATGCCTGTAATGTTTGATTTTAGTAAAGATGCTTGCACTACAGTTCCAGTTTGGATTCAGCTGCCTAATCTTCCACTAAGGCTTTGGAAGGATAGAGCTTTGAGTAAGATATGTTCTTTCCTGGGGAGTCCTCAGTATACTGATAAAGTCACTGCTGCAAAAAAAGTGCTTAGTTTTGCAAGATGTCTTGTGGAAATTGATTTAAAGATGGAGTTGCCTTCTGTTATTCCTATTACTATGCATGATGGAAAGGTCCTTATGCAGCCTGTTTTATATGAGGAAAGGCCCAAATTCTGTTCCATGTGTAACAAACTAGGCCATAATGAACAAGGCCATGATGATTCTAAAGGAGAGGTTCCTGCATTGTATGTGGCAAGGTAAAAAAACCTGGTGTTTCTAAACCTAACCCCTCAAAAAAGAAAAAAGTGGTTGTTCTTGTAGATGATGGTAAGAATGATACTGCTCCTGTGACAACTCCTGTGCCAGTTGAGGTTCCTTCTGCTGCAACATCTACACTGGTGGACAAAGGAAAAAGTGTTTCCTCAAGTAATAATGGAAAGGAAGTGGAGAAGACTCCTGTTGCTAATATTTTTGATGTTTTAGATCCTGATAAATGTTCTACTTGGGCCAGTGATGCTGAAGCTGAGGATTTGGGGGAAAAAGGGGACATTGCTGCCTCTGGTTCTAGGAAATCAAGGAAGAAAAAGAAGAATAAAAGGAATAGCACTGCTGGTGTTTCTGGAAATGAAGGGAAGAGATATGATGTAGTCTCTAGAGGTAAATCACCTCTAGGTAGACAAAAATGATTGGTTTTTGGAATGTTAGAGGGTTCAATAAGGTTTCTAAACAATCTTCTGTTGTCAAATACCTTAGACAACATAAGATTACCTTATTTGGAATCCTTGAGACCAAACTGTCTCAAATTAGTATGGATAAATTTTTGAAGTATAAGATTCCTACCTGGAAGTCTGTAAATAACTTTGATCAACATGATAATAGGAGGATGTTAATTATTTGGGATCCATCTTTTGTTTCTTTGGAAGTTCTGGAAGTTGATGCTCAGTGGATCCACTGCAGTGTCAGGCTGAATGTGACTGGTGATGTTTTTCTAGTTACTTTTGTGTATGGTTTACACTCTGTTGGTCATAGAAGAAGTATGTGGGACAGACTTAGAGAATTGAGTGTTTGTTCTTCTCTTCCTTGGATGGTTTTAGGAGATTTCAACTCTGTGCTTTCTGTTGAAGATAGGATGAATGGGAATATTCCCACTGATTATGAAATGCAAGATGGTGTGGATTGTTGCTTGGATGCTAATCTTACTGATATGAATTCCTCTGGTGAATTCTTTACTTGGAGTTCTTCTAGTGTTCTTTCTAGAATTGATAGAGTGCTCGTTAATGCTTATTGGTATGACTGGTGTGTGAATGCTTTGGCTTTTTTTGACCCTGCTGGTTTGCATTCTAATCATTCCCCTTGTAGGATTTCTCTAACTACTAATTCTGTGATCAGAATGAAACCATTTAAATTTTTCAATATGTGGATGCAACATCAAAGTTATATGGAGATTCTTACACGTAGTTGAGTCAAGATGTTTATGGTAATCGCTATGTACCAACTTTGTAAAAGCTTAGAAGATTGAAGAAGCCTTTGAAGGAAATGAATAAGCTTCATTTTGCTCATATATCTGTTAAGTCTGAAAATGCTCAGAAGGTGCTTGGGGAATTGCAAACTTTATACAACCTGGGACCTACTGAGGCTTTGTTATCTCAAATTGGGGATCAGAAAAGGATCTGTTCTACTTTTGAAAAGGCAGAATCCAGCTTTTCTTTCGAAAAGCTAAGGGCGTGATGTGAAGCTAAGTGATAGGGGTCCAAGTTCTTTCACTCTATGGTGAAGAGGAATAATGTTAGGAATCATATCTCATCCATACAACTTGGCGTGATTCTTTTTCACTACTTATGATCAGATTGGTGATTCTTTTGTTAGTTTTTACAATCGACTTATTGGGTAATGCGAGGCTTTGGCGACTCTATTGATGAAGATGTTGTTAGTCTTGCCCTACTATTTCTAGGGTTCAGATTGGATAATTTGTTTGGTGGATGTTCTTGCCTTGGAGGTAAAGAAAGCTCTCTTTTCTTTCTCGACAATAAAGCACCTGGTCCTGATGGGTATTCTCACGGGCTTCTTTAAGAAATCTTGGGATATTGTTGAGCCGATTTCACTAATGTCTTTGTCTTGGAATTCTTTAATAATGATGCTATTTTGAATCAAGTTAATCATGCTATCATTGCTTTGATTCCTAAGTCTACTCATGCTCGCTTCATTGGTGACTACAGGGCCTATCTCCTGTTGTAATACTACTTACAAAGTTATATCTAAGATTTTGGCTACTAGATCGTCTTCTTGTCTCACTGATCTTATTGATGAATGCCAAACTGGTTTTGTTGATGGTAGGGCCATGTCTGACAACATTTTCTTGTGCCAAGAGTTGATCAGGAAGTATGGGGTTGCCAGGGGTCCCCCTAGATGTATGATAAAGGTGGATATTAAAAAGGCCTTTGATTCAGTGCATTGGTCCTTCTTGGAGGCTGTTCTGAAAGGATTTGGTTTTCCTGACAGGTTTGTGAAGTGGATCATGCTTTGTGTTACAACTACATCCTTCTCCCTGTCTATCAATGGTGAGCTCAAGGGGTTTTTCCCTAGGAAGAGGGGCCTGAGGCAAGGGGATCCTCTCTCTCCTTTCCTCTTTATTCTTGGTATGGAATACTTCTCAAGAATGCTTAGAATTCTAGGGGAGGCCTCAGAGTTTAACTTTCACAATGGATGCCAGAATTTGAAGATTAATCATCTTGCCTTTGCAGATGACTTGATGCTTTTCTCTGCAGGAGATCCTATATCTGTCTCCTTAATGATGAACTGTCTTACTGATTTTGGTATGTGTTCGCCTGGTTGTTAATTTGCATAAGTCTGAAATTTTCTGTGCGCGGGACTGGATGAGTATAACAAGCGGGTTTTATTAGACATCTCTGGTTTGAAAGAAGGTGTTGCCTGTTTGGGGTCTTGGCATTCCCCTTGTGTGTGTTAGGTTAAATGTGGTGCATTATGACCCCTTATTAACTACTTTGAGGAATTACTTTTGTAATTGGAAGGGTGCCACCTTGTCTTATGCTGGTAGGTTACAGCTGGTGAAATCTGTCATTCAAGGTGTGTACTGTTTTTGGCTAGGTATTTACCCTATCATTGTAAGTGTAAAGCTTAAAATGGATCAATTATGTAGGAGGTTTTTGTGGGGGGGATCCTGTGACTCTAACAGGAAATCAATTGTTGGCTGGAAGAAAGTTTGTTTGCCAAAATCTGAGTGTGGTTTAGGAATTTTTCAGTTGGAAGCTTGGAATCTAGCCCTTTTGTGTAGGATCTTGTGGAACTTCCAATGTAAGAAAGACTGCCTTTGGGTGAAATGGATCAATGCTGAGTACTTAAAGAATGCAGATCTGTGGTCTTATCCTTACAAGTCTACAGATTCTGCTTTAATCAAAACTGTCTTCAGAATTAGGGATAGGATCTTGAATTATGCTGGTTCTGCTGGAGCTGCTATTGCTATGTTGAAATCCTGGTCCATTGGTATCAAATTATCCCCTACTAAAGCTTATGATTTCTTTAGGCACCAAAGTCCCAAGGTTTGGTGGTACAGACTGGTCTGGAACCCTAGAGCCACCCCAAAACACTGCTTTTTGTTGTGGATGTCCATGAAACATGCTATGCTTACTACTGATAAGCTTCATTTTGATGACAAAATCTGCTCCTTGTGTGGATTGGTGAATGAATCACCCTCATCTCAGTATTTTCAGTGTCCAATCTCCTGTATGATTTGGGACAAGGTTAGGTTGTGGCTAGGTATCAATAGAAGACTGGAAACTATAACTGCTGCTCTCAGATGGATGAAGAGGAAATGCAGGGGAACTTCTCATGCAAATGTGGCTAGATGTGCCTCTGTTTCTGTGGTTGTTTACTGGATTTGGTACATGAGAAACAGAAAGAGGTTTGAGGGAGTACCTATGAAGATTGATGATGTGTTGTTTTGCATTAAAACACATATGTTTTACATAATGCAGGCTGCATTCTCCTTGTACACTTTTACACCTTAATGTTTAGGTTTTGTATATCTTTTGTGATTTCTAGTAGGTTTTGTTGGTGGATGTATGAGATTATTTTGTTTCTCTACACACCTTGGGATATGCTCTGTGAGTTATGCTCTCACATGACCCCTTTTGACAGTTTTGGGTGTTGTTATGTGTTTAGTGGCTGTTGTTTCTTGTTGCATATAACCTCAGGGGTCTTATGCAGCTTGGAATCAATAAATCTAACCTCTTCTCAACACTAGTGTAGTGTTAGTTTAATTCTAAATTATGATTAGGATGTAATCTCTTGTACTTTGCATACCTTGGTTATATAAAATTTTTACCTTTAACCAAAAAAAAAATAAAATGACAGAAAGTTAAATTCAAAAAATAAAATAAATTATCACTACTTGATTTTTATTTGAGGAATAATAAACTATAAGAAGTCTATCCTACCATTCCAAGGATTTAACATCGCATAGTACTGTCCGAGAGGGTCGATATCAGCACTATGACGGTTAAACTGAGACAATCTCTCTCAATGATTAAGCTTCGAGAATCGAACATCTCACGGGAATCAAACATCCCGGACTTTAATCATTGATTACCTTCCTTTTCTAGCCTAGGTATTTCGAAAATATCCATAAAGAGTAAGACCTACTATATCAGATCTCAGAGTACACCCCGAGTATGCCTACGAGGGGAAGGTCAGTGACCCGACGAGTACCCAAAATCCTATCCTTTCGGAGACCAAGCATTGAATTTTGATAGCGGTGAACACCATCCGAAGGGGGCCGAAATCAAAGTGGCACTAGGTGTCACCATTCTCTCACGTGCTTGCATCTATAGTAGAGGCTGTGGGGTTGGCTGTCGCATTCCCCGCTCCCACTCAATATTTTGAAAAAACTGGTGTGTTTACTAATTACATCTTTGGCCTTGACAATAAGAAACAAAAAATCAAAGTACTCCGAATAGGGTCGGTTATGTAGGCAAGCCTACGCCGTCTTATTCGTTGGAACATATGTGACAGTTCAGGCCAATCCGGCAGGAGAAGCCCCGTTTAGCCCGAAGGCTTATCGGCTATGATAAGTTCTGTCGAACCGCTGTAACGTGCATCACACGTGGAGGGGAGTCGATTGAGCCGAAGCTCGGTTAAACTCGCCCAACCATGGTTTGACCATTTCCGAACCCATGTACTAAGATTCTCCGATTTCTAAATTGTCACCGAAAGCGTAATCTCGTTTCTGTTCAAGGTGGGTTCACTGAGAAGCCATCACCGAAAAGCTCAACGATTTATCCAAGTGGGATTCACCGAGAATCCATCACTAAAATCGTAACGATTGACAAAAACCCGTGTCCTCGGTTTTTATAATTAGCTACTTATTATTTAACTACCACATATTAAATTAATAAGCATTCATATTAATTATTCGAGTTATACACGTCTATTTTAATTCGAAATTAAAAAGCTACGTGTATGCATTGGAGTGGAATCATGAAGATGCAAGTCATGGCAATTTTCCGGTTAAGCACGTAATCTTGATCAAACACAAAATTATACCGAAAAGTAAACACCGAGATGGACCGTTGGTACCCCGACTAACTACTTTCTAAGGAAAAGTAAAACTTAATCTATGTCTTCGAGTCTTGAACTCGAACCGCCGGATCACGAACCACGAACACCCGAAAGGAGAAAGGCTTTTTAATTAAATAAACAATATTATTATAATTATCAAAACCTTTTTTTTTTTTTTTTTTTTTCTTTCGGCTGTTTTTAAAATTATTTCCCAAAAAATAATTTTTTTTTTAATGATGCGGCTGATGTAAGTCGGCCAAAAAAAAAAAAAAAAATTCAGATTATAAAACAAAACTAAATAGCCGCATGATTTACCCTAGTTGCAAGCTGGGGTTTCAATAAAAATCTTTTTGCGGCGGCAGTAAGCGCCTCTACAGGTGCAGCTGCCGCCTGTTTAAAAAACAGAAGCTGTTGTGCCGTTTTTAGCGCTGCTAAAGGTGCTGGACAGCCTTAAAAACAAGGTTTTTAGCTGTTTCTCCTCGTCATACCTTGGGTTTCGCCTTGATCTTCATATTTTCAGCAAGATCTTCATCTTTTCGAGCCCGGAATAACAAAATTACAATAAAAGATGCTACTTTTACATGAAATTTCGAAAATAGCATAATTATAGATACAAATCCTATGCTCAATTGTTATTAAACAAAGGAGCTACAAAATAGATCTACGGGTAAATAATACCAACCCCAATCCATCTCTTCAACCACAACATTCAAAGCATACAACCATGATCAATTTCGAATTTTACCCAAAAAAACGAAATAAAAACACCTAAAACATGCTTTTCCACTCCAAGATCTAAAATTCATATACTTTGATCGTTAGATCAAAGGCTCTGATACCACTTGTAAGATGTAATATCGTCGGATCAATCATAGATTGACCCGATTACGCAGCGGAATGCATCAGATCTAGTTCTAAACGAAAACAAAGAACATAAATTAAAGATCAAACTACAAGGGGGTTCAGGAGCCTACCTTTTTATGGTGCTTAACTCCAAGAACAAAAGGTCTCCAAGAACACGTGATTGAGAAGCCACAACCTTCCAACGCGTGTCTCCCAGCAACACCAGGTGGATGGTGTTTCCCGCCGTCGGACCTCCTTGATATGCTACCGGAATAATCCCGAAGATTATTCCAACTCGAAACCCAAAGAACTATAGCCGAAAATTCCAAGCTATATTCTTATGAATAATGGCGTGTTTATTGTTGTGTCAAAAGGCTTGGGAGAACTCTCTTTATATAGCAGAGTAATCCTTGTCCTCCAAGGATTTAATAATTAAGAGATAATTATTACATTAATCCTTTTCCAAATAAAAGATAAATAAAATGATTATCCCAAACAAATTAGGATAAATCATATTATTATCTAATATTCCATGAAATATCAATTAACAAATAAAAGATAAATCACACATTAAATAATTATCCAAGAAAACTAATTCATTGATAACTAATTAATCCAAAAATGCGCCCCCCTTTTAATTAAATAAGGCCACATGCATTTTTCCACACCTTGGGCCGAGTCAACGAAAAATTTCTTTTTCCGTGTATTTAATTATCTAGTCCAACTAAACAATTAATCCACATATCAATTAAATAGTCCAATCCAACTATTTAATTATAATTGAGGTGCAACGACGAGAAACCTATATGCTATATTAGGAGCCACGTCGGGGACCATGGACCCATATTCATTAGCTACAATAAATCGAATAAAAATTATTCATCAGACAGAATAATTATATCCAACCTATTAATTCCGAGATTACACCACCATAAACCCGAAACTGAACTCTATCGAATATAAATAACTTACACTTAATTTATGAGTCGGAAGCGTCCACTGATATAATCATTACATACGGATAAATCCTCCATAGTCTGTTCACTTCGATTCGGGATATTTCCGTAAACCCTTCTCGAAACATATTATCCTTATTTACCATTAACCCCTTAGTGATCAATTAGTTTATAACCAATATGATATGAACTCGGCCGATCGATCGCTTTCTGGGTTAACAAATAAGTGGAATCTGTCTGCCTACTTCCCGGGAAGAAGGATGGATTCCATATCTCAGTGATAACACGTACTACTCACTCATTTTAGAATAGAGCCAACGAGAAGTAATTGGACCACATACTACGAAGTGATCCTTACTAACACATCAAACTCTACCCTAGTCTAAGTAGTCGTCTGTGATCACCTCAGGATTAAGATTAATCCATATATGATCATCTTGTGATTCGATAAGACTTCTCGATTACAGAATTATATCGAGAACTCAAATCAAATCGGTCCAGCCCTATATGATTATCATCATATATAAAAGCCCTATTAGGTACCCTATTACCGACAGTCCGGATAAGACTATCACACCTAAAGTGTTCTGGGTGCATTATTAGCATATTAATCATGAGACCCGTACTCTGATTATTCAACGCTATGGACTAAGTTAATTTTAAGTACATCTCACTAACTCAATCCTCTTGTGTATAGCCATACACTGAGTTATGTGATTACATAAACGAGGTACTTAGGGTTTTCAGTAGTGTCTTAATTATAAGCATACATGCATATAATAAGATGAATTATTAATTCTGTCCTAACACAATTACATAATTGTCTTTCGGGCACTATACCTAACATTATTGTCTCTAGCACCATGATCGATCCAAACTTGGACTGATCTTCTGCAGAAATTTATGAACAAGTACTGCCCGCCTGGGAAGTCACTACAGATGAGACAAGACATTATGAATTTCAAGGAAAAACCCACTGAAACTTTCGAAGAGGCTTGGGAAAGGTTTAAGGAAGCACAACGGAGATGCCTTCACCATGATATCACTTTGCCTGTTCGAATGCATAGTTTCTATCACGGATTGAGGCCGAGTGAACAAATGAGAGTTGATGTATCGAGCAACAGATGTTTTGCGTTATTATCACCCGAAGAAGCCGAAGGAAAACTAGACCAAATCGCACTTACAATTCAATGAGGAACACATCAAATTGAAACTGCAAAAGTAGTTGATGGGGGTATTTGGAGAAGATACTTCTCAAAAGATCTTATACTAGCTAATGGCGATAAATGAGATATCTGTTATGAAAGCCTCATCTCTTTTTGGAAAACTTCCAAGTTTGTTTCTTGGCTCTTTGCAGAAGAAGGTTTAGAAATGGGTGAAGACAAGATCGTTGCATCTGTCAATGGTACAGAAGTTGTAATTACAGCAAAGGTAATTCGGAAATACCTCAAACTCTCAAATAAAGGTCAAGAAAAAGTGGCCCTTGTACCACAAAACTTGGATGAATTCTGGATAACAATCGGTAAAACGGCGAACCCAGGCTCTAAGAAGTTCAATTGTCTTAGATCTGCCTTGAAGAAACCCTTCAGTGAAGTCAGTGCTCTGATTGGAAAGAACATTGAAGGCAAGCTAGGGGCAAATAACGCCATGACAGAGGCTAGAATGCGCCTTATGGGAATCATTTACAATAGTCTAGAGTTCAATTGGGAAAACTATCTCTTCCTGAGAATCAAAGAGCAAATCCAAGGTGAGCCCAATGCTACTAAAAATGGGCTAGTAGAAGGCAAGAAGAAAAAGAGGATCTTCAAGGTAAAAAAGTCCTATAGAATTCAACTCCACTATCTAATGCAATGCCTAAAAGTACCAGTAATAAAACTTCATAAATTACATGACTTCTGACTCATGTTTACCTATTTCAAACAGCAAAGAAAGCAGGAGGAGGGAAGAGAAAGCAACCTAGTAGAAACAGAACTGGCCAAAGAAAGAAGCAAAAGGTTCAAAGAAAATTTGGACACGGAAAATTTTGGAAAATTTGTAGATGAAGAAGAGGAAGAGGAGACAGATGACGAACTTGAACACCAAGTGGAAGAAAGTAGTGGTGATGATAATCAACCAGAAAATGAAGAGGTTGAAGAAGATAATAGAGATAATGATAATACTCCAGAAGAACCAGCAAACATATCTGCCAGAGATATTGATGATAGAATTGCTGCATATCTAGAATGGAATGAGGGTGATTCCAAACTTCAGCTTCATAATTCAGAACACATGCTTGAACAAGAAGCTTGGTTTTTTGGTTTTCTTGGGATCTCAACCCTGGTTGGTGTACTTGATGAATTCCCACTTTGGGACTTGGTAGATGCAGCAAAGGCAAAAATGCCTCAGAATTCTGATGAAGACAGTGGTAACTCAGATGATGATAGTGATGATCATGATGATGATGATGGTGATGATCCTAATGGTGATGGTGGACAAGATAAAGAAATTGAGAAACCAATAGATGCAATTGATGATGACATTCCCTTAAGTACATTTTTGCAGACACCGGGGTCAACAAAGTAAACCCCACCAGCTAAGGCCACATCATCAGGTCAAGCAGATGATCTGCAGACTATGGCAGCTGATAACACTCCTGTGCCGGTTCCACATGTTCCATAACTGTCTGTCGACATTACAGCTGAACCAACAGCAGTGTTGGACACTGGATCCGCTGCTGCCACTCCAGTCAAGGCAACTCCCGGCAAAGAGCAAGGGGGAATAAGAGAAAGTGCTGCCCTGGAAATAACTTCTACTCAAATAATTGAAGACATAGAAATAGATGTTGATGTTACTCAACCGACAACACAACACCGAGAACCAGCTGAGATTCCTACCACTTTGCCACAGCAAGACAGAGGTCAGCAAACAGAAATAGAACCAGCTGATATCCGTCACAAATTTGCTCAATTGTCTATTGGAATATCCAATGCGGCTTTTCAAACAGCAGATCTGTTTGTTGAAGATCTGGAACAATAAGCAATGTATCTCAGATCCATGACTCTAGCATTTAAAGATGAGAGCCACTCCTTAGAGAAAAGATTTCAAGCTATTGTTGAGTACATTGATGCACAAAATATTGTTGTGCAAATGCAGGGTGACCTAATGCAGCAGATGAACATAAATTTCACCAATAATATTACTGGCCTTAGACAACATGTTTCTCAGGAAAATGAGTCAATGGCAATGGCTTTTGGCACCAGATTTCGTAGTGTGACAGAGAAGCTGGCTGATCATGATGAAAGATTCATTTCGATTGAATCCAAATTGGATACTCTGATTGGTATAGCTGAAGCCACAAATAGCATCTTATTGCAACAAAAGGATGATACTGCCAAAAATGGAGAAATAAATGATAATCTTGAAGAATCCACTGCTAGACCCTAAATTTTACTGAAGAATAGCTAAGAGCAAGAGACAGAAATGAAAATCAAAGTTGAAGCTGAAGAACAACAATGAAAAGCTTGGGAGGAGAGGGACTGGACCTCAAATGAACCTTGCATTGGATTCCCCCATCCTATCCAAAGAAGAGACGATGACAGAGATAGAACAGGAAGGAAGCAAAGGCCTGGATCTAGTCAGCTAAGAGGCTCAGCAAGTCAACACAGATCCAGCACAAGCAGAGGTAGCAGCAGTACTAGATATGCTGGTGAGAAAAGAGCTTTCATAACTCACAGAAACATGCAAGAGCATGATGCTGAGATATTGGACAATGTAAGAGTGTTTTTCAGAACTCAAGACGGTCTGTATACAAATCAAAAGCAAGAGACTGGCTAGGCTATTATGATGAGAAGATGTGAGTTGATATGGCCAAAGTCTACAATGATGTCAAAAGAGAGTATGCATCTCTTAAGCGAAATATTGGATCTGGCACCATTAGCAGACCAAGTCAAGCCATACCCCTTATTGCAAAAGGATCAGAAGATCTATCCAATGAACAACAGGAGGATTTCAACAACATGGTAAAATTCTTCAGTCCTATGAGGAAAATGGACTGTCAGGAACAATGGGGTCTGTTGAAGAATCTCAAGTTTGCTGATTCACACATTGCTGAAGCTAAGGAAAGTCTTGAGAAATACTTTGGAGAACCCAAGGCAAATGAGACTATGCCTGATTTCCACAGACTCATCAACAAGAGAGTATTTCTTGGGGTCTCTGAGTACACTGCTATGGCTTACTGGAAATGGAAGTTCTCAGAAATTGATTGGAAAGACATGGAGGAGGTTCAGACTACAAAGTTCAAGAGGTACAAACAGAACTTAAGCAAAATGTAGATGTAGCACTCTGAATCCGTCTTGAACTTACTTGTCTTATTTCCCTGGATGGATGAATAAATTTTTTGAGTTTTATTCCATTATTATTATGAAAATTTGCATACTTATATTCAGGCTTATGAGGGTTTTGGCATCATCAAAAAGGGGGAAATTGTTAGGAACATTTTATTATGTTTTGATGATGGCCATACTAGCTGTTATAGCAAGCCTGAAATAAGTTAGAAATCTCTATATAAGTCTTTACTTAGAGTCTGACATGTTGTATAAGTTGACACAGACAAGTATTGTACTAGTTGGTAGAACGGCTAAGTAAAACAGAAATCCAGCAGAGTGAAAACAACCAAGTACCAGCAGAGAAGCATGAAGACATATGGTATGACTTATATCCAGGGAAGTCTATGATGACCTTGGTTAAGTCTAAGTTATATTTCAAGTGATAAAATTCAATGTTAAATATAGTGTACACTGATCTCACACAAATCAAGGATCAGTGAAGTACAAGGACTCTTGTAAACTCAAAGAAATCAAGAAAGCAGTGAACCGGCAAAGTAAAATGACTATCGGCTTAGTAAAGACAAAACAGTGAAGGAAGAACTAAAGCACTTGACTGATTCAAGTAACAGCCAAGTGAAGAGACAACTGAGTGAACTATACTTGTTCAGATTATGAAAAATAAGGAAAATTCAGAGGATCAAGCATTCAATGCATAATCATTCAAGAATCAATCAAGGACGGATTTTGTGATATACATTTGAAGAAAATCCAATCACTGAAATCAAGGAGAATATAATTAAGGGGGGAATCAAGAATTAAATCAAGGATTATTCCCCACATTGAATAACCAACGGACGGAAATTCAAATCAAGGATATAAATAGAAAGCATTGACAGACAGGAAAAATACGAGTGAATCGGATAAGAAACAAGCAGAAACTCTATCAATTTGAAAAGCTTTCTATCTAAACTTAAAGTAAATATCTAGAGATCAACTCACCAATCAGAACTCAAATTCCACATCAAGTACTGAGATTGATCAACAGAATCTGTGAATCCAATTCACACCAGTCAAGCAACTGAATTAGAGCCATCTGAGAAGGAGTTGTGTTTGTGATAGCTGCTGAAGGTTTTGTTCCCAAGGAGCAGTGTTGAAGACTAAGTCACTGAAGCTTTTGAAGCCAGGGTGTGATAGTCTTGTAGATTGTGAAGCTTGTGTAGCCTAGGACAATCTTGCTATTGTATCAGTGAAAACAATAGTGAATTCCTTCAATCACCATAGGAGAAGAGTGCATTAAGGGATTACACCATCCTGAACCACTATAAACCTTTGTGTCTATTTATTTTTAGCACTTTACTTTACTGCACTTACTTTATTGCATATTATATATGTGATTGCATATCCTACTTTGAATTAACATTTTAAGAAGGGACTTATCCGCTGCCCAAAAGCTTTTATTTCAAGAAAAGTTTTTGAAACTTCAGTATAGTCATTCACCCCCCTCTGACTATACTTTTACCCTTCTCTGGGACCAACAATATCGCATCGCCAAGGTTGAGAAAGTTTAAGAAATCGAAGAAACCAACACCAAAGATGTGAACTATATAGGAAGCCATGGAAATCCTTATGGGGGCGGATATCGCCCAGGTTCCCATGACCACCCTGGCTTTCGACTGAGTGACCCTACTGGGGGTTTTCAACAAAATGAATCTACAGGTGGAAAGAGACCAAGGCAAACTGGTGGATTCATGCCTCAATTTAACAAGACAAGTTGTTGGGAAGCAGCCATGGACAAAATAAGCTCAACTGTGACCGACACGGTCAATCAACTCACAAAATCCATGACTGAGCTGAATACAAACTTCACCACATATTGTTAGCAGAATGATACAAGACTGACCAATCAGGAAGCCTTAGTGCAGAATCTGTCTCACCAAGTGGGGTAGATCGCCGAACAAGGGTTAGCCCGTTCTCCAAGAGGATTGCCAAGCAATACAGAGAAAAATCTGAAGGACGTGAATGCAATCATGACTAGAAGCGGAAAGGACCTTCCTGGACATGTTATACCAACTGTCCAGGAAGAATCAGCGCGATCGGCGTGAGAACTCAAGCGAAATCGGGAGAAAAAGAGAGGCCGGTAAACCGGGACACCATGCCGATTTACCAGGCATCTGAAAATTCAGCAGACGATCAGATAGAGTAGCAGCAGGTAGCAGGTAAGTCTTCACAAACTGTGACTATTAATCTTGCCACTTTACCCTATCCACGTAGGAAATATAAACCGAATAATGATGATGCTCGTTATAAAAAGTTCATAGAAATTTTTAAGAAGTTGCAAGTGAATATACCTTTGGTAGAAGCTCTGGCCGGAATGCCAGAGTATGTGAAATTCTTGAAAGAAGCAATCTCTACCAAAAGAAAGTTATTAGACCTTGAGACAATTTGCCTTAATGAGGAATGCTCGACAGCTTTGCAACGCAAACTGCCTCCTAAGTGTAAAGATCATGGGAGCTTCCTCATACCTTGCACAAGTGGAAGAGTATGCCTAAACAAAGCATTGTATAATCTTGGAGCCAGTGTCAATTTAATGCCACTCTCAATCTTTCATAAGTTAGTCATGAAAGAGTTGAACGAAACATCTATAACCCTTCAATTGACTGATAGGTCTATGAAGTAACCTTGTGGAGTGGTTGAGGATGTTCTGGTAAAAGTTGATAAGTTTGTATTCCCCGTAGATTTTGTGGTGCTAGACATTGAGGCTAACCATGATGTTCCATTAATCTTAGGAAGACATTTCCTAGCGACAAGTAAGACATTGATAGTTGTTCATAAGGGTGAGCTGATTCTGAGAGTGAATGAGGACAGAGTAGTATTCAATGTGATGAATTCAATGAGGTATGCTCAAGACGAAGGAGAATCATGCTACATGCTAGATGCCATAGACGAGATTGTTTTAGAATTATATCACCCAGGTGGCACTAGACCTCAAGTAACAGAGACTTTGCTCCTAAAAGGAAGAAGGAAGTGATGAGGAAACCTGGCTGGGGTGTATCAAAGGTCAAGTGTGAGAAGTAGAGCCTATATCTTACGTGGATTTAGGATGAACAATTCATAGACCTTCATGGCACAAGTTCTTTGATTTACAATTGACCGTAAGTCATTAAGGTCATCACTAGAATAGCCACCAAGGAACTTAACGTTTAAACCTTTGCCATCTCACCTGAAGTACGTATACTTACAAGATGATAATCTGCCCTTCATAATTTCATCCTTGCTATCACCTTTAGAGGAAGAGAAACTTTTAAGAGTACTAAGAGAGCATAAGGGAGCATTCGGGTGGACGATAGTAGATATTAGAGGGATAAGCCCATCGGTGTGCATGCATAAGATCTCTGTAGATCCCAAGAAGAAAGTGGTTGCACAACCACAAAGGAGGCTGACGCCACAACTGAAGGATGTTGTAAGGAGGAAATTATAAAGATGTTGGAAATGGGAATTATTTTCCCAATTGCGGTCAGTGAATGGGTGAGCCCGTTCTACGTGGTGCCCAAGAAAGTAGGATTCACTGTCCAACCTAATGAGTTCGATGAGTTAATCCCTGTGAAGCTGATTACTGGACATCGAGTTTGCATTGATTTCAGGAAACTGAATGATGCAACTCATAAAGATCATTTTCCCTACCATTCATTGACCAGATGTTAGAAAGATTAATCGGTCATGCTTTTTATTGTTTCTTTGATGGATATTCTGGTTACTATCAGATCCATATTGCCCCCGAGGACTGAGAGAAACCATATTGCCCCCGAGGACCGAGAGAAAAAAACTTTCACATGTCCCTTTGGAACTTTTGCGTACAACCGCATGCCTTTTGGACTTTGTAATGCACCAGCAACATTCCAAAGGTGCATGATGTCATTATTTGCGGACATGGTGGAGGACTTTCTGGAAATTTTTATGGATGACTTTTCTGTATTTGGAGATGGCTTTGATAAATGCTTGGACAACTTGAGTAGAGTACTGAAGAGATGTGAAGAGACCAACCTTGTACTTAAATGGGAGAAATGCCATTTCATGGTAACAGAAGGAATAGTGTTAGGTCATAAGATTTCAAAGAAAGGGATGGAGGTTGATAAGGAAAAGATAGTGGTGATAGAGAAGTTACCTCCTCTAACAAACTTAAAGACGTTGCGAGCCTTTCTTGGCTACACACGAATCTATAGGAGGTTTATTAAGGATTTCTCTAAAGTTTCTAGGCCTTTGACAGAATTACTTGCAAAGGATGTACCCTTTGTGTTTGGAGAGGAGTGCAAGCAAGAATTCAACACATTGAAGCAAATGCTTATAACCGCCCCAATTCTGTAGCCTCAGATTGGAACAAACCTTTTGACCTTATGTGTGATGCTAGCGACACGGCAGTTGGAGCATCCCCGGGACAAAGGGAGGATAAAATCTTTAAGCCTATCTATTACGCCAGTCGTACCCTTAAAAATGCCCCGAGGAACTATGCGACTTCAGAGAATGAACTCTTAGCTGTTGTATTCGCATTTGACAAGTTTCGACCATATCTGATAGAATCGAAAGTCACTGTATTCACTGGCCATGCAGCTCTAAAATACCTTCTAACCAAACAAGACTCCAAGCCAAGATTGTTGAGATGGATTCTACTCTTACAAGAGTTTGATGTGGAGATTAAGGACAAAAAAGGATCTGAGAACTAGGTGGCTGATCACTGTCAAGATTAACCTTTTTGGAAGAAGAGCAACCGACTGAGATTAGGGAGAGCTTTCCAGATGAGAAACTTTTTTCCGTCTAAGTGGTAGCTCGAATTGAATCTAAGCCCCGACATAAGACATCAAGAGTGGGCAAGGTGTTTGCTAGCATTGTCAATTATCTAGCAGGAAAGTACATACCACCGGAATTCAAAAGTGCAGATAAGAAGAAGTTTTTCACGGATCTGAAGGATTATCATTGGGACGATCCCTACCTATACAAGTTGTGCCCTGTTGCCATTCTTAGGAGATGAATCCATGATGATGAGATTTCAGGTATTCTGAGCCCATGTCATTCTAGAGAAGCTGGTGGTCACTATGGCCCGGACAAGACAACATCAAAGGTACTGCAGTGTAGATTCTATTGGCCAACAATTCATAAATATGCTTACGAGTTTACAAGAGCCTGTCATTCCTATCAAATGGAACTATGCGACTATAGAGAAGGAACTCTTAGCTATTGTATTCACATTTGAAAAGTTTCGACCATATCTGTTAGGATCAAAAGTCACAATATTCACTGACCATGCAGCTCTAAAATACCTTCTAACCAAACAAGACTTCAAGCCAAGATTGTTGAGATGGATTATACTCTTACAAGAGTTTGATGTGAAGATTAAGGACAAAAAGAGATCTGAGAACCAGGTGGCTGATCACCTGTCAAGATTAACTTTGCTGGTAGAAGAGCAACCGATTGAGATTAAGGAGATCTTTCCAGATGAGCAACTTTTTGCCGTCTCAGTGGTAGCTCGAATTGAATCTAAGCCCCGACATTAGACATCAAGAGTGGGCAAGGTGTTTGCTAACATTGTCAATTATCTAGCAGGAACGTACCTACACCGGAATTCATAAGTGCGGATAAGAAGAAGTTTTTCACGGATATGAAGCATTAACATTGGGACGATCCCTACCTATACAAGTTGTGCCCTGATGCCATTCTTAGGAGATGCGTCCATGATGATGAGATTTCAGGTATTCTGAGCCAATATCATTCTAGAGAAGCTGGAGGTCACTATGGTCCGGACAAGACAACAACAATGGTACTGCAGTGTGGATCCTATTGGCCAATAATTCATAAATCTTCTTACAAAGTGGAGTTATTCGATGTATAGGGAATTAATTTTGTTGGGCCATTCACATCGTCTGAATCAAATCGTTACATCCTGGTAGCAGTTGATTATGTTTCCAAATGGGTGAAGGCAGTGGCCTCACCTATTAATGATGCCAGGGTTGTCTTGAGATTTCTTAAGAAGAACATTTTGATGAGGTTTGGAGTGCCCAGAGCCATAATTAGTGACAGTGGGAGTCATTTCTGTAGTAGGTTGTTTGAAAAATTGATGTTGAGATATGGGGTTAGACATAAGATTGCAGCAACATATCACCCCCAGACGAGTGGACAAGTGGAGGTCACGAACAGAGAGATAAAGATGATCTTAGAGAAGACTGTGAATCCCACGAGGAAGGATTGGTCTTTGAAATTAGGTGACGCTTTTTGAGCGTACATAGCTGCTTATAGGACCACAATCGGGATGTCACTCTACATGATAGTGTTTGGAAAAGCGTGTCATTTACCGGTAGAACTTGAGCACCGAGCGCTGTGGGATTTGAGATTTCTATACATGGATGAGAATTTAGCCGGTGAAAAGAGATTATTGGACTTGAATAAATTGGAGGAGTTTAGACTTCAAGCGTATGAAAATGCAAAGATTTACAAGGAAAGAATGAAGCGTCTGCATGATAAGAAGATTCTAAACCGCACATTTCAAGTTGGAGACAAGGTGCTAGTATATAATTCGCATCTTGATCTTTTTCCTGGGAAGTTAAAGTCTAGATGGTATGGACCATTGTAGTCATAAAAGTTTTCAATTCAGGCACGTGTGAAGTTAGAAATGAATACTCTGGGATGACTTTCATAGTAAACGGCCACAGGCTAAAGCATTGCCTAAAGCACAAGTATAATCCTGAATTGGAAGTCTTATTGCTTTTGTTTATTTTATGTTGTTTGAGTTAATAAAGTAGCATGAAAATCGCAAGGTTTTTTTTCATCACATATATCTTCGGTCCTCCGACTAGAGATATATGTGGTTTTTTCCTTCACGATTATCCTATGATACCCTTGTACAAGTTTTCGCGTATTGCCTAGGCTAATAAAACAATAAAGTTGCTTAAACTGTTTTTGCGCATTCCTAAGATTGTACAATTACCGCCACCTTATTTTCTTATTGCCCTTCGCATGTTACTCACAGTTTTCGGAAGTATTTTGGAATGCAGGTAAACACTTGGAAGATGGATGACCTAGGAGCTAATGATTACGCTCCAGGATTCACTTTGACTCAACCGACCAATTCTAGAGCGATAATCACCCAGCGCTCCAGATCGCGCTTTCTAGTAGAAGTGGTGTACTCGTCCTCGTGAAAGGGTGCATTCATAATGCCATAGTGGGCTTTGATACTCTCTATGGAGAAATCAATAGGAACCCCCCAAACAATAGCAACATGAGACTCGGGGTTCACCACCACATAAGCGTAAAATTCTCGGACGATGGTGGCATTGAATACTGTAGGAATTAGAGTCATGTCCGCGATACCGTTATGTTGAAGAACCCGCGGTATGATGTCACCACAATCATTTAGGTCGACGCCTCGTTCCCTAGCAACTGACCGAGTATTCCAGTGAGTCCTAAATGACTTCTAAATCAAAACAGAGGCGATCTGAGGAACACCGTTAATAAGGGGAACAACATCTCCCTGAACACTTTGTTGACCTTCTCTACATCTCGGTGCGGGGTTACCTCTACCTACCACAAAAATGGATAAACGAGACTCTGTTGGTGCAAAAAAACTCTTGGCCATTGTTTCCGGCAGCTGCGCCAAAAAAACTTGATCCGCGGCTTAAGTCACTCTACTCACAAAATACTAGCAAGAGTACTATGTCAATCGCATTATAAAAACGGTGAGTTAAGGTCGATCCCACAGATATGATGCAACACAAATAATACTTCACAAATATAACTAAGAATACATAAAGACAGAAAATAAAGTGATATGTCCCTCATATCCAATCTTCTAACTTGGTGTAACTAATCATTATGTCTACTTTTCCCCGTAATTCCCTGATTGAACCAGAACACATGTTTCTAATTCAGTTTTAGGTACATGTGCAATCTCTTAGTCTTATCAAGCCTCCATTCCCGACGGGGGGAGACTAGTTTAGTGAATTCCCTATTAGAAGGAATTATTGAATCAGAATCATCGAATGCAACCTTTGAGGAAGCAGACAAGAATGAAATTAAATTAGTCCTGCAGGAATTGAAGAGGACAAGGCCTATAGCCTATCCATATAAGATAAAATGACAAGACATTGGAAGATTGACATGAGAAGCCGAAGCAGAAAGCCCACATATTACATATAAATACCAGGGCAAAGCTAGTGCCTTAAGCAAGTACAAAGCTAGATTCAAGGTATCTAATATGAAGTAACTAGCCAAGCTCTAAGATTAGCAGTCGGACTGTGAACCATAGGATTGGAAACCCTTACAGAAGACTCTACGTCCATTGAAAAGATAGTAGACGTCTATATGCAGTTAACCTCATTGGTTGTATTAACTCACACGCAATAAGTTCTAGAAAGTGCCGGCTCAAGACCGAGAACCTCCCTACGAAGCTACCGTGGATTGATTAGCTCATTCCTGGGGATTGATCCAGACTATGTCCAAACTAACACTTCACTTTATCGTCTGTTGGTCCCTTGGAAAGGCTAACACAAGTTTAGAGGGGGGTGTGAATAAACTTGTCCCTAAAACTGGATTTAAAACAAATTAAGGTTCAGTTAAACTTGTGTGGAGTTAAGCTGACTAAGCTGAGTTTAAGTCAAACTGACTTAAGCTTAAAACTGAGTCAACCAGCAGCGGATAAAGTTTTAGCCTTTTTCTTGATCTTGTTATTCTCTGTGAAAACTGAGTGTAGTAAACTGAATTATGATGAATGTCAGTTTGTGAACTGTGAAGTATATAACAATCAATTATCAAAATGCTATAAATAAATGCTGAATAAATAAGTAAGTGCAAAAAGTAAATAAGGCAAGTATTATAGAGGTTCCAGGTGGTGTAATCCTGTACGTCCTCTCTTCCCCTGTGGTGCAGAGGAAAATTCCACTAGAACTTCTTGAGGTGAACTGTTACAAAAAGTCCTAAACAATAGTCCTTGGCTAATCCCTAGTGTCACTATCTAAACAGTTGTAGAACATGTAGAATTGCTGTTCTTCAATTGCTTGGAACACTGATCCTTGGAGGGTTGAATTGCCTCTTCACCAGCTACCACCACAAACACAGTCTACATTTCGCTTGTCTAATCGTCCCTGGCGAAACCTTCCCGGTTTGCTTCACGATCTAAAACCTTTGATGTAGAATCAAAGTTGGGCTGAGAATCAATAAATTGATTCTTGTTTGTGGTTCTTCAAGGTGTCTGATTCTTGATAAAATCTGTGTAGCTTGAACACTTGAAGAATTTCTAGATATGATCTTGTTATAGCGCAAAGATGATAGCAATTCGAATGATTAATGCACACGTTAATTCTTGTTAAATATCTGTTTTCTTGTTCATACAATCCTTGGTGCAAAAGTCCTCTATTTATAGTGTGAGGTCCAACATTCATCTGGCTTCAATTCGAATTGTATCAACGTCTATTTTGTAACGGCTATATTTTCTGACCGTTCTGCTGTGTCAGTAACTCATCCAATAAAATTGCTTCCTTTATAACGTTCGACTGTACTATCAGTTTGTTGGATGACTGATATATAAACCTGAGTTTCCTTATCAGTTTTATACTGAGTTTATTGTTAGTCAGTTTCTTAACTAACTTGGAGCGTTAACTGAGATTTTACTCTTCTTCAAATTTCAGTACTCCAGTTTTCATCTGATTATAATTGACTTAATCAGAGTACACCATGACTCATTATCATCTAAGAACTCATTGTCCTTATGATTCTTAGGTTTTCATACAAGATCCATAAAGTCAGTTCAGGTCACCACAATCTTGCCTGAAGTCTAACTTTACAGTCTCGACGTAGTCTTCATAAATGAGTTTGAACCCTCAGTTCTTCAATTTTCAATAACTGAGTCTGTGACCCTCAGTTCTTCAATCTTCTATGTAAGACAAATGAGTCTGTGTCCCTCAGCGAACATATTTTCTTCAGTTTGATACTGGTGTATTCTGAGTCAGTTTATCTGTCTTAATGATTTTCAGTTTTCTAGATGACTTCCAGTTTTTTAGTTTTACGACACACTAACTGTTACAGTGCTTGTCTGATGTAACTTATACAAATATCAGACTCTAGTAAAACCTATACATTCAGTTCTAGACATCTTTTAGATTTTCACTATAACAAATGGCTTGACTCTTCATCAATGGGAGTTAAGATAATACTTTGAATAAATATGATGAATTATCATCAAAACATAAATTTTATTTCCAACAATTTCCCCCTTTTGATGATGCCAAAACTCTCCTAAAAGAAAAGCTTAAAGATCAAAACAATGTAAAACAATGTAAAAGCTGAAACTGGATTTCATTAGAATGAGCAAAAACTCGAATAGTTACATTTTTGTTCAAAATAGTGTAACTAGATACTAAGTTCTCTTCAGTGCTTTTTGCATGAGTGAGTCAAATTTTCTTGCTTTGTCATACATACGAAAATCATCTTCTAGCTTGGAGTCTATCTTTGAAAAGGTCTTGTTGTAGTCAACTTGACTACCTTCTTTCCATCTTCTCCATTGAAATAGCTTTATAAATCGATTCTTCCAAGTAGTAATTTTCAAATTCTACTACATCCGCTTTCATTTGTTCGATCTTGTCTTTAATCTTGATTTATCATCAATCCTCTGATTCTTCTTATCTTGTGCCATTTTCTACTTTGAGAATAAATCGGATAAAAAAGTTGTTCAAGGATTCTTCGCTTGTCTGTCCTTGTACTTAGCTTTGATAGGATTGTGATCGTTGGTAAACTTCATCCATAGATCCTTTGTTAGAGTAACTCTTACATCTCCAGTTGACTATATTTTGCAATGAGTTGATCGTCAGTTAGTTCTTTCCTTAAGAACTTAGGATCTGATTTGTATCTTTGCAATTCATCTTCAAGTCGCTTCATTTCTCCAAGCAATTTCAGCTTTTCTTCTTCAGCTTCCCCCTTTTGGCATCACATAACTGATCTACTAGGGCATGGGTTGCTTTTTGATCTCTTGAGATCTGTCATTTGAGAAGCAAGTACTTCATTAAGCTGAGTTTCTAACCCGTAGATATGCTGATTCATATGCCAGTGAGCCTGTGCATGTGTTTCTCTATCTACTGCGGTTGAGTCTTCAAGTTTTTGTTTGAGTAACATAATTTCTGAAGCAGAACTTGAACTTGACTTGTGGATCATCTCTAGTCTTGCATGAACTGAAACATCTATTCTAGTTCTGTAGTCGAGATATCCAGAAATGTTTGATAGAAGATCATTTTGTGCATCCTTGTTACTAAGCACAATCTTCAAATTTTCATGAACTTTTGCCAATTCATCCTTTGTGAGGATGTCAGAAGGATCATAAGTATATTCTATTGGATCTTTAAACTGAGTATTATCTTCAATAATCATTAGTTGTTGATTAGTAGTTCCATCAGCCTTTTCCTGATTGTCAGTTGTCTGATCTTCAACTGGCAATCCTTTTTGCTGAGGTACAGTTTGCGTTGCTAGAGGTTGAGGTTGAGTTTTTGTTTGCAAAACTGTAGTCTCATCAGCTTCTTTCTTGATTCATCATCTTTATCATCATCTTTCTTCTTTGAAGTATCCTAGGATGATGTGGCTGATTCTCTTCTTTTTGCTAGTTCAGTGAATCTTTTGAAACAATTGTCGAAATTCTGAAATAGGAAACAGAGCATATAGATCTCTAACTTCCAATTTCTTCAAGAGTAGTTTCTCTTCAGTCTGTAGACTGACATCTCGAGAATCCTCTGTTTAAGCTTCATCTTCATTAACTTGATGATTCTATCGACTTCAAAAAGCTGGTCTTGATTGCTTTGAACCGATTGATCTTTAATCGAGAAGTGTGGCGATGGTGACAATTTCTTGTATAACTTGATTTGTCGGTTGTTGTTGTTGTTGTTCCCCTCGCTTGGTGCTTTCTCTCTTGAGATTTACGGGTACAAGCATCTTACAACCGATCTTATCCTGGCGATTCAACTTTTAAGCTTAGTCCTTTTGTATACGACTTCCGGTGAGACACGCTTTTCGACTTTGCCAGGTTGGGAAGTTCCTGCGATTTCCTTTGTAACTGCAGTTTGCCTTGTTTGCTTCCCTTCCTTGATTCTTTCTAAGTAAAACTGAATGATTCCACTAAGTGTCTTATTCAGTCGGAATCTGTCAACAGTTACTTGACCTTTGGCTTGAGCCTTTTTTACACTGTCTAATTCAACTAAATGTTGTCTCTTGAACTGATTGACAACATAACTCGCCCAATTGAATTGTTCCATCCCGTTATATTCATGAGATAAATATTTTCTTCTGAAAGTATATTGATGCCTTTTGATTTTCCAATGATATGTTTGCTGAGCCATCTGCTGAGGTGTCCAAATTCTAGCTTGATTTTGTCTACATGAATACCAGGTTCGATTGGTTCCGTAGAAAAAGTAATTTGCTGAAGAAAAGCATCTCTTTTCAATGGTAGAGTAGTCCAATCTGTTGTTGTCACAGTTGAATTTGTGAGGCCAAAGAGTGTCCTTATGACGCTTTCATTGAGAACAATGCGATCTCCACGAACTTTGGTCATCAGAGAGTCTCGTACCAAACGCATATTTTTCCAAAATTGCAAAATTCGTTCTACATCACGTTCTTCTTTGAACTTAACTTCCAGGATGTTTCTCAAGCCTGGTTGTTTCTAGATTTTATCACATATCCAGCTTGCTAACAGAGTGTTTTGACACATAGCTTCATACATTTCGAATGTCAGTTCATCTAACTCTGTTATTAATCTTTCTTGTTTTGATTTTTCTGAAGTGGCCATGTTTGAGTGTGAACACAAAAATTGATTTTTGAGAAGAAAGAGATTTTGAAGAGTCTGTTTTGTTTTCTGGAAAGGGATGAGGATTTTGAAAAATAATGTGAACAGAGATTGAATAAATAGGTAGGAAATTCTGGCGGTTGAGTAGTACAACTTTTCAAATTCCATGATGGTTTTGGGTAACCGATACATGTACTATTCTGACAAACGTGGGGTGTACACGCGAAATTCTGACAAAAAGAACTGCGGTAATTTAATGCGATATAACCGCTGTCGCTTTTATCTTGTCAACCTTTGACTTGAGTTGACTGGAATAGAAACTGAGACTGAAGTCAGTTTAAAGATGTAACTTTTAGTTTTAGAAAATTATTCAGTTTCAGTTTCAGTTGATCAGTTTAAAATTGTTGATGTCAATGACTAGTCTGTTAAGTGAGCGCACCCATCATAACAAAGATTAATCCCCTTGACGAATTTCTGGCTTAACTGATTTCAACTGACTTTGATTATCCCTAATTTAGTTCTCAGTTTGGCAAATCTGTCTTTGTCCAATGGTTTTGTAAAGATATCTGCCAACTGATCTTCATTAGGTACATAAAGAACTGTGATATCCTTTTTCTCTGCATGATCTCTTATGAAGTGGTGACGCACATCAATGTGCTTTGTTCTTGAGTGTAAAAATGGATTATCAGTGATTTCAATTGCACTTGTGTTATCACACATTATGGGAATCATTCCTTCTTCTATCCCATAATCCCTTAATTGCTGTCTGATCAATAAAACTTGAGCACAACAACTTCCAGCTGCTATGTATTCAGCTTCAGCTGTAGAAGTTGAGATTGAGTTTTGTTTCTTGCTAAACCATGACACAAGTCTATTTCCTAGTAACTGACATGTGCCTGATGTGCTTTTTCGGTCCACTTTGCATCCAGCATAATCTGAGTCTGAGTAAGATATTAGCTTGAATTCTTCTTCTTTTGAATACCAAATTCCAACACCATCTGTGTCTTTCAGATATTTCAAAGTTCTATTCACAACTGTGAGATGACTTTCCTTTGGTTTTGACTGAAATCTTGCACATACACCAACAGTAAATGATATATCTGGCCTACTTGCTGTGAGATAGAGTAAGCTTCCAATCATCATTCTGTAGAGTGTTTGATCAACATCTTTGCCTTCTTTGTCTTCATCTAATCTGATGTTGGTCCCCATTGGTGTAGAAATTCCAGTTGATTTTTCCATGCCAAACTTTTTGATAAGTTCTCTCGTATACTTTATTTGGTGAATGAAAATCCCATCTTAATTGTTTAACTTGTAATCCAAGAAAGTAATTCAATTCTCCCATCATACTCGTTTGGAACTTGCTTTTCATCAAACTTGCAAATTTCTCACATAATTGTTCATCTTCTGATCCAAAGATGATGTCATCAACATAAATTTGAACAAGTAGAGTATTTTCTCCATTTTTCATTCTGAACAATGTCTTGTCTATAGTTCCTTTGATAAATCCATTGTTCACTAGAAACTGAGATAGAGTTTCATACCAAGCTCTTGGTGCTTGTTTAAGTCCATATAGAGCTTTCCTTAGTCTGAAAACTTTGTCAGCTTGATCTTTGATTTCAAATCCAGGTGGTTGTTGAACATAAACTTCTTCTTCAAGGATTCCATTCAAGAATGCGCTTTTAACATCCATCTGGTAAACTTTGACCTTCTTGTGAGCTACAAAGGCAATAAATAATCTGATTGCTTCTAATCTTGCAACTGGTGCATAGGTTTCATCAAAGTCTATGCCTTCAGCTTGAGAATATCCTTTAGCTACAAGTCTAGCTTTGTTTCTGATGATATTCCCATCTTCATCAAGTTTGTTTCTGAAAACCCATTTGGTTCCAATGATATTGACATGAACTGGTCTATCTACCAATTCCCATACTTGATTTCTCTCGAATTCATTGAGTTCTTCTTGCATAGCTAATATCCATTCTAGATCTTTAAAAGCTTCTTCAATTTCTTTAGGTTCTGATTGAGATAGAAACACGCAATCATTGCATCTAGTTGATGTCTTGTTCGAACGCCAGTTTGAGTATCACCAATTACTTGATCTTCAGGGTGATCTCTCATCCATTGATACGTTGGCGTTTGCATCACAGGGTCTATGTCTTGTTCGACTGGTTCTTGAATTTCTTCATTTGGATCAGGAACTTGTAGTACAGGAGTGGTTTGCTGAGTAATTGGAAACTGAGACTGATCTGGATCTGAACATTCTGAAATTTGTAGTCTTCCAATGTCAATCAAATCGGTTCTCGCAAGGCTGTAACGAGGCCGAAACTGTTAGTCTCGTCTTCGCTTGTTTCACCAGGGAAGTTTGGTTCATCAACTTCCACGTGAATTGATTCTTCATGCTTAAGTGTCCTTTTGTTTAGTACTCTAAAAGCTTTGCTGACACTTGAATATCCTAGAAAAATTCCTTCATCAGCTTTAGGCTGAAAAACATGAAGTTGATCCTTCCCATTATTGTGTATGAAACATTTGCTTCCAAAAGCATGAAAGTATGAAACATTTGGTTTTCTTCCATTCCAAATTTCATAAGGGGTCTTCTCATGTCTTTTGTTCATGAGGGTTCTGTTCTGTGTGTAACAAGCTGTGTTAACTGCTTCTGCCCAATATCTTTCAGGTAGTTTTTCTTCACAGATCATAGTCCTCCCAGCTTCTTTGAGGGTTCTGTTTCTTCTTTCAGCTACACCATTCTGTTGAGGTGTTTCTGTGGCAGCCAGTTGGTGTAAGACACCATTCTCTTCACAATATTCAATAATTACGCTGTTGAGGAATTCAGTTCCCTTATCTGATCTTATTTTCACAACTGATACTTCTTTCTGATTCTGAAGTCTCTTGAGTAATTCAGTAAGTCTTTGCTTGGTTTCACTTTTCTTGGTTAAGAAAATTACTCAAGTGTATCTTGAAAAATCATCTACTACCACCAATGTATACTTCTTTCCACTGATACTAATTGGTGTAATAGGTCCAAATAAATCCATGTGTAGTAATTCTAGATGTCTGGTTGTTGAATACTGAGATTTGGTCTTGAAACTTGCTTTTGTTTGCTTTCCTTGTTGACATGCATCACATAAGCTGTCCTTCTTATATGAAATTTCTGGTAGTCCAATGGCTAACTGCTTCTTAACAAGTGTGTTGATGTCATCAAAGTTAAGATGACTCAGTTTCTTGTGCCATAGCCAACTAATTTCTGATTTGGTATGCACAAGCAAACAAGTTTCAGCAACGGCTGTTGTCCAATCTACTACATACATATTTTCTTTTCTTCTTCCGGCTAGGACAACTTGATATGCTTTCTCACCGACGACAACGCAAAATTCTTTGTCAAAAGTGACTTTGTATCCCATATCACAGAATTGACTGGTGCTGAGTAGATTGTAGTGTAGTCCTTCTACATAAGATACATTCTTGATTGTAAGTCCATTCCTGATTAAGGTGCCATAACCTTTGGTGTATCCAGGTTTGTCTTTCCTTCCAAAATTAACCTTTGGTCCATCCCTTGCAATAAAATTACTGAGACAATCTTTACTCTTTGTCATATGTCTAGAGCAACCACTGTCAAAGTACCATATATCCTGCAATAAAAATTAAACATTTTTAGGTACCCAACTCAGTTTGGGTCCATTGGGGTCAATTGTCAGTACAACTCTGGGAATATATCCTTTTGTGATTCTTCGGATATTGTTGCACTTGTTTTCATAAATGTAAGCCACACTCCCATAGTATCTATGTTTGGACTGTGTCTTGTTTATATGATCTCTCAGATCTTTTGACTGAAACTTATTTCCATGTCGCTTTCTATTATTAAAGCTAGAATGATAACGGTCATTCCTATCATCATCGAGGTCCGAATCGACCTTGGTATCGGGACTTTCTTTGAGAACTTAGATTAGTCCTCTCACGAGTCTTGGACTCAAACTTTTGATAGGTTTTCTGTCTGGAATGATTGTTATTATAAGTTTTACTAATAGATGCAGTAAAATTCCAATCGTCATCAGTGGGATATAGTCTTCCTTTCCCCCTGAATGTTTGAATCTTTGAATGATTGACATTCTTGGATTTACTTTGATTGTAATTTTTCTGGTTCTTGACTTGAGTGGATCTGGCAGTTGTCTTGCCATTTCGGTTTCCATTAGATATAGCTGATCTACCATTTGATTTACCTTTGTTGGTAGACACAATTGTCTTCTTAAAAAACTGATTTATCCTATGTGATACTGGCTTTACTGGTTCAACAATTTTCTCAGTTTGTGGAAGTTGCTCAGCTACAAACTTAATGCCAGTTTTGGTACTAGGTTTAGCAGCATTTCTAGTTCCATTTTTAGAAGATTGCTGTGTATCAAATCTTAAACCCGTTTTGTCTTCATACGGTTTTCCTGATTTGAATCCGGTAACCGAACTTGATTGAGCAAATGATTACATTCTCGCTTTCTAATACTGATGAGCGATCTTTGAATCTTTTCTTTATCGATTCTAGTCAGTTTCAACACTTTTAATTCAGACTTCAATCTTTCAACTTCAAGAATTAGACTTTCCTTCTCACTTTAATTGATTCATAACCAACTTGTATATTTACTAGTGATTCATCAATTCATCAAGTGTTTCTTCTAATTCTTGATTTTTGGATTGAGTCAACGAATAAGAACACGCATTTTGCATGGAAATCTGAAATGAAGAATATTTGGAATTTGATTCACATACCTCATTTGTATCTTCCATGTGTGCCATTAAAGCGTGTCATCGATGATCTTTCAAGATCAACCATAATCGACTCATCTCCAAAGAAGGAGTGCTCTTCTACCAACTCTTCTTGGTGGAGTCTTCTTGATCAGATCTGGACAATCAGCCTTATAATGTCCTGGCTTTTTGCAGTTGAAACAGAGATATTCATGATCTTTTCTTTACTCAGGAGTCCTCTTGATGAACTTCTGAGTGACTGGGTGTCCACTCTTCATTCTTCGAATTCTGTTCATCATTAGAGCCATTTGTTCTTCCATCTCATCCAATTCATGAAGATTGCTTGATGAGTTTTCTTGAATGTCATTTGATGCTGCTGCGAGTGCTGTGGTCTTTGGTTCCTCCAGAGCTTTGATTATTGCAGCCGTACTTGTAAAATCTTCACTGAATTCATAAGCTTTCAGATCTGAGAAGATTTTGAAAGAATCCTCTATGTCAAGTCTTCTAGATTCTTCCATAGCAAATGACCTTCATTTTCCAAAGACATTGGTAATGCCTTCAAGATTCTTGTGTTGATAACTTTCTTAGAGTACTCAATCTTGAGTAGATCTAATTCATCCATGATAGCACTGAATCTTGTTTCCATTTGGTCAATGGTTTCTCCAGATTTCATCTTGAAATTTTCAAACTTTTGTTTAGCAACAGAAATTTTGTTTTCCTTGATTGAATATGTTAATTCACAAAAAAGTTGTAGTTTGTCCCACATTTCCTTGGTAGTTGTGCATTCTTTCACCTTTAAGTACATGTTGCTGTCAAGAGTCCTGAGGATAAAGTCCATAGCAACATTGTTGAGATTTTTCGCTTCCGATCATCACTAGTCCATTCGGATTTGGGCTTTGCAACTCGAACTTGCTGTCCACCAACAGTTTGCATATGAGTAATCTGAATTGGTCAATCAGTGAGTACATCCATCATTTCATCATGAGTAGCTGCTAGAAAGGCCTGCATACGACGTTTATATTCGTCAAATCTGTCCATGTTGCACATAAGCATCTGTCTTGCATATTGATTTTTATCCATTGTGAATGAGTGAAGACTGATAGTAAATTAACTAGAACTGAGCTTTCAAATGAGAACAACTATAGGAGATATAGAGAAAATGATATATTCAAAAAAGAAACCTTGCTCCGATACCAATTGTTGGTCCCTTGGAAAGGCTAACACAAGTTTAGAGGGGGGGTGAATAAACTTGTCCCTAAAACTGGATTTAAAACAAATTAAGGTTCAGTTAAACTTGTGTGGAGTTAAGCTGACTAAGCTGAGTTTAAGTCAAACTGACTTAAGCTTAAAACTGAGTCAACCGGCAGCGGATAAAGTTTTAGCCTTTTTCTTGATCTTGTTATTCTCTGTGAAAACTGAGTGTAGTAAACTGAATTCTGATGAATGTCAGTTTGTGAACTGAGAAGTATATAACAATCAATTATCAAAATGTCAGTAAATAAATCTTTGAATAAATAAGTAAGTGCGTAAAGTAAATAAGGCAAGTATTATAGAGGTTCCGTGGTGTAATCACAGACGCCCTCTCTTCCCCTGTGGTGCGGAGGAAAATTCCACTAGAACTTCTTGAGGTGAACTGTTACAAAAAGTCCTAAACAATAGTCCTTGGCTAATCCCTAGCGTCACTATCTAAACAGTTGTAGAACATGTAGAATTGCTGTTCTTCAATTGCTTGGAACACAGATCCTTGGAGGGTTGAATTGCCTCTTCACCAGCTACCACCACAAACACAGTCTACCCGACTGCTTGTCACAACTGTCCTTGGCGAAACCTTCCCGGTTTGCTTCACAGTCTAAAACCTTTGATGTAGAATCAAAGTTGGGCTGAGAATCAATAAATTGATTCTTGTTTGTGGTTCTTCAATGTGTCTGATTCTTGATAAAATCTGTGTAGCTTGAACACTTGAAGAATTTCTAGATATGATCTTGTTATAGCGCAAAGATGATAGCAATTCGAATGATTAATGCACACGTTAATTCTTGTTAAATCTCTGTTTTCTTGTTCATACAATCCTTGGTGCAAAAGTCATCTATTTATAGTGTGAGGTCCAACGTTCATCTGGCTTCAATTCGAATTGTATCAACGTCTATTTTGTAGCGGCTATATTTTCTGACCGTTCTGCTGTGTCAGTAACTCATCCAATAAAATTGCTTCCTTTATAACGTTCGACTGTATTATAAGTTTGTTGGATGACTGACATATAAACTCGAAGTTTCTTATCGCTTTTATCTTGAGTTTATTGTTAGTCAGTTTCTTAACTAACTTGGAGCGTTAACTGAGATTTTACTCTTCTTCAACTTTCAAGACTCGGCTTTCATCGATTATAATTGACTTAATCAGTACACCATGACTCATTATCATCTAAGAACTCATTGTCCTTATGATTCTTAGGTCTTCATACAAGATCCATAAAGTCGATTCGAGTCACCACAATCTTGCACAAGTCTAACTTTACTGCCTCGACGTAGTCTTCATAATCGAGTTTGAACCTCGCTTCAATCTTCAATAAGCGAGTCTGTGACCCTCAGTTCTTCAATATTATATATAAGCCAACTGAGTCTGTGTCCCTCAGCGAACTTATTTTCTTCAATTTGATACTGGTGTATTCTGAGTCAGTTTATCTATCTTAATGATTTTCAGTTTTCTAGATGACTTCCAGTTTTTCAGTTTTACGACACACTAACTGTTACAGTGCTTGTTTGATATAACTTATACAAATATCAGACTCTAGTAAAACCTATACATTCAGTTCTAGACATCTTTTAGCTTTTCACTATAACAGCTGGCTTCAGCACTTCATCAATGGGGTTAAGATAATACTTTGAATAAATAGGATGAATTATCATCAAAACATAAATAATATTTCCAACATCATCCTTCATGTTAATTTATGATGTACAATAAATAGATTTTCTAGATCTAACCTACTGCTAATTAAACCTATCGAACAACATAGCTGACGCCGAATCTGTAGACTCAGGGTGACCTAAAAGTTGCCTCGCAATTGCGGTAAAGACCGCCGCAATTGCAGGGGCGGTGGTTCCTACTTTTGGAATACCATCGTTTTGTTCTGATTAATTCTGGTGAATTACGGTTCGGTGAAACATGCAGATTAATTACATCGCGTTAATCTAACTAATCTACCATGATAAAAACATAAAAGAACGTTCAAAGATTCATACATTTATCAATGGTTGATCTATCTTGATCAACTCAAGCTAGTTGATGATTTGGAGAAGATAACCAAACAAACGAACTTAAAATAAAAGCAAGAACTTTATTTCATAAAACTATGTAATAGTTGTGGTGTGTACATGTTAATGAATCTGATACAAGCTATTTATAAGCCATAAAACCGACATAGCAAACCTAAACCTAGGCGACTTAGTACACAACCTACAAAGCTTTTACCGGCAATCTAAATAGTGAACAAGAACCTAATTCTTATGCAGAAGCTGCTAAAGACACTAAATGGCAAAAGCCATGGAAGAAGAACTAGAAGCATTGCACAAGACACAGACCTAATCCCTACCAACATGAAAGAAACCCATAAGCTGCAAATGGGTGTACAAAATCAAGAGGAAAGCAGATGGGACAGTGGAAAGATATAAAGCAAGATTAGTAGCAAAAGACTACACTCAGACAGAATGGATAGATTTCCTAGAAACTTTTTATCCAGTTGCCAAGATATCAACCATCATATTGTTCATGAGTTTAGCAGCTATGAATGAGTGGTATCTACATCAAATGGATGTAAATACAGCCATTCTCCATGGTGACCTTAATGAGGAAGTATCTATGAGACCACCTCCTAGCCTCCCTGTTTCATCTTCCAATCAAGTTTGCAAACTCACTAAATCTCTCTATGGTCTAAGGCAGGCCAGCAGGCAATGGAATGCCAAACTGGTAGATACTTTGCTGCGGGCAGGTTACAATCAATCCAAGCATGATCATTGCCTTTTTATCAAAAGACAAGACACTACATTCATTGCATTCTTGGTATATGTGGATGATATAGTAGTAGGAATTGTATATTTGCAAGAGATTCGGAAATTAAAAGACCTCATCAAGCCTTCACAATAAAAGATCTAGAAAATTTGAAGTATTTCCTAGGATATGAGATTGCTAGATCTGACAGTGGCATTCTAATGAATCAAAGAAATTACTGCTTGGATTTACGTAAAGATTTTGGCTATCTAGGAGACAAATCTTCTAATGTTCCCATGGATTCTAAAATCAAACTTGAAGCACAAGACTCATCTTTTCTTACTGATAACAAATATTACAGATGTCTTGTGGGCAAACTTCTTTATCTCAGAAATACCAGACCTGACATTGCCTATCTTTTCCATCAACTGAGCCAATTTCCTGATCATCGCACTGAAAATCACTTGAATAATGCTCATAAACTACTTAAGTTCCTTAAAGCAGCTTCTGGACAAAGTTTATTCTTTCCATCAACTGGCAAACCTATTTTAAAAGCCTTTAGTGATTCTGACTAGGCAGGTTGTATACTGTATTCCTAGGGGATTCATTGGTTTCTTGGAAAAGCAAGAAACAAAACATAGTTAGCATAAGTAGCTCAGAAGCAGAATATAGGGCAATGGCTCCCACGGCCTGTGAGATCCAATGGCTAATATACTTGATTTCAGACTTTCAAGTACATCACTCTCAAGTAGTTCCACTCTTTTGTGACATCAAGAGTGCTACTATATTGTTGAAAATCCAGTTTTCCATGAAAGAACCAAACATATAGTAATTGCCTGCCATTTTGTCAGGGAGAAATGTCAACAGAAGGTCCTCATTCCTCTTCTTGTCAGAAGTGAGGACAACCTAGCAGATATATTGACTAAACAAGTTGATAAATCCATATTCTGCAGGCTCATTCCTAGATATCCCATTAAAAACATTTATGCAACTTGTAGTGAACAAGGATCACAATAGATTGCAAGTTGTACTTTGTCACAAACTATAGCTTGAGGGGGATGTTGTAGCTTATTCAGTGAACAAGGATCACAACAGATTGCAAAACTAGCAAGTTTCCATCTTATTGGCATTACATCGAGCACTTATGAGCTAAGACGGTTAATGACTGTTGTAAGTTAATTAGTCAGTTGTAACTGCTCAGTTACGTAGTTAGTTGCTTCAACAAGTTGTATATAATCTGAATTAGTGTAGAGAGTATTTAGTTGATCGAATTATTCAAGAATGAACGCAATTCCCAATTTTCCCGCATGTTCTTAGTTTTGAATTCGAGTTCATCTTCTTCGATTGAACTTTTATGATCTTTCTCGTTTTCTTTAGTTTTTAATCACCTTAGGTGGCAACAAATCTAATAAATCAAATTCTACTTGTACCATTCCTCAATATCTCCATTAATGTTTTATCTGTGACGTTGTCACCTTTTATGATACCAAGTGCATTAAATAAAATATAAATGTGTTACGGCCTTTATATACGTGTTATATTTGTGATTATTTTATGACTAATGTGATTAAAGTCATACATGTTATATCTAATGGAATATTACAATGGTTAATTTAATGATGTATATATTTTTGGTTGAAGCCAATTTCTGAGATATCTATCATCAAAATGTGACACATTTTTAATTATTATAGGATAACAGGTTTACTTTTTCAACATCAAAGTGCAAGTACATGTACTTGCAATAATAGAAAAAAAGAGAAATAATGCATAGCTGCAAATCGCTTGAAAAATCAAACCAACGTTGTGACACAACGGTTATGTCCATAGGTTAATGAAATAGACTCTATATAGTGGGAAATTCTTAGGAGGACAGTGTATTTTAAATGATGTGACCGACGAAGTGATCATTACCATACCGTTTAAATTTAGTTTTAAAATTAACAGTCCCGATTCATCCAGATCCGATTCCACACGAGTGGAGGTACAACCTAAGAATTTCCCCTATATATAGTACATGCATACCAAAATAGGAGCTCCCATCACTTCATTTTAAAAGAAGTGATAGTAGTTCTTCTCCTATCACTCCTATCAGTTCCTCTGCTGCATTCTTCATATTGGTCCATTTCAATTTCAAGCTTCTACTGCAAGAAGGGAGTGGCGCAAGATTGCTTCTTTCCCTCTTTTACAGCTTCCCTTCGGTGAGTTGTAGCTAAAGATTCATTTTTTTTTCATAGATGCTTTGCTGCTGCATATATAATCAGTTCATTGTGTATTTGAACATATTCACAGTATGCTTCAGCTCTTTCTTTCTTGAGGTAACATTATCCATTCCGAAAAGTTCTGTTATAACAGGACCGTCAGGGATCAAAAACAGATTGCAATAATCAAGAATAATCGAGAAAGCATAAATCTCACAAGAAACAATAACACGTGATTTAACGTGGTTTCCGGCAATGTGCCGACTAATCCACGGGCAGAAACGAGGAGATTATATTATCACTGGAGATTTTACAGACTCTGCAATTGCATCAGCAATTGCTCCTGCTACTACTGTTAACTGCTGTTAACTCTAGGTTACAACATATGAGTATTTATAGACACCAAACTCTAGACCTAACCGCCATAACTAAATACTAGCTGATTGACTAAAATACCCCAGATGTGAACTCAGCTCAACTGACTCCAACAGACCTAACCCGCTGACATTGCCCTGCTGACTTTGCTCAGCTGACTTAGTCCTGCTGAGTACTCAACCAGATCAGATGAGAGGTCAAGTCACATTTTTTAACAATCTCCACCTTGACTTGAACTCTTGTTCAAATAGATATTTAACTAGATGTATTGTACCAGATGCATTCGTCAATGCTAGATGTACTGTACCAGATTCCTCTTCTTTCTTCAGACTTAACAGCTTCAGGTGTGATTCCTCCAGGTGAGAGTTAACTCCAGAAGAGAAACCAACTTCAGATGAGAACCTCCAAGATTCAGATGAGATCCTCTGCAGTTAATAGATTCAGACTTGATTGAGCTGAGAACAGATGTGATCAACAGATTCAGACTTGATCACCAGACAAGATGTGATTATTAGATTTAGATGTAATCACCTCAGCTGAGTTCTTCAGATTCAACTTCAACCAAATAGATTTGCAGATTTAGATTCAGATTATGAGCTGACCAGATGTTAACACAATAAACTCCAGGTAAGACTTCTCCAGACGAGACTTAACTCCAGATGAGAACTCTACCTCAGGCAAGAATCTCCCAGATAAGATGAAACTCTAATTTAGACATGTTCACCAGATACTCATCTGACTTCACTTAGCTGAGGCTTTTAGACACAGATGTAGAACCCGCACAGACATGTTCAACAGATTCAGCAGACACCACCCTGCAGACAGATGGACTTAGCTGACTCTTCACTCAGCCGACTTCCCAGACTTTGAACACTCTACTCTACTCAGCTGACCTTCACTCAGTTGGTACTAGATCAACTAACCCTTACTCAGCCGACCTCCAGATTTTGGTTCCACCAGATTCAGCTCTTGATGCTTCGGGTTCAGATGCACAACCAAGTGCCAGATTAGTGTTGAATGTTCTCATCTGAGTTCTGTAGACTCAGCAGAGTATGAACCTGAAGCTCCACCTACTTGCCAACACTCTAGATTCAAATTCTGACCAGATTTGCATTAGTGTCTTTGGAATCACCCTTCTGGAATTTCTTCTTTTCAGGATTTCCATTCCCTTTGCAATTTCTACTAGCAACCAAACCAACAGCCTGATTGTCTGTACCTGTGCCAGCTGCTTTATGCCTTAGCTCTAGATTATGGAGAGATGCCCTGACATCCTCCAATAACACTGTGTCTCTCCTAACAATAAAAGTGTTGGAAATAAAATTTCTATTTTGATGATGATTCATTTAGTTATTATTTTAAACCCTATTGATGAAGTGTCATAACTAGTTGTTATAGTGCAAAGCAAAAAGATGTCTAGATATTAATGAATAGGATTTAATAGAGTCTGATATTGTATGAGTAAATCAGACAAGCACTGTAATAGGTGTAGGATTAGAACTGAGAAAACGAGTAACTGACTTGATGAGACTATGAAAACTGAGTTCACAACTGAAGATTGTGAAACTGACTCAGAGCACACCAACTGAAGAAGGTAAGTTTGTGGAGGGACATAGACTTGGTTGACTTATCTAGAAGATGAAGAATGGAGGGAAACAGACTCAGTTAATGAAGAATTAAGAACTAAGGGTTCAAACTCAGTTATGAAGATTAAAACGAGACTGTAAAGTTAGAATTCTGGCAAGACTGTGATGACCTAAACTGACTTTATAGATCTTGTATGTAGAACTAAGAATCATGAGGATAATGATATCTTAGATGATTTATGAAGATATGGTGTAATCTGATTAAATCAATTATAATCAGATGAAGAAAAGAGTACTTAGTTTTTGAAGAAGAGTAAAAACTCAGGTAATGCTCCTAAAGCTAAAAACTGACTAGTTCACAAAAAATCAGTTTCAAGCTGAAGTTAGATGAAAACTGAAGAAGAATCTGACCGTTATAAAGAAAACAATTTTAGTACCTAGAAATGTCAAAAAGGACACTGACACTCAATAGAATAAGCAGGACCACCAACGGATACATGGATTCAAATTTAAACAATCAATTCATTCAAACGTTGGAATTCCCCCTATAAATAGATCACATCTACCACAAGAAGAAGTGCGGATAACTAAGGATAATCTATCAAGAAAGTCTTTAGAAAGAGGGAAAGTGAATTAATAAGAACTCATGTTGTTTACTTTATTACAAGATCAAGAAAAGTGTTCTTAACCATTCAAGAAATCATCAAGACCAAACACTTGAAGAAAATTAGAGCTTGAACATATTATATACATCAAGAAGAAGAAGCTCAAATCATAAGTTGAATCATAGTTATTGATTCAAGTCTCAACTTTGATTTTATCAAAGATTTTAGACTGTGAAACACCAAGAAGGTGTGAAGGACAATTGAGCTGTAGTCAGGAAGACTGTGTTTGTGATGAGCTGGTGAAGAGGCAATACAACCCTTCAAGGACCAGTGGTGCAAGCAGTTGCAGAGCAGCAATTCTACCTGTTCTATAGTTGCTTAGATAGTGAAGTTCGAGATTTGCCAAGGACTATCAGTTTAGGACATTTTGCAACCGAGCTACCTCAAAGAGTTCTAGTGGAATTCTCCTCCGCATCACAGGAGAAGAGAGGATTGATAGGATTACACCACCTGAAACCTCTATAAATTATGTCTTATTTACTTAACACATTCACTTATAGTTTATATCACATTAGATCACATTCAGCAAAAATAAGAAACTGAGTCAGCATAGCACTGCATCTCACATTTACAAACTGATAACTCAAGTTTTACAAAGGCTTTATTAATCCACTGCCGGTTAACTCAGTTAAGGATAAGTCAGTCTTGACTTATACTCAGCTAAGTTAGCTTAACTCCACACAAGTTTATGTTCGAACTCAATCTGGTTCAAGATTCAGTTTTTGGGTTTTTTGGGACAAGTTTATTCACCCCCCTAAACTTGTGTCAGCCTTTACAAGGGACCAACAATTGGTATCAGAGCGATTCTTCCTTTTGGAAGAGATCCAAAATCGTTATTGCTTCGACTCTATATCAGTTTGTTTATTTGAAATAACTATGCTTCAGGTATATCTGATAGGGTATCAGAGCAATGCTTCTGTTTTGAAGAGATCTATAGCTGAATCTTAATATCAGTTCGTTTGCTCGAAGTAACTGGCCATCAGTTATTCTGATACCAACAACTAGTATCGAAGCAAATCTTCTACTCTGAAGAGATCTCCAATTGAGCTTTATCAGTTTGAAGCAACCGGTCAACAGTTATTTTAAATAGTTTTCAAAGTTTTTCAAAACTGCATCATGGATACACAACATCACCTTAGAAGTTTAATTAATTACTCATTTTTAAGATTTGATGAATATAAAAGAAAATTGCAGGCTCTTGTTGCTGACACTCAAGAAAGATTAATCAGGACATTCGTTGAAGATCCAATGATTACCAACAGCCATGAGAATTATGAAAATTTTCCATTAAGTCTTGCTGCATAAGTTCACATTGAAAGTGATGAAGAAATCATTCTTTTTGGAGTTGAACCAGCAAAGGACAATGTTATATCGAGTAAAGGAAAACAAATAGTGCAAGATGAAGAAGCTATAACTGAAAACTTATCGATCCAACATCATGAGGTAAATGCTCCTACATGCAACAATCACACTGCCATAAAAAATCATAGAAATGCAGATTTCAATAAAACCTTGGACATACTCATAAAGGAATTAGAGGAAATTCAAAGATTTATGAGAATTTCAAAAAGGAAAACGAATTGTTGAAAGCTGAAGTTCTAAGATTGAATGCTGAGATTAATTTCATCAAGGCTAACAATGAAACTAAGGAAAATTGCTCAACTGATGAAATAATAGAAGTAATAAATATCATAGAATCATCAGTTGATACAATTCCTAAAGTTCAGTTCAAACCAAGAAAACTATTTGGAGACAGAACAGGTTTAGGGTTTGACAATCAACAGAGTTCTAAGTTCAGACCTAGTTCAGTTGCACTTAGTTTGTGGCTGCACAAAAGTCAGGAACTCAGAAAACTGATAAAATTGTTAGAACTGACAAAAACTCAGCACAACCTTGATCAAAAACTGAGAAAACTGTAAAATCGGTTAGTGGCAACTCACAAAGTGACAGATTGTCCAGAAAGACTCAGAGAGCTGAAAAAGGCAAAACTGATCCAAAATCAGTTAATAGAACATTCAAGTCATAGTCATGGAATAATACATCAGGGGGAAAGAGAGACTCTTTCCTACTGATGATGACTGGAATGGACCCAAGATCACTCAGTCCCACAAAATTTGTAGGAAAAATATGATCGAGTCAAAACAACAAATTTTTGTGAAAACTGATTTTACCAAGAAAAAGGTCAAGAAAGACATGTGAGAGAAATGAAATCAATTTGGAGAAAATTGAATGATCTCAAAAAGAAGATTAATTCTAAGGAAAAGAAGTCATTCCCGAGAATTAACCCAAAATCTAATAAAAAAGGACCCAAACAGATATGGGTACCAAAAAGCTTTTAATTTGTTTTGTAAATGAAAACTGACTACTGAGGAATTACGGAAAGCTGGCATCATCAAAACTGAGATGGCAATGACTGACCAGGAAAGCAAAACTGAGATAGAGAAAACTGAGACTGATAAAGATGTGGATAAGATCAAAGCTGAAATCATATAGCTGGAGATACAGCGCATCAATTGCATTTACTGATACAAGCTACACTTGGCAGAAATGTCATCCTACACAGATCTCAATCGTCCATCTTCTCCACTCACCACCTTTTTCGCATCTCAACACCTGATGTGATTTATGTCAAGACGTTTTGAATCCCACTCAGATTTTCTAACTACCAAATCTACCATTTATAAATACCTTTTTAATACCTTTAGAAAAAAATTATATTTAGTTTCGATTATCCCCCGGTTTTAAAGAATTGTTTCAATCTTCAAATTCTATCAAAATTCACTCCAACAATCATAAATCATGACTTTTACCAGAGTTGAAGCCGGATTGATCATTTCACTTGATCAATTTTTTGAGAAGTACAACAATTTAGATCTTGCTAAGCAAATTGTGGACAAGATCAGAAAAATCAAAGGTCTTGAAGAAGTATTCAATATTACCCTGGAGAATGTTTGCCTGGATAGCATTGGTGACTTTTATAAGTTTGGAAGAACATGCATAGAAGAAGAAAGGGTTTACACATACACAACCAAAGTAAATGGGAAGGAAATTAAGGTTACTGAGAACCTTATTGCAGATATCTTCGGTTTTGAAAAGTCTAGATGATCTTCTATTATCAAGTTAACCAACGAGCACAGAGAGAATTTATGGAGGGATATCTCAATTAAAGGAGATGTTAATGTATCTTCGTCAGGATCAATAGGTTTCCACAAACCTGAGTTTAATTATTTGACCAAGATGCTAGCAAATTGCATAATTGGGAACACATGCAATTTTAGCAATCTTTCTGGCACCAAGTTAGATTTGATGTATGTTATATGGTTTGAAGAAAATTCCAATTGGCAGAGGTACTTCCTGGACCAATTGACAGCACAATCATCTGATGTACCCAAGAAGATAAGTGACGTAAGGATATGAAGATTTTATCACAAGAAGACACTTGCATTAATGGCGCAGAGGATTATTGACCGTTTTGGAATTACAAGAAGACGATCGACTACAGTTGTTGATGGTAAAATTGCAGCAAAGGATGAGAAGATTAAGTCTAGAAAGAGGAAAACTAAAGGTTCTGAAGCTGAACCTAAAAAAGAAAAAGGAAAAGATCGTCCAAGAAAATCACAACAGAGGAAGCATTGAAAGATCTTGAAAAGCTAAATGAGAGAAAAATAAAACTAGATGATTTGGAGAAAGCCAAAGCTGTTGGAGCAACTGAGAAAAGCAAGGAACAATCACCAGCAAAATCTATGACTTCAGAAACTGATGGGCCCTCAAAGAAACAAAGAGCTGAAGCTGAAACTCCTACCAAGTCTATTACTGAAGATGCACCTGTTCGAGAGTCAGTTGAAGAAATTCAAGAAATCGTTCCATCATTACCGGAAGCTGATACTCAGGGGGAACAAACCCTGAGAACTAAAGTTGATGATGAGTGACGATACGGGATTTCACCCCTCCACGTGGAATTATCTGGTTGGTCCAGCTGGCGTATGAAAATTCCAATCCTCTAGTACTCACCTCGAGTCGAATAAGAGACGAGTCAGTGAAGTCCGCAGCAACCAGCAGAATCTGCAAGTGTCCCATCTCGAACACCCATGTCGGTGTTATACGAGTCGAGACCAGGGTCCCAAATTTATATTCCTAAGCCCAACATCCGAGAGGATGCTTGGGAAGGGGCAAGGGGCCAATAAGGGTTATTTATGTCAATAGACCAAACCGCCTTAAGTTTAGGGCGTACAGGGCATGTGCCTATAAATACACAGCTCCAGGAACTACGTAAGGCTTGATTCCTGGACATTAAACAGGATACATAGGCAATCCAAGATGCATTCTTGGACTCAGCCATAAAACACCCAAAAACACCATCTTCACTTCAGTTTCAGCCATTCGATCCCCTTTTCCGCTCACCCTTAGATTACACGTGGCCCCGTTAATATAGTGGTGCATCATTTAGCATCATCATTTGGCGCTAGAAGGAGGGCCTTCTACAGGTGAGTTTGTAAAGATATCGCAATGGCACCACCTGCAAGAAGATAGAAACCAACGAGCAGCAAGAACCCACAGATCGAAGAGCACACGGATTTAGATCCAGCTGGGGTACAAATCCAAGTACCTGAAATCCGCACTGGATATAGGCCCGCAGTTGCACAACCACCAAAGCCCCAATTTCCCCCGCAGTTACAAGACATGGCCGATCACTTGGCGTCTTTGGATGAAGATGCCCTGAAAAGAGTGATGGCCTCTGCATTCATAGATAAGGTAATTTATAACCCCTCCTGATGAGCACCTGTTAGATCCACCGGGTCGAAAGGAGCTCGAGAATGGAGGGGAAAGAAACATGTTGATCCTCAAGAGGAATGCGAAGACGAAGTAGTAATCAGCTCAAATAACGCCAAGAAGCGTCCTGGACACGAAAAGCAACAAAGGCAAGTCGAGGATAGTATTCGAAATGAGTTTAATCGCATTGTAGGGAAAGACCCGGCTGTAGACTGGCTCGAGTCACCATTCAGTTCCGAGATAAAGCAGTACTCGATGCCCGAGTCTTTTAAGCCACCAAAGATGGAACCTTATGATGGTACTACAGACCCAGAGGACGACCTGTATCGATATATATCACTGATGAGATTGAGGAATGCCACCGATGCCATGAAGTGACGTGCCTTCGACACCTTGCTTACGGGTCGAGCTCGAGAGTGGTTTCATAAGCTATGACCCGGATCGATTTCTAGTTTTCTCTGATTGGGCGAAATTTGAGATGCTTTCATCGGGAACAAGAAGTTCCACCTCAGTGCCACTCACCTCATGAACATCAAGCAAGAAAAGGGAAATCGACTATTGATTTCATGAGGCGTTTTAATCTCGAAGCTATGAAAGTGCATAACGCCAGTGATGCACTTCAGGTTAATTCTTTTGTCGGAGGCCTGCGTAATATGAAACTATACGACAAGTTATCTAAGAAGATGCCCAATGACATGGATGAATGTGTAAACATAGTCCACAAGTTTTGCCAAGGTGAGGAGGCAGTGCGTCTGCACACCATTTCACTTGGCCTCAACTCGAGAAATGATGCCCGAGGCTAGACCAAGGGTCAGCCTAAGGGTCGGAACGAAGAAGGAAAGTCAAACGTGTTCGATCGATTGACCGCACCGATCACGGATCGGCTCGGAAAGAAGGGGAATTTAAAAGATCGAGATTTTATCCCTCTCAACCGATCTCGGGGGGAGGTCCTAGCCATCATGATCAAGAAAAACATTGCACAAACACTGAAACCGATGTCCAAAGATCCAGAAAAAAGAAAGAATACCCACAAGTATTGTGACTATCACAAGGATGTGGGGCATGACACAGAAGAGTGTTTCGACCTGAAAAGAGATATCGATGCGTGAATCCAAGAGGGTCGGTTAGATGAGGTGGTCGATAGATCAGAGAAGGACGAGCCCAAGGGTCATCGAGAATATAAGAGAAAGAGTTATAACGGGGGAAGAGACCGATCGCCACGTCGAGATAATTAGAGGCATCGGGATAGATCACCCGAGCCGACTCGTAGAGATAACCGCAGGGACGATCGTAGGGAAGATCATAGTTGAGACCCCCACGGGGATAATCACATCGGATATGATGTCAATACAATCGTTGCCGAGCATGAGTCAGATCAACCCCGATCCAGTCTACAGCCTACAGACAGAGCAAGGGAATCGAAGAAACTTAGGTTCACGACAGAGGTGGGTTATGGACCCAAAGATGATATTCCAAGCTCCCACAGTCACAGTGAAGGGTTGGTGATAGAGGCAGTGATAAGCCGAGGACGGATAAAGAGGGTCTGTGTTGATAGTGGAAGTGCAGTCAACATACTCTACTACTCAGCCTTCAAAGCCATGAAGTTGAGAGATGAGGACGTTGTGCCGTTATCGACCCCTCTGTTCGGATTCACAGGGCAGGCCATCCACCCTGTTGGATCGATAAACTTGCTGACCACAGTTGGAGATGGAGAAAAGGGCTAGACAATGGAAATGACTTATGTCGTAGTTAAGGCCCCCTCGGGTTACAACGTGATATTAGGTCGGCCTGCCTTATACAACTTGAGAGCCATCATTTCTACCATCCATAACAACATGAAATTTCCCACTTGGTATGGTACCCATGAACTGAAAGGAGACGTTGAGGTAGCCAGGAATTGTAGTTTGGTCACAATTAAAGGGAAAGGTGTCGGGCAGGTATTGGTCGAAGAATTAATCCCTGAAGAGGAAGAGGATAAGAGCTGGGTCTCTGTCGACCCGACAGAGGAAGTTCGTGTGTGGAAAGAGGAAGAGGGCCAAGGGGTCCAGATCGGGAAGTGGATACCACACCCCGACATACAAGCCTTGGTCGACCTCCTAGTCGAGTATCGAGATGTGTTCGCTTGTAAGGCAGACGATATGACAAGCTTATCAGTAGAGATAGCAGTACATCGGCTCAATGTCGACCCGAGAAAGAAGCCGATACGGAAGAAGAAGAGAAACCTCCCCCCGAAAGGAAAGAGGCAGTAAAGAAAGAGGTTGATAAATTGTTAGTTGCTGGAATCGTCAAGGAGGTATTCTACCCAGACTGGTTAGCCAATCCAGTTTTGATTAAGAAGCTAGATGAGAGTTGGCGGATGTGTGTCGATTTTACGGATCTTAACAAGGCATGCCCTAAAGATTCGTATCCACTTCCTAAAATTGATCAGTTAGTCGATTCAACGTTGGGTTTCGAGGTCTTCGGGTTCATAGATGCTTACAGGGGATACTATCAGATTTTCATGGACCCCCAAGACTCGGAGAAGACCGCTTTTATCACAGAGTTTGGCACATTCTGTTTCGTGACGATGCCATTTGGCCTAAAGAACGCAGGAGCAACTTATCAGAGAGCGGTTAACAAGACATTCACGAAGCTGATAGGTCGTAATATGGAAGTCTATGTCGATGATTTGTTGATCAAGAGCAAGTCCATAGGACAGTTTCTTGTCGATACCAGACAAGTTTTCGAGGTGCTCCGGGCTGCGAGTATGAAGCTCAATCCAAAAAAATGCACTTTCGGGGTTCGGTCTGGGAAGTTTCTGGGCTATATGATATCGAAAGATGGAATTCGAGCTTACCCGGACAAGATCGATGTCCTCAAGAATATGCCCACACCTCGAGCGTCAAAGAAGTACAACGGTTGACAGGTCGGATGGCAGCCTTCAACCGTTTTTTGTCGATATCAGCGCAAAGAGCCCTACCCTTTTTTAAGATATTGAAGAAGGAAAGTCCATTCCAATGGGATGACAAGTGTCAGAAAGAATTCGACGACTTGAAGGAATATTTATCTGATTTACCAACACTGTCTTCACCTCGGGAAGGAGAGAAACTCCTGGTTTACCTAGAAATTTGTGAAGAGGCAGTAAGTGCAGTGTTGGTTTGAGAGGGAGAGCAGGGGCAGGTTCCAGTGTATTTTGTGAGTAAGGCGCTACATGGAGCTGAGATCAGGTACACCCCTGCTGAAAAATTAGTACTGGTTTTGTTTCACGCATCGAGGAAGTTGAAGCCGTATTTTCAAGCACATCCTATTGTTGTAATAACTGACCAACCTCTTAAACAAATTTTAGCCAAGCCCGAGACATCGGGTCGATTAGCAAAATGGGTTGTCGAATTGGCTGAGTACGACATCGAATTCTTACCTCGAAAGGCAGTTAAAGGCCAAGCTCTGGCAGATTTCATTGCCGAGGGTCTATCTATCCAGCTAGAGCAAGAGAAGCAGACACCAGAAGAACAGTGGACCATCCATGTCGATGGTGCGTCCAGTAAAGAGGGGGCAGGAGCTGGGCTACTTTTGGTTAGTCCAAAGGGAGAGGAATTCCCTTATGCACTTCGATTTGAGTTCAAAGCCACCAACAACGAGGCAGAGTATGAAGCCATGATCACGGGCCTGAAGCTGGCATCTAAGTTGGGGGTCAAGAATCTCCTAGTATATAGTGACTCTCAGCTCGTAGTCAATCACATACGAGGTGAATATGAAGCCAAAGAGGAAGCTATGAAAAGTTATTTGAAAGTGGTACAAGGGTTGATATCGAAGTTTAAGACGGTTCGCATCGAACAGCTGCCTCGAAGTGAGAACAAGAGGGCCGATGCGTTGTCCAAGCTCGCGTCGAATTTCAAATCAAAAAGGAAGGTCCTGGTTGAAATGTTATCAGAACAAAGCTACAATGAGTTTGATGTGCAACCAGTTACTCACGGATCGACATGGATGGATCCGATAGCTCTATACTTGAAAGGCGGAATTCTCCCGTCTGACAAGTCCCAAGCCAGAAAGATTCGACTGGAAGCTTCCAGGTACGCTTTGTTTGATCACGTTCTTTATCGAAAATCTTTTGTGACCCCATGGATGCGATGTTCTTTGGAAGATGAAGGGGCATATATGCTAGAAGAAATACATCGGGGAGTTTGTGGCAATTATTGCAGAGCTCGAATGCTGGCTAGGAAATGTAAACTAGCAGGTTATTTTTGGCCTTCCATGCAAAAAGATGCCAATCGATTGGTGATGAGGTGCAGAGCTTGTCAAGTGCATGATGTCGTAACACACCAACAAGCTCAGGAAATGAATGCCATCGAGTCGGTATGGCCGTTTGATGAATAGGGGGTCGACATAGTCGGGCCTCTACCTCGAGCTCCGGACAATTTCAAATTTGTAGTGGTGGCAGTTGACTATTTCACCAGATGGGTCGAGGCTAAGGCTCTCACCGACATTAGGGCCTCGACCATCAAAAAATTTCTTTGGGAAAATATTTTATGCAGGTTTAGGATTCCGAAGTATCTAATATCAGACAATGGAACCCAGTTTCTAGATGAGAGAGTGCAGAATTGGCTTGCAGAGTACAAGATTGAGCACAGAACAACCTCAGTGGCCCGACCTCAGTCCAATGGACAGGTCGAACAGACAAACATGCAGATCAAATTTGGTTTGAAGAAGCGGCTGGAGGATGAAGGTCGTGATTGGGCAGCTCAGCTACCTAGCATTCTGTGGTCGTATCGAACGGCACCCAATGTGGCCACGCAGGAAACACCCTTCACCATGGCTTATGGATGTGAAGCAGTCATACCTGTAGAGATCGGATTAGCCTCACCTCGGGTCTTGGCCTACAATGTCGAGACAAATGACGCCAATCTCCGACAGGAGAAAGACAATGTCGAAGAAAGGAGAGAGATTGCGGCGCATCGAGTGGCCAATTACAGAAGGAAAATCTTGCAGTATTACAATGCAAGGGTGAAGTATAAATACTTCCAAGTGAGGGATCTCGTGTTAAGAAAGAATGAAGCAAGCAGGCAGGACCCAATAGGCAAACTCGAGCCGAATTGGGAAGGTCCATACAAGATTTTGAAGGTCCATCCCAAGGGGTCGTATCAACTGGGCAGGTCGGATGGAAGTACAGTGCCTCGAACTTGGCATGCCACCAACCTCAGAAAATATTACGTTTAAACTATTTGTCCACTTTATAACATTTGCAACTTTGCTTTCCTAGTTACTTGTAACAAGTCGATTCGACAGTTAATCTCGATGTCTTTTATCTAAGTAATTTTCTTTTCTAATTATGCTTAACTTGCAAGCTCATGTAAAAAAGAAAAGGAAGCTGGAAGAAAAAAGAGCAAAATTCGACCTCAACAACGATTCCTCGACGCGATGGAGTTGGATTAAAATAGTGAATAAAGCCAAGTCATTGACAGTGCTTATATCACTCCCGACCTGCCAATAAGCCATGATGCGAGGCGGTCGGAAGATCCCGTGATGGATACCTTATTCGACCAGTTCAGAAGCACCACGAAGTGCGACAGTCGACTCGAGCTCCGACCAAATAGCCAAGTCATGCCGATACGGCAGTACAATGCTAGGTCGACTCATACTCAAGTGTACCATGAGTCATGAACTCATACTACACTTCGAGGGGCTTAGGGGAATTAAGTCCAAAGGACTACACCCTATAAAACGATGTCGAAAGGGAATTAAGTCCAAGGGACTACACCCAAGACAGATAGTCAATAACATAAAAGAAATTCAATGAAAAAACATAGATTGAAATTCATAATTGAAAAAGTGATATCCCATTACAACCAGATCGAATCGAAAGGTTCAATAAAAGATCAACAAATGTTATTACAGCCAGATCGAATCAAATTGTTCCAAAAAACGATAACTAAAAAAGATTATCAGGCAGCAGGCTGGTTTGAGGTAGAGGCATTGGGGTCAACTGGATCATCCGACTCGAGGTCCTCCTCTCCATCCCCCTCCATTGCAGGGGCCACATACTTGTCATGTAAAGACACACCCGCCTTGAATTCTGTGAAATATCGGCCATATCGAGGGATGGCCTCAGGATCGTATAAGTGCGACTTCTCGATGCTCGAAACTTCAAAGTCGGAGAGGACCACATTGACCTGATCGAGGGCATTCGAGAACCCCCCTTCATTTCCTGACTCATCAACAGCGTCAGGTCATTCTCAAGCTCTTCAGAAGCCCGAAAATCCTTCTTGGCCAACTCCAGGCGAGTCGTAAAGCTATCCACCTCAATCTGAAGGTCGTCTCGGGCCTTAAGGGATTCAGCCAACTCAGCTTTTGTCTCATTGAGCTCCGATCTCACCTTCGCCAGCTCCGCATCCCTATCGGATATATCTTTGTGCGCTTTAGACAGTTCGTCTCTAGAAGTTGCCAGGTCAGCCTCCAGTTTGATACGCCGATCATCAAGCTTGTTCACCTTAGCTTTCTGCTTCTCGATGTGCGGCGTCAGTCTGGCAATTGTTTTTTCAGCTTCTCCAAGACAACAGATGGAGACTCGATTCTTTTTAAGGCCACCTTGGTCATCAGTCGAGCCTGCAAACAGAATGGTGTGAATTCAGGAAGAAAACAAGAATCACAAAAATAAAAGAGTTAAGTGAAAACTTACAGCTCGGATAACCTTTGAGTAACAATCGCCCAGCTCCTCAGGAGCCATGGCCTCCATTTCGGAAAGACTCATGCCGTGGATCGTCTCGATGCCATTTGAGCCTTGAGGCGGGAGGTTGCGAGCTTCCTTCCCGACTCCATGCCTCACCTCGGTTGTCTTTTGGTGTTTTCTCGGGACAAGATCCCCCTCAGCCTGCTCAGTCACCCGAGCCTCATCAGGTTGATCTCTCAGGATGTCGGATGTCCACACAGGAGTTGAAGGTCGGGCCGGAGTCCTCTGACCTCCGGAGATTATTGCACCAGATATAGGTTTTTTCGACCTGATACCGGCTATCTCCTGAATCTTCTTGGGGTCCACCTTCTTGGGGTCGGGCATTTTACCCACTGCCTCCAACTTCGAGAAGAATTCCACTACATACACAGAAAACTCGACATCAATGCACAGTCAAAACAGAAACAAATATAGAAAAAGAGAAAATACAAAAGTGTACCAACTCGACAGAGTTACAGATATAAAAGTCCTACACAAAACTCGAACTTCTTCATCGAGTTGCAAATAAGCACCCGGACCAGCCGTCTCGATATCAGCAAAAGGGTATAGAGAATGTAGGTTCCGAGTTGCGACGTTGGGGTTAACTCTCTCGATAATCCTACACTCGTTGGGGGCATCAGAGTCTAGCCTATCATGCTATTTCCTAGGCCTTTTGTACCAAGTATAGATGTCGATGTCTTCCATCCCGTGTCGGATGCAGAAAAAATGGGGCTTCCACTCACCCTGAGACGATGTCACTCTTCTCATAAATTCTGAGACCAGAGGACGCCTATGGAAAGTATACCATCCCGCATCTTGCAGGCCTTGGATTGCATAGTATTGCCGGAACAGCCGGACCGTGAACTCGACTTTGGCGATCCGACACGCCAACACGAATCCCATAACGCTCCTGACTCCATTTGGAGCGAGTTGTGGAATGCTGATCTGGTAGTGGCGAAGGATTTCTATGAAAGCCGAGTCGAAGGGAAACCTTAATCCCTCTTTCAGTTGCGCCTTGTATATGGCACAGAACCCGGGAGGAGGATCACGGGCATATTGAAATCGACCGTGTGACACTTTGATGTTTTCAGAAGAATATGGAATGCCATATCTCAGACAGACGACCTTGGCTTTTTCTTGGGTTAGGTTGGATATACAACCATAAGGCCCTTGACCTTTCATCCTAGTTTGGCGTTTGGTAACAGCAGGTCGAGAAGTCGATTCCTCTTCTCCTCCCTCTTCTTCTGCGGCAACTTTCTCACCGGAAGCAAGTGTTTGTTCAGTAACCCCCTTTCTGCCGATTCCTCTTCTACCACGGCGAGTTCTTCCCTATTTTGAGAATCGCTCTCACTAATAGACATGGAAGTGAGAAAGGGCAAAGAAATAAAAGACAAAGGAAGAATTTGAGTAGAGTAGGGCTTACTTGAGGATTTCGGCTAAAACTGAGATTTGGATGGCAACTGAGAAACTTCGTTTCCTTGGGGTCCTTTTATGCTTCAAAATCTCCAAATGATTTGAAAGGGCAAGATTTGGTGGCAGTTATAGGGTTTGAAACATGATAATCAAGAGCAGAATCCCCGTGTGGACCAATAAAAAACGCTTTGTTTCCTGCACCTATTAATACTGATACAACGTGACGTCATCCTACGACAGCCTACATCGACTAGAGGGACAGCTGTATTCCCGCCTAAAGAAGACCATGTGTCAAAAAGATAATTCAAATTTTCAGATCCGACCTCAGCATACGATATGAGCTTCTCCCCGATCTGGGGGGCTTATGACGATATGGGATTTCACCCCTCCATGTGGAATTATCTGGTTGGTCCAGCTGGCGTATGAAAACTCCAAGCTTCTAATACTCACCTCGAGTCGAATAAGAGACGAGTCAGTGAAGTCCGCAGCAACCAACAGATTCTGCAAGTGTCCCATCTCGAACAGCCATGTCGGTGTTATACGAGTTGAGGCTAGGGTCCCAGCCCAGATTCCTAAGCCCAACATCCAGAGGGTTGCTTGGGGAAGGGGCAAGGCCCAATACGGGTTATTTATGTCAATAGACCAAACCGCCTTAAGTTTAGGGCAGAAGAAGGGTATGTGCCTATAAATACACAGCTCCAGGAACTACGTAAGGCTTGATTCCTGGACATTAAACAGGATACGTAGGCAATCCAAGATACATTCTTGGACTCAGCCATAAAACACCAAAAACACCATCTTCACTTCAGTTCCAGCCATTCGATCTCCTTTTCCGCTCACCCTTAGATTACACGTGGCCCCGTTAATCCCGTGGTGCATCATTTAGCATCATCAATGAGGAAACCGATAGTGATGAAGAACTGATTGGACTTGGTGTAATGCAATGCTCAACTTGATATCTTTATCAAGATGTACACCACAAAAGTCAACCTCTAGACTTGAGTATAAGGAATAAATCAAAGAGCTGGAAGCTTCTCAATCTAAAGAGAAAGAAGCTGTTAAGATTGAATCTGCCCCACCACAAGTCATCACCCTAGATGAACAGGAAAATCAAGGGGAAGTTGATGAAATTGAGGAAGTAAGAGAACCAGTTGCTGAACTAAAAATTGAACCTTGTGAGATTCAGGCAGCTGAATCAAAAGAGAACCCTGAACTTGTACCTCAAATTGAACCTATAGCTGAAAAAGGAACTGTTGCTGAAGAGAATCTGGGAACTAAGAATATCACTATAGTTCCTGAAATTGAAACTAAATCATTTTTCATCCTAGTTGTTGCTGAGGGGGAATCCAGCAAAACTGAAGCTGACAAAATGAAGAACAAGTTGGGACTCTAGTTGAATCAAGTCTGGAGATTCCTAGAGAAACTGAAATATCATAACCCAACTTGACCCTTTTGTAGATATTGGAAAACTGATGAAGCTGACTGTAGAAGACTTGATGAATATCAACATTGGAAGTTCAGCTCAATCGATAATCAAAGAAGCCAACTAGAAGCAATAGAAAGAACATAACGATGGGTCTTTGATTTATTCAATATCACTCATCTATCTCAACTGTTTAATTCTGATGAATTTTTAAGCAATGGATATTCTTTGATTAGAAACAGTCACTGGAAGAAATTTAAGGGAGAAACTTCTAAGTCAAAGAAAGATGAAAATGATGACGATGATGATTCATAGGGAGATCCTGATTTACAAAAGCGGATACTTGCCTCTCTTCAACAAAAAGAAGCAGGGAAAGATGTTACAGGAAATTCTGATGAAGAAAGTTCTGAAGAAAGTGTTGATTCAGACTCTGAGACTCAGTCTGAATCAGAAAAGGAAGATGAAGAAGGTTATAGGTCACCGACTGATAGACAAGTTCATGAAATAGCAAAAGTTGAAGCTGATCAACTAGAAGAAGAAACTGATGATGAGTTTGATGTGAAACTGTCACCAGTAAAGGAAACTGATACTTCTACCCTTGATAAAATAAGAATGGAGTCTGAAGAAAGAAGGAAGTCTGAAGAGTACAAGGAGAAACTGAAAGAAATTATCTTTTTGCTGACAAAACAACAGAGAGAGTCTGAGAAAGCATCTGAGTCTGAGCAAGGCAAAATAGAGAAGAAAGCTGAATCTGAAAAGGATGTGCCAACACATGCTGAGTTCATCAAGTATAATTTCAATGAGCTTGTGAAGATACAGAATGAAGATATGAGCATCTTTGGGAAGGTTTTGCGATCAATAGAGAAAAATAAAAATGAAAGATCTAATATGGAAAAGAGAATGGACAATGTCAAACAGGATTGTCATGATACATTGATCGCAATCAGAAAGACATCTATTGAAACAGATGCTAGAAAAACTGAGAATCAAGAAAGATTAGTTAGCATTGTTACAAATGTACATGATAGGATGCTTCTACTGGAAAATGCAATGAGAGACTCAATGGTTGCACAAACCATATTGGCATCAAATCAACAGCATTTGAAATCTTATATCAAAATTCTGATTCATAAAGATGATGTCAATAAGGGGGAAAGTGAAGCAATCTTACAAGTCAATGCAGCTGAAATGCCTGGAGTTCTGGATATCATAGATGAGAAACTGGTGGAACTGAAGAAAGCCAGAGGAGACATGACTGATGAAGAAATGGAACTGGTTAGGAAATTCTCTGAACCAACTAAGAAGTGACTTGGTTTGGATTCACAACTTTATAGTATTTTCAGGGAGCTACCCACTAAGGAAGGTGAATCAAGAGAACAAACCCTGGAAAGTTTCCTAATTATGCAGAAAGTACTTGTTCATTATTGGAAGAAACTGAACAAATGGGAAAGAAATGGTATGCTGGATAAAGCTAGAAAGAAAGTTGAAGAAATGGACTCTGAGTTTCTCAAAGATCTACTGAAGACAGCTATCAGTGAAAAGTTTAATATCAGTGGAATCGAGAGCAGTTTAACAAATCTTGCCATGAAGGAGATTGCTGAACATAATGACAAGAAACTTGAAAGAACTGACCAAGGGATGGGAAAGGAAACTGAAACATAGTTTTCACATATTGTTGAAATTTAATACTTTATACTCTGTAACTCAGTATCATCAATAAAAACTCAAGTTCTCAGTTCTTCGTGTTTATTATTGTTTTGTCTTTATCTTTTTGCATTTCTTTTAAGGAGGGTATTGACATCATCAAAAAGGAGAAATTGTTGGAAATAAAATTTATGTTTTGATGATGATTCATTCAGTTATTATTTTAAACCCCATTGATGAAGTGTCATAACTAGCTGATAGTGCAAAGCAAAAATATGTCTATATATTAATGTAAAGGATTTAATAGAGTCTGATATTTGTATAAGTAAATAAGACAAGCACTATAACAGTTCTAGGATCAGAACTGAGAAAATGAGTAACTGACTTGATGAGACTATGAAAACTGAGTTCACATCTGAAGATTGAGAAACTGACTCAGAGCACACCAACTAAAGAACTGAAGAAGGTAAGTTCGCTGAGAGACACAGACTCAGTTGACTTATCTGGAAGATGAAGAACTGAGGGACACAGACTCAGTTAATGAAGAATTAAGATCTAAGGGTTCAAACTAAGTTATGAAGATTAATGTCGAGACTGTAAAGTTAGAATTCTGGCAAGACTTTGATCACCTGAACTGACTTTATAGATCTTGTATGTAGAACTAAGAATCATGAGGACAATGATATCTTAGATGATTTATGAAGATATGATGTACTCTGATTAAATCTATTATAATCAGATGAAGAAAAGAGTACTGATTTTTTGAAGAAGAGTAAAAACTCAGTTAATGCTATTAAAGCTAAAAACTGACTAGTTCACAGAAAATCAGTTTCAAGCTGAAGTTAGATGAAAACTGAAGAAGAATATGACTGTTATAAAGCAAACAATTTTATTACCTAGAAATGTCAGAAAGGACACTGACACTCAACAGAATAAGCAGGACCCACCAACGGATACAAGGATTCAAATTCAAACGTTGGAATTACCCCTATAAATAGATCACTTTTACCACAAGAAGAAGTGCAGAGTTCTAAGGATAAATTTATCAAGAATGTCTTTAGAAAGGGGGAAAGTGAGTTAATAAGAACTCCTACTGTTTACTTTATTGGAAGATCAAGAAATCTTCAAAGTGTTTTTAACCATTCAAGAAATCATCAAGATCAAACACTTGAAAAAAACTGAGCTTCAACATATTATATACATCAAGATGAAGAAGCTCAATCACAAGTTAAATCATAGTTATTGATTCAAGTCTCAACTTTGATTTTATCAAAAGTTTTAGACTGTGAAACACCAAGAATGTGTGAAGGACAGTTGATCTGCAGGCAAGAAAATTGTGTTTGTGATGAGCTGGTGAAGAGGCAATACAACCCTTCAAGGTCCAGTGGTGCAAGCAGTTGCAGAGCAGCAATTCTACCTATTCTATAGTTGCTTAGATAGTGAAGCTAGGGATTAGCCAAGGACTATTATTTTAGGACTTTTTCTAACTGAGCTACCTCAAAGAGTTCTAGTGGAATTTTCCTCCGCATCATAGGGGAAGAGAGGATTGACAGGATTACACCACCTGGAACCTCTATAAATTATGTCTTATTTACTTTACGCATTCACTTACTGTATTATAGTTTATATCACATTAGATCACACTCAGCAAACACAAGAAACCGAGTCAGCACAGCACTGCATATCACAATTACAAACTGATAACTCAAGTTTTACAAAGGCTTTATTAATCTGCTGCCGGTTAACTCAGTTAAGGATAAGTCAGTCTTGACTGATACTCAGCTAAGTTACCTTAACTCCACCCATGTTTATGTTCGAACTCAATCTAGTTCAAGATTCAGTTTTTGGGTTTTTGGGGAAAAGTTTATTCACCCCCCCTAAACTTGTGTCAGCCTTTACAAGGGACCAACAAAAAACCTGCACAAAATTCTCATATGATGCAGGCAGTGATACCAACAAAATTAGAGTTGCATCCTTATCTTTGATCTTAACACCAATACTCCTTAATCAAGCAATATTGTGTTCAGCTTTTCTAGATGATCTCTAAGAGGCATTCCTTCATGCATATTTAAATTGAACACATGTTGCTTCATCGGCAACATGTTAATCAATGACTTTGTCATGTACAGACTCTCAAGCTTCAGCCACTGCCCTGCTCCTAAATCCTCTTCAGCAACTTCAGTGATAACACCATCAGACAAGCACAACAAAATTATTGAATGTGATTTCTCCTCCAGATAGGCCATCTCAGCGTTTCCAGCATCCACTGCCTTTGTCAATGGGGCCCAGTGTTGGAAATGATGAGTGCCAGACTAGGTGTTATAGAGAAAAAGCAAAAAGAAGTCCAGATTAAATGTATAGGTTTACTAGAGTTTGATCTTTGTATAGGTTTGATCAAACAAGCACTGTAAAGAGGTTAGCTGACTTGTTCAGTAGACCTATCTAGGTCAGTAGGGTGTCTAGGTCAGTAAAGTGTCTAGGAACCTACTGATGGTTGAAGGCTGAGGTTTCAAACTCAGTTATTGAAGGCTAAGGGATCAAACTTAGTATTTAAAGTCAAGGATATGGGATCAGAATTTAGGGAAGTCTTTGATGACCTAAACTGATCACATATACCTTGTGTAGAAGGTCTAAGTTCCATAAAAGTTAAGTGGTGATTGGAACTTGGTTATAGTAAAAATAGTGTACTCTAAGTTCATAATAAAAATTTAGATGAGAAGCAGTCAGCTGAGGTGTTTATAAAACCCAGCAGACTACAAGACAACTGACAGATATGGACATCAACAGACCTATACAACAGGTGTCTGCTGAATGGAAAATACGAATTAATCCAAGTTTCTTTTGGAAGATTAAATGGATAAGGATGAATTACAAGCATTGGATTAATCATAAAATCAATGGTCAAGTTAAAAGGAACGTTGGAAAAAGTCAGAGCTATATCCAATGAAAATAAGTCAATGGATAGATAGACTGGACTGTCAAAAAAGCAACACTGACAGTGTCAATACGATGTAGCTGAGGTAAAAGTCAGTCAAGATAAAGACAATTCTCAAATGGCTATGTTTGAATGTTAGGAACGTTCTATTATGTTTTGATGATGGCTATACTAGCTGTTATAGCAAGCCTGAAATAAGTTAGAATTCTCTGTATAAGTCTTTACTTAGAGTCTGACATGTTGTATAAGTTGAGTCAGACAAGTATTGTACTAGTTGGTAGGACAGCAAAGTAAAAACAGATATTCGGCAGAGTGAAGACAGCCAAGCACCAGTAGAGAAGCAATGAAGACATTAATGGTCTGACTTATAACCAAGGAAGTCTGTGATGACCTTGGATAAGTCCAAGTTACACTTTAAGTGATAAAACTTAATGTTCAAATATGGTGTACACCGATCTCACCCCAATCAAGGATCGAGTGAAGTACAAAGATTCTCCTTAAACCAAAGCAAAGAAGAAAACAAAGAAATCGACAAAGTAAACTCGATCGTCGGTGAGTAAAGACAAAGCGGTGAAGTAAGATCTAAATCGGCTAAGTCGGAAGGATCACTCGACCGCTCAAAACGCGGCGTAACACTTACGGATCGATTTAATATACGTTGAAGATTCGAGGAAGATCATGCATTAAATGCACAATCAATAGAGGATCAATCAAGGACGGATTTTACGCTATACGTTTGAAGAAAGAATCCGATCATCAAATCAAGGAGAATGCAATTAAGGGGAATCTAGAATAAAATCAAGGATTATTCCTCATTAGTATAGCCAACGGACGGAATTTCAAATCAAGGTTATTCAAGGCTATAAATAGAAGGCATTGACAGACAAAGAAGAACAATGATCTGAAAAGAAAAATCAAGCAGAAACTCTGTCAATTTGAAAAGCCTTCTCTCTGAACTTACAAGGATACATCTAGTGATCAACTCAGATATCAGAGCTACAAAGTCATATTCAACACTGAGATTGATCAAGAAAGTGTGTGAAACACATTCACATCAAACTGAATCAACTGAATCAGAGGCAATCTGAGAAGGAGTTGAATCTGTGATAGATGTTGAAGGATTTTGATCTCAAGGAGCAAAAAAAAGACTGAATCATCAAGGCATTTGCGATCGAGGAGTGATAGTCTTGTAGATTGTGAAGCTTGGGAAGCCAAGGACAATCATACTATTGTATCTGTGAAAACAATAGTGAATTCCTCCGATCATCACAGGAGAAGAGTGGATTAAGGGATTACACCACCCTGAACCACTATATGCCTTGTGTCAATTTACTTTCTGCAATTTACTTTACAGCATTTATTTAAATTGCCTAGATCATAACTTATATCTGTGATTGTCTAAACTGATTTGAAAACAACAGAGTAAGAAGGGACTTATCCGCTACCCAAAAGCTTTTAAACAAAAGAAAAGTTTTTGAAACTCCACTATAGTCATTCACCCCCCCTCCTCTGACTTTAGTTTCACCCTTCTCTGGGACCAACAATTGGTAACGGAGCAGTGTTCCTAGTATCAGAACATGTTCAGATCTAATTTCTGGTAACAAGGAGATCACACATTTTCAAAGTAGTTTTCAAATCTAAGTTTTCTATACGTTTACATTTATATCTTCACTTGCACTTATGGATTCCTCAAACTTTTTGTCAAAAGTACCTATTTTTAATGTTAATAATTTTGATGAATATAAAATAAGAATGCTGTCTCATCTTGCACCAACTCATGAAGAGATGCTGGATGTAATTAATGATGGACCAATCATAATCACTACTGTGGTAGGCACAAGAGCAGATCAAGGGAAGAAAATCGATAAACCTAAAAAGGATTGGACCAAGGATGACAGGAGAAGAGCAAATCTGGATTTTTTTGCAAAAGACATGATTTTTGAAGACCCTAGATAGCAACATGTTCATGAGAATCAAAGACTTCAAAACAGCAAAGGAGATGTGGGACAAGCTAGCATTGATAAATGAAGGATCTGAAGCAGTTAAAGAAAACAAATTATCTGTTGCAAAACATAAATTTGAGAACTTCAAAATGAAGGCTGGTGATTCCATTGATCAAATGGACAACAGATTCTCAAACATTATCGATGAACTTTAATGTGACTTGGACACACATATCCCCAGAAAGAAGTATGCTTGAAGATTTTGAGAGGCTTACCTGAAAGATGGAAGATCATAACATCAGTAATCAGAGGAACAACAAATCTTGCAAACACAGACACTCTGACCCTGATGTCCCAATTAAAAGCTCACGAATTCAAATTGAATGGTGAAGATGGTGCTCCGGCAGAGACACAAAAAATCACTGCACTGGTTGCACCCCAGCAAAGTAACTTTGCCGATTCTATCAGCAGAGAGACACAAGAACTCAAAGAACAGGTAGCTTTATTAGTCAAACGTTTTGACAGGTTTAGCAAAAAGAAGACATTCAAGGGAAACTCATCATCAAACAAGAGGTCAAGCTCAAACAAAGACATGAAGAAAAAAGATGATGAATACGGATGCTTCAACTGCAACAAGAAAGGTCACTTCAAGGCTGATTGTCCTGAAGAAAATGACAAAGATGATGAAAAGAAGAAATACAAAGCATTTGAAAAGAGGAAAAACAAGAAGGCACTGAAGGCTGAATCCAGTAGTGAAAAGAATGAAGAATCATCTGATAATGACTCAGATGATAGTGATGAAGAAGATAACTCAGAAAATGAAAAAGCATGCTTATGTCTCATGACCAAAGAATTAAATGAAGATGAAGGTGACAGCTCAGACACTGATTTATGTCTAATGGCCAAAGAATCAAATGAAACTGAGGTATCATCTAGCTCTTACTCTTCATCTAATGCATCCACTTACGACCTTTGCACAATCTTCTCTCTCTCCATTAGATACAATGAGACCTAGTCCAAAATCTCATGACTAAATTTGATGAAATTGAAATGAATCATGAAATTACGGAAAATGAATGCAAGGATCTAAGAAAAGAGAATAAGAGATTAAAGAAAGAATCTGGATAAAGCAAAAATTTGAATTAACCATGAAGAGACCTACTTAAATGATCAACAAAAAGTAGATGATCATACATCCATTATTGACGATCGCTTAAGAAAATCTCCCACCAATAAAGGTAACCACTTTGCACCACTAAATGCACCAGCTTACAAACCCTCAAAAAGGTTTGGATCCAGATATGGTCTTGGCTACAACAGTCGGGATGAAAGTAGAAACAATGGTCAACACAATTCTAAATTCAGGACCATCAATGGACCAAAATATAGAAAGGGACAGACCATAGTTCCAACAAATCATCCTGCTCCGGTGAAGTCAAAACCTAGTGCAGCGAATAAAGCAGACTAAATCCTCATTCCAATCAAGCAAAAACAAAAGCCTTCTGAAAGGAAAAGGCAAACTTTATCCTTCAGAGGATGATTTGAATGTTGCACCTCCAAAATACAAGAAGAAACCATTGAGTGATATGCATCATGTGTTTAAGAAAAATCAATCTAGATATGTTCCTAGACACATGAAGCAACACAGTTTCTAATGCATATTGGAAAGTGAAGAGGGATGCACATGTACCAAAAGGCAGAGGGATGTATCAGAATATCTTCAGTAAAAATATCAGAAGCTATTCTTCCATGCCTTATACATATGAAGTTGATGACTTCAACTATCCAAAAAGAAGAACTTTTGGATATACACTTGGTATGGGAGGCATGATCAAGTATCGATATGGACCCAAACAAAGTGTTGGGTACCTAAACTTAATTAATTTGTTTTGTAGGATGTCTGGTACATAGACAGTGGATGTTCCAGACACATGACATGAAACAAGAAATGGCTCACTGACTTCAAAGCTTTTGATGGACCCAAAGTCACATTTGGAGGTAAAGAAAACCCTGGCAAGATTAAGGGGAAGGCATAATACTCAAGAACAATCAAGACTCAAAATGTGGCATATGTCAAGGGACATAATTTCAATCGATGAGCATCACCAATTACAGACAAAGGCTACAATGTGCACTTCAACAAAGAAGGATGCAAAGTGATTCACAGCCAAACCAACACAATAGTTCTTGCATGTAGAAGACAAGACAACATGTATGTGGTGGATGGAGAAACGACCAAGCGAAACATGTCCGCTTGTCAAAAATAAACAATCAACAAGCTGGATTTGGCACAGAAGATTAAATCACCTGAATTTCAAGACCATCAACAAATTATCAAAGAACAAATTAGTTGAAGGACTGCCAGAGATCATATTCAAAAAGGAAAGCCTATGTGATGCATGTCAGAAAGGGAAACAAATCAAAAGTTCATTCAAGTCAAAGCCTTATCAATCTATAACCAGAGTTCTACATCTGTTACACATGGACCTGTTTGGACCAGTCACACCAGTAAGTGTAAGTGGTAAGAAATACACCCTAGTAGTGGTGGATGACTTCTCAAAGTACACCTGGACCATTTTCATGAACAAGAAGAAAGAAACACTCAAAAAGCTGCCATATTTGCTGAGAGGACTCCAAATTGAAAAGGAACTGAAAATCATCAAGATCAGATCAGATAGAGGCACTGAATTTCTAAATGAAATTATATGAATCTACTGTGAAGAAAATGGAGTACTACATCAATTATCTGCAGCAGGAACTCCACAACAAAATAGTGTAGCAGAAAGAAGAAACAGAACTCTCAAAGAAGCAGTTAGAACAATGATTGCTGAAGCATGCTTGCCAAAGAGATTTTGGGCTGAAGCTGCAAACTTAGCATGCCATACACAAAACAGATCAATCATCAACAAATATCATGGAAAGACTCCATATGAAATATGGAATGGTAGAAAACCTAATATCTCATATTTTCATATGTTTGGATCGAAATGTTTTGTCTTGAACAGGAACCAGTTGCATACCTTTGATGAAAAGGCTGATGAAGCAATCTTCATGGGATACTCAAACACCAGCAAAGCATTCAGAGTACTTAACAAAAGAACATTCAAGATTGAAGAATCAATACATGTAGTTTTTGATGAACCAAATACAAATGGTGAAGATCTTCAAGATCAAGAAAAGGAAGCAGCACAAAGGGAAATCTATACAAGTGAAACCATACCAGCTTCTATCCTAAATCATCATTTTGAAAATCAAGAGGAGCCACATATATACACAACAGATCAAGCACCAGAACTTGAAGTTCATACCCATAATGAAGCTGTAGAAGCACCAAGTGAAGAACAACTTCAACCTGATCTAAATTGGCTAAGAGATCATCCTGAAGAACAAGTCGTTGGAGATGTTCACACAGGAGTTAGAACCAGAAGACAACTAGAGCACATGCTAACATGCTTTCTATCACAAGTGGAACCCAAGACCATAGATGATGCAATCCAAGATGTAGATTGGATCACAACCATGCAAGAAGAACTAAATGAATTTGAAAGAAATGAAGTCTGGGAACTTGTTGACAGACTAGATATGGCCAACATCATTGGAGCAAAATGGGTATTCAGGAACAAGATGGATGAGCAAGGAACTGTTGTCAGAAACAAAGAAAGACTAGTTGCAAAAGGCTATTCTCAAGCGAAGGAATAGATTATGATGAAACATTTGCACCAATGAGCAAGATTGGAGGCAATCGACTCTCTTCTAGCTTTTGTCTTTGCATACAAAGATTTCAAAGTCTATCAAATGGATGTCAAGAGTGCATTTCTAAATGGACTTTTGGAAGAAGAAGTATATGTGGAACAACCTCCTGGATTTCAAATCAAAGGAAAAGAAGACAAAGTATACAAACTCAAGAAGGCCCTTTATGGACTCAAACAGGCACCAAGAGCCTGGTATGAAACATTATCACAATTTCTGATCAAGAATGGATTCAACAAAGGAACTATAGACAAGACTCTATTCAAACTAGAGGAAGGAACAAGTACACTGTTAGTACAAATCTATGTTGATGATATCATCTTTGGATCAGAGGATGAAAAGCTATGTGAGAAATTTGCAAACCTGATGAAGAGCAACTTTCAGATGAGCATGATGGGAGAATTAAATTATTTCCTTGGCCTTCAAGTAAAGCAAATGAAGGATGGTATTTTCATTAGTCAAGCCAAGTACACAAGAGACTTAATACACAAGCATGGGATGGATACAAGTGGCACAGCAGACACACCAATGTGTGCAAGAGTCATACTTGGAAAAGATGAATCAGGAAAGGATGTTGTTCAGAAAATGTATAAAGGAATCATTGGATCCTTACTATACTTAACTGCAAGTAGACCTGATATAGCATTTGCAGTAGGAGTATGTGCAAGATTTCAAGCTCAACCAAAGGAATCACATCTTCTAGCAGCCAAAAGAATAATCAAATACCTGAAAAACACTATCAATGTAGGTATTTGGTATCCAAAAGTTGGAGGATTTAAATTGATATCACATTCAGAATCTGACTATGCTGGATGCAAAATAGATAGAAAAAGCACCTCTAGAACATGTCAAATTCTAGGCACCAGACTAGTCTCTTGGTTCATTAAAAAGCAAAATTCCATATCTACATCAACAACCAAGGCAGAATATATAGCAACAGGTAGTTGTTGTGCACAAGTACTCTGGATCAGACAACAGCTAAGGGATTATGGAGTGGAAGATAAAACAATTCCAATCATGTGTGATAATACAAGTGCAATATCTATTATTGAAAATCCAGTGTTGCATTCAAGAACAAAGCACATTGATGTGAGACATCCTTTTATCAGAGATCATGTTGAAAAGGGAGATGTCATCCTAAAATACATACCCATCGAAGATCAATTGGTGACATCTTCACTAAACCACTCGATTATGAAAGATTCAAACATGTTGAGAATCGAGTTAGGAATGATTGAAATTGACTAAGTACCAAAGAGCGGCTAAGCGGAGTAATCGGCTAAGTGACTTCATCAAGCTGGTTCAACCTTTGTCGTTACAGGAGATGTAGCAGGTAAGGCACTGGTATCCAGCGAAGTTAACTTAACTGATTGTTAGGAACGGTTAAATGGAGAAGCTCAGAGAAGAATTCTCTACATCGGCTAAGTGACCAGCCAAGGCACTTCACCGAATTAAAGACTTGGACAAATTAAAGTGTGAACAAAATCAATTTTTACTACACGTGGAGAATAAGGAAATTATGGAAGATTACACATGTGGAGATCAACTTATGATCATGGAGGTAACCATATTCTTCTTAAATTATGAACGCCTCGATTCCCGGGCTCTATCATTACTTACCTCAAAACACTCCCCCATTACGCTCGAATATCGCGATTTACATACACAAAATCACGCCATTATGTCATAAAATCCTTCCACATTCAAACCACGTTCACACTACTCAAAATCACCCTATATAAACGATACTTAGAGATTTTCAGAAATCTTCACACTCTCTTGCAAATTACAAACCCTACTTTTGGTTTTCTCTGTTGCAAATTCAAGTTCATTTTCAAATATTCTTTCATTTTCAACAATGGCATCATCTTCCTCAAACACCCAAGCTGGATATGAAAAATCGATTGCCACTGGATCATTCTTTCAAGAAGAACACTACTTGAAACTGTGCGGAAATGATGAAGATGCCAAACGATTAGCAGCAGGTTGCGAAAACCTAAAATTATCAACCTTTCTCAATCCTCCCATAACCGAGGTTTGCTATGAAAGTCTGATTTCCTTCTGTAAATCTGCAAAATACGTACATGGGCTTCCTGCTGAAGAAGGTGACGAGTGGGAAGAAGACAAGATTGTTGCATCTGTCAACAACAAAGAAGTGGTGATTACAGAAAAGGTAATTCGAAAACATCTTAAACTTTCAAATATAGGTCAAGCAAAAGTGACATTGGTACCACAAAACTTGGATGAATTCTAGGCAACTATTGCCAAAACTGCGAACCCAGGATCTACAAAAGTCAATTGTCTGAGATCGGCTTTAAAGAAACCATTCAATGAGTTCAGTGCCCTAATTGGCAAGACTATTGAAGGAAAATTGGGAGCAAATAATGCCATGACAGAAATTAGAATGCAGCTAATGGAAATCATCTACAACAATCTACAATTCAATTGGGCAAAATACTTCTTTTTGAGAATTAAAGAACAAATCCAAGGTGAAGTGAAGGCAAGGGAAAAGGGGATAAAAGAGGGAAAGACAAAGAAAGGAAAATTCTGGGTGAAAAAGTCATATAGGATTCATTTACACTATATTGCAATGTCTCAAAGTCCCTACTGTACAACTCCACAAACTACATGAGTCCAAAGTCATGTTTACCTATGTTAAACAACAAAAGAAGGCGGAGAAGGGAAGAGAAAGAAATCCACACACCACACCACCAAATAAAGAAAGAAGCAAAAGGTCCAAATAAATCTGGACAAAAGCAGACTTTGGAAAATTGGTTGATGAAGAAGAAGAAGAAGAGGATTCCGACAATTTGAAGCGAACGAAGCAAGAAAGAAGAAAATGTCGGTGAGGATGAACAACATCCTAATAAAGAAAACACTTGGAGGATAAGGAATCTCGGAAGAAGATGCACAATTGTCTCGCAAATGATATAGATGATCGAATTGAGTAATATCTTGAGTGGAAGGAAGGTGATTCCCGACAACGACTTCAAGACTCGATCACATGCTTGCGGAAGAGGCATGGTTGCTTGATTTTCTCGGGAATCACAACTCGGTTGGTGTACTTGATGAATCACCTCTATGGGACTTGGTTGATGCGACCAAGGCAAAAGCGCCCAGCACCTTTAGGAGACAGTGGCGACTCGTAAGATGGTGGAGATGATCATGATCAAGATGATGGTGACGATCATGATGACAATGATGATAATGATCATCATGATGATGATCTTGGTAAAGGCAGAGAAGAGAGGATACTCCTGCACTGATGCAATTGATGATACCACTCTTCTCCGTACATTTTTGAAACCACAAGCATCCAACAAGTCCACAACTCCAGCAAAGATAGCCACTCAACCGTTGTCTATCAACGTTCCAGCTGACAGCACAAACATTGTGGACACTGGTTCAGCTGCTGCCACTCCAGTCAAGGCCACCCCCGGCACAGAGATAGGGGAACAGCAGCTCAAGCCACCCCAGCCTACACATTTACCCAAATACTTGAAGATCTAGATGTGAATGCAGATGTCACTCAACATCAAGACAAGGGGACAAGAAATGATCCGAACCACCGGCGTAAGGCACAAACTCTCTCAGCTGGCCACTGGCATTACAAATGAAACTTTTGAGAAAGCGGTAGATTTGTTGGCTAAAGAATTGGAACAAGAAGCCATATATCTCAGATCCATGACTTCAACATTTAATGACAAAAGCTCCTCCATTGAACACAAGTTTTAGGCCATTGCAGAGTACATTGATGCACAAAATATTGTGGTTCAACAATAAGGAAATCTGATGAAGCAACTCAACATCAATATCACTAACAATCTTGCAGGCCTCAGGCAGCATATTTCCCAAGAAAATGAATCAATGGCAGTGGCTTTTGGCACTAGATTTCGTAGTGTCAATGAGAAATTGAATGATCATAACAACAGATTCACATCTATTGAATCAAAACTTGACTCTTTGATTGGGACGGCAGAGGCCACTGTGGAAATATTACGTTACTTTAGTGTAACATATTAATTGTGAGACACATTAATTGTAAGACATATTAATTGTATTGAATAAACAATTAATATGTCATAAAGTCATAAAGTAACTCTTTTTGTCTTATTAGGTAATAGACAACTCTAGCAATTAATACTAGCCGACTCTAGTAATTAATTGCTCTCTCCTAGCTTATACTCTACTAGGACCTTTCTCACTTACTTGTACCTATTTATACTCACTCTTTTATGATGAATAAACTAAGTTGAAGTTTACTCTAGTGTTTATCACTTTCTCAAACTCTCTTCATGGTATCGGAGCCTTAAACTCCTGAATCCGCTGCAAAAATCTCATTACCCTGCTGTAACTTCTCATCTCATATCAAGAATGTCTTCATTATCTGAAGCTTCCTCACCCTCAATAGAGTCCCAGCTGCCTCAGCAGACTGGGGTCACTGAAAACCATTCATTTACAAATCACAGACTTGACGGCAACAACTACCTGCTGTGGTCAAGATCTATGAAGATGTATATCTCAGGCCAGAGCAAGATGGGATACTTGTCTGGCTCCAAACCTGCCCCTGCTGAAACTGACCCCAAGTTTGAAGCATGGGATACAGAAAATAACCAAGTCATGACCATCCTCACGAGGTCAATGACAAAAGAGATCAGTGAGAACTTCATGATGTATGATACTGCAAAGGAGATCAGGACAATGCCGAGACCTTTACTCAAAAAGGACAATACATCTCAAGTCTTTGATCTTGAAGCTCAAATCCAAAATTGCAGACAAGGGGATCTGTCTGTAACTCAGTACTTCAACCAACTATCTAAGGCATGGCAACACCTAGATATGTTGGAAATTCACCCATGGAAGGATGTAGAGGATGCTGCCTTATACAAGAATATCATTGAGAAGAAGAGGGTATTCAAGTTCCTTACAGGACTGAACTCATCCCTTGATGATGTTAGAGGTAGAGTTCTTGCTACTAAACCTCTCCCCAGCCTCAAATCTGTGTTTGCTGAAGTCAAACATGAGGAAAGCAGGAGGAAAGTAATGCTGGAAAGCAACCCTGCTGATCACCCTACTGATAGCTCAGCAATGTTGGTGATCAGGAAGCCTGCTGAGGTCACTGAGACTTACAGGAACCCTACTGAGAAGGCAGGAAAGTTGTTCTGTGACCACTGCAAACGCACAAATCACACCAAGGACACTTGTTGGAAACTACATGGGAAGCCTAACTCCTTTAAACCCTCCAAACCAGCCAGGAGAGTCGAGGCGGGCATGTCGGTGAGAAGGGAACAAAGATACCATGTTGAATGCTCGCTTGTTGCCTTCAAAGCCTTCATTGCTCAACAAAAGGAAGGTAGTCCTATCAACGATATAGCTACTCATGCTAAAACAGGTATATTCCACTCACCTCTCAGAAATGATACTTGGATTGTTGATTCTGGGGCCTCATCCCATATGACTGGTAACAAGAGTCTTATATCTCAGTTTAGGCCTTGTCATCAAACCCACAATATTAGAATTGCTTGATGGTTCTATTTCATGTGCACAAGGCTTTGGAAATGTTAAACTCACTGATAAGATATACCTTCAGATGTTCTATTTGTTCCTAAATTAGATCAGAACCTCATTTCTCACAAGAGACTCACTAAAGACCTAAATTGGACAGTCTTATTTAATGACAATCGATGTATTTTCCAGGATCTTTCTTCACGAGAAGTGATTGGGAGAGCTAAAGCCACCAGGATCATTTATGGTCAACCTGCTGAAGACAGAAGATTGAAGATTGAAATCGCCAACAACGACACTCCCAAACCTTAGACAATATCATGTTATGGCATTATAGGCTAGGTCATCCAAGTTTTGGTTATTTAAAGTCTTTAATTCTGAATCTGTTTAAAGGATGTAACCTCAAGAACCTTCAATGTGATATTTGTCGGTTGCCAAACTTACTAAGTCTGTGGTATACTAAATTACCTTACTTGCCTTCCACTCCTTTTACTCTAATACATAGTGATGTATGGGGACCTTCAAGAGTTAAAAGTATAACAGGGGAGAGGTGGTTTGTCACCTTCATAGATGATCACACCAGGGTCACATGGCTATTTCGATGAAAGATAAATCAAGTTGGAACCATCTTCAAAGAATTTTATAATATGGTATCCACTCAATTTGACACTAAGATTAAGATCTTAAAAGCAGATAATGCCCTGGAATACTATGAGTCCAACCTCGACCTTCCTGAATGATAAGGGATTATTCACACCAAGAGTCGTGTGTTGAGACACCTCAAAGAAAATAGGGTTCTTTGAGAGGAAGAACAGAGCACTTCTTGGAGATGGCTAGATCAGTCATGTTCACCACACATGTGCCTATATATATGTGGGGTGAAACTATATTAATCGCCACATACACGATCAAAGTTACCCAATGAGTGTTAGGATTCAAGACCCCCATTCAAACCCTGTTGACAACTCATACTTGCCCTCATTCATTGACTTGCCTCCAAAGATCTTTGGATGTCTTGTGTTTGTATACATTCATGCCCAACACAGAAGCAAACTTGATTCCAAAGCTCATAAATGCATCTTCCTAGGCTATGCCAAAGACAGAAAAGGTTACAAGTGTTATTCTCCCACTGACAAAAGATTTTACAATTCTATGGATGTAAAATTCTTTGAAAAAACTCCTTACTACAGCAAACCCACTGAGACAGCCACAGATGGCAACCTTATTGAGATTGAGATCACCACAATCCCTCAAACTACTCCTCATCGACTCCCCGATACTCACCGATCATCATCGCACCTCAAAGCAAATTCCTGAACCTCAAGACTCATCGAGCCCCAAAGACCTCCTCAACCTCAATACCTCAACGAGCCTCATCGAACCTCAAGAACCTCACTCAAACCCATCAACCTCGGCAGCCTCCACGAGCCTCATCGACCCTCGCTCATTCCACTGATATTGATGACAAACCCATTGCTGTCCGAAAGGGAAAGAGATCATGCACTAATCACTCTATCCATACTTATGTGTCTTATGATCACTTGTCACCTTCTTTTGCTATGTTTACACAGGACTTGGATTCTCACTCTATTCCTAAGAATATACAGGAAGCTCTCCAACATGATAAGTGGAAGGCAGCTGTTAAAACTGAAATGACTGCTCTCCTTGACAACCATACTTGGGATCTCACCACTCTCCACACGGAAAGAAGACAGATCACCGCAAATGGTCGTTCACTATCAAGTACAATCTTGATGGTACTATTGACAAATACAAAGCTAGACCAGTTTTGCACGGGATTCACTCAAACATATGGTCTTGACTACAAAGAGACCTTTGCACCTGTGGCAAAGCTAAACACTGTCAGGGTACTGATCTCACTTGCTGTCCAACTTGACTGGCCTCTCCACCAATTGGATATCAAGAATGCTTTCCTAAATGGTGACCTCACTGAGGAAGTCTATATGAATGTGCCCCCTGGTTTTGCCAACACTCACACTCAAGGGAAAGTTTGCAAATTGAGGAAATCTCTATATGGCCTAAAGCAGTCCCCTAGAGCCTGGTTTGGCAAACTTACTCTTGTGGTTAAAGATCTTTGGATATCATCAATGCAACTCAGATCACACCATGTTTATCAAAACAACAAACCAGAAAAGATCCATCCTTATTGTCTATGTGGATGATATCATCCTTACTGGTGATGACCCTGCTGAGATCCAACAATTGAAGACCCTGCTGGCCAATGTATTTCAAGTTAAAGATTTGGGCTACCTCAAGTACTTCCTTGGTATTGAAATAGCAAGGAACAGCCAGGGTATATCTGTCTCACAGAGGAAGTATGTCTTTGGACATCTTTGAAGAAATCGGCATCTTTGGGATGCAAACTCTTTGTATCCCCGGTAGACCCAGCTTATACCTGCTTGCATGGTGACATTGCCGCTCGAAAAGGATCAATATCAAAGACTTGTAGGAAACTTATTTATCTCATCACATACAAGACCTGATATTGCATATGGAGTCGATCCGTTAGCCGGTTCATGCATTGCCCTCTTGAGCAACATTGGGATCTTTGTGAGCAGATCTTGAGGTACTGAAGTCAACTCTGGCCAAGGCTTACATTTCACCAAGTCTGGCCGAGAGATCTGTCAAGGTTTACACCGATCTTGATTGGGTTTGGTCATCCACATAGACAAAAGATCTACCACAGGCTATTGCTCTTATGTATGGGGTAATCTGGTCACTTGGAGAAGCAAGAAACAACCTCATCGTCTCTAAGAAGTAGTCAAGGTGAACTCGTGGCATTGGTTTTGGGCATTTGTGAAGCATTATGGCTGAAAAAGAGTCCTCACTGATCTTCACAGACCTCAACAACTGTCATACTCTGCTTGGACAACAATAATTCACTTTATGCATGGCGAGAGGATCCAATCCATCATGATAAAACCAAACATGTGGATATTGACAGACATTTCCTTAAAGAGAAGATTGATGCCAAGATCATTCAACTTCAAGATGTTCCTCAAAGAGACCAAAATGCTGATATTCTCACCAAGGCAATTCCACCGCTTATGTTTAGCCAACTGAGTAGCAAACTTGGCTCTATTAACATATACAACCCAGTTTGAGGGGAGGTGTGGAAATATTACGTTACTTTAGTGTAACATATTAATTGTGAGACACATTAATTGTAAGACATATTAATTGTATTGAATAAACAATTAATATGTCATAAAGTCATAAAGTAACTCTTTTTGTCTTATTAGGTAATAGACAACTCTAGCAATTAATACTAGCCGACTCTAGTAATTAATTGCTCTCTCCTAGCTTATACTCTACTAGGACCTTTCTCACTTACTTGTACCTATTTATACTCACTCTTTTATGATGAATAAACTAAGTTGAAGTTTACTCTAGTGTTTATTTCTTTCTCAAACTCTCTTCAGCCACAAATAGCATCCTACTCCAGCAAAGGGATGATGCTGCCAAAAAGGGGGAAACTCAGGATAAGCCTGAAGGATCAACTATTAGACCCCCAAACTTCACTGAAGAACAACTGAGAGCAAGGGACAGAGAAATAAGAATCGGGAATGAGGCGGAAAAAACAGACAAAGGAGAGCCGAGAGGAAAGAGAAAAGGCTCTAAATGAACCTCAGACTGGATTTCCTCATCCTATACAAAGAAGAGATGATGATAGAGACAGATCAGGCGGCAGACAACAAAGGCCTGGATCTAGTCAACAAAGAGGATCACTAGTCAACACGGACTTAGCACCGGAGGAAACACCAAAGAGGCGTGGCGAGCAGCTCGGATACACTGGGCAACACGTAACTTTTACTGGTCACCAAAGCAAATCTGAATATGAAGCAGATGTACTGGACCATGTAAGAGAATTTTTCAGAGTACAAGAAGGACTTTATCCTCATTCCTCACAAGATGAAGCATGGGATGATTGGCTAAGCTATCAAGATGAAAGGATGAGAACTGATATGGCTAAACTCTACAATGAAGTCAAAAGAGAGTTTGCACTCCTCAGACAAAGCAACAACAAACCAAGCTCAGCCATACCACTGTCTACAAAACGACCAAAAGACTTGCCAACTGAACAACAAGAAGAATTCAACTATATGGCAAAATTCTTCAATCCTATGGGAAGAATGGAGAAACTGGAGCAGTGGAGTCTCTACAAAAGCCTCAAGTATGCAGATTCACATATTGCTGAGGCTAGGGAAAGACTTGAGAAGTACTTTGGGGAACCTAGGGCAAATGAGACCATACCTGATTTCAACAGACTTTTTGCCAAAAGAGTTTTTCAGGGTGTATCTGAATACACATCTATGGCATACTGGAAGTGGAAGTTTCTAGAAATCGATTGGAAAGACATTAAAGAGGTTCAGACTACAAAGTTCAAGAGGTACAAAGCTAAATTAAGCAAAATGTAGTTTGTAACTTTTGAATAAAGCTTTTGAACTTATTGCCCTATGGTGGATGAATAAAAATTGTTGAGTTTTTATTCTGTTGATTATTATGAAAAATTTGGATTACTTATGTTCAAAGCATGAGGTTTTGGCATCATCAAAAAGGGGGAAATTTTAGGAACGTTCTATTATGTTTTGATGATGGCCATACTAGCTGTTATAGCAAGCCTGAAATAAGTTAGAATTCTCTATATAAGTATTTACTTAGAGTCTGACATGTTGTATAAGTTGAGTCAGACAAGTATTGTACTAGGTGGTAGGACGGCAAAGTAAAATGTATATTCGGCAAAAGCCACCAAGCACCAAAGCAGAGAAGCAATGAAGACATTAATGGTCCGACTTATAACCAAGGAAGTCTCAGGATGACCTTGGATAAGTCCAAGTTACACTTTAAGTGATAAAACTTAATGTTCAAATATGGTGTACACTGATCTCACCCCAATCAAGGATCAGTGAAGTACAAAGATTCTCCTTAAACTGATGCAAATAAGAAAACAGTGAATCGACAAAGTAAACTGACTTTCGCCTGAGTAAAGACAAAACGGTGAAGGAAGATCTAAATCGGCTAAGTCAGAAGGATCACTCGACCGCTCAAAACGGCGAAGTAACACTTACGGATCAGATTTAATATACGTTGAAGATTCAGAAGATCATGCATTAAATGCACAATCAATAGAGGATCAATCAAGGACGGATTTTCTGCTACACGTTTGAAGAAAGAATCCGATCACTCAAATCAAGGAGAATGCAATTAAGGGGAATCAAGAATAAAATCAAGGATTATTCCTCATTAATATAGCCAATGGATGGAATTTCAAATCAAGGTTATTCAAGGCTATAAATAGAAGGCATTGACAGAAAAGAAGAACAACGATCTAAAAGAAAAACAAGCGAAACTCACAATTTGAATAGCCTTCTCTCAACTTACAAGGATACATCTAGTGATCAACACGTATATCGAGCTACAAAGTCATATTCAAACCTTCGAGATTGATCAAGCAAGTGTGTGAAACACATTCACATCAAATCAAGCAAGCCGAATCGAGGCAATCTGAGAAGGAGTTGAATCTGTGATAGTTGTTGAAGGATTTTGATCTCAAGGAGCAGACAAAAAGAGATCGAATCATCAAGTCATGCAGCGATCAAGGAGTGATAGTCTTGTAGATTGTGAAGCTTGGGAAGCCAAGGACAATCATACTATTGTATCTGTGAAAACAATAGTGAATTCCTCCGATCATGACAGGAGAAGAGTGGATTAAGGGATTACACCACCCTGAACCACTATAAGCCTTGTGTCAATTTACTTTCTGCAATTTACTTTACATCATTTATTTAAATTGCCTAGATCATAACTTATATCTGTGATTGCCTAAACTGATTTGAAAACAACAGAGTAAGAAGGGACTTATCCGCTGCCCAAAAGCTTTTAAACAAAAGAAAAGTTTTTGAAACTCCACTATAGTCATTCACCCCCCCTCTGACTATAGTTTCACCCTTCTCTAGGACCAACATTGAAATTCAAACACAAGTCATATGATTCACACCTATAAATAGAGGACTCCTGATTCAGATTGAAGATGATGAATAATAGATGAAAAAAAACAAGAATACATATGAAGTAATTGAGCAAGAAATTTATCAAATGCAATCTTACTCTGTTGAATATTACTGAGCTATCAATTTACTGATCAAGAATTTTCTTAAAGTGTATCCTGCTATCAAGTTACATCCAGTATACACACTTGAATACTACAAGCTGTTGATCATTTCTTCCTGATCAAAAGCTGCTGAAAGATGAATCACTTTCTTGATTCAACCCTTCTTTTTCAAGAAGTTTGCTGAAGACAGAGAAGCACTTTTGAAGTGTCAAGAACTGTTGTTTGTGGTGGAGCTGGTGAAGAGGCAATCATACCCTTCAAGGACCAGTGGAATACTTTGAAGCAGCAATCCTACCTATTTCAAGTGTTCAGTTTGTGAAGCCATAGTCATTGGTGAAGGTCAAACAGTTTAGGGATTTTTGTAACAAAAACCTCAAGAATCTCTAGTGAATTTCGTCCAACATCACAGGAGAAGAGTGGACTGACAGAATTACACCACTTGGAACCACTATAAATCTTGCATACTTTACTGTATTTACATTCTGCAATTTATTTTATCAGCATACTCATCACATCAATCTACTAAACAAGCTACTGAATCACATTACTTGCACTACTGAGTATCCAATACTTAGTATCATCTTTGAAACAACAAGTAATAAGGCTTAATATAATATATTCCGTTGCAACAAATTCAATAGCTTTAATCGTCAGCAGACTACTGAGTGGTCAGCAGACTATTGACCCTGCTGAGTTTGTAAAACTCCAAAAAGTTTTTCAGTGTTAAGTTTATTCACACCCCCCTCTCTAAACTTAAACAAAGTCTTTTCAAGGGACCAACAATTGGTATCGGAGCAGTGCTTCTGCTCTGAAGTAATCCTACTTATTGTGCTTGTGAAAATTCTTTGAAACCTTTTTCAAGTTTCTGTTTTCAAACTCTTGTATCATGGATAACAATCAGTATGCTAGGACTATGTTGATGTGCTCTCTAGATCATTTTGATGAGTAAAAATGTTGTATGCAGGCTTAACTAGCTGCAACACATGATGAAATGATAGATGTGTTGACTGATGGACCACTGGAGATCACCAAAGTGATAACTATGGATGGTCAAAATCAGATAATTCCAAAGCCAAAGAGAGAGTGGGGTGTTGAAGATAGAAAAAGAGAAAACATGAACAATATTTCTATAGATATCATTTACAGAACTCTAGACAACAATATATATATGAAGGTGAAAGATTGCAAAACTGCAAAAGAATTATGGGAAAGATTGAAACTCATTTGTGAAGGCACTAATGCTATCAAGAAAAACAAGATCAGTGTAGCCAAACAAAAATTTTAGGAGTTCAAAATAAAATCAAATGAAACCATTGAACAGATGGAGTCTAGGTTCAAAGCAATCATGGATGAACTCACCTTGCTGAATGTTGTGTATACAAAAGAAAAGATCAACACAAGAATTCTAAAAGCTTTACCTGCAAAGGATGTTTGGGAAATGAAGGTTACTGCTATGGAAGAGTCCAGGAGACTACATGAAGAATACACCTTCAAATTTTTTTCAGATCTTAAAGCCTATGAATCCAGCAAGGATCATGTTCCAAATGCTAAAAAAAAGAAGCAACAAAGATTACTGCATTGGCTGCTGCACATAAAGAAGAATCATCAAGTATTCAAGATGATGTGCTGGATAAGATGCAAGAGCAGATAGCCTTGCTGAGTAAGAAAATCAGGATGATGAAATCTGGAAAGGGATCTTCAAGGAATTTCAACAAGAAATCAAGTGAGAAAAAGAAAGAATCCAAAAAGGATCCTGACTACTTGTGCTTTAACTGCAAGAAACCTGGACATTTCAAACCTGATTGTCTAGACCTACTGAAGAATAAGGGTCAGCAGAGAAGATCTGGCAAGAAAGCATTGGTTGCTGATGATGAATCATGATATGAAGTAGAATATGAAAAAGAAAATGAATCTGATGATACTGCACTTTTTTCACAATTGGATGATTATGTTTAATGGCTAATATGGATGAAACTGAGGATGTATACAACTCTATATCTATAAATACTCCTGCTGAAAGTGATTATGAATATACTTGTGGTTCAAATCCTAAATTTTTTAAAAGTGAAGAACCTCTAGATGCCCACCTTAATCAATTGAGGAAAATACAATCTGGTTATGAGATTGTGAAGGCTGAAAGAGAATTACTTCAAGCAGAAATTCAAAGGCTGAATGCTGAATTAATAATTCTCAAGGGTAAGGAAAAGGATAATGGACATAATCAACCTAAGTCTGCTGCACCTGCAGTAGCTGCTGAATCTGTAGCACAATCCAATTCCACAACAACATTCAAATCAGGAAAGCCTTATGGTGATAGAACAAGCCTTGGATTTGAAACTCAACATTCTTCTAATGGTGGATCTAGTAAGGCTACTGAACCTAGTACCAGGATTGGTCCTAAGTTTGTGCCTGAACTAGTTGGTAGGATGGCTATGTTGGAAATAAAATTTATGTTTTGATGATAATTCATCATATTTACTCAAAGTATTATCTTAACCTCATTGATGAAGTGCTGAAGCTAGCTGTTATAGTGAAAAGCTAAAAGATGTCTAGAACTGAATGTATAGGTTTTACTAGAATCTAATATTTGTATAGGTTATATCAGAAAAGCAATGTAATAGTTAAAGTGTCGTGAAACTGAAAACTGTAAGTCATTTAGAAAACTGGAAATCGTCAAGATAAACAAACTGACTCAGACTACACCAATATGAAACTGAAGAAGATAAGTTCGCTGAGGGACACAAACTCGGTTGGCTTATCTAGATGATTGAAGAAATAAGGGTTCAAACTCAGTTGATGAAGAGCTGAGGGTCACAGACTCAGTTATTGAAGATTGAAGAACTGAGGGTTCAAACTCCGTTATGAAGATCACAAGTCGAGACTATAAGGTTAGACTTCAGGCAAGTTTGTGGTGACCTGAACTGACTTTATGGATCTTGTATGAAGATCTAAGAATCATAAGGACAATGAATTCTTAGAAGATACTTGCTTATGGTGTACTCTGATTAAGTCAAATATAATTAGATGAAAACGGGAGTACTGATATTTTGAAGAAGAGTAAAATCTCAGTTAATGCTTCAAGTCAGTCAAGAAACTGACAACTGATAAACACATTATAAAACTGATCAGGAAACTTAGTTTTATAAGTTAGTCATCCAACAAACTGATAGTACAGTCGAACGTTATAAAGAAAGCAATTTTATTGGATAAAATACTGACACATCAGAACGGTCACAAAATATAGCCGTTACAAGATAGACGTTGATACAATTCAAAATCAAGAAAAATGAACGTTGGACTCACACTATAAATAGAGGACTTTGCACCAAGAAAAAAAATAGAATTATTAAGATCAACAAGCATTTTGTGCACTAGTCTTATTTATTCGAATTGCTATCATCTCTGCGCTATAACAAGATCATATCAAGAATTTCTTCAAGTGTTCAAGCTACACAGAATTTATCCAGATTCAGACACTTTGAAGAACCACAAACAAGAATCAACTCATTGATTCTCAACCCAACTTTGATTCTTAATCGAAGGTTCAGAATGTGAAGTAAACCGGGAAGGTTTGGCCAAGGACAATTGTCACAGCAGTCGGGTAGACTGTGTTTGTGGTGGTAGCTGGTGAAAGAGGCATACGTAACCCTTCAAGGACCAGTGTTCAAGCAATTGAAGAGCAGTAATTCTACCTGTTCTACAACTGTTTAGATAGTGAAGCTAGGATTAGGCAAGGACTATTGTTTAGGACTTTTTGTATCAGCTCACCTCAAGAAGTTCTAGTGGAATTTTCCTCCTACACCACAACGGAAGAGAGGACTGACAGAATTACACCACCTGGAACCTCTATAATATTTGCCTCATTTACTTTACGCATTAATTACTTACTTAGCATTTACTTACAGCATTCTGAGAATTGATTGTTATACACCTCACAGCTCACAGACTGATATTCACCAGAATTCAGTTTAGCACACTCAGATTCCGCTTAGAATAACAAGATCAAGAAAAAGGATAGAATTTTATCCGCTACCGGTTGACTCGGTTTTGCTTAAGTCAGTTTGACTTAAACTCAGCTCAGTCAGCTTAACTCCACACAAGTTTCAACTGAACCTTAATTTGTTTAAAATCCAGTTTTTAGGGACAAGTTTATTCACCCCCCCTCTAAACTTGTGTTAGCCTTTCCAAGGGACCAAAATGCTAAGTAAAACATAATTTCGGCAGAGTAAAGGTAGCCAAGTACCAGCATAGAAGCGAGAAGACATATAGACTGACTTATAACAAAGGAAGTCTGTGATGACCTTGGATAAGTCTAAGTTATATTACAAGCGATGAAAATCATTGTTTAAATATGGTGTACATTGATCTCACACAAATCAAGATCAGTGAAGTGCAAGAAATGCCTGAAAGATCAAAGAAATCAAGAAAGCAGTGAACCGGCAAAGTAAACTGTCTACCAGCTAAGTAATGGAAACACAGTGAAAGAAGAACTAATCAGCAAAGTCAGTAGGAACACTTAACCGGTCAAGTAACAGACAAGTGAAAGAACAGCTAAGCAATCCAAGCTTATTCAGAATGTGAAGAATTAAGGAAGATTCATAAGATCAAGCATTAAATACAGAATCAATCATGGACGGATTTTATGATAGACGTTTGAATATAATCCAGATCACTTTAATCAATGAGAATATAATCAAGGGGGAATCAAAGTTTAAATCAAGGATTATTCTCCACATTAAATAGCCAATGGATAGAAATTCAAATCAATTATCATCAAGGCTATAAATAGAAGGCATTGACAGACAGGAAGAAGAACGATGGCAATATAGAAAAACGAGCAGAAACTCTGTCAATTTGAAAAGCCTTCTCTTTGAACGTAAAAGGACACATCTAGGGATCAACTCAGCAATCTGAGCTACAAATACACATCAATACTGAGATTGATCAACTACTCTGTGAATCCAATTCACACACCAGTCAAGCAACTAAATCAGAGCCATCTCAGAAGGAGTTGTGTTTGTGATAGCTGCTGAAGGATTTGTTCTCAAGGAGCAGTGTTGAAGACTGAGTCACTAAAGCTTTTGAAGCTAGGGAGTGATAGTCTTGTAGATTATGAAGCGTGTGTTGCCAAGGACAATCTTACTATTGTATTGGTGAAAGACAATAGTGAATTCCTCCAATCATCACATGAGAAGAGTGGATTAAGGGATTACACCATCCTGAACCACTATAAACCTTTGTGTCTATTTACTTTCAGCAATGTACTTTGCAACACTTTATATTACTGCATACTATATCTGTGATTGCATAACCTACTTTGAAACAGTATTAAAAGAAGGGACTCATCTGCTCTGACTATACTTTTACCCTTCTCTAGGACCAACAATTGGTATCGGAACAGAGTTCCTAGTATCAGAACCTGCTCAGATTTATTTCTGGTAACAAGGAGATCACATATTTTCAAAGTAGTTTTCAAATATGTGCTTTCTAAATATATCTTTTATCTGTGATTATGGATTCCACAAATTTTATGTCTATAGTGCCCATATTCGATGTTAATAATTTTGATGAATATAAAATAAGAATGATATCTCATCTTGCAGCAACTCATGAGGAGATGCTGGATGTTATCAACGATGGCCCAATCAAGATCGTGACTATGATAGCCACAAGAGCAGATCAAGGAAAGGAAATAGAGAAACTTAAGAAAGATTGGACCAAGGATGATATAAGAAGATCAAATCTCAACTTTGTTGCAAAAGACGTGATTTTGAAGACTCTGGACAGTAACATGTTCATGAGGATCAAAGGTTGCAAAACTGCAAAGGAGATGTGGGATGAATTAGCACTTATCAATGAAGGATCAGAGGCAGTCAAAAAAAACAAATTGTCTGTTGCAAAACAGAAATTTGAAAACTTCAAGATGAAGACTGGTGAATCCATTGATCAAATGGATAACAGATTTTCAAGCATCATCAGTGAACTGCAACAACTTGGACATACATATCCACAGAAAGAAGTTTGTCTAAAAATCTTTAGAGGTCTACCTGAAAGATGGAAGATCGTCACATCAGTACTCAGAGGCACAATAAATCTTGCAAATACTGATACCTTGACTCTGATGTCTCAATTAAAGGCTCATGAATTTGAGTTGAATAGTGAAGACAGTGCACCAGCAGAGGCACAAAAGGACAGTGCACCGGTTGCACCCCAGAACAAAGAGACACAGGAGCTAAAAGAACAAATTGCTTTACTAATCAAACGTTTTGATAGGTTTAGTAAGAAGAAACAATTCAAGGGAAGTTTATCATCAAACAAGAAGTCAAGCTCAAGCAAAGACATGAAGAAAAAGATGATGAATACAGATGCTTCAATTGCAAGAAAAAATGACACTTCAAGGCAGATTGTCTTGAAGAGAAAGACAAAGAGGAGGAAAAGAAGAAGTACAAAGCAACAGATAAGAGAAAAAGCAAGAAGGCATTGAAAGCTGAAACCAGCAGTGAAGATGATGAGGATTCCTCTGACAATGACTCAGCTAATGAATGAGTCACCAGCTGAGACAATGAAAAGGCATGTTTGTGCTTGATGGAAAAAGAAATTGATGAAACTGAGGTGATATCTAGTTCATACTCATCAAATGCATCCATATCTGACACTGCACAATCGTCTATTTTTCCATTAGATTCTGCAAACTTAATTCAAAATCTCATGAGTAAATTTGAAGAAATTCAAACAAATCATGAAATTCTGGAACAAGAATGTGAGAATCTGAGAGAGGAAAATAAAATATTAAAGAAAGAATGGAAGGACTGAAAGCTGAATCAACTAGTAAGGAAGTGCACTCAACTGATCAATAAGCAGCAAATGATCACTCATCTGATGTTAACAGACCAGCTGAGAAAACCTCCCTACCAGTTAAGAGCATCACTGAACCACTTAATACACCAGCTTACAAACCCCTAAAAAGGTCTGGATCAAGATCTGGTATTGGCTACAACAGTCAAGATGAGAAAGGAAACAATGGACAACACAATTCTGAATCAAGGACCAAAACTGGACCCAAATTCAGAAAAGGACAGACCATAGTTTCAACTACTCATCCTACACTCGTGAAGTCAAAACCTAGTGCAGTGAAACAACATAGTAAATCATCAAACCATTCAATTAAAGGCAAAGGCTTATTGAAAGGTAAGGGAAGACTTTACCCTTTAGAGGATGATTGGAATATTGCACCCCCAAAATACAAGAAGAAACCATTTCATGTCATGCAACATGTGGTTAGGAAAAGCCAACCCAGGCATATTCCTGGACACAAGAAGCAATATGAAAATAAGTTTCCTCCTACATATTGGAGAGTGAAAAGGGATGCAAATCCACCTAAAGGTAGAGAATTGTATTAGAATAATTCTATCAAGAGATATTCTGCCATGCCTTATACATGTGAAGTTGATGACTTCAATCATCCAAGAAGAAGATCTTTTGGATTTGTACTTCGAATAGGAGGCATGACTGCTAACAGGTATGGTCCCAAACAGTGTTGGGTACCTAAACTTGCTTAATTTGTTTTGTAGGATGTCTGGTACATAGACAGTGGATGTTCCAGACATATGACAGGCAATAAAGGATGGTTGACTGACTTTAAAGCTTTTGATGGACCCAAAGTTACATTTAGAGGCAAAGAAAACCCCGGCAAAATTAAGGGGGAAGGCACAATGTTCAAAAACAACTTGAAGATTCAAAATGTGGCTTATGTTAAAGGATTGAGTTTCAATCTTCTAAGTATCAGTCAATGGCTACAATGTGCATTTCAACAAAGAAGGATGCAAAGTGATTCACAATCAAACCAGCACAGTTGTACTTGCAGGAAAAAGAGAAGACAACATGTATGTGGTGGATTGGAAAACAGCAAGAGCAGAAACTTGTTTGCTTGTCAAGAATAAGCAATCAACCAGTTGGATTTGGCATAGAAGACTGAACCATCTCAACTTCAAGGCCATCAACAAATTGTCAAAGAAAAATCTAGTTGAACGCCATCCAGACATCACATTCAAGAAAGAAAGCCTTTGTGATGCATGTCAGAAAGGGAAGCAAATTAAAAGCTCTTTCAAGTCAAAACTGTTAGGAAATCACTAGTTTAATGCAGCGGAATTTAAAATTTTGATTTCCTTTTCAAGATCGTCTTCGTTTAACACAATATACACGTTAAGTATTTTGACGGAATATACCTTGGCTGATCTATAAGATTGAAGCTTTGACCGTCAACGGAGAGTAGTGCTGTGCGCAAGCCGTCCACACGTCCGGCCTCTATCGATAATCCACATGAACTCCTCGCCGGAATCTTCCTTGGATTGCAATCAGAAAAATGCGGCTACTAGACCGGCCTTTTTATCTATCTCTAACTCTCTATTAGAAGCTCTCTAGTTTACTCAAGAACTATTAGCTCTTGGAACTGTGATGTACAAAAGAGCTATCCAACCCCTTTCCTATATAGGGTGAGTGGCGCCCCATATACCGCTAATATGATTAGGAGAAGCTTCCTAAATATTTATCTTATTACCATAAATCTATTTTTCCAAAATCAATTAATATCCAATATTAATATTATGGTAATCTTATTAATTAAAGTACACAATCCAAGTGTATCTTATACACATGTCTTCTGCACCCCAAATGCCAATTAATTGGCTTCCGGAATATTCTTTAATTAATATAATTTATGTATAATTAATATCTTGCATTTTATTTATTCATAATAAATAAATACCATCATATTAATTTACCACTCTAACATTTATAGTCTTGAGATAAACTTTCCTTATTTGGTTATCAACTATAACCACATTTCAATCTGACTCGGTGTTCATATGTGTGTGACCCGATAGGCTTCCGAATATGTTGGCCGCAGACACAAAGTGCAAATTACGAAAATGCCCTTCATACCGAACGATCACGGGATAGCGTTTAGCAACACATCGTGACCCCTAATCATCGGAAGAGTCAAATGCAATGACTACTACCTTTCATGTGAAACAGTTACCGTGTAAATTACCATCCTACCGCTGTAATAATATCCATACGATCGTATCTCAAGTGTCAATACATTGACGATCGTATCTTATAATCTGGATATCATGCTCCCTCGGAATAACACATTTACACTCACTTTGCAAAGACTCTCGAGAGCTAGACATTCCTTATAAGAAGGCCATTTCGGAAATTCAATCCCAATAATAGGATACGCGATTCCCGGACGACCAAACATGTATACTCCGCATGCTTCAATATCACACCCAATCACTACCACATGATCGCCCTGTGGATAGGGGAAATATCAATAGTGTCAAAGCATGACAATCCACACCGTGATGCCATGAAGACTCCGGTCTTAAGGATAATTACACAACCACCACATAGTGTGACACTTAATATAAGTGGGTCAGTCTAACGTACACATTCACTAATACACGTCCATGTACAATCCAGGTGTCTCTACACTTTGATAGACGAGATCTATCCCTGTCTTCAATAAGATAGAAGACATCCATTACATGCTAGTCTAATCGTACCATCAATGTCCCATTTGACAGCACATACGACTAGAGACATTTAAGTGTCAAACTTACTAAAGTGATTAGAGATCTCATCAACCATAATCACTATCATGGTTTCTCTATCACAGTTTGACACTAGGGATTTTATTATATATATACAACTAAGAACATGAAGATAAACAATATATAATAACAAAAGTGCTTTTATTAATCATAATAAAGTTGTTACATGAACTAAAATAGACTGTAAACGACCCGACCCGGTCGGATCCGGTCCAACCCGATTGGTTTTAGGACACCTATTCAACAATCTACTACTAGGCCTAAAGCCAATCACCCATATGCCTAAGCCATTGCATGTGAACTTGTTTCTCATGCTTTGCCTGTGACAATGCCTTGGTTAACGGATCAGCTATGTTATCATTCGTATGGACTTTCTCTATCTTTACATCTCTTCTATCTACTATATCTCTAATCAAGTGATAGCGCCATAACACATTTTTTTACTTCTGATGAGATGTTGGTTCCTTAGACTGAGATATCGCCTCATTGTTATCACAGTATATTGGCACTGGTCATTCAATGGAGGGAACCACACCAAGTTCAGTAATGAACTTCTTCATCCAAACAGCTTCATTTGCCGCCTCCGAGGCTGCTATGTATTCGGCTTTCGTTGTAGAGTCTGCAGTAGTCTCCTGCTTGGAACTCTTCCAGCTCACTACTCCGCCGTTAAGCGTGATAACAAATCCATACTGTGAGTTAAAGTCATCCTTGTCAGTTTGGAAACTGGCATCTGTGTAACCTCGTAATACTAAATCATCATTCCTAAAAACCAGGAACATATCCCTAGTACGTCTCATGTACTTGAGAATATTCTTGACTGCAACCCAGTGACCATCACCTGGGTTGGCTGGTACCTTCTAGTCATACTTAGAGGGTACAAGACATCTGGTCTAGTGCACAACATGGTGTACATGATGGACCTTATAGCCGAAGCGCAAGGGATCCTCTCATTTGTGCCCTTTCCTCCTCTGTCTTAGGACTCATTCCCTTCGACAGATAGATCCCATGTGACATGGGCATCAATCCTCTCTTGGACTGCTCCATGCTGAATCTCTTCAGCATCTTGGCTATATAGGTGGATTGTGACAGACCAAGCAACCTTTTAGATCTATCTTTATAGATCTTGATTCCTAGAATATAGGCTGCTTCACCCAAGTCCTTCAATGAGATGTTCTTGGATAACCAAGCTTTGGTTGACTGTAACATAGGCACATCATTCCCTATAAGCAATATGTCGTCTACATAAAGCACTAGGAATACAATGGCACTCCCACTAACCTTCTTGTAAACACATGGCACATATTCATTCTTTATGAAATCAAAATGTTTGATTATCTCATCAAAGTGAAAATTCCAACTCCGAGAAGCTTGCTTTATTCCAAAAATGGATCTTTGTAGTTTACACACCATCCTGGCGTCATTGGTTGTGAAACCCTCAGGCTGTGTCATATACACCTCCTCAGACAGGATCCCATTAAGGAAAGCTATTTTCACATCCATCTGCCAGATTTCATAATCATGGTATGCTGCAATAGAGAGCAAAATTCTAACAGATTTTAACATGGCAACAGGTGAGAAGGTTTCGTCATAGTCAACTCTTTGTTTTTGCTTATAACCTTATGCCACTGTTTAGGGCAAAATTATAGTGATTTTTATATATATATATTGTATATCAATTTTCCCCATATATGGATTATTTTCATAGATATTGAGCTATATAGTTAAATATTGAGTAAATGGTGTTTTTAATGATTAAATATGAAAACATATCAATTTAAGTGTTAATTTGTGTTTTTATATTATTTTGGAAATTATTACGTTTTGGTATGTTTTTGATATTTGTAGATACCCAATTAATGATGGAAAAGGTGATCCTAAAGAGCCAATTTCGAGTTGAGGAAGGATCAATTGAATTTATGGAAGATTAAAAGAGATAAGGAAAGAAATCAATCAAGATAAAGATGGAAAAATCAAGATTTGATCGTCGCGTGGACGAAGTCCATATGAAGCGAGAGCAGCGTCCAAGGGTGAATCAAGGCGTCCATGCAAATGTCCATAATCGTATTTTACATTCGAGTCTCCAGACGTGAGCTGAACGAGCGTCCAGTCTCCGTTCAAGAAATGAACGAGCGTCCAAGAAATGAACGCCCGTCTGCCGCCGACTTTCGGCGAACCGCCTCTTATCTCTATAAATAGAGCCATATCCTCAACCCTAAGGATATACTTTTTATACTCGAATTTTACGAGGAGCGGCCGCACTGGAGATTTGAAGGCCGGTCACCCTAGCCTTGTGCTCGGGTGAACCGAGGTTAGATTAGGAGTAGATTATGTAGCTTTTCTTTTCGTTTCCATGGAGTTCAACCATTGTATCAAGACTATGTGAGTTTGATTTCTTTCAATTAATTTAATTCCAGCTTTTATCTTCATGAGCTTTAAGTCGTTTGTATTTTTCTATGCGATTTGTATGCCATGTGAATTAGAATCGAAAGATTAGTTCACGATTGATGTTTATAATACGGAAGTTGCATAAACGCTAGATCACCATAGAAAGATAGGGTTTTTAGCCAATAATGATGACAAGTTAATGAGTTAGATTCCTAGGTTGTTAGGTTCTTTAAAAGCGAGTTAATTGAATCTACACCCGAGTTTTGTTTGGTAAATCAGTCTCAACACTCGAAAGATGAGAGATAGATAATTGAATTCACTACAAAGTAGGCTTTCATAGCTTGAGAGATAAGTTCACTAAGAGATTAGGGATTTGTGTCTCGTGAAAGTGTGAAACCACAAACTGAATTAGAATCATGAGATTAACTAGAATTGAAATCACTTAGGTTTGTACTTTGGTTGTTCCCATGTTTCTTAGGTTAGATTTATTTTGATTGTTCTTTTATATTTTTCTGTTTTATGCTTTTGCTTTTCGTTTATTTGTTTTTGTTGAGTAGCAATTGGGAGGATTACTAGATTAGATTCTACATACCTTTTCCTCGTGGATCGACCCTTACTCATTACGCTTTACTAGCAACAACCCGATGTTTTGGTCGGTTAGGAGTTAGTTTTGCATATAGGTTAGGGTTATAAATTTTCTTTTGTTATTGATGCAAAATCTCCCCAACAGCCACTAACCTAAGATTCCATCGGAACAATCTTTTATTTGAGTTCAGGGTTCCTTGTCTCTTAAAAAATGGGTGTGGGAGAAACGATAAGAAGATATTGTCCTTGTAGGTAGTCATTTTACCGTCCATGTCGGTCTTTCTCTTAAAGACCCATTTGCACCCTATAGAAACTATTCCTTCAGGTGGATCAACCAAATTCCAAACTTGGTTGTCTTTCATGGATTCTATTTCAGAATTCATGGCTTCGAGTTATTTCTCTTTGTCATGCCTTAATAGCAATTACTCATAAGTTATAGGGTCCTTATCTTCCATGAGATACATGTCAGTGTACCTTTTGGGTTAATGTGATCCCTGGTGGATCTTTGAGGTGCTAGTGTATCTATAGTAGAGGTTGGCGTCACATCTGTGTGTGGCATCTCCTCTACTTCCATCAACTGACTGTTATCCATAAGTGGTTCTTGAATTTCTTTAAGATCAATCTTACTCCCACTGACCCTATCCAGAATAAACTCTTTCCCCAGAAAATGGCCTGTCCTGGAAACAAACACCTTTTGTTCCTCGGGTTGGTAAAATTGGTATCCTCTAGTTTCTCTAGGATAGCCCACAAATAGACATTTGTCAGATCTAGCCTCTAATTTGTCAGGCATCATCTGCTTCACGTAAGTCGGACAACCCCAAGGTTTAAGATATGCCAGACTCTGTTTTTTCTTATGCCATACCTCATATGGAGTAGAGTCAACCGTCTTTGATGGAACTCGGTTCAGTGTATAGGATGCGGTTTCTAGAGCATACCCCCAAAATGATTTTGGGAGAACTGCGTAGCTCATCATGGATCGTACCATGTCTAACAAGGTACGGTTCCTTCTCTCAGAGACGCCATTCATTTGAGGCATTCCGGGAGAGGTCCACTCAGGTAGTATCCCATTCTCCTTTAAGTAATCTTAAAACTCTCCATCTAGGTATTCTCCACCTCGATCGGATCGAAGTGTTTTGATTTCTTTACCTAGTTGTTTCTCAACCTCACTTCTGAGTTCTTTGAGCTTTCCAAAGGCCTTAGACTTATACTTTATTAAGTATTTATAACCATAGCGTGAATGCTCATTAGTGAAGGTGATAAAATAAGAGTATCCTGCTTTGGCTTGAATTGACATTGGGCCACACACATCAGTATGTATGAACTTAAGCAACTCATTGGATCTTATCGCTTTTCCACTAAAGGTGACTTTGTCATCTTGCCAATCAAACAAGCTTCGCATGTATCAAACGATTCATAATCGAAGTGATCCAACATTCCATCTTTAAGGAGTTTGGAAATGCGATTCTTATTTATATAGCCAAGTCTACAATGCCATAAGTAGGATTCATTCAAGTAATTTGTTTTGGCTTTCTTGTTTTTTATATTAAGTACATCAACATTCACATCTAATATGTAGAGACCATTGCTAAATATTCCAGTACCATAAAAAATTCCATCACGTGAAAGAGTACAACATTTATTCTCAAACGTAAAAGAAAATCCTTCAACATCTAATGCAGAAATAGAAATAATGCTCTTTGTAAGAGCAGAAACAAAATAACAGTTATCAAGTTCTAGTACTAGACCACTGGGCAATGAAAGAAAATAAACTCATACGGCGAGCGCAGCAACACTTGCTCCATTTCATTTATCTAGTTCTTCTTAGTGACTGCATATTCGTACAAATATGAGAACCACAACCAGTATCTAATACCCAGTGGTTAGACCTAGAAGAAGAAATGTTGATCTTAATCATAAACATACCTGAAGTCGAAGCATCATAATGCTTCTTCTTGGTACTCAAGAAGCCTTTGCAGTTTCTCCTCCAATGTCCAGTCTCACCGCAATGGAAGCAAGCATCCTTGGATATATCTTTTGTTATCTTAGGCGTTGTCTTAGGAGCAGCCTTTGCCTTCTTGGACTTCTTTTGGGCTTTTTCCTTGCCCTTGTTAGAAGTGACCAGCAACACTTGCTTTCCCTTCCCCACACCGCCCTCAGCAGTTTTCAACATGTTCAATAACTCCGCAAGGGAGCAATCTATCTTGTTCATGTGATAATTCATCATGAACTGTGAGTATGAATCAGGTAGAGACTGCAGAATTAAGTTGATACTCAACACTCGTTCTAACTTGTGGCCCAGCTTCCCAAGCCTTTTTATGTACCCGATCATCTTAAGCACGAAGTGACCCCACATCAGTCCCGGATGCCATTTTACAAACAAACAGGGCCTTCGAGTCTGAGTACCTCTCAGTGCGAGACTGATAAGCATAGAGTTCTTTTAGGTGAACCATGATTGTGTAGGCATCCATGGCCTCGTGCTGTTTCTGCAGTTCAAGTGTCATAGAAGCAAGCATGATACATGTAGCATCAGTACTGTCAGAATAGTGCTTGTTGTACTTCTCGACAGCATCTACAGCCGAGCCCTCTGCAGGCTTTTCCGGTAGGTCTTCGTCCAAGACATAGCCAATCTTCTCGTGCCTCAAAACAATTTTGAGGTTCCTTTCCTAGTCGAGAAAATTGGTTATGTCAAGCTTATTTCGATGATAAAATGAAGGTTCAATTCGTTTGACATTTTCTACAACAATAAATAAAGATAGAATAAGTAAAATTTCATGTATTCAAAAACCCTAAAATTGTACTTAAAATTTTAATTAGGTTTTGCTCCCACTAGCCAACTATTCCCAACTGGCTTTCAAGATTCCTTGGTGGCTGGGGTCCCATCTAGTTGTCTCGATTCCCGACGAGGGCCGATCAACTGAGACAATTTCGAAAGGTAGGTACTCCTACTAGTCGCATCACATGCGGCTCCCAGTGGTTGACTAGTCAACTCTTTGACGATTCACGTCTTTATATGATAGTCAACCCCTTGTCTCTAAAATCAGACTGTCCTGACGAGGGCCAATCACCACAAGATTCTAGTCGAGTCGTAACCCAAATATTCATGAGATCTCATAACGATCATATCTCGATAATGACGATATACCCAAGGTAGGTCAACTCCCGACGAGGGCTGATCAGTTGGATCCGAACAAGGGCTCTTCACCGTCATTTTAATATTTATAGACAATTTTGGCTCGATTTTTGTCATAGGAATAATTTTAAATTAATTCACTTAATTAATTTTATTTAATTATGGTCTCATCTACTATGTGCATATTACTACGATATCATATAAAGTGAAACATACACAACATTCCGCGCACAAAATAACCGGTATGATCATGAACTTTTCCTAGGTGCGGTTTCGAATACAAACTGACAAAACCGTGGGTCATAATCTAAGGGTAGCTACAACCGCCAATAGGATCTATTGATGTACGCCACTGGGTTCTTTATCTTTCTTTGGTCTTCATCTTCTTGCTCCATTCTTGTTACATAATAATCTATCTAATAAATAATTACACCCACCGCACACGGGGGGAGCTAACGGGAATAGGATAAATGCAAAAGGTAAACTAGGTCACGTTCTTCTTAACAGCCTAGGACGATTTCAAAAACCAACATAAATAAAACATTCTCCTCTATCCTATTGGTCGAGTCCATTGTCAATCGGGGTCCATATAATCACATTATATCGACACATCAAATCCATACAATTATATCTTATGAAAAAGATCAAATTATAATTTTAACTACTTATGCGTCTTATTTTATCACATCAAATAATTAATTAAATGACTTAATCGAAAATAAAATTAACTTTTAATTTTAAATTTATTCTAATTTCTATTTTATTAATTTGGAAATAATCAAAATTAAAATCAAAATTAAAGGTTTCTTTTGTTTCCTTTCTATTTGGTTCTTAACCAAAAGGGATGCCTTTGGTTTTTCGTAAACCGAAAGGCATCTTTCCAAACAAAGTTTGGTTAATGCTTGGCCACTATTCAAGATCAAATTTTTGAAAGTGGCCTAGGCCCAGCCTTTACCCAAATCAAATATTTGAAAAGGGCCTAGGTCTATTCCAAACAAAATTTGGCAAGGCCAATATTTTGGTTGATATGCCACTATGGTATCCCAATAGCCCAAACTATTTGAACCATTGGTTAGCCACATGCCACAACTAAACAAAAGAGATATCAATGCACAATAAATATCACAAAACGAAAACAAATCGATCTCCCCATTGTAAAAAAAGCAGCCGACGTCGGCAGCCCTAGAGCCGCCGCCGCCACCCGCCGCCGTGGAGGAGGGGGCCGCCGCCAGTCGGCCGAGCCCCCCATCGATTTCCTTTTTTTGTTTTAACGTACGCGAATCTAGATCTTGTATCTATTGATTAATTACTGCGCAATTAATTAGTGCTTATTGCTTAAGCTCGAAGTTGTCTCTGATACCACTGTTAGGAAATCACTAGTTTAACGCAGCGGAATTTAAAATTTTGAATTCCTTTTCAAGATCGTCTTTGCTTAACACAATAAACACGTTAAGTACTTTGACGGAATATACCTTGGCAGATCTATAAGATCGAAGCTTTGACCGTCAACGGAGAGTAGTGTTGTGCGCAAGCCGTCTACGCGTCCGGCCTCTATCGATAATCCACACGAACTCCTCGACAGAATCCTCCATGGAATGCTATCAGAAAAATCCGGCTGCTAGACCAGCCTTTTTCTCTCTCTCTAACTCTTAGAAGTTCTCTATTTTACTCAAGAGCTATTAGTTCTTGGAATTGTGATATACAAAAGAGCTGGCCAACCCCTTTCTTATATAGGGTGAGTGGCGGACCATATACCCCTAATCTGATTAGGAGAAGCTTCCTAGAAGATAGATGAAAGAGAAAAATTTTCTCCAATAAAATAAGAAAAATCACTTAGATTGATTTATCTCTTTTATTATAATATCTCATATTAAATAATAACTAAATATTTCCAATATCTTATATTGAATATATTTATCTTAGTACCATAAATCTATTTTTCCAAAACAAATAAATATCCAATATTAATATTATGGTAATCTTATTAATTAAAGTGCACAATCCAAGTGTATCTTATACACATGTCTTCTGCTGTCCAAATGCCAATTAATTGGCTTCTGGAATATTCTTTAATTAATTAATATAATTTATGTATAATATATATGTTGCATTTTTTATTCATAATAAATAAATACCACCATATTAATTTACCACTATAACCTTTATAGTCTTGAGATAAACTTTCCTTATTTGGTTATCAACTATTTTAATCCTACTCGATGTTCATATGTGTGTGACCCGATAGGCTTCCGAATATGTTGTCTGTAGACACAAAGTGCAAATTATGAAAATGCCCTTCATACCTAATGATCACGGGATAGTGTCTAGCAACACACCGTGTGTTAGGAAATCACTAGTTTAGTGGAACGGAATTTAAAAATTGATTTTCTTTTTCTAGATCGTTCTTCGTTTAATGCAATTAACACGTTAAGTAGTTTGACGGTTATACCTTGATGATCTACTAGATCGTCGCTTTGACCGTCAACGGAGAGTAGTTCAATGCGCAAGCCGTCCACGCGTCCGGCCTCTATCGCTAATCCACACGAACTCCTTGCCGGAATCCTCTTTGGATTGCTATCGGAAGAACTCCGGCTGCTAGACCGGACCTTTTCTTCCCTCACAAACTCACTATGGATAGCTCTCTATTTTACACAAGAATTATGAACTCTTGCAATTGTGATGTACAAAAGAGCTTGACACCCACCTCTTATTTATAGTAGAAGGTGGCGCCCCAACTAGTGTGTAGGAGAAGAAAACATTTTTACAATAAAATAAGGAAAATCAACTAGATTGATTTATCTCTTTAATTGTAATTTATTTTGCCAATATCATATATTGATTATAATTATCTTATTACCATAAATCTATTTTTCCAAAATCAATTAATATCTTATATTAATATTATAGCAATCTTATTAATTAAAGTGCACAATCCAAGTGTATCTTGCACACTTAAAATGGCGCCCCATTAGTCAACAAATTGACTTCCGGAATATTCTTTAATTAATATAATTTGTATATAATTAATATCTTGTATTTTATTTATTCATAATAAATAAATACCACCATATTAATTTACCACTATAACCTTTATAGTCTAGAGATAAACTTTCCTTATTTGGTTATCAACTATAACCGCATTTTAATCCGACTCGATGTTCATATGTGTGTGACCCGATAGGCTTCCGAATATGTTAGCCGTAGACACAAAGTGCAATTTACTAAAATGCCCTTCATACCTAACGATCACGGGATAGCGTCTAGCAACACACCGTGGCCCCAATTATCGTAAGAGTCAAAAGCAATGACTACTACCTTTCATGTGAAGCGGTTACTACCGTGTAACTTACAATCCTATCATTTGTAATAATATCCATACGATCGTATCTCGAGTGTCAATACATTGACGATCGTATCTTATAATCTGGATATCATGCTCTCTCGGAATAACTCATTTACTCCCACTTTGCAAAGATTCTCGAGAGCTAGACATTCCTTATAAGAAGGCCATTTCAGATATTCGATCCCAATCATGGGATACGCGATTCCCGGACGACCAATCATGTATACTCCGCGATGCTTCAATATCATACCCAATCACTACCGCATGATCGCCCCGTGGTTAGGAGAAATCTCAATAGTGTCAAAGCATGACAATCCACACCGTGATGCCATGAAGACTCCGGTCAAAAGGATAATTACACAACCGCCACATAGTGTGACACTTAATGTAAGTGGGTCAGTCTAACGTACGCATTCTCTAATACACGTCCACGTACAGTCCAAGTGTCCCTACACTTCGATAGACGAGATCTATCCCTACCTTCTAAAAGATAGAAGACATCCAATACGTGCTAGTCTGATTATACTATCAATGTCCCATTTGATAATACATAGGACTAGAGACATTTAAGTACCAACCTTGTTATGGTGATTAGAGATCTCATCAACTATAATCACTATCATGGTTTCTCTATCACAGATTGATACTAGGGACATTACTATATATATACAACAAATAATATGAAGATAAACAATATATAATAACATAAGTGCTTTTATTAATCATAATAAATTTATTACATGAACTAAATAGACTGTAAATGACCCGACCCGGTCGGATCCAGTCCAACCCGATTGGGTTTAGGACACCTTTCCAACAATCTCCCACTTGGCCTAAATCCAATCACCCATATGCCTAAGCCCGTGCAAGTGAACATGTTTCTCATGCTTAGCTTGAGACAATGCCTTGGTTAACGGATCAGCTATGTTATCATTCGTGTGGACTTTCTCTATCTTTACATCTCCTCTATCTACTATTTCTCTAATCAAGTGATAGCGCCGCATCACATGTTTGGACTTCTGATGAGACCTTGGTTCCTTTGACTGAGATATCGCTCCATTATTATCACAGTACAGAGGCACTGGACCTTCAATGGAGGGAACCACACCAAGTTCAGTAATGAACTTCTTCATCCAAACAGCTTCCTTCGCCGCCTCCGAGGCTGCTATGTATTCGGCTTCTGAGGATAAAGTCCATGGCAACATTGTTGAGATTGTTTCGCTTGCGATCATCACTAGTCCATTTAGATTTGGGTTTTGGAACTCGAACTTGTCTGTCACCTTCAGTTTGCATGTAGGTGATCTGGATTGGTCCATCAGTGAGTACATCCATCATTTCATCATGAGTAGCTGCTAGAAATGCCTGCATATGACGTTTGTATTCATCAAATCTGTCCATGTTGCACATAAGCATTTGTCTTGCATATTGATTGTTATCCATTGTGAGTGAGTGAAGACTGACAGTAGATTAATTGAAAACTGAGCTTTCAAATAAGAACAACTAGGAGATAACGAGCAAATGATATCTTGATAAAGAAACACCGCTCCGATACCAATTGTTGGTCCCTTGTAAAGGCTGACACAAGTTTAGAGGGGGGAGTGAATAAACTTGTCACCAAAAACTAAATTTAAAACAGATTAAGGTTCAGATAAAACTTGTGTGGAGTTGAGCTGACAAAGCTGAGATTAAATCAAACTGACTTAAGCTGAAACTGAGTCAACCGGCAGCGGATATGATTTTAGCCTTTTTATTGATCTTGTTATTCTGTTGTGAAAACTGAGTGTTGTGAACTGAATTCTGGTGAATGTCAGTTGTGACTGTGAAATGTATAACAATCAAGTATCACAATGCTGTAAGTAAATGCTAAATAAATAAGTAAATGCGTAAAGTAAATAAGGCGGATGTTATAGAGGTTCCAGGTGGTGTAATCTTGTACGTCCTCTCTTCCCCTGTGGTGCGGAGGAAAATTCCACTAGAACTTCTTGAGGTGAACTGTTACAAAAAGTCCTAAACAATAGTCCTTGGCTAATCCCTAGCTTCACTATCTAAACAATTGTAGAACAGGTAGAATTGCTGCTCTTCAAATGCTTGAACCACTGGTCCTTAGAGGGTAGGATTGCCTCTTCACCAGCTACCACCACAAACACAGTCTACCCGATTGCTTGTCACAATCGCCCTTGGCAAAACCTTCCCGGTTTGCTTAATACTAAAACCTTTGAATTAGAATCAAAGTAATGAGAATCAATAAATTGATTCTTGTTTGTGGTTCTTCAGAGTGTTGAATTCTTGATAAATTCTTTGTAGTTTGAACACTTGAAGAAATACTAGATATGATCTTGTTATAGTTCAGAGATGATAGCAATTCAAATAGAGTGCACAAATAGCTTGTTGATTCTTGTATATACTCTTGTTCTCTGTTTTTGTTGTTTGTGAAAAGTCTTCTATTTATAGTGTGAAGTCCAACGTTCATCTGACTTCGATTTGAATTGTATCAACGTATATCTTGCAACGGCTATATTTTCTGACCGTTCCTGCTGTGTCAGTAACTCATCCAATGAAATTGCTTTCTTTACAACGCTCGATTGTACTTTCGCTTCTTTGGATGGTGACTTATAAAACCGAGTTTCCTTGTCGGTTTATCTTGAGTTTTTCATTTGTCAGTTTCCTAACTGACTTGGAGCATTAACTGAGATTTTATTCTTCTTCAAAAATCAGTACTCCAGTTCATCTGATTATAATTGACTTAATCAGAGTACACCATGATACATTTATCATCTAAGAATTCATTGTCCTTATGATTCTTAGGTCTTCATACAAGATCCATAAAGTCAGTTCAGGTCACCACAATCTTGCCTGAAGTCCAACTTTACAGTCTCGACTTGTAATCTTCATAACTGAGTTTGAGCCCTCAGTTCTTCATTCTTCAATAACTGAGTTTGAAACCTCAGTTCTTCATTCTTCTATATAAGCCAACTAAGTCTGTAACTCTCAGCGAACTTACCTTCTTCAGTTCCAAGTAGGTGTATTCTGAGTCAGTTTGCTTGTCTTGATGATTTCCAGTTTTCTAATTGATTTCCAGTTTTCAGTTTTACGACACACTATCAATTACAGTGCTTGTCTGATGTAACTTATACAAATATCAGACTCTAATAAAGCTTATACATTCAGTTCTAGACATCTTTTAGCTTTCCACTATAACAGCTGGCTTCAGCACTTCATCAATGGGGTCAAGATAATATTATAACAAATAAGATGAATTATCATCAAAACGTAAATTTTATTTCCAACAATTTCCCCCTTTTGATGATGCCAAAACTCTCCCTAAAAGAAAAGCTTAAAGATCAAAACAATGAGAAACAATGTAAACTGGAAAACTGGTTTTCAATAGAATGAGCAAAAACTGGATACATGCATTTTGTTCAAATATCTATGATTAAAGACTGAGCTTCTTCTTAGCTTTTTGCTTGACTAAGTCATATCTTTTTGCTTTGTCATACAAGCGAAAATCTTCTTCAAGTTTGGAGTCTTCCTTTGAAAAGGTCTTGTTGTAGTCAACTTGACTACTTTCTTTCCATCTTCTCCATTGAATTAGCTTGGGTAAGCTTGAGTCTTCCAAATAGTACTTTTCAAATTCTATTAGATCGGTTTTCATTTGTTCAACCTTGTCTTTAATCTTCAGTTTATCTTCAATCCTTCGATTTTTCTTATGTTGTGCAATTTTTTGCTTTGAGTAAATATCAGACAAAAAGTAGTTCAAGGATTCCTCAAATGTTCTGTCCTTGTACTTGGCTTTAATAGGATTGTAGTCTTTGATAAACTGTGTCCATAGATCCTTTGTAAGAGTAACTCTTCTGTCTCCAGGTTGATTGTATTTTGCAATAAGTTGATCATCAGTTAACTCTTTCTTCAAAAATTTAGGATCCGATCAGTATCTTTGTAGTTCTTCTTCAAGTCGCTTCATATCTCTAAGTAATTTCAGCTTTTCTTCTTGACTTCCCCTTTTTGGCATCATATAACCGATCTACCAGGGCATGGGTTGCTTTTTGATCTTCTCGAAATTTGTCGTTGAGAAGCAAGTACTTCCTTAAGTTGAGTTTCTAACCCGTAGATATCTTTGATTAATATGCCAATGAGCTTGAGCATGAGTTTCTCTATCTATCATGGTTGAATCTTCAAGTTGTTGTTTGAGTAATACAATCTCTCGAAGCGTAACTTGAACTTGATTTGTGAATCATCTCTAGTCTTGCATGAACCGAAACATCGATTCTAGTTCTATAATCAAGATATCCGAGATGTTTGATAAAAGGCCATTCTGTGTATCTCTTTGACTCAGTACTATTTTCAAGTTTTCATGAACCTTGGCCAATTCCTCCTTAGATAGAAAATCAGAGGGATCATATGTAGCTTCTACTTGATCCGTATCCTGAGTATCAATAACCATCAGTTGTCTGATTTCATCATCTGCTTGCTGATTGACAGTTGTCTGGTTTTCAACTGACAATGCTTCTTGCTGTGGTACAGTTTGCGTTACTAGATGTTGTGATTGAGTGATTGTTTGCAAAACTGTAGTATCATCAGCTTCTTTTCTTGACTTATCATGATCATCATCATCCTTTTTCTGGGAACTGTCTTTAGATGATGTGCCTGATTCTCTTCTATTTGCTAATTCAGTAAACCTTTTGAAACAGTTGTCAAGAAATTCCTTAATAGGAAACATAGAGTAAAGATCTCTTACTTCCAATTTTTCTAAGAGTGATTTTTCTTCAGTCTGTAAACTGGCATCACGAGAATCTTCTGGTTGAAGTTTCATTTTTATCAGCTTTATGATTTTGTCGACTTTCAAAATCGGTGCCGATTGTTGAACGATTCTTTGTTGTATCGAGAAGTAAGGTCAAGAGTGACATTCTCTTGAGTATCTTCGGCTGTCAATTGTTGTTCCCCTCATTAGGTGCTTTCTCACTTGAGATTTGAGGTACAAACATCTTACAACCGATCTTCCTTCAATGGATTCTGCTTTTCTCATGGCCCTCTCGTGTTCGGTTTCTCTTTGAGACACGCTTGGTGCCTTGCTTCATGTTGGGAAGTTGTTTCTGCGATTTCCTTCGATGTCACAGTCTCCCTTGCTTGCTTCCCTTCCTTAATTCTTTCTAAATAAAACTGAATGATTCCACTAAGAGTTTTCTTCAGTCGGAATCTGCCATCAGTTACTTGTCCTTCAGCTTGAGCTTTTGTTGAATTGATTGACTATATAACCTAAATGATTCCACTAAGTGTTGCTTCTTGAATTGATTGACTATATAACCTGCCCAAATAAATTCTATGTTGTCCCAGATTATGTTCATCAGCAAAATATTTTCTTCCGAAAGTATATTAATCCCTTTGGATTTTCCAATGACGTGTTTGCTGAGCCATCTGGTGAGATGTCCAAATTCCGGCTTGATTTTGTCGACATGAACACCAGGTTCGATTGGTTCTGTAGACAAAGTAATCATTGCGAGAAAAGCTTCTTTCTCCAATGGTAGGGTTGCTAACTCTGTTGAAGTTGCTGTTGTATTTGCGAACCCAAAGAGTGATATCATAACTCTTTCATTGAACACAATGTGATCTCCATGAACTGTAGTTATCAAGGAGTCTCTGATTAATCGCATATTTTGCCAAAACTACAAAATGCCTTCCTCATCTCGTTTTTCTTTGAAGCGAACTTCGAGGATGTTGTTCAATCCTGGTTGCTTTTCGATTTTATCTCGTATACAGCTGGCTAATAGAGTGTTTTGACACATAGCTTCATACATTTCAAGTGTTAGTTCATCCAGCTCTGTGATCAATCGTCTGTCTTTCGAATCATTTGAGGTGGCCACATTTGAGTGTGAACACAAAAATTTGATTTTGAAGGGTAGGTTTGAAAAGAATCTGTTTTGCTTAATAAGAGAATAATGTGAACATAGATTGAATAAATAGGTAGGATATTCTGGCGGTTGAATGGTACAACTTTTCAAATTCCATGATGGTTTTGATAACCGATACATGTACTTCTTTCTGACAATCGTGGGGTGTACACACGAAATTCTGACAAAAAGAACTGTGGCAATTTAATGCGATATAACCTCTGTTGATTCTATCTTATCAACCTTTGACTAAATTTGAATAAAGTGAAAATGATGAGAGGTCGGTTTTATAGATAATTCAGCCCATCAAATTATTCGATTTTGTCAAATTCTTCCAATTTGTCGATTTGAGATTGTTGATGTCAATGACTAATCTGTTAAGTGACACACCCAACATAACAAAGATTAATCCCTTGACGAATCTCTCTGGCTTAACTGACTTAACTGACTTTGATTATTCCCAACTCGGTTCTTAATTTTGCAAATCTCTCTTTGTCCAATGGCTTAGTAAAGATATCATAACCGATCTTGATGGGTACATAAAGAACTGTTATATCCTTCTTCTCTGCATGATCTCTTATGAAGTGGTGACGAACATCAATGTGCTTTGTCCTTGAATGTAAAACTGGATTATCAGTAATTGCAATTGCACTTGTGTTATCACACATTATGAGAATTGTTCCTTCTTCTATCCCATAGTCTCTTAATTGTTGTCTGATCCATAAAACTTGAGCACAACAACTTCCAGCTGCTATATATTCAGCTTCAGCTGTTGAAGTTGAGATTGAGTTTTGCTTCTTGCTAAACCATGAAACTAGTCTATTTCCTAATAACTGACATGTTCCTGATGTGCTTTTTCTGTCCACTTTGCATCCAGCATAGTCTAAATCTGAGTAAGAAATTAGCTTGAATTCTCCTTCTTTCGAATACCAAATACCAACTCCATCTGTGTCTTTTAAATATTTCAAAGTTCTTTTCACAACTGTGAGATGGCTTTCCTTTGGTCTTGACTGAAATCTTGCACATACACCGACAGTAAAAGATATGTCTGGCCTACTTGCTATAAGATAGAGTAAGCTTCCAATCATCCTTTTGTAGAGTGCTTGATCAACATCTTTACCTTCTTTGTCTTCATCTAATCTGATGTTGGTCCCTATTGGTGTAGAAATTCCAGTAGATTTCTCCATACCAAACTTTTTGATAAGTTCTCTTGTATATTTGGTTTGATGAATGAAAATTCCATCGGCTAGTTGTTTAACTTGCAATCCTAGGAAATAATTTAATTCTCCCATCATACTCATTTGAAATTTGCTTTTCATCAAACATTCAAATTTCTCACATAGCTGTTCATTTTCTGATCCAAAGATGATATCATCAACATAAATTTGAACAAGTAGAGTATCTTCTCCATTCTTCATCCTGAATAATGTTTTGTCGATTGTTCCTTTGATAAATCCGTTATCTACTAGAAATTGAGACAGAGTTTCGTACCAAGCTCTTGGTGCTTGTTTAAGTCCATAAAGAGCTTTCCTTAGTCTGAAAACTTTATCTGCTTGATCCTTGATTTCAAATCCAGGTGGTTGTTGAACATACACTTCTTCTTCAAGAATTCCATTTAGAAACACACTTTTAACATCCATCTCGATAAACTTTGAATTTCTTGTGAGTCGATAGGCAAGAAATAGTCCGATTGCTTCTAGTCTTGCAATCAAAAGCGTAAGTTTCATCAAAATCTATGCCTTCTGCTTGAGAGTATCCTTTGGCTACTAGTCTGGATTTGTTTCTGATGACATTCCAATCTTCATCAAGTTTATTTCTGAAAACCCATTTGGTTTCAATGATATTGACATGAACTGGTTTATATACCAGTTCCCATACTTGATTCCTCTCAAATTCATTGAGTTCTTCTTGCATAGCTAATATCCAGTCTGGATCTTTCAAAGCTTCTTCAAGTTCTTTAGGTTCTGATTGAGATAGAAAGCATGCAATCATCGCATCTAGTTGATGTCTTGTTCAAACTCCAGCTTGAGTATCACCAATAACTTGTTCTTCAGGATGATCTCTCATCCATTGATGTGTGTGAGTTTGTATCAGCTGATTTGTATTTTGTTCAACTGATTCTTCAAAAACTGGTTCTTGAATTTGTTCAACTCAATCGATTGAGGTTGTTCAAATTGTTGAGTAGTTGGAAATCGAGGCCGATCTTGATCTCAAACATTCAAATTTGTAGTCTTCCAACATCAATCAAACAGTTCGTGTGATTGGTAATCGAGACCGAGGAACTGGTTCTCGTCGGTCTTGATTGTTTCACCAGAAAATTTGGTTCATCAAATACTACATGTATTGATTCTTCATGCTTGAGTGTCCTTTTATTCAGTACTCTAAATGCTTTGCTGACACTTGAATATCCTAGGAAAATTCCTTCATCAGCTTTGGTTTGAAAGACGTGAAGCTGATCTTTTCCATTATTGTGTATGAAACATTTGCTTCCAAACGCATGAAAGTATGAAACATTTGGTTTTCTTCCATTCCAAATTTCATAAGGAGTCTTTTCATGTCTCTTGTTCATGAGAGCTCTGCTTGCGAAGTGTAACAAGTCGTGTTTATCGCTTCGCCCAATATCTTTCAGGTAGTTTAGCTTCACAAATCATAGTCCTCCCAGCTTCTTTGAGTGTTCTGTTTCTTCTTTAAACTACACCATTTTGTTGGGGTGTTCCTGTGGCAGCAAGTTGGTGTAAGACACCATTTTCTTCACAATATTCAATAATCACACTTTTGAGGAATTCAGTTCCTTTATCAGATCTTATCATCACAACTGAAACTCCTTTCTGATTCTGAAGTCTCTTAAGAAGTTCTGTGAGCTTTTTCTTGGTTTCACTTTTCTTGGTTAGAAAGATTACCCAAGTATATCTTGAAAAATCATCTACTACCACCAATGTATACTTCTTTCCACTGATACTAATTGGTGTAATAGGTCCAAATAAATCCATATGTAGCAATTCTAGATGTCCAGGTTGTTGAATCTTTGAGACTTAGTCTTGAAACTTGCTTTTGTTTGTTTTCCTTGTTGACATGCATCACATAAGTCATCCTTCTTATATGATATCTCTGGTAGTCCAATGACTAGTCAGCTTTCTTAACAAGTGTATTGATGTCATCAAAATTGAGATGACTCGCTTTCTTGTGCCATAGCCAACTGATTTATTTGGTATGCACGAGCAAACAAGTTTCAGGGACGGCAGTTGTCCAATCTACCACATACATGTTTTCCTTCCTTCTTCTCGCTAGACAACTTGATAAGTCGATTCACGATGACAACGCAGAATTCTTTATCAAAAGTAACTTTGTATCCCATATCACAAAATTGACTTGTCTTTGAGTAGATTGTAGTGTCGTCCTTCTACATAGGATACATTCTTGATTGTAAGTCCATTTCTGATTAAGGTGCCAAAACCTCTGGTGTAACCCGGTTTATCTTTACTTCCAAAATTGACTTTTGGTCCATTCTTTTCAACAAAATTACTGAGACAGTATTTCCTCTTTGTCATGTGTCTAGAGCAACCACTGTCAAAGTACCATATATCCTGCAATGAAAATTAGAAATTTTTAGGTACCCAACTCAGTTTGGGTCCATGAGGGTTTGTTGTCAATACAACTCTGGGAATATATCCTTTTGGAATTCTTCGGATATTGTTGCACTTGTTTTCATATATGTAAGCCACACTCCCATAGCATTTATGTTTGGACTGTGTCTTATTTATATGATTTCTCAGATCTTCTGACTGTAATTTGTTTCCATGTTGATTTCTGTTATTAAAGCTGGAGTGATAACCTTCATTCCTTCTGTACTGAGGTCTGGATTGACCTTTGTACTATGACTTATGCTAAGAACTGAGATTAGTCCTCCGCTGAGTTTTGGACTGAAACTTGTGATAAGTTTTCGGTCTGGAATGATTGTCATTATCAGTTTTAATAACAAATTCAGTAAAATTCCAATCATCATCAGAGGGATATAACCTTCCTTTCCCCCTGAATGTGTGAATCTTTGAATGATTGACATTCTTGGATTTGTTTTGATTGTAATTTTTCTGGTTCATGACTTCATTGGTTTTTGTGGATCTGGCAGTTGATTTGCCGTGTCGGTTTCCATTGAGTACAGCTGGTCTACCATTTGATTTAGCTTTGTAGGTAGATACAGTTGTCTTCTTAGAAAACTGATTTATCCTGTGTGATACTGGCTTTACTGGTTCAGCAATTTTCTCAGTTTGTGGAACTTGCCCAACTACAAACTTAATACCAGTTTTGGTACTCAGCCCAGCGGCTTTGCTAGTTCCATTCTTCGAAGATTGCTGTGTATCAAATCCTAACCTAGTTTTGTCTCCATATGGCTTTCCTGATTTGAATCCAGTAATTGAACTTGATTGAGCAAACGATTCGATTTCAACTGCGATGCACGATGATCGATGTTTGAATCTTTTCTTTATCAGTTTTAGTCAGTTTCAACATTTTTAGTTCAGACTTCAATCTTTCAACTTCAAGAATTAGACTTTCTTTCTCAGCTTTGATTGATTCATAGCCAGCTTGAATGGTTGCTAGCTAATTCATCAATTCGTCAAGAGTTTCTTCTAATTCTAGATTTTTTGGATTGGAGTCAGCAGTCGAAGAACATGCATTCATCATGGAAATCTGAGCTGAAGAGTATTTAGAGTTTGATTCACATACCTCATTTGGATCTTCTGTGTGTGCCATTAAAGCTGTGTCGTTAGATAATCTTTCAGTACCGGCTTCATAATCTGATTCATCTCCAGCAAGGAGTGCTCTTCTACCAACTCTTCTTGGTGGTGTCTTCTTGATCAGTTCTGGACATTCAGCTTTATAATGTCCTGGTTTCTTGCAGTTGAAACAGAGGTATTCATCGTCTTTTCTTTTCTCAGTAGTCCTTTTGATGAACTTTTGAGTGACTGGGTGTCCACTTTTCATTCTTCGAATTCTATTCATCATTAGAGCCATTTGTTCTTCCATTTCATCCAGATCATGAAGATTGTTGGGTGAGTTTTCTTGAGTTTCATTTGATGCTGCTGCAAGTGCTGTGGTATTTGGTTCTTCCAGAGCTTTGATTATTGCAGCTGTGGTTGTGAAATCTTCACTGAATTCATAAGTTTTTAGATCTGCAAAAATCTTGAATGAATCTTCCACATCCAGTCTCCTGGATTCTTCCATAGCAGTGACCTTCATTTTCCAGCACATTGGTAATGCCTTCAATATTCTAGTGTTGATGACTTTCTTTGAGTATTCAATCTTAAGTAAATCTAGTTCATCCATAATAGCACTGAATCTTGTCTCCATTTGGTCAATGGTTTCTCCAGATTTCATCTTGAAATTTTCAAACTTTTGTTTTGCAACGGAAATTGTATTTTCCTTGATTGAATCTGTTCCTTCACAAACTAACTGAAGTTTGTCCCACATTTCTTTGGCAGTTGTGCATTCTTTCACCTTCAAGTACATGTTGTTGTCAAAGGTTCTGAGGATAAAGTCCATGGCAACATTGTTGAGATTGTTTCGCTTATGCGATCATCACTAGTCCATTCAGATTTGGGTTTTGGAACTCGAACTTGTCTCATCACCTTCGCTTTGCATGTAGGTGATCCGGATTGGTCCATCGGTGAGTACATCCATCATTTCATCATGAGTAGATTCTAGAAATGCCTGCATACGACGTTTGTATTCGTCAAATCTGTCCATGTTGCACATAAGCATTTGTCTTGCATATTGATTGTTATCCATTGTGAGTGAGTGAAGACTGACAGTAGATTAATTGAAAACTGAGCTTTCAAATAAGAACTACTAGGAGATAACGAGCAAATGATATCTTGTTAAAGAAACACTGCTCCGATACCAATTGTTGGTCCCTTGGAAAGGCTGACACAAGTTTAGAGGGGGGTGAATAAACTTGTCACCAAAAACTAAATTTAAAACAGATTAAGGTTCAGATAAAACTTGTGTGGAGTTGAGCTGACAAAGCTGAGATTAAATCAAACCGACTTAAGCTGAAACTGAGTCAACCGGCAGCGGATATGATTTTAGCCTTTTTATTGATCTTGTTATTCTGTTGTGAACTGAATTCTGGTGAATGTCAGTTGTGACTGTGAAATGTATAACAATCAAGTATCACAATGCTGTAAGTAAATGCTAAATAAATAAGTAAATGCGTAAAGTAAAAAAGGCGGATGTTATAGAGGTTCCGTGGTGTAATCCAAAGACGCCCTCTCTTCCTCGTGGTGCGGAGGAAAATTCCACTAGAACTTCACATGAGGTGAATCATTACAAAAGTCCTAAACAATAGTCCTTGGCTAATCCCTAGCTCCACTATCTAAACAATTGTAGAACAGTAGAATTGCTCGCTTCTTCAAATGCTTGAACCACTGGTCCTAAGACGGTAGGATTGCCTCTTCACCAGCTACCACCACAAACACAGTCTACCCGACTGCTTGTCACAACTGTCCTTGGCAAAACCTTCCCGGTTTTCTTCACAGTCTAAAACCTTTGAATTAGAATCAAATTTGGGCTGAGAATCAATAAATTGATTCTTGTTTGTGGTTCTTCAGAGTGTTGAATTCTTGATAAATTCTTTGTAGTTTGAACACTTGAAGAAATACTAGATATGATCTTGTTATAGTTCAGAGATGATAGCAATTCAAATAGAGTGCACAAATAGCTTGTTGATTCTTGTATATACTCTTGTTCTCTGTTTTTGTTGTTTGTGCAAAGTCTTCTATTTATAGTGTGAAGTCCAACGTTCATCTGACTTCGATTTGAATTGTATCAACGTATATCTTGCAACGGCTATATTTTCTTACCGTTCCAGTTGTGTCCATAACTCATCCAATGAAATTGCTTTCTTTACAACGTTCGATTGTACTTTCAGTTTGTTGGATGGCTGACTTATAAAACGAGTTTCCTTGTCGGTTTATAATGAGTTTTTCATTTGTCGGTTTCTAATCGGCTTGGAGCATTAATCGAGATTTTATTCTTCTTCAAAAATCAAGATACTCGCTTTTCATCGATTATAATTGACTTAATCGAGTACACCATGATACATTTATCATCTAAGAATTCATTGTCCTTATGATTCTTAGGTCTTCATACAAGATCCATGAAGTCGATTCGAGTCACCACAATCTTGCACAAGTCCAACTTTTGCGATCCTCGACTTGTAATCTTCATAATCGAGCTTAAGCCTCGGTTCTTCATTCTTCAATAACTGAGTTTGAACCTCGCTTCTTCATTCTTCTATATAAGCCAATCGAGTCAGAATTCTCAAATGAACTTACCTTCTTCTTGATTTCAAGTAGGTGTATTCTAAGTCAGTTTGCTTGTCTTGATGATTTCCAGTTTTCTAATTGATTTCCAGTTTTTAGTTTTACGACACACTATCAATTACAGTGCTTGTCTGATGTAACATATACAAATATCAGACTCTAATAAAGCTTATAAATTCAGTTCTAGACATCTTTTAGCTTTCCACTATAACAGCTGGCTTCAGCACTTCATCAATAGGGTCAAGATAATATTATAACAAATAAGATGAATTATCATCAAAACGTAAATTTTATTTCCAACAATTTTAATTATTCATAATAAATAAATACCACCATATTAATTTACCACTATAACCTTTATAGTCTAGAGATAAACTTTCCTTATTTGGTTATCAACAATAACCGCATTTTAATCCAACTCGATATTCATATGTGTGTGACCCGATAGGCTTCTGAATATGTTGGCCGTAGACACAAAGTGCAATTTACTAAAATGCCCTTCATACCTAACGATCACGGGATAGCGTCTAGCAACACACCGTGACCCCCAATTATCGGAAGAGTCAAAAGCAATGACTACTACCTTTCATGTGAAGCGCTACCGTGTAACTTACAATCCTATCATTTGTAATAATATCCATACGATCGTATCTCGAAGTGTCAATACATTGACGATCGTATCTTATAATCTGGATATCATGCTCTCTCGGAATAACTCATTTACTCCCACTTTGCAAAGATTCTCGAGAGCTAGACATTCCTTATAAGAAGGCCATTTCGGATATTCGATCCCAATCATAGGATACGCGATTCCCGGACGACCAATCCTTTATACTCCGCATGCTTCAATATCATACCCAATCACTACCGCATGATCACCCCGTGGTTAGGAGAAATCTCAATAGTGTCAAAGCATGACAATCCACACCGTGATGCCATGAAGACTCCGGTCAAAAGGATAATTACACAACCGCCACATAGTGTGACACTTAATGTAAGTGGGTCAGTCTAACGTACGCATTCTCTAATACACGTCTACGTACAGTCCAAGTGTCCCTACACTTCGATAGACGAGATCTATCCCTACCTTCTAAAAGATAGAAGACATCCAATACATGCTAGTCTGATTATACTATCAATGTCCCATTTGATAATACATAGGACTAGAGACATTTAAGTACCAACCTTGTTATGGTGATTAGAGATCTCATCAACCATAATCAAAATCATGGTTTCTCTATCATAGATTGATACTAGGGACGTTACTATATATATACAACAAATAATATGAAGATAAACAATATATAATAACATAAGTGATTTTATTAATCATAATAAAGTTATTACATGAACTAAATAGACTGTAAATGACCCGACCCGGTCGGATCCGGTCCAACCCGATTGGGTTTAGGACACCTTTCCAACACCGTGACCCCCAATCATCAGAAGAGTCAAATGCAATGACTACTACCTTTCATTTGAAACAGTTACCGTGTAAATTACAATCCTACCACTGTAATAATATCCATACGATCGTATCTCGAGTGTCAATACATTGATGATCGTATCTTATAATCTGGATATCATGCTCCCTCGGAATAACACATTTACCTCACTTTGCAAAGATTCTTGAGAGCTAGACTTTCCTTATAAGAAGACAATTTCGGATATTCAATCCCAATAATAGGATACGCGATTCCCGGACGACCAAACATGTATACTCCGCATGCTTCAATATCACACCCAATCACTACCGCATGATCACCCCATGGATAGGGGAAATCTCAATAGTGTCAAAGCAGGACAATCCACACAGTGATGTCATGAAGACTCCGGTCTTAAGGATAATTACACAACCGCCATATAGTGTGACACTTAATGTAAGTGGGTCAGTCTAACGTACGCATTCTTTAATACATGTCCACGTACAGTCCAAGTGTCTCTACACTTTGATAGACAAGATCTATCCCTATCTTCAATAAGATAGAAGACATTCAATACGTGCTAGTCTAATCGTACTATGAATGTCCCATTTGACAGCACATACAACTAGAGACATTTAAGTGTCAAACTTATTACAGTGATTAGAGATCTCATCAACCATAATCACTATCATGGTTTCTCTACCACAGATTGACACTAGGGACGTTATTATATATATACAACTAATAACATGAAGATAAACAATATATAACAACAAAAGTGCTTTTATTAAACATAATAAAATTATTACATGAACTAAAATGGACTGTAAACGACCCGACCCGGTCGGATCCAGTCCAACCCGATTGGGTTTAGGACACATATTCAACAAAAACCTCATCAGTCAACAACAAGGATCTAAAATCTCTTGCATATGGATCTTTTTGGACCAGTCACACCAATAACTGTAAGTGGAAAAAAGTACACTCTAGTGGTGGTGGATGACTTTTCCAAATTTACTTGGACCATATTCATGAACAAGAAAAGAGAGAAACTCCCAGATTTGCTGAGAAGAATACAAAATGAAAATGAGTTGAAGATCATCAAGATAAGATCATACAGAGGAACAGAATTCCTAAATGAAGTGATCAGATCTTATTGTGAAGGAAATGGTGTACTACATCAACTATCAGCAGCAGGGACTCCACAACAATATGGTGTAGCATAAAGAAGAAACAGAACACTCAAAGAAGCAGTTAGAACCATGATAGTATAAGCAAGCTTACCAAAGAGATTTTTGGCTGAAGCAGCAAATACAACATGCTATAATCAAAACAGATCTATCATCAACAAACACCATGGAAAAACCCCATATGAATTTAGGAATGGAAGAAAACCAAACATTTCACATTGACATATGTTTGGATCTAAATGTTTTGTTTTGAACAAGAATCAACTACATACTTTTGATCAAAAAGCTGATGAAGCAATCTTCATGGGATACTCAGACACAAGCAAAGCATTCAGAGTACTCAAGAAAAAAACCTTGGTGATTGAAGAATCAATTCATGTAGTTTTTGATGAATCAACTTTGAAAAAGAAGCAGCACAAGGACAAGTCTATATGAATACAACAGTACCAACTACTATTTTGGATCACACCTTTGGCAATCAAGATGATGTACCAGTCATTACAACACAAGAAGCACCAACACAAGATCATGAAGTTGATGCACAAGCAGGAACTGTGGAAGAACCAAATCAAGATCAACTTCAACCTGATTTGAATTGGTTGAGAGATCATCCTGAAGAACAAGTCATTGGAGATATTCTTACTGGAGTTAGAACCAGAAGACAACTGGAAAGTATGCTAACTTGTTTTCTATCACAAGTGGAACCCAAACAATAGATGATGCTATTCAAGATGTTGATTGGATTACAGCCATACAAGAAGAGCTCAATGAATTTAAGAGAAATGAGGTCTGGGAAGTTGTGGACAGACCAGATATGGCAAACATCATTGGAACAAAATGGGTATTCAGAAAAAAAATGGATGAACAAGGAACTGTTGTCAGAAACAAAGCAAGACTAGTTGCAAATGGGTAATCGCAAGCTAAAGGCATAGACTATGATGAAACCTTTGCACCAGTAGCAAGATTGGAAGCTATCAGACTCTTTCTAGCTTTTACAGCACACAAGGATTTCAAAGTATATCAAATGGATGTCAAAAGTGCATTTTTGAATGGTCTTCTAGAAGAAGAAGTATATGTGGAAGAACCTCCTGGTTTCCAACTCAAAGGGAAGGAAGATAACGCATACAAGCTCAAAAAGGCACTATATGGACTCAAACAGGCACCTAGAGCCTGGTATGAGACACTGTCACAATTCTTAATCAACAATGGATTCAACAAAAGGACTATTGACAAGAATCTCTTCAAGCTAGAAGAAGGAACAAGCACCTTGTTGGTTCAGATCTACGTTGATGACATCATCTTTGGATCAGAAGATGAAAAGATGTGTGAGAAATTTGCAAATCTGATGAAAAGCAAATTTCAAATGAGCACGTTGGGAGAACTAAATTATTTTCTTGGCTTACAAGTGAAGCAAATGGAAGATGGCATCTTTATCGATCAAGCCAAGTACACAAAAGACTTGATACACAAATATGGTATGGATACAAGTGGCATATCAGACACACCAATGTGTGCAAGAGTTATTCTTGGGAAGGATGAGAATGGAAAAGATGTTGATCAAAAGTTATATAGAGGAATTATTGGATCATTACTCTATTTAACTGTAAGCAGACCTGATATAGCATTTGCAGTAGGAGTTTGTGCAAGATTCCAAGCTCAACCTAAGGAATCTCACTTACTAGTAGCTAAGAGAATCATGAAATATCTAAAGAATACCAGCAGTAGACTTGTATCATGGTTTAGCAAAAAGCAAAATTCTATATCAACTTCAACAGCTGAAGCAGAATATATAGCAGCAGGCAGCTGCTGTGCACAAGTGATAAGCGGATTTTCTAGGTCCGGTCGATCAAGTAAAAACTCGAAACCTTAGCAAAATCTACTTTCTAACCGGAAGTGGACCGGGTCGATTGTAGGATAGTGCTTGAGGAGTCCGAGGTCGAACCCACAAAGATTGGTTTTTGAGTACCACAGTTGACTTAGCACTCATTTCAGGTCAAACAGATAGGTGTGAAGTTATACTATTGCGTAAAAGAAAGATTACACTACTCGAAATTCTAAACAATTAAAAGAGGTATGGCCGAACTACATTTCAGCGGATTACTTTACCCTCAGAAAGATTGCCCCGGGAGTGTGCCTTACTCTACCTTTCCGTCTAACGATAACTCATAGGACAAACACCGAATTGGAACTAGACTTGATGACTAGGGCGTCAATCTAGTACACGGGTAGGTGTCAGACTACCTTTCAAGCCCAAACTTCTACGGTCCCGAAACCCCGTTCCCACACGTCGCCGCAACATACATTTATAAGCTACGTGTGTGAAACAATGAACAAGGTTGTCAATCTCATTCAAAGCTATTAAAACAATCAAAACAAGTTTCGTGATGTGGATTATCGATTAGAACGTTAAATTACGCTACTACACTACCTCCCGTTCATCTCTAATGGTGTTTCACCCGCATTCACGTGGTTCGACCATACGACAAATCTAGCTACTCATAATCGAATCTAAACAATACAAACTGAAGAAAAACATCACAACAATGGTAAAACAACAAGAAAACATACCCATTTCGATTACTTGAAGAACTACCAAATTCGAGCTCCAAAAGAACAAATCTTGTCACTTGAAATGTTACAGATCGAAGCTAAAAGTTAGAGGTTCAAAGAGAAGATCGAAAGAGGATTCTAATGATATATAACACTAATTCTAACTCTAAGAAACGAAGAAAATCGCCCCAAATCGCCTAACCTATCTAATATTATCTCCCCTTATTTTCTACTTGCGGCTGTGAGAAATGAGGCGACTTTATATAGAAAGTCTTACATCCGTGCGGATATCCGCCATGTCCGGCCGGATCGTTTCTTGATTTTCAGTGTCCGACGGATGCATAGATGTCCGTCCGGATGAAATGCTCTTGTCCGTCCGGATCTTTGGATTCATCCGTCCGGATGAATTCTTCATCAAAGTTTTCCCAATTTCCAGAGAGTTAGCCGTCCGGATGAGAGGTTTTTGTCCGTCCGGACAGCCACTGAACGCACGTCCAAGGTGCCCAGACGGGCATCCGGACCCCTGTGACCCAAAATCTTCACTTTTTCGCCTTCAACCTCCGTGTTTCGCCTCGGGCACATCTAAACTTCATACTTCTCGCATTTCGGGCTCTCGAGACACCCTAGTCCTGCATCCATATGAAAACAACAAGCAAACGCATAACCCCGCAAACTACGGGTGCTCGGGAAAAACGAGTATAAAATGCTAAAATAAGGTCGAGTTTACGGAAAACCGACAGTCACTCGCCGTGCAATAAAACCTCATTTAATACTCAAAATAGGGTCTGAACTTACCCAAAACATGCCAGAAATGTGATACTCGTGGGCTAAACTGTACAAAAATGTACTGTAAAGTTGGTTCCTATCACCACCCCACACTTAGCCTTTACTCGTCCTCGAGTAAATTAGGCGTTCAAACAATACCAAGGAATCAACTTTACGATACATGCATGCATTTCAAAATATCGAGGTGAAAAGAACTTAGTTAAGTGAATGCATTACTTTGACTCTACTAGATCATGACACGGAGTGAGTGTGTGTTGAATGACGACGACTTATGCTTAATACGATTTCGGGCTTGGAATACCGGACAAATGACTTTACACAATCCTGCCCTTCCTAGAATCTTCACTAATCGGGACTAACCAAGGTTAAACACGGTCCAGCAGGACTTGAATGGTTATAACGTTAGGCTAGGGTAAATTCGGTTAATCGAAAAGGGTAATTTGGGAAACTGGAGAAAAGAAGTACGAGTGAACATAATCCAAACACGTACCACATCTTCTTTACCAAACAAACCCACCAAACTCCTTTTTTTTATCATTTTCAACACTTTGGGAACTATATGATACTAAAAATACCCGAACTCATTGCCAAACTCGACTATGTTTCAAGTGTCGTGAGGTGAGCTCGAATACTTAGTACCTATCTGACTATCCCAACCCTAACATCATCATTGCTTTAAGCTCATTGCCTTTTTCATCCCTTTATTTCTATATACAACACAATTATTTGATTTGAATTTTTTTTTTTGAAATGAAACCCGAGCATCAAATTTCACCTCAGCTCCGCCTCTCTTATAGCTATAAAACTGAGGAAACAACAACCCGACTCAAAAACAACATCTCCCCCCACCCCACACATGCCTTGGCATGCGTGGTTTAACAAGAGACTAAGTCCACTCGTAAGGTCAAATGAAGGGAATGTGACCAAAATAAGGCTCAAGGGTAGGTTTCTGACTAAGTAACGAAACGGCTATAAAGCGAATGGTGGTCGGACCATTCTATCAAGGCTGAGAGGGGCTACGAAGGTCAAACATTCGGCTCAGGCTTATTTGGCTAAAGTAGGGTAAAAAAGAATGCCAAAATTGTCATCCCGTGTTCCTACCAAGGCCAATCCTTCTATTTCGCCACGAAACTAGGGGTACAGGTGTGTAAAGTAATCGTGATAAGCATAACCGTCATCAAACGTGTACTAAAAAGTGTTCCGTATTATGACAATATAGACTCACTGTGAGACATTCACAAAACTAAAGACCTTTCACCACTCAATTGTGAACAGCATGCATATAACGTGGTGTTAAAATCTTGGAAAAATTTGAAAAACGGCCTAAAAATCGACTCGGAAACGAGTAAAAACCAAGTTTATCACATCACGGCATAATACTTTTAAGAACAAGGGAATAAGCTAAGTCGTCCCCCCCACTTAAGTGAAGCACCGTCCTCGGTGTGTGAACGAGAAGGAAAAAGAAAGACTTAGCTTATGAGCCCGGTAAAACGGCGCGATCAAGTCCCGTAACGGTCGTGAAAGTAGTCCATCCCGAATCCCTAGTCATTGAAAAACATCCAAGAAATACATGCACGGGAAATGGTCCGCGTGCCAAAGCATATACTATGGGGAATTCCGGGGATAATAAAAAGAACGACCTCGTCACGTCAGAAAACTTGAACAAGTATGTCACAAAGATAGTCAAATATGATTCAAACATACAATAACAACCAATCACGTCCAAACGTACCCAACACAAAATCCACAAATCCAAGACAAGTCACATGAGACATGAAAAGATGAAAAGTGGGTGCCTTATGGCTTACAATCGGTAGATCGAGAAAAAGTAGCAAAACATCACCTCAAAACAAGCAAAACACAGCAAATAGTGGGTTGCCTCCCACCGAGCGCCTTTGTTTTATGTCGTTGGCTCGACCAAGTGACACCAAAACGGACTCAAACCATAAAAGACTCAAAACAAAAATTCAAATATTTCATTTCAAACAAGTATCATGAAAACCATCAACCAAAATCCGAACTCAAAAAGATCAACAACTCAAGAAGAATACAAATAGCAAGCATCATGAAAACCGAGTTCGTTAGAAACTTACCTCTCATATAGCCCTCGATGCAACCTCCTCCCAACTCGGGAATCCTCTTACATCAAAACCTCTCATCATCTTCTTCTTGGAATCACCCCACCACCATGGTCTTTCCTCTCTATCACCTCTACGTGTGTCTTCCACCCGGGACCCTTCGAACTTAACCTCGTAGAACTCATCCGCACAAAATGGAAGGGAGTAATAATCCGGGACCGGTATATCAAAGATGACCAATCTATCCGGGGGTGTCAACATAATGGGCTCATCCACATGACCTCGAACCACTAGCGAGCTAGGCGGCAGAATGAGCTGTCCCATCTTCTTCTCCGTTTCTAATCCCACCGGATCGACGACCTCAAATAAATCTATCGCACCTCTCGTCAAGGTGTCATGATGGTCATCGTCGGGATGTGGTATGATAGACAACAGTTCCACCTCCCTTACTTTACAATCATGGGTATCCTCCATGTCCTAGAGCATTGCAATACCAAAAGCTTTCGGATCACCCAAAACTGAGGTAGGCTCCACTACAAGTGGCTTGGCATACTCATAAAAATTCTCCACCGACTCGAATGGTACATCATCAACTAATGGAGTGATGGGCGATCCCATATCAATCTCTTGCATCTCAATCTCTGGCTCAGAAATCTCCTCATAGAAAGCCGATTCATCAACCTCACTCTCCACCTGAACCACTTCACTGACGACTTTCTCTGGCCCTATTTCCATCGCGAGTTCTCTCTTATGACTGCCTAACTCCCTTTTCCTATCTTCCAACTCGCTTTGCATCACGGACTCTACCAAAACATCATCATTTTTCAGCTCACTATTCGGGAGTTCACTCGGGAGGACTTGGAAACTCATATAATCAAATACTACAATGGGGGGTGGCGGTGATAAAGCCAACTCAATCATTTGAATCCTCCGGGACGAGCACCTCATTATAGCAACTTGACTCGTCAATATCACTATCTACCCGGACCGTTTGTGTGTATGACTTTTCATTTTGATCCGGCATCCGGGCCGTCATGAGAGACACGATATCCTGAGACATCCAACATAGCCTGTATCTCATATGGGGCCAATATTCATTGGCTAGGCGAGTCCTATACTCCCATTGGAAAACTTGTCTTGCATCTCCCCAGCCCATTTCAAAGCATCCTCGGCCTCTTTATATAACACGAGCATCCGGTTCAACCAATCGATCAATTGATGTGCCGACACTTCCTCATCCATAGCCATAGAAACCCTTTCCATCGACTCTGAATAATACCTACTTCGTTCCTCTTCGGCATATGCAAGGTCAATCTGCTTTGTAAGTGCTAATTTTGAGAGCTCCAATTCCAAGGGTTGTTCGAGTCATAATTCGATTATTCCCTTGTCCTTGATTTGGGCTCCAATTGTAGTCATGCTTGGCTTTGATTGCCTCCCGCTTCCTCAGTCAATTACGGTTCCAATTTCCCCAAAATTGCATCTATTATAGTTCCCCTCATCATATCGATAATCGTCGTCCATTCCACATCCCATGGACGCACCTCGCTCTTGGTCATAAGGTTGATAATACTGATTTTGACCAAGCTCGGTGCCCAAGGTTGGTAGGTGGATTTTTCTTCATAAAAGTTGTATTGTTGAAAGTATCCACCCATTTATGCTCAATCTGCAAAATCACGAAAAAACAACACGAAAACAATCACGAAGCAGCCTCGTCACCACCACCTCATCAATAGGTGGTGTGGCACTTCATTTGCAAGTCAAAACAAAGCAACAAGAAAACAATAAAAGCGACCTAAGCCCAAGCTTTCGGTCAACTTTTGTGATATCAAAGCATTGCCAATCCCCGGAAACGGTGCCAACTTGATAAGCGGATTTTCTAGGTCCGGTCGATCAAGTAAAAACTCAAAACCTTAGCAAAATCTACTTTCTAACCGGCAGTGGACCGGGTCGATTGTAGGATAGTGCTTGAGGAGTCCGAGTCGAACCCACGAGAGATTGGTTTTTGAGTACCACAGTTGACTTAGCATTCATTTCAGGTCAAACAGATAGGTGTGAAGTTATACTATTGCGTAAAAGAAAGATTACACTACTCGAAATTCTAAACAATTAAAAGAGGTATGGCCGAACTACGTTTCAGCGGATTACTTTACCCTCAGAAAGATTGCCCCGGGAGTGTGCCTTACTCTACCTTGCCGTCTAACGATAACTCATAGGACAAACCCGAATTGAATCGACTTGATGACTAGGGCGCGTCAATCTAGTACACGGGTAGGTGTCGAACTACCTTTCAAGCCCAAAACTTCTACGGTCCCGAAACCCGGTTCCCACACGCGCCGCAACATACATTTATAAGCTATGTGTGTGCAACAATGAACAAGGTTGTCAATCTCATTCAAAGCTATTAAAACAATCAAAACAAGTTTCGTGATGTGGATTATCGATTAGAACGTTAAATTATGCGCTACACTACCTCCCGGTTCATCTCTCTAATGGTGTTTCACCCGCATTCACGTGGTTCGACCATACGACAAATCTAGCTACTCATAATCGAATCTAAACAATACAAACTGAAGAAAAACATCACAACAATGGTAAAACAACAAGAAAACATACCCATTTCGATTACTTGAAGAACTACCAAATTCGAGCTCCAAAAGAACAAATCTTGTCACTTGAAATGTTACAAATCGAAGCTAAAAGTTAGAGGTTCAAAGAGAAGATCGAAAGAGGATTCTAATGATATATAACACTAATTCTAACTCTAAGAAACGAAGAAAATCGCCCCAAATCGCCTAACCTATCTAATATTATCTCCCCTATTTTTACGCTTGCTTATTTGTGAGAAATGAGGCGACTTTATATAGAAAGTCTTACGTCCGTGCGGATATCCGCCATGTCCGGACGGATCGTTTGATTTTCCAGGGTCCGGACGGATGCATAGATGTCCGTCCGGATGAAATGCTCTTGTCCGTCCGGATCTTTGGATCATCCGTCCGGATGAATTATTCATCAAAGTTTTCCCAATTTCGAGAGTTAGCCGTCCGGATGAGAGGTTTTTATCCGTCCGGACAGCCATCAACGCGCCGTCAAGGTGTCCAGGCGGGCGTCCGACCTGTGACCCAAAATCTTCACTTTTTCGCCTTCAACCTCCGTGTTTAGCCTCGGGGCGCGTCTAAACTTCATACTTCTCGCCTTTGGGCTCTCGAGACACCCTAGTCCCGCATCCATATGAAAACAACAAAAACGCGCAAACCACGCAAACTACGGGTGCTCGGGAAAACGAGTATAAAATGCTAAAATAAGGTCGAGTTTACGGAAAACCGACGATCACTACGCCGTGCAATAAAACCTCATTTAATACTCAAAATAGGGTCTGAACTTACCCAAAACATGCCAGAAATGTGATACTCATGGGCTAAACAGTACAGAAATGTACTGTAAAGTTGGTTCCTATCAACAAGCGTTGTGGATAAGACAACAGCTAAGAGACTATGGAATTGAGGAGAAGACAATTCCAATTATGTGTTATAACACAAGTACAATTTCAATCACAGAAAATCCAGTACTATACTCAAGAACAAAGCATATTGATGTGAGACATCACTTTATCAGAGATCATGTAGAAAAAGGAGATGTTATCTTAAGATACATATCAGCTGAAGATCAGTTGACTGATATTTTCACAAAACCACTCAGTCATGAAAGATTTTTCAAGTTGAGAACTGGGTTGGGAATGATTGAAATCTATTAAGTTATAAGGAGCAGCTAACGGGAGTAATCAGTCGATTGACTTCACTAGCTGACTGAACCGCCATTTTTGGTGCGCTCACTTGGTAGGTAAAGTACTAGTAACCAACGAAGTTCACTTCACTGATTGTTAGGAACAGTTATTTACAGCAACTCGTGTAAAAAAGTCACTACACCGGATTAGTGACCAGCCAAGTTACTTCACCGTTATATGCTATGAAGAGAACAGAGAAGTAATGTGTGAACAAAATCAGTTTTACACATATGGAAAATTGGAGAATTTATGGAGAATTATTTTATGGAAGATTACACACGTGGATATTATATTACAATCGTGGAGGTCATTTTTGAGTTGAAAGAATGACGGCAACTCCTTGATTCCCGGGATTTATCATTACACACCTCAATCCACTCTCCCACTACAATCAAAAACCGTGATTTATATATACAAAATCACACCATTACTTCACCAAATCCTTCCATATTCAACCGCATTCACACTACCAAAACTTCTCCTACATAACCAACACTTAGAGGTTTTCAAAATTCTTTACGCTATCTTGCATTCTCAAAACCCTAATTGCTCAGAAAATCGAAGCTTTTCTTCTTTCAAACTCTCAAAACAATGGCTTCATCTTCCTCAAATACTCAAACGGAAAAACACTATAAAAAATCGATCATCACTGGAACGTTTTTCTGACCTGAGCACTACCTACCATTCTACGAGAATGATCCACAAGCTCAAAGGTTGGTTGATGGTTGCACAAATCTGGGGTTGATGACATTCCTAAATCCCCAAATTTCAAGAATCTGGTATATGAATCTGATTGCATTCTGGAAAAATGCAAAATTCATACCCAACAAAAAGAAGGCTGATCCAGATTCCATTGTGAGTACAATGTTTGGACGAGAACTGGTTATCACTCCAGGTCTCCTCCACAGATGCCTATATCTCTCCAACACTGGCCAAGTAGATGTGAAGAAGATGCAAATCGACATCAATGTGTTTTGGACTGAAATAACCAAGAACCCAAGGAAGAGCAGGGAGAAATACAACTTTCCCAGTTCGGCACTCAAACACCCCTTTGCCGAGTTTGCTCCTGTAATCACAAGGAACCTTGAAGGGAAGAAGGGCTCCATGGAAAATATGACTTAACTCAAAGTCAAACTGATGGCTATTATCTACCTAGGTCTTTCATTCAACTGGTCACAGTTCATCTTCAACAGGCTGAAGGCTCAAATCCAAAAGGAATTTGATCTAGGAAGTCGGGCAGCAAATAGAAGCAAGAAAAAGAAAGGTGAGTTCTGGAAAAGGAAATCGTATGAGATTCCTCTCCAACATTTTTTTGATCAATCAAAAGTGAAACCCATATACCTGAATCTCCTACATAAGGCCAAGGTAATGTTTACCTATGTTAAGGCCTCTCAGAAATTACAACCCATAACTGGAAGAAAAAGAAAGCAACCTGAAAGTAGCAGGTCAGGGATTGGGAGAAGGACCAGATCCCAAATAGTGCACGTACCACAAGGGAGTCTACCCAGTAATGTGGATAGCCCCGTTCATATAAGTGATGATGAAGAGAACCAGGAAGAAAACATTATCTGAGAGAAGGTGAGGAAGGATACTACCTTACTCCTTCAGAAGAAGAAGAGATTGAGGAAGAGAAAGAGGATAATGAGGATGAAGAAGAAGAACAGAATAAAAGTGATCATCATGAGGATGATCAAGACGTGTTTGATTTAACCGATGATGACTTGACGCTACAGGAAGTGATTCTCCGGAGCACCAGCAAAGGTGAACAACAACTGAGTGAGCCGGATGATCAAACTCACTCCGCTGATCTTGAAAAGTCCCCCAGCTTTGACCAAGGGGGAATACCAGTAGAAGGAATTGAGACTCCGGCACATGGAGAAGAAGGACAATCCTCACAAGGACTTGGAAATGCATGTCAATCCCAACAATCTCTCTTTGATCATGAGATTGAAGAAAAAGAAGAAGAAAAAGAGGAAGAAGATAAGGAACCAGCTGAGGCTTCTGCACCAGCTGAGGAAGAAGCTGACAGATCTTTCATTCTGGATATTAATCCCCTCATAGTGGACAAGGAAAGGCAGTATCTGAGCAGACAAAATCTCAAAACTGCACTAAGGAGTAGTAAAACCTCTCTGCATCACAAGTTTGAGGCTCTAATCGGCCATATCAAAGTTCAAGATGAAGTGATGGAGAGGCAAGGAGACTTACTTTGCAACCTCTAGTCCCCCACCATGTCCAAATAAATCTGGAATTCCTGGCAGAAAAACTTGATGGCAAACTCAATCCCATGGTGGACATACTGAATGAGCATACACAGCAAATTCCAACCATGGATGAGATCTTGGATCACTCAGCACAGCAGCTCAACACACTCATCCAAGTATCTGAAACAACCAAAAAAATTCAGGAAGAAAGGTTTGATGCTACCAAAAAAAGGGGAAGATAGCAGTAAGCCTGAAAGTTCCAAATGGAAGTGAAGCTCAATAGGCAAGGGCATCAAGTTTGAAGAGAAAAGAAGCCCTTTATTAATAATCTTTGCCTTTGAATAAATTTTGAATGAACTTTCTATTGCCCTACATGGATGAATAAAATTTCTGAATTTTATTCTGTTATAATTATGAAAAATTTGAATATTATGTTCAGGCTTATGAGGGTTTTGGCATCATCAAAAAAGGGAAAATTGTAGGAATATTTTATTATGTTTTGATGATGGCCATACTAGCTGTTATAGCAAGCCTGAAATAAGTTAGAAATATCTGTATAAGTCTTCACTTAGAGTCTGACATGTTGTATAAGTTGAGTCAGACAAGTATTGTACTAGTTGGTAGGATGGCTAAGTAAAACAGAATTTCGGCAGAGTAAAGACAGCCAAGTACCAGCAGAGAAGCATAAAGACATATAGACTAACTTATAACCAAGGAAGTCTGTGATGACCTTGGATAAGTCTAAGTTATATTACAAGTGATGAAACTCATTGTTTAAATATGGTGTACACTGATCTCACACAAATCAAGATCAGTGAGGTGCAAGAAATGCCTGAAAGATCAAAGAAATCAAGAAAGCAGTGAACCGGCAAAGTAAACTGTCTACCGGCTAAGTAAAGGAAAAGCAGTGAAGGAAGAACTAATCAGCTAAGTCAGCCAGAACACTTAACAAGCCAAGTAACAAACAAGTGTAGGAACATCTAAGCAATTCAAGCTTATTCAGAACATGAAGAATTAAGGAAGATTCATAAGATCAAGCATTAAATGCATAATCAATCAATGACAGATTTTATGATAGACGTCTGAATAAAATCCAGATCACTGAAATCAAGGGGGAATCAAAGTTTAAATCAAGGATTATTCTCCACAATAAATAGCCAACGGACAGAAATTCAAATCAAGGATCATCAAGGCTATAAATAAGGCATTGATAGACAGGAAGAAGAATGATAGCAATATAGAAAAACAAGCAGAAACTCTGTCAATTTGAAAAGCCTTCTCTTTGAACGTAAAATGAATAATCTAGAGATCAACTCAGCAATCAGAGCTACAAATACACATCAATACTGAGATTGATCAACTGCTCTATGAATCCAATTCACACACCAGTCAAGCAACTGAATCAGAGCCATCTGAGAAGGAGTTGTGTTTGTGATAGCTACTGAAGGATTTGTTCTCAAGAAGCAGTGTTGAAGACTGAGTCACTGAAGCTTTTGAATCCAGGGAGTGATAGTCTTGTAGATTGTGAAGCTTGTGTAGCCAAGGACAATCTTACTATTGTATTGGTGAAAGACAATAGTGAATTCCTCCAATCATCACAGGAGAAGAGTGGATTAAGGGATTACACCACCCTGAACCACTATAAACCTTTGTGTCTATTTACTTTCAGCATTTTACTTTACAGCACTTTATATTACTGCATATTATATCTGTGATTGCATAACCTACTTTGAAACAATATTAAAAGAAGGGACTTAACCGCTGCCCAAAAGCTTTTAAAACAAGAAAAGTTTTTGAAACTCCAGTATAGTCATTCAACCCCCTCCCCCCCCCCCCCCCTCCGACTATACTTTTACACTACACAATTTAAAATTCACCAAAGAATTTTATTGTCCTAATAATGTCATGATAAAAAATTTGGATCTCAGAATTTTTCCAATAATCCGAAAACAATAAAACATGAAAAGCAATCACCAACTTATCGGTTCCAAATACCGTCTAGTTAGTATCCATCTTTTCACGATTTTCCAAATTTTTGGTTATTAAAGTCCTATTTTTGTAGACACTACATAATCGAAACTCTCAAAGAATTTTAGGTATCAAAAACAAATTACCAAGTAAATTTTATTTTTATCATTTGAATTTTATATCCAGATAAAATTCTGTTTCCTTTAATTAATTTAATTTATTATTAATTATCTTTTCATTAATGTCTAATTAATGCCAAAATTAATTTTCTACGTGTATGCATATGCTAAGAGTGGAATTCATGAATATGATGCATGGCATGGTTATATCATATAAATAATCACAAGAGAAAATGAATGCGAAAAATAAACTACTGAGATGGACCGTTGGTACCCCTGTATCTAATCTATAAAATTAAATAAATAAATAAACCCTATGTTTAAAAGATTTTCTAATCTATAAACAATTCATCCGCCACTCTGTATATTATTTTTCTGATCCAATTCGTGAACAAAGAAGCTCTAGCCGAGTTGGTGAGGCGCCTCTTCTCCTAAAAGCTGGATGTGGGTTCGATTCCCATCAGTTGCAACCGTTTTCCCTTCGAAAATCAAATTTTCTAGAAAAAATTGAATAAAAACGTGTCAAGGATGATTCAAACCCTTGACCTACCGGTTGTTATAACAGATTTTCACCACTACACCCCTACCTTTATTGTGATGAAGGTCTTCGAAAATTATTTATATACAACACAGCCGCCAATTTGAATATAAATTTAACTACTAGGAAAATAAATTACAACAAATAAATTACATAATTTCATACACCCAGAAAAATTTGGGTTTACTATAGAACTAACGGTAACAAGTACCAACCCCAGTCCATCTCGTCAACCAAGAACATTCAACCACGAATATATATAATAAACATATAAAAGATGCAATTTTATTCATTTCCACTCCTTATTAATTAATTATGCAATCAAGATCGCAAAATCGCTTTAACCTTGCTCCGATACCACATGCAGGATATACAGAAACCCGAATCCGGATCCGATCCGTAATTGGATCGTCAGATCTGATTCACAGCACCGATCAAGACGCTCAATCATGCACAGCGGAAGCTACGAATTAAATTTGCATGCGCTTTTACCACGATTTTAATTCACATAATATATTAACACAACTACGAGAAGGATGAATTTACCAAATAGAATAGGGATAGGCAATCGACAAAAGGGAGAAGCCGCAGTCTTCCGGGTTGTATCTCCAAGCGACGACTACAGGACGTCGATCCTCGTAGTAGAACATCCTTGAATATGCTCCAAGAAAAAAACTCTAGTTTTTCCTCCTCTTAATGGCTAGAAGAAGAAACTAAATTTTCTTTTCTTTTTAGATGATGGTGGCGCAATTTGTAATGTCTATTGTGTTGGGAGGAACTCTCTTTATATAGAAAATTAACTAGTAAAGAGAGAGTTATCATTTTCACAATACAATTACCTATTTCCATAAGGAAAAAAATATTTGCCATAAAATAAAAGATAATTCTCATAAAATCAATCTCTTATTTTTCCATTAATTAATTACATATTTGATATAATCTAGAAAATTTTCTTTTCTTAATTTCCTCACAATGTGGCACCAAATATTCGTATATTCATTAAATAGACCAACTATTTAATTTATTCTCGAGGTTCCACAAAACGAGAAAACACTCGTGTGTTAGGAGCCAAACCGGAGACCATGGACCTATAACCAGTAGCTACAATAAATTGAATAAAATATTCATCGAACAGAACATTTCTACTCAACTTATTAATTCCGGAATTACGCCATCATAAATCCGAAACTGAACTCTATCGATTATAGATATAACTTATTCTCAAAGTGTCGAGTTAATAAGTGTCCATTGATATAATCATTACATATAGACTAACCCTCCATAGACTATCCGTAACGAAGCGGGATTATTTCCGTAAACCCTCTTCATTACATCTTATCCTTATTTACCATTAACCCACTAGTGATCAATTAGTTCATAAGCAATACCAACTCGGCCGATCGATCAGTTTCTAGCATTAACAAATAAGGGGATTGTCATTCTACTTCCCACAGGAAGGAATGGATTCCATATCTGTGAGACACACACTCATCACTCATCCCAAAATAGTGCCAACGTGAAAGTGATTAAGACCACGTCTCTTAGCGAACATATCAAACCCTATCTTGAAACAAGGAGTCTGCAATCACTTCAGGATTAAGGTTAACCCATAGGAAAATGATATGTGCACTACACATTTGTGTAGTGCACAAACCACTACATGCTTGGTATCCATTGATTAAAGTGATTAATTATTTATTGTGATGGGTCCCAACAAAATATGTGGTGTTGATTGTGTTGTGTAAGATGTTGTGATAGAAAAAGTAGTGGATGTATCACTACACTAACCCATAGATGATCATCTTATAAATTAAAAAGATTTCTCAATCACGGAATTATATGAGAAATGCAGATTAAATCGGTCCAGTCCTATATGACTACATCATATATAAATGCCTCACTTAGATAATCAATATCGACGGTCCGGATAAGACGGTCACACCATAAAGTGCTATGGGCGCATTAATGGTGGTTTAATCAATAGACCCCATACCTTGATTAAGTTCACCATGGATTAATAGTTCAAGTGTATCACCATAAACTTAATCCTCACGTGTGACACACACTAAGTTATATGGCTACATTCGCTAGTTGGGTCAATTGGCAGTGGCTTATGAGGATTAGGACATTCGAGTTGATACGACTTGGGGTTTTCAGCGGGGTATTACATATAAGCACGAAGCAAATAATAAGATGAGAATAAATCTGTCATTTATTAATTATAAAAACAATTACAGAAATTGTCTTTCGGGCGCTACTTCCAACACACTTGCCTTTCAAGCATTTCTCCATAAGTCACGAGATCTTCATTCTTCAAGATGCACATACCAGTAGCCCTTTCATGCATGTGGTTATCTGTAGACTCATTGAATACTTGTGTGCCCTGAGCAATGTCCTGCACCTCATCACTATGTGGCGCCTGCTCATGTTCCAATTGTTGAATATCTCTTTGTTGTTCTCAAACTCTTTTGAGATCTCAATTTACTCACACTGTTTCTTTTGCAAGAAACACTTCATCTAGAAGACAGCATGTTTGGAGACAAACACATTTTGCTATGTGGGCAAGTAAATAATATCTAGCGTGCTTGCTAAGATATTCTACAAAGTTGCACATGTCATACTAAGCTCCAAGCCTTTCAGACATTGCCTACTTGCTAGAAGCACGACAACCCTAAATCATCGGTTTAGATGGATTTGATGTTATCGTCTTCCATATCTGATATGGAATTTATTCAATCTTTATTCCTTAAAACTCGGTTAAGTATATGTATTGTATAAGGGCACTATCCCGATATAGGTAAGGGATACTTTTCATGGCTTACTTCGCACCTTTATCGTATAAAGTGCTATTTCCATTTTAGATACACAATCTAATTACGTATCCTAAAAATGGTATCCTTCAAGGGAGAATCAGATTCCCTTTCAGACTTCAATCCAATTGAAGATTAATTCCTAAATTGTTTACCGATCTCATATTCGTACTAGTCCGAACCTTTTAGACTTTCCGAAATTCGTACTTCACTAAGTACATTTGAGTATTTCTAAAACAGTCAAAGAGAGTAATAAACAATAATATTATTCGTGGCATTAATTGTCACAAGCCAACAAACATCAGTATGTTTATGCTTTAGGCAATTTCTAGATTTTATAACATTTTCATAAAAGGGTATTTTAGTCATCTTTAGATAAGATACGTACTACCCATATGGTTCATAATCACATGGTTCAGACATCATCATAATGACATTTGATTACATGTTTCTCTTCTACAGAGACTATGTCTAGAACAACCACAAAATATCAAGGATAACAGACATACAAATATTTGGTTGAGATTTTATCACCTATATCAACTATATAGTGACATCAATCTAGTATGTTAGATTCAATGACTATTCAACTTTATCGGAATAACATTTATTCTTTACAATTGAATTTGTCCATTAAATGTACAACTGAAATCGTGTTCTTCATAAGAACCAGAACACAATAACATTTATTTAGTTATTTAATTAGTTTACTAGATTCAGAATATTATATGGTAAATGCTTCAACATTTGCCTCACTTTCCATATCTTAGGATGTTCTGCACTTAATCTTTCTAATTCAATCGCACTCGTAAGATATCATATATCTAAGATTTGACTTGAGCTTGGATAGATTTATCTCAACCTAGAGACTTCGATAAGTTCAGCATTCAATCACATGCCCTGGCTTTCTTTTTAATCCATTAAGCACTTGTAAATATTTCTTAGTTTAGTCTTCATAAGACTTAAGAAAAATCACAAGAGCTATCTTTTAATTTTCTTTCATAAAGAAAATCCAAAGTTTATTAGATAGTTTACTTAACATTTTGAATCATATTCAAAACATGAACTATTCAATTAACTTTCAAGCAATGATTAAATAATTAAGTTGATACTTAAATCTTCCAATTTTGAAACAACCTTTCCAAAATGCATTGTGGTCATTCTCATTCAACACATCTAATGTTCGAATCTAATTGTCATCGTATGACAAAATGATCCATTGGATGTCGTCGTATCCAATACTTGATTAATTCGTTGAAACTCATTTCAAGTGATTCAATCATATCATGAGCTTCTGTTTTGACTCATAACTAAAGTCTTTGAGCACTCCATCATATATGTAGTCTCATTATCTTTAACTACTATAACGTAGTTGCTCGTGTCATTGCTTATTTTAAAAGGATTAAAATTACTTAACATTGTTTGAGAACGTTTCTCAAAATGTAACAGTCATTAAATATTGGTTCTAATAATCGAGAATAATAAACGTAAATAAAAGCTTGCTAAAAACTACAACATAAAATAGAGATAAAAGAGTGTTGTTGTTTATAAATGAAAAATAAAAAATGGTCTTTTGATTTATGATTTGCTCTACTAGTCAACTACTCCCAATTGACTTTCAAGAATTTCCAACATTCTTTAGTGGCCAAGATCAATCTAGTTACCCTGATTCCCGACGAGGGCCACTCAACCGGAATAATTTGAAGAGTGGGTAACCCTTTACCAATCACATCTCTATGTGACTCTTGGTGGTTGACTAGTCAGCTCTTTGACACTTCACATCTCTATGTGGTAGTCAACCCATTGCCTCTAGAATAAGACGGTCCTGACGAGGGTCAATCCCCACTATATTCTAGTCAAGTCATAACCTATTATTTGCGAGATCTTATACGATCATATCTCAATAACGATGATATACCCGAGGTAGGTCAACTCCCGACGAGGGCCGATCAGTTGGATCCGAACAAGGGATCTTCATCGTCGCTATAATATTGGGAGACAATATTTCGACTTGATTTTTGTTATGGAAGTATTTATGTAAATTAATTCACTTAATTAATTTTAATCACGGTCATAAAAAATATCTATCTCTATAGACATACATCATACACATTCATCTAGATCATGCCTAGTCATGCATCTATCGTATCACATAAAATGAATACAAGCACAAAATAAATAAATGCGTAAAGTAACCGGTATGATCATTGACTTTTCCTATGTGTGGTTTCGAATACAAACTGATGAAACCACGGGTCACGATCTAAGGGTAGCTGCAACCGCTAATAGGATCTTTATGTCTTCTTTTCTTTGGCCTCCACCTTCCGCTCCATTCTTGTTACATAAAAATCTATCTAATAAATTTATACACCCGCCGCACATGGGGGGAGCTAACGGGAATGAGATAAATGTAAAAAATAAACTTGGTCACGTTCTCCATAATGGCCTAGGATAAAAAAAAATTGAGAAGGTGGATAAAAATTTAAAACCAACAGAAAATTAAATCATTCACATCTATCCTATTGGTCTAGTCTAAGATCAATCGAGATCCATATAATCATATTATATCTACTATATCTAATCCATACAATAAAATCGTATGAAAAAGATAAAATCTAAATTTACCAAAATGCATCTTAATTAATCGATTAACGTTTAATCAATTAAATAATTTTATCCAATCAATTAACTAATTAACATTTAAACAATTAAATGATTTTAATAGAAATAAAATTAATGATCAATTTTAAAACGATTTCAATTTTAATTTTAATTAATTAGAACTATTCCAAAATTAAATCAAAATTAAAATTATGTCTCTTTTGTTTCTTTCCTTTTGATTCGTAATGAAAAGGGATGTCTTTGGTTTCCAAAATCAAAAGCACCTACCTGGGCTCTTTCCAAATCAAAATTTTGAAAATTGTCTAGGCCTAAGTCTTTTCCAAAATCAAATATTTTGAAAAAGGCCTAGGCCTATTCTAAACAAAATTTAGAAAGGCCTAGGTTAATCATAGGTTTATAATTGTGGACCATAAACCAACCTTTTATACCATAGTGCCACGTGGCATCCCAATGACCCAAACTATTTGAACCATATGACATTAACTAAACAAAGAGATATCAATATACCATAAAATTCACAAAACAACAAAACACGAAATCGAAGTCCATCACGCATAGCCGACCGATAACGGCAACCCCTAAGGGCACCGACGCCGGCGGCAGCATGGCGGGGAGCCGCCGCTTCGGCCCAGCCCCCAACCCGATCGAACGAATTCTGTATTTTTTTTCGTTTCACAAATTTAAATCATGCTTTTATTTAATTACTACGCAAATTAACTAATTCTTATTGCTTAAGCTTGAAGCTCGCTCTGATACCACTGTTAGAAAATCTATGCGGGAACGCATCGGAATTTAAAATTTATTTCCTATTTAACCAGGATCGACTTCGTTTAAGCAACAAGCATAAAAGAAGTAGACATAGAATATACCTTCAATGATCTAAAATAGATCGTCGTTTTATCTACGGTTGTAGTTTCTGCACGAAACCGCCCAAATGTTCGGCCTCTACCATTGATCTACACGAACAACCCGCCGGAATCATCATTGGATTGCTACCGGAAATAGTCAGCTGCTAGGCCGCCTTTATCTTTCTCCTAAAACTCTCTCCTAAGAAACTCTCTTTTTATCTCACTAAAATATTGCAAGAATATTGTGTTGTAAAAGAGTTGACACAACTCCCCTTTTATAGGATGGGACGCCAATCTCATTTCCAATTTGATTTGGAAAAGCTTCCTAATGGATAGAGGAGAAAGAAAACAAATTTCTAATATAATAAGGAAAATCGATATTCTAGATTTATCTCATTAATATTCAATATCCTATATTAAATAATTTTCAAGATATATATTGTCAATATCTAATATTGAATATATATTTATTATATTACCATAAATCAATTTACACATATGTATATATCACATATATAAATCCATATATATCCTAATATTTAATACAAAGCCAAGGGCCAATTGCTGGTAGGCCGACACGTGTTTTTCCTTTTTTTTTTCTTTTTTTTTTTTTTTTTTGTTGCTTGCCTTTTCCCTATTTTTTTCCCCATTGTCCGTACATCGTTTTAAATGTTCTTTTTCACCTTTTTTTTGGTAATGAATTATATGTGTTGATGTTTATTGGGTTTTAATCGTACTCGTTTATTTATCGTCATTTTAGCTTCAACGTGTGTATCATCGTGTATACGGAAAAACGAGTAGGGGTTTTTTTGGGTTTTAATCGTACTCGTTTATTTTTCACCTGCTTTGTAGATGTTTTTTTTTGGGTTTTTCCCGTTTCCCCCTTTTGGGTTATAAATGCACTCCCCGATTTATAGTTACCAAATTTAGTTTTGTAGTTTTAAAATAATAACATCTTCATGACATTCTAAACCACATGTCATTTATTTGGAAAATCAAAAATCCAATATTCTTTTTTTCCTTGTTTTGAATATAATTTTATTATTGATGTTGTAGTATATTGTTAAAAATTATGTAGATTCACAAGAACCAAACCTTTTTAAAATTTATTGTGGAATCCACAAGAACGTATTTACTATTTGAAGGTGAACTATTTTAAAAAAATTGAAGGTCTTGCCAGAAAATATAGGTAGAATGGAATTATTTTTGGAAAAAGGTATACTTTTAACATGAAAAATTAGAAACATATGAAAACAAAACTGATGTTTTATTTTAAGTTACAAAATTAAAATGAATACGAGATTATCTGGAACAATCGGTTCCGGATACCGGTGGCTTTAACCCAAGGGAAAAAAAAGGATAACGGCCCTTTAAAAAGGCGAGTGATAGAGCTACTTCCTCAAGTCTACACCATTTTACACCATTATCATCTCACCACATGTTTAAAAAAAATTTACAAGTGAAAAACATGTGGTAAGATGATAATGGTGTAAAAATTGTGTAGACTTGAGGGAGTAGCTCTATCATTACCCCTTTAAGAAATATCAATGTGTAACGCTGGAAAAAAAAAGGCTAATAGTTAACTGGTAGAAAACACATGATAGAAAGTACACGTGTATACCATATATTTAGCCAGCATATTTTTTCCCCTCTTTCGTTGCTATCTATTAAACATTCTAATCACTTAATATTTTTTTAATTTAAAACATAATTAGCTGGCACAATAATGTAGAAACTGTTTCAGCAACTCTCCCTATTCTCAAGGGTTGAACACAAGTTTTTCTTCTTCGCCATACCAAACTCTCTGTTCAGTGTCCAATCTCAACCTGTAGTATATGGAAAGCTTCAGGTTTGGGTGGGAAAAAGTCAGTTCTCTGGATTTTTTGGTAGAAAATCCAATCAATTGGTGCTCGTTTCGAGATGCTCTCAAGTGCTTGTTTAATTCGGACTCTATATGGTCATGGACGATGGAATCAGATGGTATCATTCATACATATCACATGCTAAGAAGGAAAGCTTCAATCTTATGTATGTACACTTTTAATTGTTTTTAAATGAATAGTTGTTTAGCATAATTAGGTCCTATACAGAAAGGCTATGTATGAACACTTGAACCCTCACCCTCATATGCTCTTTTCTCTTCCTTAAATACAAGAAATAACTGAAAGAAAATTTAGCTTTACATACTACTTGTAGCAAAGGTAAAAGCATCCTTAAATTTGATTATAAAGGCTTCACTTTTAATTAGGCTTTTCCCTCCAGTAAATTTTGTTTAGATTTATACATAAGAAAGGTATTCACATATTGGTATTGTGTTGATTTTTTTATCAGACATGGTGCCAATTTCGTTTGGACTCTGAAGACCACACCATCACTCAGTTTCAGGTACAACTTGTGTATTCTATCCGCTTTGCATCTCCAGAATTTAAGGCTTATATGTATGTATTGTTTACTTTTCCCGTATGCAATATGTTCTTTATCCCCTGTAGCCATTAAAATTTGTAGTATAATCAATCTACCTTGAGTTTAATGGTTTTTTTTTTACTTTAATGATAATTCCTGCTATGATCTCATTTTTAAAAAATAGTACAGAGTCTTTAAAAAGTGTGTCAATAGCTCATAGAATAATGAACTCCTCAATATCTAGGTTAACCAAATCGGTAATTGATCCAACAACCAGTTTTAGAGAATATATATATTTATCAACAGAAATTTGATGTGCTAAAAGAAAAGAAAATACAATACTATGATTACCAAACATATGTTCCTTGTTAAATGTAATCTAGAGTTTAAGCTTAGCCCAAACCGTTTGGTCAGCAAGATGCATACAAATATTATAACTTCATGTACCACTAAGAAAGCTTTTGGAATACTGTTAATGTTACTACCTCATTTCTTCTTTGTTTTATAACTATCTGTTTGTTTTGCGGAGTATTTAATCTATATATTTGGTTTAACGTTGATTTCTATCTATTTTAAGCAAATAACCTGACTTGGTTTATCAAGCTTAATGTTTGTGTAGGTTGTATCATACAACATTTTAGCTTGCTGTAGGCAACTTATATGCCCTGTCCACGTTGGAATTCCTCTTGATGTAGGTCTGAAATAAACATAGTTTTTTTCGCTGAAGAATATGATAATTACTTCTAGGTCATGGATGAAGTGTCCTCAAAAATCTGATCCCGAAGTAGCTACTTCAACAACTAAATCACCCCCGCTTAATCTTAGTATGATTGCTAGCTATCGTGAATACAGATATTTAGCAATTAAAAGATGGTGTTGCAAAAAACATAGATGTTAAAAAGCTTTGGCCAAAAAACTTGTTTCCCTGTGCCAAGTAATCTTCAACCTGTTGTTCTTTTTACAGCCCCTGCGTCCAGCAAACAAAGTTAGAAAAGGATTAACCTATAAGTGCATAAAAAATGACATTGAAATTGTGTTCTGGAGTAAGTATGTTTGTGTTTGCTTATGACATGACCACACATAATGGTCATATTTAGTCTAGCTCATATGATATAACAAAATATCTTAGCAGTAACCATTTAAGAAGTCTAAAATAGCATGACCATAATAAGAGATTCCCTTACTACACTTTAAAAAAAATACTGTCATCAAAAGTCAAAGGTTGGCGGTTAGACTATGGCGATACTGTTTAACCTCTATCGTTTTCAATGATCTCTTTGCTGCGCAGTGTGCCGCTAAGCATCACCATGTGCACTTCTAATCACAATTATGTTTTTACCTTCCTCTAGATCATAAATAAGTGGTATGAGGCTTCACCCCTATTCAGTTTTGTTCTGCGTGTTCTTAGTCAATCTGTGGGTTTTGGGTTTCATCGCCGTAAATAGAAATAAAGATATCCAACTACTGTTTTGCCTGGACACGTTTAGTTTACAGCTACACTGTATTCGGTTTATTCATAATATTTACGCGTGTGCTTGTTGTACAGATGATAAAGATTACATGTTCCCTTCTTCACGATACTTCTATTATACACTTCAATGTTTTTTTATAGATTGTAGTCTTAACCAATAAAATTTGGTGTGAAAGGTTGATCTAAAACAGAATGGTATGTTGGGTGAATTCCCTCGGCCAATTACGTTAATCTATCCAACAAACTTTACACACATGCCATGAAATGTATCTAGATGTGTAGAAATAAAGTTGGTTCGTGCTTTCCATTTAATTACTATTTCATCTGTGAATCATTTGTTCCCTGATGCTCACATATTGAAAATATATTGTTTCTCGTTTCCTTTACACGGCCTTTCTTGGGTCCTCATAAATATATTGCCCATGTGTGCGCACAAATATGTGTTCACCCTCACTCTGAATATTCGTGCATATTCATCTTTTGTATGCATTGTCTTGGTTTCAACATTCAGATGTCTGTCACCTTTGTTTGTTCAACATATCATAGTCAATGTGTTGCCGTACTTACCTAACTACTGTTTTTTGCAGTTTGTCGGATAAAAGGTGTTACACGTTCTTTGTCTCGGGGAGAAGAAAATTGCTTCCGGTTAGTGTAGTTAGGGGTACTACTGTAAACCCCAATAGTTAGGGGATCAATGGCAAGCCCCGTAGTTACGGGATCTACAGAAAACCCTGTATTTTTTTTGTTCGTGTTAACGCTTGCTATCAGTTTTTCTTATTCAGGATATAGTAAATTCTAAAACTTACTATATTATAATACTTGAAGTAAGTGTTTTATTAGAATTTCCCAATTTTTTTGTTGTTGGATCCACCTCTGTGTTATCTTCATAGACTAGAGGCAAGTAGAATTTGTGATTATGTTTTCTTCTCTGGGCAAGTATACCATTGATGTACTACTCTCCACGTTCCTTTAGCTTGTCTTGAAAACCCATCTAATTGTACGCATTTCGCCCACGATTAGTTTTTACCCACTGGGCTGCACACTACTTCACTTGGGGGTCTGAAAATTCTTCGCAACAGTCGTACATACAGATTCCTGGTAGAATTTGTAGTGGATTTAAGCTGCTGTACACAGAGTGCACTGTGTCTTTCCCATCGCGCCAAACCTTGGTGGGGGTGGGATGTTACTGTTAGGTGTAGTGCCCATAAGACAATTATATAATTGTTTTAGGACAGAATTAATAATTCATCTTATTATATGCATGTATGCTAATAATTAAGACACTACTGAAAACACTAAGTACCTCGTTTATGTAATCACATAACTCAGTGTATGGCTATACACAAGAGGATTGAGTTAGTGAGATGTACTTAAAATTAACTTAGTCCGTAGCGTTGATTAATTTGAGTACGGGTCTCATGATTAATATGCTAATAATGCACCTGAACAATTTAGGTGTGACGATCTTATCCGGATCTGTCGGTAATAAAAGTACCTAGTGGGGCATTTACATATGATGATAATCATATAGAAATTTGGGTGATTTGATTTGAGTTCTCGATATAATTCCGTGTCGAGAAGTCTTATCAAATCACAAGATTGTCATATATGGATTAATCTCAATCCTGATGTGATCACAGACAACTGCTTAGACTAGGGTAGGGTTTGATGTGTTAGTAAGGATCACTTCGTAGTATGTGGTCCAACACTTCTCGTTGGCTCTATTCTGGGATGAGTGAGTAGTATGTGCTATCACAGATATGGAATCCATTCATTCCCTCGGGAAGTAGATAGACAGTTCCCTTATTTGTTAGCCCTAAGAAAATGATCGATCCCGGGAGTTCATGTTAGACTAATTAGCTACTAGTCCGGTATGTGAACTAATTGATCATTAGGGGGTTAATGGTAAATAAGGATAATATGTTTCAAGAAGGGTTTACGGAAATATCCCGACTCGAAATGAATAGTCTATGGAGGATTTATCTGTATGTAATGATTATATCAGTGGACGCTTTCGACTCATGGTTGAGTGTAAGTTATCTATATTCGGTAGAGTTCAGTTTCGGGTTTATGGTGGTGTAATCCCGGAATTAATAGATTGAATATTATTGTTTGGTCTGACGAATAATTTTGTTTAATTTATTGTAGCTACTGAATATAGGTCCATGGTCCCCGACGTGGCTCCTAATATAGCATATAGGTTTTCTCGTCGTTTCACCTCAATTAAAATTAAATAGTCGGATTGGACTATTTAATTGATATGTGGATTAATTGTTTAGTTGGACTAGATAATTAAATACATGGAAAAGAAATTTTTCATGGACTCGGCCCATTGTGGTGTAAGATGCGCATAACCTAATTAATTAGGTTGTAAGTGACGCATTTTGTAGTTGTTATTTGTTAGGAAATTAGTTTTCTTATTAAATAATAAGACATGTGATTAAATTATTTATGTGATAAATAATTTAAGGAAAATAAAATCTTTTGTATATCCTAATTAATTTAGGAATATTTTAGATTTATCTTTTCAAGGAAAAGGATTAATTTAATAATTATTGGTTAATTATTAAATCATTGGAGGACAAGGATTACTCTCCTATATAAAGAGAGTTCTCCCAAGCCTTTTTATCAATCACATTACACGCATATTGGTGAGTATTATAGCTTAGAATTTTCGGCCATAATACTAGGGTTTTGAGTTGGGATAATCCTCGGGATTATTCAGGTAGCATATCGAGGAGGTCAAGCGGCTTGAATCACCGTCCACTTGGTGTTGCTTGGAGATACACGTCGGAAGACGGTGGCTTCTCAATTTTTTTTGAATCTTGGATCTCGGATTGTTCTAGACGTTTATTCACAATAAATCGGTAAGAAATCTAAACCCCCTCATAGGTTTAGATCTATTTATTTATGTATTTTGGTTGTTAGATCTAGATCTTGTACTTTCCGCTGCGTAATCGGGTGGATCTTGATCCATCCGACGATATTACATCTTACAGTTACCATCTCGTGTCTACAGACAATTAGCCATACTTAGATGGTGAGAAAAAAAATAGTGAATTAAAAAAACCATGCATGAAAGTTCTTCGCGCCTTTCCACATCGAATCCTTGTTCACTCAGTATCGCACTCGTGAAAACGGAAAATGGCCACAAATAGATTGCGCATAAAAAAAACACAGAAAAAAGATGTTGCATATAAATCTCGTTCTTCAGTTCATGGAAATGTAAGTGTTCCGTCTTCTGATGTTTGCCCACCTGTTGCAGCCAAGATTACGAAGGGTGTGCAAGGTGCTGTTCCATGCTGTGGGCCGAAGGCGACATGCAGTGATAAGAAGGCTACCATGTACCTTCCTCATGCACATGTAATTCACCCACCTCAGTCAGCTATAGTTTCGGGTACACACCCTTCTTTCAATGGCTTGCAAGTAAATCATGTTGTTGGTCATACTCATGATGTTGTTGCGCACTCACTTGACTCTGGTCAGGTTCAACCTTTGCCTTTGCCTCCATCTGTAACCTCCGATCCTTCCTCGATACTTTCTACACTGTTTACCGCTACTTCTGACATGCCTCTTGCTTCTTCTTCTGTTCTGGTTGCTGATCCAGACCTTCCCCGTAGAAGAATCCATAGGAAAAAACAGAAACCAGATTCAACTAGACCTTCTGTGAAAGATGCTTTCATAGATGTTGCCTCTGCACCCGATATCTTACCCACAGCAGCCAATTGCAAATCATGTGGGGCTGTTAGGTTTGCTCATGAGCCTTCTACCTCATGCTGTAGTGGCAGGGATATCGTTCTGGCTAGCACCCCATTGCCCAGTGTCTTAATTGATCTCCTGATTTCAGGAAGTAATGAATCCAAGAATTTCATATCATGCATTAGGACTTACAATAATCATTTGGTCTTCTCATATTTAGGTGCAACCTATGACAAGGACCTATCCAGGAGAAATAAAGGCATTTACACTATTAGGGTCCAAGGTCAAGTGTACCATTTCATGCCACCTCTGGAAGGTTCAGATGACTCTACAAAAACTTTATAGTTTTACCTTCAGGACAAAGAGCATGAAGTGGCCAATAGACTCTTAAATTGTCCTAGATTGTATGAAATGTCTCTACAAAAAATCCTCCTTGTCCTCGAAGACAATCCATATGCGAGATTTTTTAGAAGTCTTAGGCATGAACATGGCCTTGAAGATCATGCAATTCTGTTGTATTTTAACCCTGAAGTAGATCAGCGGACCTACAACAAACCTTCGGTTAATCATGTTGCTGGCATCTTAGTAGATGGCAGTGAAAACCACCACAGAAGCATTAAAATATACACCCTTGGTGGTGTTTCTCATAGCATACAGTATTATTACGCATGCTATGACCCTCTCCAATATCCCTTGCTTCTCCCTTATGGCCATCTTGGTTGGCACCGGGGTATTATGAAACACGGCATACGGGGAAGGGTAGGGAGAGAAGCAGATCAGACATTAATAATACTGGGTTAGACCCTTTGCATGCATATGATGTTGAGGCTTTACTTGACTGTGAAGAACATGGAATGAATGCTGGCATACACAACCCTAACTTTTTCTCCATTCGTGAGTATTACTGCTAGAGATTCCAAATAAGAGAATCAGACCAATCATACCTACTCCACTTTGGGAGACTGTTCCAGCAATATGCGGTTGACATGTTTGTCAAACTTGAAACACAACGTCTAGATTACTTCAGATCCCAACAAAATAACATCAGGCATGAATTCCTTCAAGGGGTTGCTAATGCTTTGGCCTCAGGTGAAAGGGCTTGTGGTCAGGTAGGACAACGTGTTGTTCTACCTGCTACATTCATAGGCGGCCCGAGGCACATGAGAGAGAAATACTTGGATGCTATGTCTTTGGTCCAAAAGTTTGGGAAGCCTGACATTTTCTTGACAATGACATGCAACCCAAACTGGCCAGAGATAAAGGAACACCTTAAACACGGTGAATTATCCCAAGATAGACCTGATATCATGTGTCGTGTTTTTAGGGCTAAGTTAGAGGAATTCAAAACTCAACTACTGAAAAAAATGTGTTTGGCAAGGTTGCTGCATACACATATGTGATTGAGTTCCAAAAAAGAGGGCTACCACATGTATATTTTCTTCTTATACTTAAACCAAAGTTTAAATTGTACCGGCCTGAAGAATTTGATTCACTTGTCTGTGCCGAAATTCCAGATAAGTTCACGCATCCCTATCTACACAAATTAGTTTTGAAGCACAGGTTCCATGGCACCTGTGGTCATAAAAACCACTCCAATGTCTGCATGAAGAAAGGAACATGCAAAGACTTCTACCCCAGGGCTTCTTATGACGAAACAAATGTTACGGATGATACGTACCCGAACTACCGCAGGCGCAACAACGGTACTCGGGTAAGGGTAAGGAATGCTTGGTTAGACAACCATTGGGTTGTACCCTTCAATCCTTACTTACTTGCCAAATTTGACTGCCACATGAATGTCGAAGTGTGCTCAACGATCAAGGCTGTCAAGTACATCTACAAATACATTTGTAAGGGCAACGATCGTATATTGTTTAACTTAGCAAATAAAAAACAGACTGAACTGTCTTCTGATAATCATGTTCAGGTCAATGAGATTGACCAATATAGGAGCGGTCGTTGGATTTCAGCACCTGAGTCTTTAAGGTGCATGTTCAGGTTCCCTATTACTGAAATGAAGCCACCTTGTCATCCAGATGCACCTTCATCTGGAAAATTACCAGCCTGTGACCTTCAAACAAAAACAGTTGCTCTCAAACGTGTTAGACAATCCACTTAATAAAAGAACTATGCTCACTAAATTTTTCTTCATGAATGCAACTGATGCCAATGCACAATCACGCAATTGCATTTACTCAGAATTTCCAGATCATTTTGTCTAGTTAATGGACCAAAGAAAATGGAAGCCCCGTGCTAAAGGAAATTCAGTTGGCCGAGTAGTTACCGTGCAGCCTACAGAAGGAGAACGTTATTTCCTGCGTTTGTTGCTTGGTAAAGTTCGCTGCCCGACATCCTATGCATATCTTAGAACTGTTAACGGTCAAATTTTTGAAACTTTCCATGAAGCTGCCTTAGAGCGTGGATTGTTACAACAGAATGATAGTCAAGAACAATGTATGTCGGAGGCTGCACTGTACAACATGCCCTCCGCACTTAGGAAACTTTTTGCAGATTTACTCATACATTGTTGCCCGAATAATCCTTCTCTTCTGTGGTCCATGTTTGAAACCGACATGTCAACCGATTTTGCCCACAATTCGAAATTGCCAACCAACTTAATCAGGAAAAGGTCCTAGAGCAAATTAATTCTTACTTAGGTGGCATGCGTAAGAGCCTTATGCATTACAAAATTTGTGTACAATCATTTTCAGCTGATCGTGATGAATCCCGTGACACAACAAGAGAGTTGAGATTAGAAAAGAACCTTCTTGCTTTCTCCTACTGGACTTGTCATCGGAAGGATTACCGAATCTTTGAATGAAACATGCATTTGATTGCATCTCAAGGCGTCTGTATATGAGAATAAACCATGCGCATTTTTCATAGATGGCCCCGGTGGAACTGGGAAGACCTTCATTTACCGTGCACTGTTGTCCCATGTGCGCTCAAAAGGGCATGTGGCTTTAGCCAAAGCAACATCTAGTATTGCTGCTTCATTGCTCCCGGTGTTCGGACTGCTCACTGTAGATTCAAAATACCAACTGATCTGGAAGATGCTTCCATATGTAGGGTAAGCAAACAATCATCTTTGGCTTTGCTTATCAAAGAATCAAAGATGATATTGTGGGATGAAGCCCCCATGGAAAAATGAACTGCTATTGAGGCTCTAGACGGTTTGTTGAAGGATTTAATGGAATCTGATATCATCTTCGGTGGAAAAGTAGTTGCCTTAGGTGGCGACTTCCGTCAGACCTTACCAGTTGTCACCAAAGGTACCAAAATAGAAACTATTAATGCCTCATTAATTAAATCTCCATTGTGGCCATATCTAACACAATTATGCCTTTTCTCAAACATGTGAGCACGATTTGATCCAGAATTCACATCTCTTCTCCTAGCCATCTGCAACGGTATGACCCAGTCTAAAGATACTGACATTATTTCGTTGCCTCATCACATCTGTCATACAAAAATGTCCTTGACCGACGATCTAGCCGATTTCATTTCTGTTGTCTACCCGGACCTACACATTCCAGTTTGATAGATTCACCAATTTCTACCGCTATGCTGATCAGGAACGCTCAATTTGTAAGCATAAACTAACCTGCCATTCACATCAACCATCAACTCATATAAACTAACCTGCCATTCACTTTTGCTCAGGTATAAGAGCATTCATTGTTCAGGCTTTACCTGTTCAAGAAGGTGGAACTTCATATAATAGGGACTTTATTGTGCTTAATGAAGAGTAAGTACCACTACTCATTTTTCTGCTTTCTAATTATAATGTTCTACACATACTACTACCTTTAAACACAATAACAATTGACCATCATCTGTTTGAATGTTTATACAGGATGATCCCAATGCTGATGAGGACCTGGGATGATCTTCTGGTTGATACTGATGTCAATATCTACGCAAGATACAAGACTCCAACCCTCATTATTGCGTATGGATTAAAAGTGTACATTTAATGGTACGCTACTACTGACACATAAATTCACAAAGAAACGGACTTGCTTCCTCTGAGGCTATATTTTCCACCACTACTTTGTTACTAATATAGCTGCATTTCAATATAGGTTTGTCACTAAAACCCAAAACAGGCGCTTACATCTTGGAGAACGCCCTTGCAAGAACAGCCTCGCTTAAAAGAATGGTAAATCTGTTTGTGCAAACCCAGCCTTGTCCATGAAAATTTCTATGAGTAATACAAATAATTTCCCTTCGACAGGTATACTGCCTATGCACCGGAGATTGTAACACTTGTTCAGAGTGGAGCTTACTTGGATCCCGCTAAACTTTTCCACCCACCACGTCCTTCTGAAATCTTGCCACTGAATTTTGCCCTTGCATCTATGGAACATGTTGTTACTCATCTAAACACTTTAACTTTCACTCTACTTTAACTTATTCTGATATCATTAAAACCTAAACATTGTAGGATAAAACAATTTGGACTGAAGGCATGCTAACTGTTGGACTTATTTTTATGTTTTGATGATGAGTGCCAGACTAGCTGTTATAGTGCAAAGGCAAAAAGATGTCTAGATCAAATGTATAGGTTTATTAGAGTTTGATCTTTGTATAGGTTTGATCAAACAAGCCTTTGTAAAGGTCATTAACTTGTTTCATTGAGACTAGTCTAGGTCGATGGGGGTAGTTAGGTCGAGTGGACTGCTTACAGAACTCTTTGAAGACGAAGGTGAGGGCTCAAACTCAGTTAATGAAGGCTAAGGGATCAAACTTAGTGATTAAAGTCATGGATATGCAATCAGAATTTAGGCAAGTCTGTGATGACCTAAACTGATTACATATACCTTGTGTAGAAGGTCTAAGTTCCATAAGTTGGATGATGTTTGGAACTTAGTTATAATTAAAAGGTGTAATCTAACTTCACAAATAAAAGTTAGATAAAAGAAATCAATGCATTGAATTTGTTACACAAAGAATTTGCTCATCATCGATCGATAGGTATTACAAACAGATCGATGAACATCTTTGATAATATACCTCGGTTAATTCAAGATTACATTGGAAGATTACATGGATAAGGACATCCAACTACCTCTGATTTATCAAACAAATCAAGAATTTTGAGATTAAAAGGACGTTGGGATGATTCAGACTTTATCCAATGGTTATAAGTCAAAGGGTGGGCCAATTTGCCTTTGTCAAAAAAAAGAATCGACATTGTCAGTCCTATGAATAGTGATAGAAAGCATGTCAAATGGGACAAAACAGGGAACGGCTACATTTGAATTTCAAATACAAGTCACATGCCATCCTACCTATAAATAGAGGACTTTCAACTCAGAAAAACAAGAGGATTGATGAATTTTAAGAGAAAAATATAAGAGATAATTCTGAGCTGAAAAAGCACCCTACTGAACATACTGAGCTTAACCTTACTGATCCAGAGAAAATCTTCAAGTGTATTCAGTATTCAAGCTACATCAAGTTTACACACTTGAAGACGCAAGTCGTTGATTATATCATCCTAATCAAGCCTCTTTGCAATCGAATCATTTACTTGATTCAATCTTTATTTTATAAAGAACTCTCTTGAAGACAGTGAAGCATCTGTTGGTGTGAAAGATCGTTGTTTGTGGTGGAGTGGTGAAGAGGAAATCCTACCCTTCAAGGACCGGTGGAAGACTTTGGAGCAACAATCCTACTGTTCTTAGTTTTCGGTTGTGAAGCCATTGTCATTGGTGAAGGACAAGCAATCTTAGGAATCTTTGTAATGAGATACATCAAAGATCTCTAGTGAATTACCTCCAACATCACATGAGAAGAGTGGGTGACGAGATTACACCACCTGGAACCACTATAAAATCTGCCTACTTACTTTCGCCGCACTTACATTCTGCATTTAGTTTATTATACACATCAACCTCTCTGAATCTAGCAATCGAACTCACACACATACACTCTTGAGTATCTAATACTTAGTATCATATTTAACAACAAGTAATAAGGCTTAATTTTTATATAAATCTGCTTGCACAAATTCGTAAACTCAACCATCGTTAGACTCATGCTTATCGCCAGAGCTCTTGAGGCATCGGCAGACTCATCGAGGTATCGGCAGATTCTTTGAAGTTCTTGAATTTGTTAACTCCAAAAAGTGTTAAGTGTTAAGTTTATTCACCCCCCTCTAAACTTAACCAAAGCCTTTTCAAGGACCAACAATTGGTATCGGAGTTGTGCTTCGGTTCTGAAGAAATCCTACTTCTTGTGCTTGTGAAAATACTTTGAAAACTCTTTTAAATCACTAATTTTCAAAGACTTGCATCATGGATAACAACCAGTATGCTAGAACAATGTTGATGTGTTCTGCAAATCGTTTTGATGAATATAAACGTCGTATGCAGGCTTACCTTGCTGCAACTCATGATGAAATGTTGGATGTGCTCACAGATGGACCACTGGAGATTACAAAGTCAGTAACAGTGGGTGAAGAGACAAAGTACATTCCAAAGCCTAAAAAGGAATGGACTGCTGAAGATAGAAAGAGAGCAAATCTGAACAACATTGCTATTGATATTATCTTCAGAACTCTGGATAGCAACATGTACATGAAAGTGAAAGATTGTAAAACAGCAAAAGAACTTTGGGACAAACTACAGTTGATCTGTGAAGGAGCTGATGAAATAAAGAAGAATAAAATCAGTGTGGCAAAGAAGAAGTTCCAAAAGTTTGAAATGAAACCCAATGAAACCATTGAACAAATGGAATCTAGGTTCAATGCAATTCTAGATTAACTCACCCTACTGTGTGTTGTCTATTCAAAAGAAGAAATCAACACAAAAATCTTGGAAGCTTTACCTGCTACAGATGAATGGAAGATGAAGGTGACAGCCATAGAAGAAATGAGAAGACTGCATGAAGAAGATGTTAGGAAATCTACGCGGGAACGCAGCGGAATTTAAAATTTTATTTCCTTTTAACCAGGGATCGACTTCGTTTAAGCAATAAACAAACAAGTTAGTAGGACGGTGGTTACCTTGGTTGATCTAAAAGATCGGCGCTTTGACCGTCTAAGGAGAGTAGTTCGACATGGAGCCGCCCAAGTGTTCGGCCTCTACCGCTAGTCCACACGAACAGCCCTGAATCCCACCATGGATTGCTATCGGAAAACCCGGTTGCTAGACCGGACTTTTCCTCCCCTCACAAACTCACTATAGGAAGCCCCCTCTTTCTTACACAAGAACTATGAGTTCTTGCAATTTTTCACAAGAACAATTGCTCTTGGAAGAATGGTGTACATAAGAGCTTGCCAATCCCTCTCTTATATAGGGGTAGGGGCGTGTGAGCTTCCTTGGAGAAGGAGGAGAAGAAAACCTCTTTCCAATAAAATTAAGGAAAAGCATTTAATGTGATTTATCTCTCTTTCCATAATTTGATTTTCCAATATCTTATATTGATTATAAATTATGTTATCACCATAAATCAATTTACACATGTGTATATATCACATATATATTACACATATAAAAAAAATCTATTAATATCATACATTGGTGCGCATACAAGCAAATCACTAATTTGCATTTAATGTGTACACATACACACGCATGTATGCATGATATATATATATATTATTTTATTAATATCTAATATTAATAATAGGTAATATCATTAATTAAATTGCACAATCCAAGTGTATCTTATACACTCCAAATTATGCCACCTTTAGCCAATAAATTGGCATCCGAATATTCTTCAATTAATCAATATAATTAATATCTTGTATTTAATTTATTCATAATAAATAAATACCACCATATTAATTTACCACTATAACCTTTATAGTCTCGAGATAAACTTTCCTTATTTGGTTATCATCTATAACCACATTTTAATCCGGCTAGATGTTCATATGTGTGTGACCCGATAGGCTTCCGAATATGTTGGCCGTAGACACGAAGTGCAAATTAGGAAAATGCCCTTTATGCCTAACGATCACGGGATAGCGTCTAGCAACACACCGTGACCCCCAATCATCGGAAGAGTCAAATGCAATGACTACTACCTTTCATGTGAAACAGTTACCGTGTAACTTACAATCCTATCGCTGTAATAATATCCATACGGTCGTTAGTCGAGTGTCAAAACATCAACGACCGTATCTTATAATCTGGATATCAAGCTCTCTCGAAGTAACTCATTTACTCCCACTTTGCAAAGATTCACGAGAGTAAGACATTCTTTATAAGAAGGCCATTTCGGATATTCGATCCCAATCATAGGATACGCGATTCCCGGACGACCAATCATGTATACTCCGCATGCTTCAGTATCATACCCAATCACTACCGCATGATCGCCCCATGGCTAGGGGAAACCTCAATAGTGTCAAAGCATGACAATCCACACCGTGATGCCATGAAGACTCCGGTCTTAAGGATAATTACACAACCGCCACATATATAGTGTGACACTTATCTGTGTAAGTGGGTCAGTCTAACGTAAGCATTCTCTAATACTCGTCCACGTACAGTCCAAGTGTCTCTACACTTCGATAGACGAGATATATCCCTGCCCTTAAAGACAGAAGACATCCAATACGTGCTAGTCTGTTTATACTATCAATGCCCTGCTTTGATGGTACGTCGACTTAGAGACATTTAAGTATCAAACTTATTAAAGTGATTAGAGATCTCATCAACCATAATCGCCTATCATGGTTTCTCTATCACAGTTTAATACTAAGGACGTTATCATATAACAATTCATAATTGGTTCTTTAAAAGAACATATATATGACAACAGAAAAGCCATTTAATATATGTATAAACATAAAGAAATAGTATAAGCGATCCGACCGGTCGGATCCGGTCCAACCCGATTGGGTTTAGGACACTATTTCAACAATCTCCCACTTGGCCTAAAACCAATCACTCGCACACACAAGACCAAGTTGAAACACAAGAATCTCATGCAATACTCGCAACCAGCCTTAGCCATAAACGGATCGTTATCCGTGGGGACTCAGACTATCTTCATACCATGTTCCATTTGACCTAGTCAAAGGAACTGCCTCAACATACACATGAATCTCTGACGAGACCCTGGTCCTTGCTTCAAGCAATGAATCCACTTACTATATCAGCTATATAGAAAAGGTGGAAGAACCGCATTAGGTTCAGGAATGAACCTTCTAGATCCATGCACTGCTCCCGCTGCGCCTCCAAGGCACTACTGTGTTTTGGCCTAGTTGTAGAATTTACAGTGGCCCATAAGCTAGAACATTTCTAGCTCATCAGTATCACTTAAACAAAGTGACTGCAAACCCAGACTGTAGCTCCCACTTGCCTTCATAAGACTTAGGATATATGTCTGTATATCTACGTTTATCTGATTCCAAGTTTCAATAAATTAGGAATCTTTCCTTAACTTGTTTAAGGATATTCTCGACATTTTGCTAGAATTACTTTCATACTTGCTCATGACTATTCATGGAGTGTGAACCTCTAGCATAACTTTTATGATGGTTCCAATTGCCGTAGCAAAGGAAACCTTTCATAAGCATCATCCTTCACCTCATCTTTAGGACTAGCGTCCTAACATAGATAGATCTTGAGAACACGGGCTGGCAGTGTCTCCTATCGTGATCTATGCTAAACCTTTTAGCATCACATCTGTATGGGTAAACTATAATCTAACAGCAGTTAAATCTATCGCTATAGATTCTTATTTCCAAAAATAAGAACTGCTAATCCAAGTGCTTTCGTAAAAAAACCTTGAATTACCAAACATTAATTGACTGTGACATGGGGTGGTAATTCCTGAGAAAGATATTTAATACCTTACTCAAAAATCGTAATACACTCCCACTATCCCTCTTGCACATTAGGCATATCCTTCTTTTGACTAAATCAAACTGATTTGATTGTCAAACAAAGAAATTTTCTAGAGAAACTTGTTTGAGTCCATAAATAGATCTCATGGGCTTGCATATCATGTTATCGTCTATAAACATCAGGCTGTTTGCCCAACGTTTTCAACACTATCATATAGCCATGATACGCAGTTATAACAAGCATTATCTGAATAGAACTTGGCTCAGCCTTACAGGGACATTCCCTCTAGGTAAGACATACTAGGTTCATAACCTGGTTGTCACTGATGAAATCTAATTCAGATATTATGGCTCCTGCCATATCTCTCAATCTTGCCTTTCAAACATTCCTTCATAAGTCGTGAGATATTCATTCTTCAAGATGAACATACCAGCAGACTTTTCAGACTTTAGGTTATCCACAGACTTATAGAACATTTGTGTGCACTGAGCAATGATCTACACCTCATCGCTATGTGGCGTATGCTCATGTTCCAATAGTTGAATATACATTTGTGGCTCTCAAACTCTTTTGAGATCTTATTTACTCCCACTGTCTCCTTTTGGAAGAATTACTTCCTCTAGAAGAAGGCATGTTTGGAGACAAACATTTTTGCTCCACGGACACGTAAATAATATCTAGCGTACTTGCTAAGACATTCCACAAAGTCGCATATGTCATACTAGGCTCCAAGCTTTTCTGACTTTGCCTATGACAACTACAAATCATCGGTTAAGATAGATTTGACATTATCCTCTTCCATATCTAATATGGAATTTATTCAACCTTTATTCTTTGGAACTTGGTTAAGTATAAGGGCACTATCCCGAAACAGGTAAGGGATACTTCGCATGGCTTGAATCACACCTTTATCATATAAAGTGTTGTTTCCATTTTGGGAACACAATCTAATTGCGTAACCCAAAGATGATATCCTACAAGGGAAGAATCTTATTCCTTTCGCATTTACTTAAAACACCCTTCAAGTATTAATTACTTCAATCCAATTGAAGATTAATACCTAAGTAGCTCATCAATCTCATATTCGCATTACTAGCTCGAACTTTTCGGCTTTTCCGAATTGTCGTACTTCAATAAGTACACTTGACTATTTCTAACAATAGTTATAGAGATTAACAAACAATTATTTGTAGCATTAATTGTCATAAGCCAACAAACATCGGTATGTTTAGGCTTTAGACAATTTTTCTAGATTTTTACAACCTTTTCCGAAAAAAGGTATTTTAGTCCTCTTTGGATAAGATATCGTATAACCCACATGATTCATAATCATATGGTTCAACATCATCGAATGACGTTTAATTACGCTTCCCTTCCGGAGAGACTACATCAAGAACAACTACAAATATCAAGGATAACAACCATACAAATATTTAGTTGAGATCTCATCACATATATCAACTATATAGTGACAACAATCTAGTATGTTAGATTCAAAGACCTTCCAACTTTATCGAAATAACATTTATTCTTTATAATTGAATGTGTCTACTAAATCCTAACAAATAATCTGAAAACATATTCTTCATAAGAACCGAACATAATAACATTTATTTAGTTCCTTATCGCTTTACTAGATCCGCATTATATGGTAAGTGTTACAACATTTGTTTAACCTTCCATATCTGTATTTAATCTTTCTAATTTAATCACACTCGTAAGATATCATATATCTAAGAGTTGACTTGAACTTAGATAGATTTATCTCAACTCACTTGCCTAGATTAGAAACTTCAATAAGTTCTTTATTTAAGCACATGCCCTAACTTTCCTTTTAATCCTTCAGGCACTTGTAAATATTTCTTAGTGTAGTCTTCATAAGACTTAAGAAAAATCACAAGAGGTATGTCTTTGATTTCCTTTCATAAAGAAAATCTAAAGTTTGTTTAAATAGTTTATTTAACCTTTTAAATCATATTTAAAACATTAACTATTTAATTAACCTTTAAGCAATGGTAGAATTAAGTCGATACTTAAATCATATAATTTCGAAAACAACCTTTTCAAAATTCGATGTGGTCATTCTTATTCAACGTTTGAATTAATTGTCATCGTATGACTGAATGATCTCTTGGATCGTATCCAATAAATGATTAATTCATTGAAACTTATTTCAAATGTTTTAATCATATCATGAGCTTCCGCTTTCATTAATAATTAAAGTCTCGGAGCACTGCATCAATTATGTAATCTCCTTGTCTCTAACTACTATAACGGGATTGCTCATATCATTGCTTATTTTAAAAGGATTAAAATTACTTAACCATATTTGAGAACGTTTCTCAAGATTAACGATCGTAATTTGGTTTTACTAATCAAGAATTAAACATAAATATAAAGTCCATAAAACTACAACATAAAAATGAAAATAAAAGAGTGTTGTTGTTTATACACGCAAAATCAAAATGGTCTTTTGGTTTATGATTTTGCTCCCACTAGTCAACTACTTCCAATTGACTTTCTAGAATTTTTCAAAATTCTTTAGTGGCCGAGATCCCATCTAGTTACCTCGATTCCCGGTGGTGGTCGATCAACCAAGATAATTTCGATAGGTAGGTAACTCTTTTACCATTCACATCTCTATGTGATTCTCGGTGGTAGACTAGTCAACTCTTTGGCGATACACATCACTATGTGTTAGTCAACCCTTGTCTCTAAAGTCGAGGCGGCCCGACGGTGGCCAATCACCGAAAGACTCTAGTCAAGTCATAACCCAATATTCACGAGATCTCATACGATCATATCTCTATAACGACGATATACCCGAGGTAGGTCAACTCCCGGCGGTGGTCGATCGCTTGGATCCGAACACAGCTCTTCACCGTCGTTATAATATTAGGAGACAATATTTCACTTGATTTTTGTTGTGGAAGTATTTTTCGTAAATTAATTAACTTAATTAATTTTAATTTCTGTCTCATCAATTATATCTATCTCTATAGATATATATCCTACACATTTATCTAGATCGTGCCTAGTCATGCATCTATCGTATCATATAAAATAAATACATGCACAAAATAAATAAATGCGTAAAGTAACCGGTATGATCATGGACTTTTCCTAGGTGCGGTTTCGAATACAAATCGATTTAAACCGCTGGTCACAATCTAAGGGTAGCTTGCAACCGCCAATAGGATCTTTAATCGCCATTCTCCAATGGGATCTTTATTCTTCTTTCTTTGGTCTCCATCTTCTGCTCCATTCTTGTTACATTTAATTCTATCTAATAAAATAAATACATCCGCCGCACACGGGGGGAGTCAACGGGAATGGGATAAATGCAGAAAATAAACTAGGTCACGTTCTTCATAACGGCCTAGGACAATTTTTAAACCAATAGAAAAATTAAATCATTCACATCTATCCTATCGGTCGAGTCCATGATCAATCGGGGTCCATATAATCATATTATATCTACTACATCTAATCCAAACAATAAAATCTTATGAAAAAGATAAAATTAAAATTTAACTACTTGCGTCTTAATTAATCAATTAACATTTGATCTATTAAATAATTTTATCCAATCAATTAACTAATTAACATTTAATTAATTAAATGATTTTAATCGAAATAAAATTAACGATTAATTTTAAATGAGACATCCATGCACAATAAATATCACAAAACGAAAAGTCGATCTCCCCCATTGGAAGAGGACAACCGATGGACGGCAGCACTAAGGCCACCGCCGCCGTCGCCGCCACCGCTGGGGAGGAGGCCGCCGCCAGTCGGCCGAGCCCCCATTTAATTATCGAAGAGTGGGTTCACCGAGAATCCATCACTCAACCTCGACTTAACGTCTCGTGATTTAAATCTTGCATCTATCGAGTGGGATTCACCGAGAATCCATCACCCAATCACAACTATGAACTATATTGAAACATAAAATACACAAAACAAAATTTTTCTTTTTGTGTATCGTTTTACGAATCAAAAATCTTTCAACTAATAATTACGTGATTTAAACGATAAAATTAACTACGCAAATAAACATGCTTATTGCTTAAGCTCGAAGCTCTCTCCGATACCACTGTTAGGAAATCTACACGGGAACGCAGTGGAATTTAAAATTTTATTTCCTTTTAACCAGGATCGACTTCGTTTAAGCAATAAACAAACAAGTTAGTAGACGGTGGTTACCTTGGTTGATCTAAAAGATCGACGCTTTGACCGTCTAAGGAGAGTAGTTCAGCATGGAGCCGCCCAAGTGTTCGGCCTCTACCGCTAGTCCACACGAACAGCCCGCCGGAATCCCACCATGGATTGCTATCGGAAAACCCCGGTTGCTAGACCGGACTTTTTCCTCCCTCACAAACTCACTATAGGAAGCCCCCTCTTTCTTACACAAGAACTATGAGTTCTTGCAATTTTTCACAAGAACAATTGCTCTTGGAAGAATGGTGTACATAAGAGCTTGCCAATCCCTCTCTTATATAGGGGTAGGGGCGTGTGAGCTTCCTTGGAGAAGGAGGAGAAGAAAACTTCTTTCCAATAAAATTAAGGAAAAGCATTTAATGTGATTTATCTCTCTTTCCATAATTTGATTTTCCAATATCTTATATTGATTATAAATTATGTTATCACCATAAATCAATTTACACATGTGTATATATCACATATATATTACACATATAAAAAAAATCTATTAATATCATACATTGGTGCGAATACAAGCAAATCACTAATTTGCATTTAATGTGTACACATACACACGCATGTATGCATGATATATATATATATATTATTTTATTAATATCTAATATTAATAATAGGTAATATCATTAATTAAATTGCACAATCCAAGTGTATCTTATACACTCCAAATACACTCCAAATTGCGCCACCTTTAGCCAATAAATTGGCATCCGGAATATTCTTCAATTAATCAATATAATTAATATCTTGTATTTAATTTATTCATAATAAATAAATACCACCATATTAATTTACCACTATAACCTTTATAGTCTCGAGATAAACTTTCCTTATTTGGTTATCATCTATAACCACATTTTAATCCGGCTAGATGTTCATATGTGTGTGACCCGATAGGCTTCCGAATATGTTGGCCGTAGACACGAAGTGCAAATTACGAAAATGCCCTTTATGCCTAACGATCACGGGATAGCGTCTAGCAACACACCGTGACCCCCAATCATCGGAAGAGTCAAATGCAATGACTACTACCTTTCATGTGAAACAGTTACCGTGTAACTTACAATCCTATCGCTGTAATACTATCCATACGGTCGTTAGTCGAGTGTCAGAACATCAACGACCGTATCTTATAATCTAGATATCAAGCTCTCTCGAAGTAACTCATTTACTCCCACTTTGCAAAGATTCACGAGAGTAAGACATTCCTTATAAGAAGGCCATTTCGGATATTCGATCCCAATCATAGGATACGCGATTCCCGGACGACCAATCATGTATACTCCGCATGCTTCAGTATCATACCCAATCACTACCGCATGATCGCCCCGTGGCTAGGGGAAACCTCAATAGTGTCAAAGCATGACAATCCACACCGTGATGCCATGAAGACTCCGGTCTTAAGGATAATTACACAACCGCCACATATATAGTGTGACACTTATCTGTGTAAGTGGGTCAGTCTAACGTACGCATTCTCTAATACACGTCCACGAACAGTCCAAGTGTCTTTACACTTCGATAGACGAGATCTATCCCTGCCCTTAAAGACATAAGACATCCAATACGTGCTAGTCTGTTTATACTATCAATGCCCTGTTTGATGGTACGTCAGCTTAGAGACATTTAAGTATCAAACTTATTAAAGTGATTAGAGATCTCATCAACCATAATCGCCTATCATGGTTTCTCTATCACAGTTTAATACTAAGGACGTTATCATATAACAATTCATAATTGGTTCTTTAAAAGAACATATATATGACAACAGAAAAGCCATTTAATATATGTATAAACATAAAGAAATAGTATAAACGATCCGACCCGGTCGGATCCGGTCCAACCCGATTGGGTTTAGGACACTATTTCAACAGAAGATACATTCAAGTTGTTCTCAGATGTCAAGGCATATGAATTCAAAAAGAAGTTGTCACCTACCACTGAAAAGGAAGAACCAAAATCCACAGCACTGGCTGCTTCACATCAAGAAGAAGGATCAGAAGCTCAAGATGAATTACTGGATGAAATGCAAGAGCAAATAGCATTGCTGAGCAAGAAGATTAGGATGATGAAAGGTGGTTAAAGCTCACCTAGGAATTTCACAAAGAAATTCACTGAAAAGAAAAAGGAAGAAACAAAGAAAGACAATGATTTCTTGTGTTTCAATTGCATGAAACCAGGACACTTCAGACCTGACTGTCCTGAATTAAAGCAGAAAAAAGGAACCAGATTATCTTTTCTTTAACTGCAAGAAGCCTGGATATTTCAGACCAGATTGTCCAGATCTCCAAAAGAACAAGAGTCAACAAAGAAGACATGGCAAGAAGGCTATGGTTGCTGAAGACGAATCTGGTTATGAAGTGGAATCTGAAAAGGGAAATGAATCAGATGACACAGCATTGGTTGCTGATATGGAAAACTATGCATTAATGTCAAATATGGATGAAACAGAGGAGGTATACAATATTGTATCAATTAACACTCCTGCTGAAAGTGATTGTGAATCAACTTGTGGTTCAAATCCTAAAAACTCTTACAATGAAGAAGCTTTGGATGCCATCCTTAATCAACTGAGGAAAATACAATTTGGTTATGAGATTGTGAAGGCTGAAAAAGAAGCTCTTCAAGTAGGAGTTGAAAGATTGAATGCTGAATTAAGAATTCTCAAAGGTAAAGAAAAAGATGTTGGACAGAATCAGTATAAGCCTGCTGAACATCCAGTAGCCTCTGAATCTGCTGATCCATCTTGTTCCTCTACTGCATACAAATCTGGAAAGCCTTATGGTGATAGAACATGGCTTGGATTTGGAACTCAACAATCCAAAAAGAGTGGATCCATAAAAGCTCATCAACCTAGTGCCGAGGTGGTCATAAGTTTGTACCTGCACAAGATCCAACTCCCAAGAAGGTTCTTTGGCGATAAAACCTCTTGAGAATGCTTCAAGGAAGCAAAATCAGAAGTCAAAGAAGTCAACAGCTCCTAATAAAAGGAACAAATCCAAAAATAGGACTGCTATGCCTTCTAAGTCTGCTGATACCAGACCTGCTACCAAGTCTGCTGGACCACAGAAGGACAAGAAACAGAAATATTCCAAGGATAAGAATCCTAAACCCAAGAATGTTAATCATTCAAAGGATACTTATCTCAAGAGGAAAGGTAGATTGTTCCCTGCTGATAATGATTGGAATATTCCTGCCCCCATTGATAGAATCAACAGATACAACCATACTGCTAGGGTAAAACCTAGGCAATGGATTCAACAAAGGACTCAGCAGAGGACTTATATAAGACCTCAGCAGAGACCTCAGCAGACTCCATATTATAGGGTTGTTCCTAACAGACAGCAAACCTATGGTTATACTGCTGCTTCTAACAAGAAAAATCACTTCAAACAGCAATATATACCAAAAAGCCAGAAAACATATGTGAATCCTACACAACCAACTGTTAGAACTTATGGATGAGTGGAATACATGTATGAACCTAAGTATGACACCTTTAAAAGAAGACCTTATGGAAATTTACCAGGGGTCATGCTTACCACTGACCATCATGGACCCAAACAGATTTGGGTACCTAAAATGCATTGATTTTGTTTTGTAGGGTGTCTGGTGCTTTGACAGTGGATGTTCCAGACATATGACAAAGAATAAGCACTGTTTGACAAACTACATAGCAAAGGATGGTCCAAGGGTGAATTTTGGCAACAAAAATACACCTGGTTATACAAGAGGCTATGGCACACTTGTGAGGAATGGACTAACCATCAAGAATGTTGCTTATGTGGAAGGACTGGACTACAACTTGCTGAGCACTAGTATATTCTGTGACATGGGATACAAGGTCACTTTTGACAAAAACAACTGTATTGTCATTAGTGAAAGAGGTGATCAAGTTGTATTGGCTGGTAGAAGACAACAAAACATGTATGTTGCTGATTGGTCTACTGCAGTTCCAGAAACCTGCCTAATTGTGCATACTAAATCAGAACTCAATTGGTTATGGCACAATAAGTTGAATCATCTAAATTTTGATGATATCAATCAGCTAGTAAAGAAGAAAATGGTAATTGGCTTGCCTAAGATTACTTTCAAGAAGGATGCTATTTGTGATGCCTGTCAGCAAGGTAAAGAAATAAAATCAAGCTTCAAGTCAAAAACTAAACTATCAACTAAGAGAGTGCTGGAACTAATGCACATTGATTTATTTGGACCTGTCACTCCAACTAGTATAACTGGAAAGAAGTACACTTTAGTTGTTGTGGATGATTATTCAAGATACACTTGGGTGGTTTTAATGAATAAGAAAAGTGAAACACTCAAGATGATGCCTGATCTTTTGAAGAGATTACAAAATGAGAAAAGTTTGACATGAGTAAAAATAAGATCGGACAAAGTCTTGAGTTTCTCAATAAAGTTATAAGATAATCACGTGAATGAGAATGGTGTCTTGCATCAACTTGTCTGCTGCTTTGGTACACCTCAAAAAAATAGGGTTCTTTGAAAGAAGAAACATGACATTGCAAGAAGCGGGAAGGACAATGATTTGTGAAGCATTACTACCGAGAGGTATTGGGTCAAGCGATTAATATCGACATGCTATACACAAAAGCAACCTCGAGTGAACAAGAAGTCTGGCCAAGACACCTTATGAGATTTGGAATGGAAGAAAACCAAATATATCTTATTTCCATCCATTTGGAAGTAAATGTTTTATCTTGAATCATAAGTAGAATTTAAAGACATTCCAACCTAAATCAGATGAAGGAATTTTCTTGGGATATTCTTCAGTCAGCAAGGCATTCAGGGTACTGAACAAGAGGTCCCTGAAACATGAAGAAACTATCCATGTTGTGTTTGATGAACCTAAGTTCACTGGTATGGAAGATGAAGTTTGTGAACCTACTGAGGATCTACAAGTCACTGATCCAGATTGTGTTGAAGTCTTGGAAAGGGTTAATGACTTAAAAGTTTACGTCATCGCCTCTTTGAACATTCTGCTGGTGAAACTACTGATGCAACAACTGAAGCAGTTCAAGGATCTGCTGAACCCCCTGTTGAAGATACAGCAGACCCTACTGAAGATGAGGTTCCTGAGAATCAATCTAACCAAAATCCACAATGGTTAAGGGATCACCCTGCTGAACAAGTCATTGGCAACATTTAGCAAGGTGTAAGGACTAGAAGACAATTAGAAGCTATGTTTACTTGTTTTCTATCTCAAGTTGAACCTAAAGTTGTTGAAGAAGCAATTTCAGATCCAGATTGGATAATTGCTATGCAAGAAGAATTAAATGAATTTGAAAGAAATCATGTTTGGACACTAGTTGAAAGGCCTAGTCATGCAAATATCATTGGTACTAAGTGGGTATACAGAAACAAACTTGATGAATCTGGTACCATTGTAAGAAATAAGGTCAGACTAGTGGCAAAAGGCTATTCTCAAGAAAAAGGAATAGATTTTGATGAAACTTATGCACCTGTTGCAAGATTGGAAGCTAACAGATTATTCCTAGCACATGCTGCATATAAAAACTTCAAGGTATATCAAATGGATGTTAAAAGTGCATTTTTGAATGGCATTCTAGAGGAGGAAGTGTATGTTCAGCAACCTCCTGGATTTGAAGTTAAAAATCAAGAAGATAAAGTGTATAGACTCAACAAGGCACTTTATGGACTGAAACAAGCACCAAGAGCTTGGTATGAGACTCTATCTCAATTCTTGGTGGACAATGGTTTCACAAAAGACACCATTGACAAGACTCTTTTCAGAATCAGTGAATGGGACAGCACCCTGCTGGTCCAGATTTATGTTGATGACATAATCTTTGGTTCTGAAAATGAATTGTTATGTGAAAAGTTTGCAAATCTAATGAAGAGCAAATTCCAAATGAGTATGATGGGAGAAATGAACTACTTTTTGGGATTGCAAGTTAAACAATTGAAAGATGGAATCTTCATTCATCAAACCAAGTACACCAAGGAACTACTGAAGAAATTTGGTATGGAAAATAGCACCATTATATCAACTCCTATGAGTACAAACATCATATTGGATGAAGATAAAGAAGGCAAAGATGTTGATCAGACCTTATACAGAAGGATGATAGGCGATCTGCTCAGACCCTCATTTGCCAATGGACTGATATATCCTTTGTTGTAGGTGTTTGTGCAAGATTTCAATCTAAACCTAAAGAAAGTCACTTAGGTGCAGTCAAGAGAGTTCTCAAGTATCTAAAAGAGACTTTAGGAGTAGGGATATGGTATTCCAAGGATGGAAAATTCAAGGTTATATCCTACTCAGATTCTGATTATGCTGGATGCAAGATTGATAGAAAAAGCACCACAGGAACCTGTCAGTTAATGGGAAATAGACTGGTTTCCTGGTTTAGCATGAAATAGAACTCAATATCAACTTCCACTGTTGAAGCTGAATATATTGCTGCTGAAGTTGCTGTGCACAAGTATTGTGGTTAAGACAACAGTTAAGGGATTATGGAATTGAAGAAAAAGAAATTCCAATCATGTGTGACAACACAAGTGCAATTGCAATCACTGAAAATCATGTTTTGCACTCAAGAACCAAGCATATTGATGTGAGACATCACTTTATAAGAGATCATGTTGAAAAGAAGGATGTGGTGGTTCTGTATGTCCCTACTGAAGATCAACTTGCTGACATTTTCACTAAACCACTTGATAGTGAAAGATTTGCCAAATTAAGGACTGAACTTGGAATTATTAGAGTTGACTGATCATTAGCAGTGTACCGGAATTCACCAAGGGGATTAGTCTTTGCTATGTTGGGTGAGCTCACTTAGCAGATTAGTCATTGGTATGAACAATTCCATGTACTTATGTTTGGGCAATTGAGCAAATGAGGTTGCCAAGGGGATTGGTCTTTGTCATGATGGGTGAGCTCACTTGACAGATCAGTCATTGGTATTAAACTTCATCTTGTATTATCAATTGAACAAAACAAGAAGAAATCAAGGATCAGTAGAGTCACATTGTCGTGAGTTTCTTTGAAGCATATTTATCGCCAGATCGCCGAGCCAACCTCGCCGAGGACAACCTACTTTGAATGGAACGTTACACAGTCAAACTTTATTAAAGTCAAAGAGCAATTGGCGGGATATTTACTCTATACTTTATGACCACGATTACTCGATCTAAAGGTTACTATACGTTTTGGAAAGTAATGGGCCACGTGTCAAGCTAACATTCACTCAGATTAATCATGGTTAATGTGGATGTACGTGCACTGACAGTTACAACCACTCCCTGTCTATATATACAGATCTATTACACAGAAGATACTCTACTGCAAATCCGTTTATATCTCTGTTTTTACACTGTGTGAACACAGATTTACAAAGCTTTCTTCTTCATATTTTTCTTTTAACAATGGCGGAAAAGATTGATGTTCAAATCGAATCAAGCCAAAGTGTGAGAGGCTTTGTTGTTGATGCTAATAAAACAGAATTAGCTATCAACATTGGTAGAAGAATAAGGAGATACGCAGGCCTGGAGAATGTACTGAACATAAGATTGGAAACAATCTCATATACAAACGTTGTCAGTTTTTGAAAGAATATTCAGGTAAATGAAGGAACTAAAGCATTCAAAACAGATGTGAATGCACAAGAAATAGAAGTTTCCTCAAGTCTGCTGAGGGAAGTTTTTGGCTTTGAAGAGGTAGTAGATGCTCTTGTCAATCCTGAGGAAATAGGATTGTCCAAGATGGATTTTGTTGATAAGATCAAGACTGATAAAGCCACCAAATCAATCCCAGGTATCAATGTTAAACACATTGGGAATGAGTACAACATGCTGAGCAAAATCATTGCAAAGAACATATTAGGGCTGGTTGGAAGTATGGATACCCTGTCAGGATCCAAGATAGAGCTACTGATGATTATTTGCAGAAGTATGAAGTTTGATTGGGCTGGGTATTTCATTCATTACATGAAGAAGGTTGCAAAAGAGGAAAGAGAAGGAAAGTGGAAATCCAAGGCCTTGCCCTTAGGATTAATGGTTCAGACCCTGCTGAATCATTTGGAGATTCCTGATGTAGCACCTGAAAAGATTAATCAATCTAGATACAAGAAAGAGATTGATTATGCTATCCTCTGGTCTGGATGATGATGAAGAAGGTGCTGCTGAGGCTGCTGATGATGATAGTAATGGAGATGATGGTGATGCTTTGGTGGTCAAGAGTCAAGCAAAGCTGTGAAGAAATCTGCTAAAACTTCTTTGCACCAAAGAAGGTTACCGAAAAGAAAAGGCTGCAGATACAAAGAAGATAAGCGAGATGTTAAAGCCTAAAAGAACAAAGAAGCAAACAGCACAGACTGATAAGTCTGCTGAGGGTCCAGCTGAAGATGAGATTACTGACCCTGCTGTAGCTGCTAGAAAAACTGTTGTTGAGATTTTGAGAGAACAACAGAAAGAAGCCACTAAAAAGAGAAAGTCTACTGTGGTTGAAATTGATGATGAGCCACTTTCCAAGAGGATGAAGGAAATTGTTCATAAGAAGAAACATGGAAAGGGGAAACAGTTGAAAATTTTAGAGGCTCTAAGGGAACAAGAAGAAGAAGGGAATGTAGAAGAAGAAGAAGAGGACATTGAGGCTGAGCCATTGACTATTATCAAGCCTAATGAGGAAGCAGAGGTTGTTATTGAGCAACCTGCTGGAGAGTCACAGCAAACTACAAAGACTGTATCTGCTGTTGATGTTACTGGATCCTCATATACTAAGGCTGCTGAGCCTACTGTAAGTGAACAGGTTGTTGTTGAGCAATCTGTTGAAGAATCACAAAGATCCTCTCGCACTGAGCTCTTGTAGAAACCGATAAATCTCTCAAGGCCGCACAAGTTTTTGTTGAGCAACTTGTACAATAACCACAGCAAACCACTGAATCTACACCTACTGTGGTGAGTGAAACATTGGTACAAGACCCTGCAATTCCTGCAATAGTTCAAGGGGAAGAGCAGTCTGCTGCTAACCCTGCTGATGAGCATATAAGTCAGGGGGAACCAAGTGTGGTACAGATGGAGGTAGTAGGAAGTAATATCCAACCTGAGCAACCTACTAGCCTTGAGGCATCTGTAGAAGAAACATTGCATTTACTTGTTGAGACCTTTGGAGGTCGACAAAGTATCTGCAATGCAGCTCCTGAGGATCATTCACCTTTTTATGAAAAACATGAGACGAAAAGGAAAGAAGGGTATGTTGATCCAAAACTCCTGCTGGTGGTGATTACTTCCAATGGAAGTTTGGATTCTATAAGAAACAAAACACACCTCTGAGAACCTATGACACTTTTGAAGAATGGGTTTTTGAGAAATTGGGAGTGGAGAGCTTGTTTGGATCTCGATTGATACCTTTTTGCTACAATCAAGGCTGATGGATCTATTTGATGAACAACAGAAAGAGGAGGGTATCAAGTTCAGGGATCCAAGAGGTGATGATGATGACTCTTCATCATCTGATTTTGATGATAATCACCCCTCTGGTCCAGGAGAAGTCAGTGGAAGTGCAATGATTATTGAACCAAGAATAGAACAGTCCACTGGTGCTGGACAGTCCACTGAGAGAGAGCAAACAGGACAGATGAATGAGGATGAGGAAAATCTCACCATTGATGATATTGAGGCACAAATCAATGAAGGCATAGATATTGGTGCAAACAGAATGGTTGGTGAGATAGATCCACTATTTGTTGAAGAACCTGCTGAACATGTTGATGATCAGCAGACTGTGGAATCAAGTGAAGAAAGAATTACTGATCATGTTGAGCCAAGTGTCTGTTCTGAGGATTCAATTCAATATCAACACTGGATTGACACTGAAGACACTTTAACCAACACTGCAAATCTACTGAGAAGGATTGCTGACATTGGGGAATTTCAACAAGAAAATATGGATATATTCTCTGATCAGGTTGTTGTGGCTCAAATTGTACAAGATCAGAGAACTGAATAGGAGGTACAGGTTGCTGGACTACAAACAGCACCTGCACAAAGGTTGGAATAGGAGGTACAGGCTGCTAAGTCTCAAACAGCACCTGGACAAAGGTTGGAACAAACATTGGGTTTGGAGGAAACCCATGTTGTTGTTGAAGAGGCTGCTGTAGTGGAGCCTACTGGAGTTAAGACCACTATAGGGAAAGATGGTCAGCAGACTGCTGTTAATGAGTAAGAGCAGCTGCTGGACTATGACTTTAGTGATGAGGAATTCCAAATGCCTGAAGAAGAAAATGTTGCTATTGATCCCCAGGCATTTGTACCTATTTTTGAAGAACCAGACTCTTGATCCTATCTTGGAAGAATATCAAGGTCCTAACCTGCTTGGACTAGATAGGAGTTGGGCAATGGTTGTGAGCAATCGAGGCCACAATATAATGTTGAGAGCTCACCGATGGAGTTCTTTGGAGAAATGGTCAGTGGAGTACCAAAGACACATGTCCCGAAGAGTTGAGAATCGCCGAAATGATATTGCAAATCTAAGAACTCAACTGGACAGGCAAGAGCAGAGGTTTGATGACTTGATCAATTTGGTGGGAAATAGAGGAAGGACTACATAAACAGTTGCCTCCAATATTACCTCAAATCAGTATGCTCTTGCTGATCTTGCAAACGAAGTGAAAGGAATCAAGCAAGGGAATTCATTGAAAGACAAGTTTTTGAAAGAACAATTCATATCCATTCATCAGAAACTTGACAAGCTTGCTGAAACACCTAAGCCTGCTGAGGCTGCTGGAACATCTTAACCTGCTGAATTGGATCCTAAGCTTAAAGAGAGGATCAATCTACTGGAGCAGACTTTGCAATCTAGGATTACTGCAGTTGATACAAGAACTGAAATTATGGAAGGACAACTAAGTAATCTGATTATCACACATGAGAGTGTTCATGGTCTTATGTCCCGTTTTGTTGATGGTGTCACTAAGGGGGAAGAGGGCCAAACAGCAGTAGCAAAAGAGGCTGGAAGGATTTTTGCACAGAAAAGATGGGAAAATGAGACAAATGCTTTCGTGGAACTGCACTGCAGAGTTCAACTTACTGATGATCTCCTTAGACAATACAAGAAGGAGTACTACAACAGAAGGAAACCTTATCATGACAAAGGATTTCATGAAGGTTTAAACTCTTTCTTGGGATTGAAGTTTTGGGAAGCAAGAGTTAAAGCCTTTAGGGCAACTTACAGAGGTGGAAGAGGTGGAAGAAGTGGAAGAAGTGGTTGAGGTGAAAGGAGTTTGCCTATCACAAAAGCTAAGGACTCTCTGAATGAATTTAAAGAACTTTACATGAGAATGGGATTCAGAGTCAATCAAATCAACCTCCTTCTACCAGAAGCTTGGAAATGGTGGAAAGAAGTGAAATCCTACATTGATTTCACTCTGATTGAGAATGAGTGGATGAGAGATATGATAGAAGAAATCAGAGCCTACCAAGAGCAAGTGGAGAAGGACAGACAAGAGAGAGAAAGAAGACAGTAGATCAGCATACTTATTATATTTTATCCTTGCTGCATCTAGACTGTAATAACTGTGAACAAATGATTATAATGAGAATTGACTAATATTTGTTCTATTTTTGTTTTAATCTTTTTGCTTTGCTGTTAGGTGAGGGTAGTTGCATCATCACCAAAAGGGGGAAATTGTTGGACTTATTTTTATGTTTTGATGATGAGTGCCAGACTAGCTGTTATAGTGCAAAGGCAAAAAGATGTCTAGATCAAATGTATAGGTTTATTAGAGTTTGATCTTTGTATAGGTTTGATCAAACAAGCCTTTGTAAAGGTCACCGACTTGTTTCATTGAGACTAGTCTAGAGTCAAAGGGTGGATAGACTCAGACCGTCAAAAAAAAAGGAATCGACACATCGCTACCCTATGAATAGTGACAGAAAGCATGTCAAATGGGACAAAACAGGGAACGGCTACATTTGAATTTCAAATACAAGTCACATGCCATCCTACCTATAAATAGAGGACTTTCAACTCAGAAAAACAAGAGGAATGATGAATTTTAAGAGAAAAATATAAGAGATAATTCTGAGCTGAAAAAGCACCCTGTTGAACTTACTGAGCTTAACCTTACTGATCCAGAGAAAATCTTCAAGTGTATTCTGTATTCAAGCTACATCAAGTTTACACACTTGAAGACTGCAAGCTGCTGATTATATCATCCTAATCAAGCTGCTGCAACTGAATCATTTACTTGATTAAATCTTTATTTTATAAAGAACCTCTTTGAAGACAAGTGAAGCATCTGGGTGTGAAAGATCATTGTTTATGGTGGAGCTGGTGAAGAGGCAATCCTACCCTTCAAGGACCAGTGGAAGACTTTGGAGCAAAGAATCCTACATGTTCCTAGTTTTCGCCAGTGAAGCCATCGTCATTGGTGAAGGACAAGCAATCTTAGGAATCTTTGTAATGAGATACATCAAAGATCTCTAGTGAATTACCTCCAACATCACAGGAGAAGAGTGGACTGATAGGATTACACCACCTGGAACCACAATAAAATCTGTCTACTTACTTTCTGCACTTACATTCTGCATTTAGTTTATTATACACATCAACCTACTAAATCTAGCAACTGAACTCACACACATACACTACTGAGTATCTAATACTTAGTATCATATTTAACAACAAGTAATAAGGCTTAATTTTTGATATAAATCCGCTGCACAAATTCAGTAAACTTAACGATCGGTGAGACTCACATTTATCGCCAGGATTCTTGAGGCATCGCCAGACTCTTGAGGTATCGGCAGATACTTTGAAGTTGCTGAATTTGTTAACTCCAAAAAGTTTTAAGTGTTATGTTTATTCACCCCCCCTAAACTTAACCAAAGCCTTTTCAAGGGACCAACACTAACTTACCTCTCTGGACAAAGAAAACTCTGGTTTGAAGCATGCGCAAAATGCTTGACACCCTTGGATGTAGACATAGACTGGAAAATTAGGTGCTCAGTCTGTCAAGAATTTACCCGTGTTTGTGTTCTGTAATAATATTTGCCTTTTACCTTCTGGTTGAGAGTTTGAATATTCACGTTGTTCCTAATGATGCTTTTGCATTCGGTTGCTTGTTAACATGCAAAACTTCACTTACTATAGCTCTGAGGTTGTTGTTACTCTAAGGCATGGACCGACTTGTTGGTCCCTTGGAAAGGCTAACACAAGTTTAGAGGGGGGGTGAATAAACTTGTCACCAAAAACTAATCCTAAGGTGGAAAAGTCCCAGGAACTAAGTTTCTCTTAAACTTAAACTGATCTTCAGTTCAGTTTAGTTCCTGTCCCTTAACTTGTGCGGAGTTCAGTTAGCTCAACTGAATATAAGTTAATACTGACTTATATTTAGTCTTGTTAACTGGCATCGGATAAAATATTAGCCTTTAATGAAATAGATGTGAAAATGAAAAACTAGACCTTCTATGTATCAGTTCTGTGCTGACTCAGTGTCTGGTGTTTGCTGAGTGATAATGCAATAAATAAAATAAACACAAGTGCATAAAGTAAATCAACACATGATTTTTTTATGGAAGTTCCGGGTGGTGTAATCCCGTACGTCTCCCCTTCTCCTGTGGCGCAGGAGGTATCACTAGAATAATGAGATAACCATTACAAAATCCTAGTACTATGACAGTCCTTCACAACACCCTAGTTTCACTGTCTACACAAAATGAAGAAAGGTGAGATTGCTCCCTTCACTCTGCACACCGATCCTTTGGAGGTGGAATTGCTCCTTCACCAGCTCACCACTAATACCAACACACGATCCTCAGATTTGCACTGCATTTGTGGCAACCAAGTTGCAACCGTATGAAGAAAGGTAGAATTGCTCTCTTCAAACTATGCACAGCTAACCCTTTTTCACAAAGGTTAGGTTTAGAATTAATCAAGGATTAATTCAGTGAGCTGTTTGATTCTTCTGGATCTGACTTTGTAGCTCCAAGATGCCTTCTTTCCCCCTTGATGGGTTACTGGATCTTTCTTTGAAGTCTTCAAGGAAATTTCGTTGGCTTCCCCTTTTTCTAGATATATATGATCTGATTTTATGGATCTGGATTTGGATCTTTGAATATATGCTTGTAAAGCTCTTTTTCTGATCCTCCTCTCTCTCTCTCTCTCTCTCTTTTGAGTGATTCTCTTGTGTATTTATAGGGGTGATGTAACGGTCACTAGCTCTTGTAGCCGTTACACTTGTCATTTAGCCAACGTTCACATGTACAACCTTTTGTCGTATACTCAGTTTAAATTCAATCAATGCCTTAACTCAGTTTTCTACTCTTCTTCAAAACTGAGTACCTTGTATACTTAATATCTGACTTTAATTGACTAAGTCAGAGTACACCAATCAGTTTCCTCTTATCCAGGTAACTGATAATCTTTGTCCTTAAGATTATTCGATTTTACATGATCTATAACTCGATTTGAGTTACCACAGCACTTGCTCGAATCTGATTTATAGTCACGACTTGATTAGCTTCCAACCGAGTTTGCCACCTCGCTTTCTTGATTTCTGAATCGAGGCTGTGTCCTCGCCTCTTGATCTTCAAGATAAGCCAACTGAGTCTGTGTCCCTCAACGAACTTATCTTCTTCAGTTTTAGCATAACTGAGTTTGAACCCTCAGTTCTTCATATTCAGTTTTCTTGTTGTAACTCAGTTTTCTTGTTGTGACTCAGATGTTCGCCTAGTTCCTATTCTATTACAAAGCTTGTCTGAAACAACCTATACAAAGTTCAGACTCTAAATAGAACTTATACATTTATCTCTAGACCATTTCTTGCTTCTTCTTTTATTATGCACTATAACAGTTAGTTACGACTTCATCATCATGGGTTGTAAGTGATTTGTCTAATTACGTGACGAATCATCATCAAAACATAAATAATATTTCCAACACGACTATTGTTGAGGCAACCATCAAACCCCAGAGATCGATAAGCTGCTGCCTTTCACAGGCACTGAGTTGAAACTTGCTGCTGAAAAGGTAACACCTCAATAATACCCATTGTGCAACGTTGTCATGCTAGAAATCTATAATAATTTGCTCACATTTTCTGTTTCCATTGTTCGTAGGAAGAACCATTAACAAAAGAGATTGAAGAAGCTGTCAAAGACAAGCATGTCATTTGTTTCATAAAATACTTTGACCGTGAATCTCTCGGCATAATGCTTCGCCGCTACCCTTTGGTGAAGGTCTATAGAAGAGCTGAGGTAGAGGCATATGATGCAGATCAGCAGGCAGGTTCAGGTTCTAAAATTGCATCTGACAACCCTCTACCTTTGGAACACATTGGATCATCAACTTCGACTCCACAAGCTGCTACTGCTGAGAAAGAGTTATTTACGCCTAGCACAAAAGCGGTGCTTGAGGAGGTGTGTGCACACAAGTCTGTTGACCACCTCCTGGCAGAACAAACAAGTGGTGCTAAACGAATGCTACCCTTTGCAGGAGATACCAGTGCTGATGCAACAGGTCCAGCATCATGTGAGGTTCAGGCTTGCTTATCCCCTGATCATAGTAATGATCTTACTCTTGTCCGTGTATCTAACGATCCACTTCAGACTACTCCATCAAAGAAGTCAAGGGCCAAAGCTAAGCAGAACTAGCATCTCTTCGTATTGAGTACGAATCCTTATGGTTGAAGATATGTTTAATAAATAATGCTGGCTTTTGAATCTGAATAACAGCACCATATTAAACCATTAATTTTCTGCCTTCACAGAATCTTAATGAATAATAATATGCGGCTTATCTATGTGTAAAATAAATGTATGGAGTTTAGTGCCAAGCTCATGCAACAATCATGGTAAAGTATATGCCATGCGTCTCTTGTGCTCCCGTAATCCGTGGTCGTCTTTTGTTAGTTCTTTTGTTGTAAAAAAACTACTTTGCAACGATGCTGCCATGAATGTTTATTATGTATTATTCCCTTCTTTTTATTGATATCTAATGTGTGCTCTGCTTTGAGACTTGCTTGCCTGATTAGTTACTTTTATTCATTCATCCTCATGACTATTTCTTGTATTAATGTCTCACATACTTCTCCAATATAATTCTAATGCATACTAAACATATCATTTTACATAAATAACAGCTGTAAAGATATTGTAGTGGGCAACACCCGTGCCTTGCATGGACTACGCCCACTAGTATAAATATGTACTACTTAAATATACATCCTTCAGACACGTGAAAATACTCATATCACATACATATACAATTCACGCCAGCATATATATATATATATATATATATATATATATATATATATATATATATTAATATCTACTATTAATATAATATTATGATTAATTAAATTTCAAAATCCATGTGTATCATAGACACACATATATTTCGCCCCATATATAAATATATATATTTAATTAATCAACATAATTAATATCTTGTATTATATTTATTCATAATAAATAAATACCACAATATTAACTTATCACCATAACACTTTATAGTCAAGATAAACTATAACCGCATGTTAATCTAGCTAGATGTTCTTATGTGTGTGACCCGATAGGCTTCCGAATATGTTGGTCGTAGGCATAAAGTGCATTTTACTAAAATACCCTTCACACCTAACGATCACGAAATAGCGTCTAGCAACACATCGTGACCCCCAATCATCGGAAGAGTCAAATGTAATGACTACTATCTTTCATGTGAAACGGTTACCGTGTAAATAGAATCCTATCGCTGTTATCCATACGGTCGTATCTCGAGTGTCAATACATTAACGACCGTATCTTATAATATGGATATCATGCTCTCTCGAAGTAATCATTTACTCCCACTTTGCAAAGATTCACGAGAGCTAGACATTCATTATAAGATGGCCCTTTCGGATATTTACTCCTATTCATAGGATACGCGATTTCCGGACGAACAACATGAATCCTATGCATGCTTCGGTATCATACCCAATCACTACCGTATGATCGCCACATGGCTAGGGGAAACCTCAATAGTGTCAAAGCATGACAATCCACACTGTGATGTCTTGAAGACTCCGGTCTTAGGATAATTACACAACCGCCACATAGTGCGACACTTAATAAAGTAAGTGGGTCAGTCTAGAGTACGCATTCTCTAATACATGTCCACGTACAATCCAAGTGTCTCTACACTTTAATAGATGAGATCTATCCCTATCTTCGATAAGATAGAGGACATCTAATACGTGCTAGTCTAATCGTACTATCAATGTCCTATTTGATAGTTTATACGGCTAGAGACATTTAAGTATCAAAACTTTTAATGTGAGTCGAGATCTCATCAACCATAATCACTATCATGATTTCTCTTTCACAGTTTGACACTTGGGACGTTATCATATATATACAATATCATAATTGGTTCGCTAAATGAACAAATTTATAATAACATAAAAGCCATTTAATATATGTATAAACATAAAGGAATAGTAGAAATGATCAGCCCGGTCGGATCCGGTCCAACCCGATTGGGTTTAGGACACTATTTCAATAGTCTGAGAGGGTGGAGACCAGCTGTAAGCAGGCACTCTTATAAAAATACTGTTACAGAGAATCATGGTTATGCTTATCGGAAAATCTGATGCATTTGTCCATTTGCCAAAGAGAGTAGTGATTTAACCAAGAAAAGGTTTTGTGCAGCAACCTTAGCAATTGGGCTAAGAATGGCTGCAGATTTCACCTTGTCTATTTGTCTTCTTTTAGTAAATGATGCCAAATCTACCAAGGTTTCCTTCCCATTATTCACAATTCAAACATCAGCCGTTAAATTAGAGAGTCGTCACATTCAAAGACATTTCGAGAGTCGTCACTAAAATTGGTGAACTAATTCTCTCAAACAGTCATCTCAGAAGGTTGATCATCTTTTATGAAATTGGTGCACTGATCCTCTTAGAGTGATTTAACACGTGTTAAAGAAAATATAACACTTAAATTAACTTATCTTGCCGAGTCTAGTGCGTACACGAGATAAAGACATCCCGTTTAATCTGCTACACTTTATGCAAATCTGCACTTGAACATGAAGACATTGGAGTTCAAGTGTAGTCTACAACAATTTTAGTTCTGTCATCTTCTTTTGTCAATTTGGAGTTGCAGTCTGTTTGAACTAGTTTATCTTTTGAACTTTTGCATTTGGTGTGCTTATTTTCTACTTGGATCATATATGTAGCTCATACATTTTTCAACTCCTTGATGAAATTTCACTCTTACAACACTGTCAATAAATATTGAAATGTTCCCTGCTTCAAACATTTTTGGAGGGAAAAAATAGGAAAAAGGAAAACTTACTTGTTAATATGGTATACACGTTGTTCTTAACCATGTATTCCCGATGCACGTATCATATGTTATTGTGTTGTCCCGTGACTAACATCTCTATAATTTCACAGAAACTGTCACAGATAGATTTCACCACCAACAAGCATGCACAAACAGTGACGGATCCAGGGAAATTTTCCAGTGGGGGCCAAATTAAAAAAATTGTGGGAAAAAACTCAACAACCAAGATTTGAACCCATGACCTTAGGATAACTAACAAAGCTTCTAACCAGATGAACTAAATGAATAATTGTTGCAGAAATTATCTGTAATAATATACATACGCAGATTATTATTATAAGAGGGGTATATTAGTAACTTCGCCCAGATATTTGAGTGGGGGCCGTGCACCCCACCCTCAATGAGCTAGGTTCATCCCTATGCACAACCGATTTCAATGCATGACTAAAGGTGCCATATATAGATTTCACCTTTGAAGACCAACAAGCATGCACAACAGATTTCAACGCATGATTGGGTTAGAAGGATGTGTCGTAGTATGTCTGGGACTCATCCGAAAACAACGTGTATGATCTAACCTACAGCTCCAATAGCGAGTAAATATATGAAGGATGAGGTTGTTGCACGAAAGAGCTGAGATATTGGCTACATTTGAGGTATATTTTAACTAAAATCATGTGTTTACACTACTTTGATTTTTCAGGTGATTTAAATTTAATAATTTTAAATTTGTATAACGAAAAGGCAACACTCTCGGATTTTGAACATGCCAACGTGGTTAAAGTATTTGGTTCCTGTACAACTGTTACAGATGGTGTAACCAAGGTATATCTTGTTTTAAAAGTATATATAAGACACTTTGACTAAAGCGCTGATAGGTAATAACTAATGTTGTCTAAGTATTTATCTGTTTGTTTGTTTATTTAGACTTTTGATGATGTTTTCACCTTTTGATGCGTTCTTATACATAACTACAAGTACAACAGACTTTGTGTGGGAAGATGTGCTTAACGTTTTGAAGAAATTAGTGGAAGTTATTAACTTTCTGCACAACGGGAAACAAGTAATTCACGGCGACCTCAAATCCGGAAACATAATAATCGGTAGAGAGTATTAATAAATAATTATATTAATGATGATTCTATGTTATAATTTTTACTAGTAACTAATTAATGATTTTTACAATATGCAGATAAAATAGTCGATGTTATTCGAGTTCGGATTAGTCATCAAAAAAGGATAGGCAACCAAAACATAACAATTGGCTATTTTGACCGCACGATTAAAGTATTGCAATTTCTACTAACTATCGTTTATCGATTCTCTCCTCGGTGTAACTGCCGTCAAAGTAGCCAATTGTTATCTCTTTGGGTGTTTCTCCTTTTTGATGACTAATCCAAAGTCAAATAACATCGGCTCTTTTGTCTGCATATTGTAAAAATCATTAATTAGTTACTAGTAAAAATTAAAACTCAGAATTATCTTTAATATAATTATTTATTTATACTCTATCGATTATTATGTTTTCAGGCTTGAGGTCGCCGTGAATTACTCGTTGCTCGTTGTGCAGATAGTTAAGAACTTCTGCTAATTTCTTCAAAATGTTAAGCACGTCTTCCCACGTAGGGTCTGTTGTAGTTATGTATAAAACGCATCAAAAGGTGAAAATATTGTCAAAATTAAAGAAACAAACAAACAGATAAATACATAGACAATATTCTTACCTATCAGTGCTTTAGTTAAAGTCTCTCTTCAATTTATTCTAACACAAGATATATCTTGGTTACACCATCCGTAACGGTTGTACAAGAACCGAATAATTTAACCACGTTGGCATTTTCAAGATCAGAGAATGTACCTTTTCATTTTACAAATTTAAAATTATTAAATTTAAATCACTTGAAAAATAAAAGTAGTATAAACACATGATTTTAATTAAAATACACCTCAAATGTAGCTAATATCTCAGCTCTCTTTCTTGCAACAACCTTAACCTTCATATATTTAACCGCTATTAGAGTTGTAAGTAGACCGTACACGTTGTTTTCGGGACATGTCCCATAAGTAGACCGTACACGTTGTTTTCCTCACCCAGACATGCGTTGAAAATCGGTTGCGTACGCGTAGGTCTTCAAAGAGGAAATCTATTTGTGGCATTTTCACTGCTAGTTGACAACCCCGAGCATCAACGACAAAGTTAAGGAAAAAACTAAAAGACAAAGAAAGCATTCATGTCGACAAGCAAAAGCAAATATTTGTAGCAAAGCAGCTGGAGGATGGACGAACACTCGCCGAATATAACATTCAATCCACTCTGCCGAGGCCTTGTGGAGGAAGTAGTCGGTTGCCATAACACGTATTCTTCTGAAATTAAATACTCTTTCATATTCAAATCTTGATTTCTGTAGGAAACATTAAATGGTTCATGATATAATGATGATGAGCTTATAAGAGACTTGAGAATGGAGAAAGAGCAGTAGATAAGTTGACGAATTCCGGGCAATTATGGCAATAAAGACACAAAGAGGGGAAATTGTTGTGACGCCCCTGTCCCGGATACGGAGTCCTTATCCGGAAAAAAAGGTCCGACACACACATAATTAAAATTTAATGTTATTATATATATAAGACTTACGTAGTCAAATATCAGAGAACAAGTGAAAGGTAAAACGACTGACTCGGGTAATTAAAAACAACTAAAAGCGATCGAAAGTAACACAGACTGCATCTATTACAACATCAAAGACGTATTATAATCATCAAATACAAATGAGTCCATTACAACTCGTTAACCATAAACTCAACTCATTGATTTATATCATTACAAAGGATAACAAAATCTATACCAAATTTGTAATGCAATAAAGGAAAGTAAACTTTGTCTGCGTCATCTCCGGGTCACTCCTCAGTGGCCTCGAAAACAACTACAAATACACCACATTCTCGGGGTGGGAACAAGAAAGAAGAGGGGGTAAGTAATCAAATACTCAGTAAGGGCCGGGGTAGAAGAAACGGTAATAATAAATAGCAGAATATACATACATAACATGTAACAGTGGAGCTCACTCACCCTCTACTAGCTCTGTAGTACATCCTCACACAAGTAAGGTTTGCTACATGACATTACGCATGGTAAGAATGCACCACAATATGGTTTGTACCACTTTAGGGGCATGGACTCATTTACACGTAGTTCCATACGAATAGTTAAGTAATTTTCAGATCGTCTAAATCAGAGGAGTGACCGTGAAAATATGTTATCGGAATATACCTATTAGAGAAATTATAGGTTTAGGTAACTGTAGATACCCATAAAGTCAGGTCTGTTCAGACCTGACATTTATTTTTAAGTCCCCCGTGCCTGTTTCCTCGAGGCCGTGGAAAATTCCACCAGACCGCGTGAAATTGAAAAACGCCACGTGGAAGTTCAAGAGGAGCCAAAACATGAACTTCCACGTGACCTAGGGGGAAATTAATGTAAGCCACGTGGAAAATTGAAGACGCTGTGTGGTAATTACCACGGTCCCCTTGAATCGGGTAATTGAATGAATAAATGCTCCAACTGTCATTTTTTCCTACATTTCAGTCAATACCATCATCTTCTTCACCAAAATCATCATCTTTTTCACCCGAATTTTTCTTCACAAAACTTTCAGAAAAAAATCATCATATTATTGGGTGGTGTTGTAAAGGGAAATCAACCAACGGGATATCAATCTACGCCTGTCTTTCGCCTTTAAACAAATGGGTAAGCATTTCATATAACATTTTTGTTTGAATTATTTTAAATATCGTATTTGTTTTAAATATCGTATTTGTTTTAATTGATGATATGATTGAGGTAATTAACCTTTTAAAGATATAAATTTTCGATTTTTTGTATGGTGAAAAGGTAAAGCTTCTAGTTTTAGGGTAGTGAAAGGATAAAATTTTGATTTTTAAGCAATTGAAATGATTAATTTTAATGAGATCGTTCGATAATGAAATTGACATTCGTTGGAGGAAAATGTAGTTTATATATTTGTATTTTTTTTTTAATCAATGTGATTGCTCGTAGTGAAATACGAAATTTTTGTTTTATTAGTTTGGTTATAAAGTGGCATGTGAAATTGATAAACTTATTTGTATTTTGTTACTTTTTGTGTAATCGTTTCAGCACGTCCTATGAAATTATCGGTAACAACATAATGATTTTTTTTAAGAAAATGAACCGTACGATGAATATCGACATATTCTATGGTACGCCTCGACCAGATGAGGTTCTTAGAAATGCATGCATCCCTAGGGTGTTTTAGAATCCTTCTGATCCGCTGTGTCATGCTTAATCTCCAGGCTTTGTATTGGGACTCCTGGTAGGTAGCTCGTAGAAAATTTCATTAGGTCTGCTCAATAGAGCATCTTTTCCGTTCTCAGCAGCTTGGTAAAGCCTCCGCCGGAAGTGAGGCATCCGTTAGATCGAAAGTATAAGCTTTGTTCTGTTGGCTCTATCCAACATCTGATCTCCCTCGTCATCATCAAATATTCTATGACGCTGGTGAAAACAATCTTCTCTCTTCTATTACCCCCCGTCTCATCATTACAACACAACACAACGAAACTTGAAAATTTTACCAAACCTAACTATGTGTACGTGTGTGTGTGTGCATGTATATATGCAAGTAGTGTGTATATTGGTTTATCATTTATATACACATATATTTACTTGTATATAACTAAATGTAGCCAGATATCAAAAAAACACAACAATATTCTTAAAAATCTAACCATGTATATATATACATACATGTATATATATATATACATACATGTATATATATATATACATACATGTATATATATACATATATACATGTATATATATATATATATATATATATATGTATATATACATATATATAAAGAGAGACAAATGGTTAGTTTTTTTCGAATATTGTTTTCTTGCGTTGTAATGTCTAAAATAAATACACCAGAATAATTTTACAATAATATTTAGACAACACAACACAACAAAAAAAATATTCGAAAAAACTAACAATGTGTGTATATATAGACATATGCTCAGGTTTTTCCGAACATTGTTTTTGTTGTGTTGTACTGTCTAAATATTCATATTTATTTATATCTTCTATTGATGTAAATAAATGATTCTTTACCAAATAACAACACGGGTTCCCGTTAATATATATATATATATATATATATATATATATATATATATATGGGTGTATGTGTGTGTGTGTGTATATACGTCAGTAAATTTTTGTATAAAGTTATATATACCACTTATTTTATCACGTTTTTATTAGCATACATACATATATATATATATATATATATATACATACAACATTGTGAGTGTGTGTGTGTGTGTGTATATATATATATATTATCTCAGTGAAAGAAATTATACATTCAGATAATTGTATATATAAGTTTATATATAAAATACACACACATGCCAAGGTCTTATAAGCACACACACACACACACACACACACACACACACATATATATATATATATATATATATATATATATATATATATATATATATATATATATAAGAAATTATACATTCAGATAATTGTATATATAAGTTTATATATAAAAATACACACACACAACTCTAGCGCATTACGCCACACACACACACACACACATATATATATATATATAGACATAAAATTCAATCCAACAATATTTGGAAAAAAAAAAAGCTAACCGTGTGGATAAATGATTGTTTCGTAGATAACAACACGGTGTCCGTTCAGTTTTTATTTGGCGGAGAGTGGAAAAACCATGAAGATAGCGACAAATGGTCTTATAAAAAAGTAAAATTGTATTTGGTTGGTGTGAAAACCGATACGACATTGGATGAAGTGAAGGTCAAAGTGTATCAGAAAGTAGGAATTTATGTCTCAAACAATACATTGATTTTGAAACTAATGTACGTAGATTATGACCAATCGATGGATGTTTTGGAGGATGATACATGGCTAGGCTACATTGATGATATTTTGAGAAAAGAACTAGTGAAACTATGCGTTAACGCTGAACCGGTTATGCACGATGACGATACGGAAGATAAGAACGATTTTGACTTAAATGAGCAACTTCACACAGAAAATGATAGAGGCATTAAGGATTTTACATCCGAGTTGGACTGTAATCGAAATTCCAGAGAGCATGTTGTACCTACCACATCAGCTTTATCCCCACATGAAACTGCCATCCAACCGAATATAACTTCAGCTCAACAAGTTTTTGACATCAAAAGTGAACCTGACTACGATTGGAGAATAATTGCGAATATGATTCGTCAGCCAATTCACACACCTCGACCTAATTTTAGCCAGACAACACACACACCATATATCCAACAACAATTTGACAAAACAAGTCATAATGTCAACATAAATGGAACAAGCCAGCAGTTTGACCGTCAGCCTCTTTATATGCCAACACCGATGCAAGCAGGTCTGAATATCAATGGATCGTTTATGAGTTTTCTGAGAGCGCTGATAATGCTCTAAATGGTACCAATAATTATACCTATATTCATCCCAAATTCTGCTCAAGAGAGGATAGATACGCTCGTTATTATGTGGAATATATGTCAAATGCTATGTGAGTGTTTCCAGGATAGTAATCCTGCATCTATGCTATTTTCCCGATGTTTTGGAACTGTTTTGTCTCGTTTTGCATGTTTTATAGGATGTACCAAAACTGGAGCATTGGAGAACGGATCTGGACCAAAAGAAGTACATTGGGTCAAGTGATTGAAGTCTAAGAAGAAGCCTGCTGAAGAAAAGGAAGAAAAGTAGGCCCGGTAAACCGGCGTCTTGTGGAACACGAAGCTGATTCTGCCGTATTATCTAGGTCGGTTAGGGTATTAGAGAGTCTTAAGTCGGCTAGTATCTATATAAAGCCGCATATGCTGAAATCTTTGAGATAATTCATATGCTTAATACAATCTTCAATTTTATATATTACATTACAATTATTATTATGCAATAAAGTTTTCTTGAGCTTTGGAGAGTTGTTTTTGGTTTCCTTCCTTCTTCCATCATCTCTAGCTTGAGTAGATCGAGCTAGATCTCTATTGTTGAAGGACGAAGCTTTGAACGTTCCTTTATTATCTTCAATATGGTAGATCTGTTCGTATTTATGTGTTTTAGTTAATCTAGATGTTTAACAACCTCATAATTTACTTATTTTAATCGTACTAAGCAATGTAGATCCAGAAATTAGGAAAAGCCGCCCCCGGTAAACTGGCGGTCTATACCGGTTTACCGAGGCATGTTTTAGAAAACCTAAACTGGGATTCACTACAGCTACGTTGATCGGCAGGAATAATGAAAACGAGTAGTAGGTCTGGCCAATCTAGTATTCGTAATTCGTAAATTAACATGAAGGACTGTTAGTGAAGTGTTAATTAGGACATGGTCTTGAATGGACCCTAGGAACGTGCTGGTCAATGTCGACAGCTGTCTAGGCGGGTTAGCGGTATGAGTTAGCGCTTATCGGCAATTCTAGTTCTTTATGCGTATGGGCTATTACGGACCAATTAAGGAGGGTAGCTTGCGTATAGATTGTCTGCTGCCATTGTCGGAGTAGATAGGGTTAGGAATTTCACCTGTAGCTGATAAATATGATAATAATCATTAAAAGCTCTCGATTAATATAAGGAAATTATGTGGGGAAGTAAATGTAACAATTAACTAATCCAAGTTAGTAGATCGGTGAGGAGAGGGAGAGGTATACCATGTTTGTTTTCTTTTATGTTATTGTTGGTCAATGACCACCTTTATGTTGCTTCTTAATTAGGTTAGAATTGTTTATACTTATAAGTTGTATTGTCTCTGTGGGATCGACCTTGACTCGTATTTACTATACTACGATGTGCCTAGTATTCTTGCTAGTAATATCGACGTTATTGACTTACACACGATCAAGATTTTCGGTGCCGTTCCCGGGGACAATGGCCAATTTTTGATATAAACATTTTAATTCTAATTAAGAAGTCGTTTTTATTTTATTTTATTTTATTTTGAATCTTGAGTCGTTCTGTATCAAACCTGCACATGATAAACTGGCAGAAAGAGAAAAGCCGGTTTCCCTAAGGTAACATATGAGTTACCGAAGCCTGGAAAATCGATTTCAACAGTTCCTATTATTCTGTGTTATTCCCTGTTGATTTTAGTTAATAGGTCTGCAACTACTGGGATCACACCCAGCTGAAGCGGAAGTTGCTAACCTTTTCTTTGTTTTATTTTGTCTTTTTTGTAGGTTGATCAGAACACTTCAGAAATTCGATCAAACCAGAGTTGAAAAAGAGAGAACAAGTCAAGCAAAATGCCTAGAATGATATTGAACATCACACCGATATCCATGTATCCTGGATCTGAAGCACGAGAGCATTATGAGAGTATAAAGAAACGGTTGGAAAAAAAGGAAAAAGCAATCAAGCAAGAGACTGAAGATGACTTGAAGGAGTATAGCACGTATCGCCCAGGTGAGTTCCCTTACGAATTAATTGATATATCATCTTCGGATTAAGATTCTGATGATCCTGAAGAGTATCCTGACATGATGTTTTCTGAGCCTGAGGATTACCCAGACTCAGACACCGTGGTGAAGTTAGGAGACCCTGGCACATTCAGACTCCCAATTTCTGTTAATGGAATATCCGTAAGATTAGGTCTCTGTGACTCTGGCTCGAGTTGCAATATTCTACCTTTTTCTCTCTGTCAAAAGATAAGACTTCCGGTCGTATTGAATCAAACCAGGACCATGACCTTCGTGGATAGAACTAGAGACATGCCTATTGGTTTGCTTCAGAAATGCAATATTAAGGCAGGATGGTTCACATATCGTATTGATTTTACAGTCATAGATTTACCTGAGGACCCTAGTGCCCCAGTTCTCTTATGAAGGCCTTTCTTAGCAACGAGCAGGAGGTTATGTATTTTGATAAGGGGGAGATTACTTTAAGGATGAATGATGATGCTGTATCTTTTAGGATCTAAGAACCCCTATAAAACCGACCGGAGAGTTGTAAGATGACGTATGCTTCAGGAAAGGTGGAAATTTAGGAAATCGAAAGGCATAAACATAGAGAGGTTGTCATAGAAACTGTTGAGCAAGATTTTATGAGATTAATGCTAAGATAAAGAGAAGATAAGGACCATAATAAGATGCTCACAGAAGCTAGTCCTTCCATGTTGCGTAGTAAATGAGTTGAGCTAAAAGTAGAAAATGTGGAGTCCTTGGGTTCAAAGCCTAAATATCGACGCAGAGGCAGACCTAGCACGCAAGCTAAAAGGGAAAGGCGTGCTAGGAAGAGAGCTCAAAAAGGTATTATTTGGAGCGAAAATTTGGCGAGTTAAAGCTCTAACCCTTGAATGATCGGAGATCTGAAGAAAGTCGAGCTAACGACTATAAACTCAGAACTATTTCTTCGAACCCTTAGGTAGATTAGGAATGAATAAAAGTAGCCAGATGAAGGGACGAGTTTTTGTCATCCTACCACAAACTTAGGCTTGAAACCGAATGGTTGTGGAAAGGTTTTTTATACTCATTGTGGATTCTAGTGAAGTAGGTTAGGTTTTGAGTCGGAAATAACAATTGAAGAATAAAAGGATAGTCCATTTGAGGTCATAATTGAGCAGAAAGGTTGAGTAAGAAGTGCAGCGAAGGCAGATAAAGAATCTGGGGAAAAGATACCCCTGGTATCTCGAGGTTAACCTCCGGTTTACCGAGGGTTGTTTTCCAGAAACAGCTTCTGTATCAGGTTCTGTATTCATTCAGGATGGGTCCTAAGCGTCAATGGTCAGTTGTTCATCCAAGTGGTTACCAGACTATATATGGAGATGTCAATCCATTGATAGATGGGGTTGCATAGTTCCATTCTTTAGCTATTTACGAGTCGTTCCGAGGCTATTGGAACGTAAGACCATTGGCTCGAGAACAAGGGGTAGATTTGGACAATTGCGGGTCGATATTTCCGGAGGCCCTACAAGCACAAGATTTATTGGATATGGCTGAAGCACCGGCCCGGTTCAACGCCACAGTGGTAAGAGAGTTTTATGCTTACAGTTCGCATAACCCCGGAGTTACATTTGCTATGGTCTGAGGGGTTAAAGTTGATTTTTCGATCAAGCAGATCAACGAGCATTTTGGGGTTAGACATCCACCGGTGGGCCCGGATGAGTACACATCCTCCAGCAACATTACCGACCTCGAGAGGATGGATATGATTGCTAATTTCTTATGGGTACAATGGAATCGCAATCCTGTTGGAGCCCCCACCATCTTCCTAGAGAATGAGCTATCTTGGGACCGGAAGATGGTCAATAGATTTGTTTGTGCTCGCCTTCTTCCGACGAAGCACACGGTCTATGTCACTACTACGAGGGCAGAGTTGATGTTCTATCTAGAGATGGGTGCCCCAATCAACATCGGTCTTTTCATGCATACCCGTATTCATAAGCTTGCCGCCACTTCTGAGCGAGAGTTGTTACCATATGGACCGATGATGGATATGTTTGCTCTAGAGGCCGAGGTGAAGATGCTTGTCAGGGATGATTGGGAAGATCCTGAGCCGCAACTTAGTTTGCAGTCAGTCTCAAGAGTTCCGAGACGGGTTAGATCAGAGAGGGAGCGTACTCCGTTGCATGGTGCACCGAGGACTCAGAGAGCCTTGCTTGAGGAGCACTCGCGAGAGATTGCGAGTCTGCATAGCAAGATGGATCGGATTATTGACTTTTTCAGAGTTCCACCTGCTACCCCACCACCTAGGACTGCCCCTCGTCATAGAGCATCCTCTTCCACCGTAGCCGCCTCGAGTTCTGCACCACCTCCCGGTTTTGAGCCTAGAGATGACTGGGAGGGTTATTCTAATGATGACTAGCTTTTATTTTTTTTATTTTTGTTTCCATCTTTCTTATTTTTATTTTTATTTTTTTCTATTACTATCTAGTTGATGTAGCGGAATTTTATAATATAATGATTTTGTTGGCTTAAATTCTTTTGGAGTTATATTATTTTCTCTTTTACTGCCGCTCTTTTGTTATACAGTTTCTTGTCACCACTATTCTTCTTGGTTTATTTGAGTTACTTAGCGCAGATTCTTCATGGATACATGAGCCCGATGATGTATACGACGATCCGATTCTTCTTTGGTTCCGCCCTTAACCGAAGCTAAGTTCCTTTCCGTTTTTTATGTCTCATCTCACACATTGGGGACAATGTTTCGATTAAGTGGGGGGTAGAGGAACGTCACTTAGCTTCTTAGCATTATATTCCATGAATTGCATGATTATCTTGATTATATTTGATGCACGATTCACCACTTAGAATTTGATTCCTTTCGACAAAATTTCGAAAAATTATGATATCTTTGATCTTTTCGAGTTAATTGACTTCATCTTTGTTTCACTTTGTACGAGTAAGAGAAAGTGTCCACTTCTGAAGTAGTAGCGTATTGAGCACATATTTTGTTATGAGCCACCATTTTAAGCACGTATAACTCACTTCCCTTGGTGTGTAGTCGATAGCATATTGCTTTGACTAGAGTTGACCCTGGCTTTATCACGAATCATGTTTCACTTACACTTATAAGGCAAAGGAATTTCGGATTCGGTAGTTTATCATTAGTGGGGCCGTGAGGATAGTTAAATCAATGAGAGTTCACCCACCAAGAAAGAGAAGTGCATTGAAATATATACATCAATATTCTCTTTGGAAATATCTTAGTCGATGGAGCGTAAGACGCACTACTTTTGCATAGACCAATAAACGTGAGCCTAAGAGTAATATATGCTCGGTTCTCGATCCGCCTTGCCTGCTCAATTAATTAACAAATACATGTTCGAGACAGGTTAGTTCAACTACGGGTTGATGTAATGTGAAATTGTCTGCATTTCTAAGCGGTTGTGAAAGTTATTGCACAAACACATTGGCTCATGACATGAATAATGTTTAATGTGTTACTAATGAATATGAGTGGCATGATCTTGATCTTGATCTTGACTTTGTGAGGCATAGTGTTTTTAATTAACTTGTATACTGATCAGAGTGTTATTTTCTTTTCGGCTTTTTGCTCGGGACGATCAAAAGCTAAGTGGCGGGTAGTTGATAATGCTCTAAATGGTACCAATAATTATTCCAATATTCACCCCGAATTCTGCTCAAAAGAGGATAGATAGCCTCGTTATTATGTGGAATATATGTCAAATGCTATGTGAGTGTTTCCTGGATCGTAATTCTGCATCTATGCTATTTTCCCGATGTTTTGGTACTGTTTTGTCTCGTTTTGCGTGTTTTATAGGATGTACAGAAACTGGAGCATTAGAGAACGGATCTGGACCAAAAGAAGTACCTTGGGCCAAGTGATTGAAGTCTAAGAAGAAGCCAGCTGAAGAAAAGGAAGAAAAGTAGGCCCGGCATCCCGGTGGCTAGGCCCGGTAAACCGGTGTCTTATGGAACACAAAACTGATTCTGCCACATTATTTATGTCGGTGAGGGTTTTAGAGAATCTTAAGTCGGCTATTGTATCTATATAAAGCCGCCTATACTAAAAGCTTTGAGATAATTCATATGCTTAATACAATCTTCAATTTTATATATTACATTACAATTATTATTATGCAATAAAGTTTTCTTGAGTTTTGGAGAGTTGTTTTTGGTTTCCTCTCTTCTTCCATCATCTCTAGCTTGAGTAGATCGAGCTAGATCTCCATTGTTGAAGGTATGAAGCTTTGAACGTTCCTTTATTATCTTCAAACTATTCGTATTTATGTGTTTTAGTCAATCGATCTTCATGTTTAACAACCCCATAATTTACTTATTTTAATCGTACTGAGCAATGTAGATCCAGAAATTAGGAAAAGCCGCCCCCGGTAAACCGGTGGTCTATACCGGTTTACCGAGGCATGTTTTAGAAAAAACTGGGATTCACTACAGCTACATTGATCGGCAGGAATAGTTAAAACGAGTAGTAGGTCTTTCCAATCTAGTATTCGTAATTCGTAAATTAACATGAAGGACTGTAGTGAAGTGTTAATTAGGAAATAGTCTTGAATGGACCCTTGGAACGTGCTGGTTAATGTCGACAGCTGTCTAGGTGGGTTAGCGGTATGAGTTAGCGCTCAATATTGGCAATTCTAGTTCTTTATGCGTATGGGATATTACGGACCAATTAAGGAGGGTAGCTTGTGTATAGATTGTTTGCTGCCATTGTCAGAGTAGATAGGGTTAGGAATTGCACCTGTTGTTGATAAATATGATAATAATCATTAAAAGATCGCGATTAATATAAGGAAATTATATGGGGAAGTAAACGTAACAATTAACTAATCCTAGTTAGTAGATCGGTGAGGAGAGGGAGAGGAATGCCATGTTTGTTTGCTTTTATGTTATTTTTGGTCAATGACCGCCTTTATGTTGCTTCTTAATTAGGTTAGAATTGTTTATACTTATAATTTGTATTGTCTCTGGGGAATCGACTTTGACTCGCATTTACTATACTGCGATGTACCTAGTATACTTGCTAGTAATATCGACGTTAGTGACTTACACGCGATCAGGCGCCTTTCGAACAGAACCTTGATATGCCAACACCGATGCAAGCAGGTCCCAATATCAGTGGATTGTTTATGAGTTTTTTGAGAGGACCCTTTGAACATAACATTGCTATGCCAACACCGATGCAAGCGGGTCCCAATATCGGAGGATCGTTTACGAGTTTTGTGAGAGCATCATTAGAAGAGAACCCTGACATTGGTCACAGATTTAGTACGGCATGTATTAATCGCAATAGAGGTGTTCATTTCAGTTCAGACATTCTGGCTTCCGAAATTCCTCTGTGTCCACGGGCTTGGGCATTTCAGACTGAAGATTCTAGAATTTTGTATATTGGTAAAAAGTTCAGAGACAAGGATGATATGCAGATGAAAATGAGTTACCACGCATTGAAAAATAATTACATGTGGAAACCTATCCGGTCCGACAAGGGGAAGTTAAAACTATGATGTTTTACTTCGGACAAATGCGAATGGCAAGTTGTGGGTAGGAAGGTTTTTGATTGCAATAACTTCGAGATAACCGAGTACACTGAAACTCACACTTGTGGATTGGAGCGATTAACCAACGATCATAGGCAAGATACACCCAGACCTATAGGTCGTCTCGATAGAGAGAACCTCCATAGACTCGGCAGTCATTTCATGACAAAACATTTAACATTCGAGGTCAAAAGAGTATTCAACATAGACCTTGATTATCAGCGTGCATATCATTGTAGACAAAAAGCGTTGGAATTAATCGGCGGAAGCGTAACACTATTGTATTCTAAATTACTGTTAGGAACATTTTATTATGTTTTGATGATGGCCATACTAGCTGTTATAGCAAGCCTGAAATAAGTTAGAACACTCTGTATAGTCTTTACTTAGAGTCTGACATGTTGTATAAGTTGAGTCAGACAAGTATTGTACTAGTTGGTAGGACGGCAAAGCAAGAACAGACTTTCGGCAGAGTGAAGCCAACCAAGCACCAGCAGAGAAGCAATGAAGACATCATGGTCTGACTTATAACCAAGAAAGACTGTGATGACCTTGGATAAGTCTAAGTTATGTTTTAAGTGATGAAGCTCAATGTTTAAATATGGTGTACACTAATCTCACCCAAATCAAGGATCAGTGAAGTACAAGGATTCTCCTTGAACTAAAAGAATAAAGGAAACAGTGAATCGGTAAAGTAAACTGACTTTCGGCTGAGTGAAGAAAAAGCAGTGAAGAAAGATCAAAGCGGAAAAGTCAGATGGGTCACTTGACCGTTCAAAGAACGGATGAGTAAACCTTACTCGATCAGATTATTGAAATATGGAGAAGATACAGAAGATCAAGCATTAAATGCACAATTAATAGAGGATCAATCAAGGACGGATTTTCTGGTAAACGTTTGAAGAAAAATGCGATCACTAAAATCAAGGAGAGTATAATTAAGAGGAATCAAGAATAAAATCAAGGATTATTCCCCTCATTAATATAGCCAACGGACGGAAATTCAAATCAAGGATAATCAAGGCTATAAATAGAGAGCATTGACAAAAAAACAAAGAGTGGAAGAACGATAACTGAGCAAAAACTATGTCAAAGTAAAAAGCCTTCTATCTATTCTTAAAGGAAAACATCTAGTGATCAACTCAAAACTGAGAGCTACAATTCAAACATCAAGCATTGAGATTGATCAACAAGTTTGTGAATCCAATTCACATCAATCAAGAAACTGAATCAGAGTCATCTGAGAAGGAGTTGTGTTTGTGATAGCTGCTGAAGGACTTGATCCCAAGGAGCAGTGAAAGAGACTGAGTCACTGAAGCTGTTGCAGTCATGGAGTGATAGTCTTGTAGATTGTAAAGCTTGTGAAGTCAAGGACAATACTATTGTATCTATGAAAACAATAGTGAATTCCTCCGATCATCACAGGAGAAGAGTGGATTAAGGGATTACACCATCCTGAACCACTCTAAGCCTTGTGTCAATTTACTTTCTGCAATTTATCTTACTGCATTCATTTAATTGCTTATATTATATCATATATTTTTGATTGCTCAAACTACTTTGAAATAACATTGTTAGAAGGGACTTATCCACTGCCCAAAAGCTTTTAAATACCAGAAAAGTTTTTGAAACTCCACTATAGTCATTCACCCCCCCCCCCCCCCAATCTGACTATAGTTTTACCCTTCTCTGGGACCAACAATTGGTATCGGAGCAGTGTTCCTAGTATCAGAACCTGTTCAGATCTAATTTCTGGTAACAAGGAGATCACATTTTTGCAAAGTAGTTTTCAAATCCTTGTTTTCTACTTATATACATAAATATCTCAAATCTGTACTTATGGATTCCTCAAACTTTATGTCAAAAGTACCTATTTTCAATGTTAATAATTTTGATGAATATAAAATAAGAATGTTATCTCATCTTGCAGCAACTCATGAGGAGATGCTGGATGTAATTAATGATGGCCCAATCCTGATCATGACTGTGATAACCGCAGGAGCAAATCAAGGAAAAGAAGTGGATAAACCCAAGAAAGATTGGACCAAGGATGACAGGAGAAGAGCAAATCTAGACTTTGTTGCAAAAGATATAATCTTGAAGACCCTGGATAGCAACATGTTCATGAGAATCAAAGACTTCAAAACAGCAAAGGAGATGTGGGACAAGCTAGCACTGATAAATGAAGGATCTGAAGCAGTTAAAGAAAACAAACTATCTGTTGCAAAACAAAAATTTGAGAACTTCAAAATGAAGCATGGTGAATCCATTGATCAAATGGACAACAGATTCTCAAGCATCATCAGTGAACTACAATAGCTTGGGCACACATATCCTCAAAAATAAGTGTGTTTAAAGATCTTGAGAGGCTTACCTGAAAAGTGGAAGATCATATCAGTAATTAGAAGAACTACAAACCTTGCAAAAACTGACACCCTGACTCTAATGTCCCAACTAAAAGCTCATAAATTTGAATTGAACGGTGAATATGGTGCTCCGGAAGAGACACAAAGAGCCAGTGCACTGATAGCACCTCAGCAAAGTAACTTTGCTGATTGTATCAGCAAAGAGACACTAGAACTTAAAGAACAGGTAGCTTTATTAGTTAAACGGTTTGACAGGTTTAGCAAAAAGAAGCCATTCAAAGGGAACTCATCATCAAACAAGAGGTCAAGCTCAAACAAAGACATGAAGAAAAGAGATGATGAATACAGATGCTTCAACTGCAACAAGAAAGGTCACTTTAAGGCTGATTGCCCCGAAGGAGATAATAAAGATGAGGAAAAGAAGAAGTTCAAAACATCTGAAAAGAGGAAAGGTAAGAAAGCACTCAAGGCTGAATCCAGCAGTGAAAAGAAAGGAGAATCATCTAACAATGACTCAGACAATAGTGATGAAGAAAACAACTCAAACAATGAGAAAGCATGTCTATGTCTCATGACCAAAGAATTAGATGAAGATGAAGATGACAGCTCAGATAATGAGAAAGCAAGTATGTGTCTAATGGCCAAAGAATCTGATGAAACTGAGGTAACATCTAGTTCTTACTCTTTATCTAATGCATCCACATCTAACACTGCACAATCTTTTATTCTCCCCTCAGATGCTGTAAACATAATCCAAAATCTCATGAGTAAATTCGATGAAATTGAATTGAATCATGAAATTCTGGAATAGGAGTGTGAGAATCTAAGAAAGGAGAATAAAAGATTAAAGAAAGAACTGGATAAAGCAAAAGCTGAACTAACTAGTAAGGAGACTTACTCAAATGATCAACTAACAGCAGATGATCACACATCTGATATTGATAGATCAGTTGAGAAAATCCCCTCACCAGTTAAGACCAAAAATGCACCAGCTTACAAACCCTCAAAAAGGTTTGGATCCAGATCTGGTCTTGGCTACAATAGTCAGGATGAGAATAGAAACAATGGAGAACACAATTCTGAATCTAGGACCAATAATGGACCAAAGTTCAGAAAAGGACAGACCATAATTTCAACCACTCATCCTGTACCAGTGAAGTCAAAACCGAATGTAGTGAAACGGCAGACAAAACCATCATTCCAGTCAACCAAAAACAAAGACCTACTGAAAGGTAAAGGAAGACTTTATCCTTCAGAGGATGATTGGAATGTTGCACCTCCAAAATACAAGAAGAAATCATACCATGACATGCATCATGTGTTTAAGAAAAATCAACCAAGATATGTTCCTAGACACATGAAGCAATATAGGCTTCCCAGTGCATATTGGAAGGTGAAGAAGGATGCAAATGCACCAAAAAGTAGAGGAAAGTATTAGAATACCTTCAGTAGAAATATTAGAAGCTATTATGCCATGCCTTATACATATGAAGTTGATGATTTCAATTATCCAAAAAGAAGATCATTTGGATATACACTTGGAGTATGAGGCATGATCAAGTATCAGTATGGACCCAAACAGTGTTGGGTACCTAAACATAATTAATTTGTTTTGTAGGATGTCTGGTACATAGACAGTGCATGTTCCAGACACATGACATGAAACAAAGGATGGCTCACTGATTTCAAAGCTTTTGATGGACCCAAAGTCACATTTGGGGGCAAAGAAAACCATGGCAAGATTAAGGGGGAAGGCACAATGCTCAAGAACAATTTGAAGATTCAAAATGTGGCATATGTTAAGGGACTAAATTTCAATCTGCAAAGCATCAGCCAATTCTGTGACAAAGGCTACAATGTACACTTCAACAAGGAAGGTTGCAAAGTGATTCACAGCCAAACCAACACAGTGGTTCTTGCAGGAAGAAGAGAAGACAACATGTATATGGTGGATTGGAAAACATCTAAGGCAGAAACATGTTTGTTTGTCAAAAATAAACAATCAACCAGCTGGATTTTGCATAGAAGATTAAATCATCTAAATTTCAAGACCATCGACACATTATCAAAAAAACAAGTTAGTTGAAGGCCTGCCAGAGATCACATTCAAGAAGGAAAGTCTCGTGATGCATGCCAAAAAGGAAAGCAAAATCAAAAGCTCCTTCAAATCAAAGCCCTACCAATCTACAACAAGAATTCTCACATGATCTGCATATGGACATGTTTGGACCACCACACCGAGAAGTGTAAGTGGAAAGAAATACACTCTAGTAGTGGTAGATGACTTCTCCAAATTCACCTGGACCATATTCATGAACAAGAAGAGAGAGAGACTCAAGAAGATGCCGATCTACCGAGAAGAATTCAAAATGAGAAAGAACTAAAGATTATCAAGATCGAGATCGATAGAGGCACAGAGTGTCAAAATGAAGTGATCGAGACTTATTGTGAAGAAAATGGAGTATTACATCAATTATCTCAGAGCAGAACTCCACAACAAATTGGTGTAGCGAAAGAAGAAACAGAACACTCAAAGAAGCAAATGAACAATGATTGCGTAAGCATGCCTACCAAAGAGGTTTTGGGTGAAGCGAAGAAACACAAAGATGCTATACACACGTAATGATCAATCATCAACAAACATCATGGAATGACTCCATATGAGATATGGAATAGAAGAAAACCTAACATTTCACACTTTCACATGTTTGGATCTAAATGTTTTGTTTTGAACAGAATCGCCATACACTTTTTGATGAAAAAGTCGATGAAGCAATCTTTATGGGATACTCAGACACCAAAGAAGGCATTCAGAGTTCTCAACAAAAGAACATTGGTGATTGAAGAATCATTACATGTAGTATTTGATGAACCAAACACAAATGGTGAAAGTCTACAAGATCAAGAAGAAGAAAAAAACAAAGGGAAGTATATACAAATACAACCATACCAAAGAACTATTCTCAATCACCATTTTGAAAATCAAAATGAGCCACATGTCAACACAATGTAAGAAGAACTGTAACTTGAAGCTCATGCACAACTCCGGGTGTAGAAGCACCAAGTGAAGAACAACTTCAACTGACCTCAATTGGCTAAGAGATCATCCTCAAGAACAAGTAATTGGAGACATTCACATAGGAGTTAGAACCAGAAGACAACTGAAGCATATGCTAACATGTTTTCTATCACAAGTGGAACCCAAGACAGTAGATGATGCAATTCAAGATGCAGATTGGATTACAGCCATGCAAGAAGAACTAAATGAATTTGAAAGAAATGGAGTTTGGGAACTTGTTGACAGACCAGACATAGCCAACATCATTGGAACAAAATGGGTATTCAGAAACAAGATGAATGAACAAGGAACAGTTGTCAGAAACAAAGCAAGGCGAGTTGCAAAAGGCTACTCTCAAGCAGAAGGAATAGATTACGATGAGACATTTGCACCAGTGGTAAGACTGGAGGCAATCAGACTCTTTCTAGCTTTTGCTGCATACAAAGACTTCAAAGTCTATCAAATGGATGTCAAGAGTGCATTTTTGAATGGACTTTTAGAAGAAGAAGTATATGTGGAACAACCCCCTGGTTTTCAACTCAAAGGAAAAGAAGATAAAGTATAAAAGCTCAAGAAGGCTCAGATGGACTCAAACAGCACCCGTGAGCTTGGTATGAAACACTATCCCAATTTCTGATCAAGGATGGATTCAACAAAGGAACTATAGATAAGACTATGTTCAAATTAGAGGAAGGAACAAGCACATTACTAGTACAAATCTATGTTGATGACATTATCTTTGGATCAGAGGATGAAAAGCTGTGTGAGAAATTTGCAAATCTAATGAAGAGCAAATTTCAGATGAGCATGATGGGAGAATTAAATTACTTTCTTGGCCTTCAAGTGAAACAAATGAAGGATGGTATTTTTATCAGTCAAGCCAAGTATACAAAGGATTTAATACACAAGTATGGTATGGACACAAGTGGCACAGCAGATACACCAATGTGTTCAAGAGTCATTCTTGGAATAGATGAAGCTGGAAAAGATGTTGATCAGGAAATGTATAGAGGAATCATTGGATCCCTACTATATCTAACTGCAAGCAGACCAGACATAGCATTTGCACTAGGAGTATGTGCAAGATTTCAAGCTCAACCAAAAGAATCTCATCTTCTAGCAGCCAAAAGAATAATCAAATACCTAAAGAACACCATCAATGTTGCAATTTGGTATCCAAGAGATGGAGGATTCAAGTTGACATCATATTCAGACTCTGACTATGTTGAATGCAAGATAGATAGAAAAATCACTTCTGGAACATGCCAGATGCTAGGCACCAGACTAGTCTCTTGGTTCAGTAAAAAGCAAAACTCCATATCAACATCAACAACCAAGGCAGATATATATAGCAGAAAGTGGTTGTTGTGCAGGCACAAGTACTATGGATTAGACAACAGCTAAGGGATTATGGAGTGGAGGAGAAGACTATTCCAATCATGTGTGACAACATAAGTGCCATATCTATCACTGAATACCCAGTGTTGCACTCAAGAACAAAGCACGTTGATGTGAGACATCATTTCATCAGAGATCATGTTGAGAAAGGAGATGTTATTTTAAGATACATACCCACTCAAGATCAATTAGTCGACATCTTCACTAAACCACTCGACCATGAAAGATTTAGCATGCCGAGAACTCGAAATGGGAATGATAGAAATTGACTAAGTACCAAAGAGCGGCTAACTGGAGTAATCAGCTAAGTGACTTCACCAGCTGATCAACCCTTTGCCATTACAGGAGATGTAACAGGTAAGGCACTGGTACTCAGCAAAGTTAACTTAACTGATTGTTAGGAAGAGTTGAATAAAGCAGCTCAGTGAAAAATCCACTACACCGGCTAAGTGACCAGCAAAAGCACTCCACCGAAATGAAGATTTGTGTTATGGGCAAATTAAAGTGTGAACCAAATCAACTTCTATACACGTGGAGAATAAGGAAGTTATGGAGGATTATACTATGAAAGATTACACACGTGGAGATCAATTTACAATCATGGAGGTAACCATATTACTCTTCGAATTACAAACGCCTCAATTCCCGGAATCTATCATTACTTACCTCAATCCACTCCCCTACTGCACTCAAATATTGGGATTTATATACATAAAATCATGCCATTACGTCATAAAATCCTTCCATATTCAACCACGTTCACACTACCCAAATCATCCTATATAAACGACACTTAGAGGTTTTTCAGAAATCTTTACACTTCATTGCAAGTTTAAACCCTATTTCTCATTGCAAATTCAAAGCTTTTCCAAAACCTCAAATCTCTACTCAAACAATGGCATCATCCTCCTCAAACACCCAAGCTGGGTATGAAAATTCGATTGCTACTGGATCGTTCTTTCAGGAAGAACACTACTTAAAACTATGTGGAAATGATGAGGAAGCGAAATGCTTGGCAGCTGGATGCAAAAACCTAAGATTATCAACGTTTCTAAATCCTCCAATAACCAAAATCTATTATGAAAGTCTAATCTCCTTCTGGTAAACTGCAAAATATGTTTCTGGGCTCCTTGCAGAAGAAGGTGATGAATGGGAGGAAGACAAGATTGTTGCATCTGTCAATGGCACAGAAGTGGTCGTCACAGCAAAGGTAATTCGTACTCACCTTAAACTTTCAAATAAGGGTCAAGCAAAAGTGACCTTGGTACCACAAAACTTGGATGATTTCTGGACAACAATCACCAAAACAGCAAATCCAGGATCTAAGAAGGTCAATTGCCTTAGATCTGCACTAAAGAAACCATTCAGTGAGTTCAGTGCCCTAATTGGAAAGAGCATTGAAGGAAAGCTCGAGGCAAATAATGCCATGACAGAAGCCAGAATGCGACTGATGGGAATCATCTACAACAATTTGAAATTCAATTGGGCAACCTACTTCTTCTTGAGAATCAAAGAGCAAATCCAAGGTGAAGCTAATGCGGCCAAAAAGGGGATAGCAGAAGGGAAGAAGAAGAAAGGCCAATTTTGGGTGAAAAAGTCATATGGGATTCAGTTACACTACTTGATGCAATGTCTCCAAGTCCCTGTTGTACAACTCCACAAACTGCATGAATCCAAAGTCATGTTCACCTATGTTAAACATCAGAAGAAAGTAGTAGAAGGGAAGAGAAAGAAACCCACAAAACACACTACCAGCCAAAGAAAGAAACAAAAGGTCCAATGAAATTTGGACAATATAGACTTTGGAAAGTTAATTGATGAAGAAGAAGAAGAAGAGGAATCTGAAAGTGAGGTAGAACAACCAGAGGAGGAAAGTGGCAGTGAAGATGAACAACCTCAAAATGAGGAGGCTGCAAAAGAAACAGGAGATGGTGATGAAGAAACTCCAGAAAAACCGGCACAAATGTCTGCAAATGATATTGATGATCGCATTGCAGCATATCTTGAATGGAAGGAAGGTGATTCCAGAGATCAGCTTTAAGACTCAGAACACATGCTTGCTAAGGAGGCCTGGTTTTTCAAGTTTCTTGGGATCACAGCCCTGGTTGGTGTACTTGATGAATCACCACTCTGGGATATGGTTGATGCAGCTAAAGCCAAGATACATCTACACTCTGACAAAGACAGTGATAAATCAACTGATGGAAGAAATACCGATGATGATGATGATGATGATGGTGATGATCACAATGATGATAATGTTGCTGATAACAATGGTGATGGACATAATTTAAAGGATACCACTGATGGCCAAGGCAAAGAGACTGAACAAATAGCTGATGCAATTGATGACAATACTCTCTTAAGCTATTTTCTACAGCCACATGCATCCAACAAGTCAACCACACCAGCTAAGACAACACCTCAACCATTATCTGCTGAAACTCCGGCTGACCCCACAAACGTAGTGGACACTGGCTCAGCTGCTACCACTCTAGTCAAGAAAATCCCCAACACAGAGCAAGGGGAATAGCAGCCCAAACCACACCAACATACACATCCATCCAAATACTTGAAGATTTGGCAGTCAATGCAGATGTTACTCAACATCAAGACAGAGGACAAGAAATGAATCAAAACCAAACCGATCACCGACACGACTATATCTCACCGCCACTGGAAACTCCAACGAAACTTTTGAAAAAGAAGCAGATCTGTTGGCTGAAGAAATGGAGCAGCAAGCCATGTACCATAGATCCATGACTTCAGCATTTAATGTTAAAAGTTACTCCATTGAGAAAAAGTTCCAGGCCATTGCAGAGTACATTGATGCGCAGAATATTTTTTTCCAACAACAAGGAAATCTGATGAGATAGCTCAACATCAATATTACTAACAACCTTGCAGGTCTCAGACAACACATTTCCCAAGAAAATGATTCAATGGCATTGGCATTCGGCACCAGATTTCATAGTGTCACTGAGAAACTGACTGATCATGACAACAGATTCACAACCATTGAGTCAAAATTGGACTCTCTCGATTAGAACAAATAGAGGCTACAAACAAAGATCTTACTCCAAAGAGGGGATGATGTTTGCAAAAAGGGGGAAACAAACAAGCCTGAAGGATCAACGATAAGACCCCCAAATTGTATAGAGGAACAGTTGAGAGCAAGGGACAGAGAAATAAGAATCAGAAATGAAGCAGAAGAGCAGCAAATGAGGGCTAGAGAAGAAAGAGAAAAGGCCTCAAATGAACCCTGTATAGGATTTCCCCATCCTATTCAAAGAAGGGATGATGATAGAGATAGATCAGGTGGACAGCAAAGACCTGGACAGCAAAGACCTGGATCAAATCAACAAAGGAGGTCAGCAAAAGATCACAAAACTAGCACTAGCAGAGAGAAAAGAAGCTTCCCAACTCACAGAAACAGGCAAGAGTATGAGGCTGAAATTCTAGATCATGTGAGAGAATTTTTCAGAGTCCATGAAGGACTATATCCAAATCAAACACAAGATGAAGCTTGGGCAGACTGGCTAAGCTACCAGGATGAACAGAGGAGAGTTGACATGGCCAAAATATACAATTACATTAAAAGACAACATGCCTCTCTCCAGCAAAGTGGTGGAACTAGCAGACCAAGTTCAGCCATACCACTCTCTGCAAAAGGACCAGAAGACTTGCCAACTGACCAACAAGAAGACTTCAAGTATATGGAAAAGTTCTTCAGCCCTATGGGGAGAATGAATAAACAAGACCAATGAGGTCTGTACAAAAATCTCAAGTTTGCTGACTCACACATTGCAGAAGCCAGGGACAGACTTGAGAAGTACTTTGGGGAGCCCAGGGCAAATGAAACCATGTCTGACTTAAACAGACTCTTTGCTAAAAGAGTTTTTCAAGGAGTCTCAGAATACACTGCTATGGCATACTAGAAGTGGAAGTTTCCTGAGATCGATTGGAAAGATGTGGAAGAAGTCCAAACCACAAAGTTCAAAAGGTACAAGACTAACTTAAGCAAAATGTAGTTGTAACACTTGAATGATTTTGAACTTGCTGCCCTCAAACGGATGAATAAATTTTTTTGAGTTATTTACTCTATCAATTATTATGAAAATTTTGTTCAGGCTTATGAGGGTTTTGGCATCATCAAAAAGGGGGAAATTGTTAGGAACATTTTATTATGTTTTGATGATGGCCATACTAGCTGTTATAGCAAGCCTGAAATATGTTAGAACACTCTGTATAGTCTTTACTTAGAGTCTGACATGTTGAATAAGTTGAGTCAGACAAGTATTGTACTAGTTGGTAGGACGGAAAAGCAAGAACAGACTTTCGGCAGAGTGAAGCCAGCCAAGCACCAGCAGAGAAGCAATGAAGACATCATGGTCTGACTTATAACCAAGGAAGTCTGTGATGACCTTGGATAAGTCTAAGTTATGTTTTAAGTGATGAAGCTCAATGTTTAAATATGGTGTACATTGATCTCACCCAAATCAAGGATCGCTGAAGTGCAAGGATTCTCCTTGAACTAAAAGAATAAAGGAAACAGTGAATCGGTAAAGTAAACCAACTTTCAGCTGAGTGAAGACAAAGAAGTGAAGGAAGATCTAAATGGCTGAGTAAACCTTACTCAATCAGATTATTGAAATATGGAGAATATACAGAAGATCAAGCATTAAATGCATAATTAATAAAGGATCAATCAAGGACGGATTTTCTGGTAAACGTTTGAAGAAAAATCCGATCACTAAAATCAAGGAGAATATAATTAAGGGGGAATCAAGAATAAAATCTAGGATTATTCCCCTCATTAATATAGCCAACGGACAGAAATTCAAATCAAGGATAATCAAGGCTATAAATAGAGGGCATTGACAGAAAAACAAAGTGTGCAAGAACGATAAATCGGAGCAAAAACTCTATGAAAGTAAAAAGCCTTCTATCTACGCTTAAAGGAAAACATCTAGTGATCAACTCAAAACTGAGAGCTACAATTCAAACATCAAGCATTGAGATTGATCAACAAGTTTGTGAATCCAATTCACATCAATCAAGCAACTGAATCAGAGTCATCTTTCCGCAGAATTCTATATGTATCTATGAAATCGAGTATGGAATTCTGAGAAGGAGTTGTGTTTGTGATAGCTGCTGAAGGACTTGATCCCAAGGAGCAGTGAAAGAGACTGAGTCACTGAAGCTGTTGCAGTCAAGGAGTGATAGTCTTGTAGATTGTGAAGCTTGTGAAGTCAAGGACAATCGTACTATTGTATCTGTGAAAACAATACTGAATTCCTCCGATCATCACAGGAGAAGAGTGGATTAAGGGATTACACCACCCTGAACCACTATAAGCCATGTGTCAATTTACTTTCTGCAATTTACCTTACTACATTTATTTAATTGCTTATATTATATCATATATTTGTGATTGCTCAAACTACTTTTAAATAACATAGTAAGAAGGGACTTATCCGCTGCCCAAAAGCTTTTAAATACAAGAAAAGCTTTTGAAACTCCACTATAGTCATTCACCCCCCTCCTCGACTATAGTTTTAACCTTCTCTAGGACCAATAATTACCCGCCTACTTCTACATGTTGGAGAGTGAAAATCCTGGAACTGTCACAGATATAATGACTGACCATGTTACTGGCAGGTTCAAGTATTGTTTCATGGCTTTGAAATCTAGTATTGACGAGTTTAAGTACTGTCAGCCTGTCTTAGTTGTGGACGGTACACATCTGAAAAAAATATGCGAGGGGACATTGTTAGTAGCTATCGGTGTAGACGCGGGTGACCAACTTTTTCCGGTAGCGTTTGCCGTGACCGACGGAGAAAGCAGGGATCCGTGGACGTATTGCATGCTTCAAGGGAAGGGGGTAATCAGGGAACGTGATAACTTGGTGTTCGTATCAGACAGAGGGGCTAGCATCATTGGAGCCGTTAGGGGTGCATTTTCAAACGCTCACCCTGGTATTTTCTACCACCACATTGTCATGAACCTCAATAAAAAATTCGGAGCCACAGGATATTGTCCATACACTTTCTGGGAAGCCGCGTATACATTTTCGAAAACGTGATTCACAATAACATTTCAGCAGTTAAAAGAGCAGGATAAAGATCCAAACAAATAGAGTATCTAGTTATTCGGAGGCTATTGGATTTCCTTACTGGGCACGATTGCATTTTCTGGGGACACGTTACGCAATAATGACAAGCAACTATGCTAAATGTTTTAACAACGTAATCAGGGATGCGCGTAAGTTGAGTATCGTGAATCTGTTTGACCACATAAGGGGAATGTTGCAGGAATGGCATTTCAAGAGGAGATAACTTGCCTTGGCGTGTCGCTCTGTGTTAACCCCTGAAGCCGAAAAATTCTTGACTGAAGTCTCAAATGCAAGAAGAACCTTCACACTACATGCGATCGACCGGGACGAGTTCGAAGTTGAGGACATTGATACTAGCACAAAGGTAAAGTTGAGTATCGTGAATCTGTTTGACCATAGAAGGGGAACGTTGCAGGAATGGCATTTCAAGAGGAGATAACTTGCCTTGGCGTGTCGCTCCGTGTTAGCCCCTGAAGCTGAAAAATTCTTGACTGATGTCTCAAATGCAAGAAGAACCTTCACACTAAATGCGATCGACCGGGACGAGTTCGAAGTTGGGGACATTGATAGTAGCACAAAGGTAAATATGCATGAATGGACGTGTTACTTGTGGAGAGTTTCAGGGACTCCAGGTGCCTTGTGTATATGCTTGCACTGCTATAAGTGAGTGCTGCGAGAGTCCGTACGATTATTGTTTTGATTACTACAAAGCTCAATGTTTCCGACGTATTTATGAAGGACGCGTATACCCTGTTCCATTCGAGGATGATTGGACTGTTCCCGCTTTAACTAGAAACCAGCATATTCTGCCGCCTGAGCCTAGACTGAGCGAAGGAGGGGAAACACAAACAACGGGAGTGAGGCGGGGCCGACCTAAGATCCTCATGATTGCTTCTCAAGGTGAGCCTCCTGGCGGTTGGACCAGTAGGTTGCCTAATGACAGGATAGTCCCAGGTTCTGGTAGGCGTTGCTCATTGTGTTGGAACCCCGAACACAGAAGGCCTAGATCTCCTTTCATACAGTGGTAGTTCCTAATTGATACGGTCATTATGTTCATCTTTTATTCATGTTTTTTTAGTATTATCTAAACTTATTACGGTGTAATATCTATATTATATTATTTAGTATTATCTCAAGTCGTGTAAGTTTTTATAAATGTTTTGTATCTTTTTTGGGACATTGATACTAGCGCGATCGTGACTATCTTATATGTTTTGTTTCTTTTTATTATCATAGCAAATGGATATTCTAGTTCAAATGAGTAAGAAATAAACGTAAACAAACTATAACACATGGATATGAGTGAACTAGAAAACTAGAAAAACAAAACTGATTACCAAAAAAAAATTCTATCATAGTGATATGCAGAGAAAGAAGTCAGGAACCGCCAAATCAAGAAGTAAGGCAAATGTTAGCATTGGGCGAAAAAGAAGCGTATGCAATGGTCGAAGTAAGAAGTACTAACGAACAATTATTCTATAAAAAGAAAGAGTGATGATACTTTGGCTTACACACGGGGCTTACAAACATAAAAAGAAAGAGTGATGATACTTTGGCTTACACATGGGGCTACCTAGTTTACAACATAAAAATAAAGAGTGATGATACTTTGGCTTACACACGGGGCTTACAAACATAAAAAGAAAGAGTGATGATACTTTGGCTTACACACGGGGCTTACAAACATAAAAAGAAAGAGTAATGATACATTGAGAGTGAACATTAAGATGATGCTTAAATAAACCAAGGAAACACTTTTATTGAAAGGAAACATAGACACATATGTAAATTCTACCAGGATGGTGGATGATGATGGAAGATTATAGGGTCAGATTGGCAAGCTTTGTCATCCGTGTCATACTCCGGGACCTCAAATCGTCTACACGCAGCCATGATAAGAAATGGGTAACATATATATCCTTCACCGTGCCACATCATGCCTATTTGTTTCATCTTACCAATAATGTATCTTCCCACGTTAACTCGCTTAGTGAGAACTGCATAAGAAAGAACGTACTAATCAAAACTTGGTTGATCATGATGTATGGTACCATGAACGCGATTCGCAAGAAACTCAAGCAGGACACGTACCCACTCGCCAGGAAATGTAGCAGGAATATTTTCATATAAACCACATGTCATTGTTTGGTTAGGTGGCCAATGACGAGTCCCACCAAATGTACTAGCCATATTATAAACCAATTCATCCTTGCCTAAACAACTATTCCATTGTTTGAAAAATCATTCACCGACTGGGACTTCTTCGATGCCATAGTACCGGTTGATCCAATCCACATTCAAACCGACGGTAATGCCTCGTATTTTTGGGTGTATGTATCCAACCTGCCCAAAAAGCATCATTCTACTGAAAACCAAATAGAACTCATGAACAAGAGACTGATTCATGCTCATGGTAGCATCGGGGCTGTTTGCAAAACCATACCACCCAATTCGGTGTAATTTTCTTGCACACCTGGTGGCAAGACTATCCCATACAAGCCTCATCTCTCCAACTACAGCTCTAGCCATCCAGAATAACTTGAATTCTCGCCTTTCCCCTGAATCCTGGAACCGAGTTAAGAGTGCCTGCTCGTCGTATGACATATTTTCATCGTCCTCATTGACAAACACAGGGCAATACGGGTTATCATACCAATTGGGAGAATTCGGGTCAGAATCCGGGTCAGACATTGGTTGGAATGAAATAAACAATTATGTTTGTATAGAGAAACAATGTGAAAGACTTGTTTTCTTGACTATAAGGATGTCTGCATCATATATATATATATAGGGAATTGTCATACGTCGTAGGGGTCATTAGGGTGTAGAGGTAGTATTGTCATTGATACAGTGACGCGTCTTTTTACGTGAGTCATCAATGGTTAGTTCGTGCTATATTAGCACGGAATCGTTCAAAATTTACACGGGATCATTGGAATTCACACGAGTCATAATTCACACCGACCTTCTCAATCAATGCTTGTTTTGACTAGTCATTGATGTCAAGTAGTATGTCGTAGGGGTCATTAGGGTGCAGAGGTAGTATTGTCATTGATACAGTGACACGTCTTTTCATTTGAGTCATCAATGGTTAGTTCATGCTAAATTAGCATGGAATCATTCAAAATTTACACGGGATCGTTGGAATTTTCACAAGTCATAATTCACACCGACCTTCTCAATCAATGCTTTTTTTGACAAGTCATGTTGTCCAGACGATGTCGTACGACGTAGGGGTCATTAGGGTGCAAATGTAGTATAGTCATTGATACAGTGACACGTCTTTTCACGTGAGTCATCAATGGTTAGATCATGCTCAATTAGCACGGAATCGTTCAAAATTTACACGGGATCGTTAGAATTCGTACGAGTCATAATTCACACCGACCTTCTCAATCAATGCTTGTTTTGACAAGTCATGCTGTCCAGCCGATGTCGTTAGTCATATGGGTCATTAGGGTGCAGAGGTAGTATTGTCATGGATACAGTGACACGTCTTTTCACATGAGTCATCAATGGTTAGTTCATGCTAAATTAGCACGGAATCGTTCAAATTTACACGGGATCATTGGAATTCACATGAGTCGTAATTCACACCGACCTTCTCAATCAATGCTTGTTTTGACAAGTCATGTTGTCCAGTCGATGTCGTACGTCGTAAGGGTCATTAGGGTGCAGAGGTAGTATTGTCATTGATACAGTGACACGTCTTTTCACGTGAGTCATCAATGGTTAGTTCGTGCTCAATTAGCACAGAATCGTTCAATTACACAGGATCATTGGAATTCGCACGAGTCATAATTCACACAGACCTTCTCAATCAATGCTTGTTTTGACAAAAAAAGTCTATATATTGACCAATCCTTTACCAAACCTTTCAATGGCTAACCCGCATGCTCCTGTGTTAATTCCCAGTGACGAAATTGATTTGTCATTGGACGAGCAGTCTCTTATAAGCCGTTTCACAACAGAAGAGGAGATGCGCGAGTACGTGACTAACTAGATGGCAAGAGCTATTGTTCCAGAGAGACGATTGAATATGGAGAGTCTACCTAGTTTGATCAACAACTTGTTCCGAGATAACGGATGGCATGGTGTCCCCCAAAACCCATTAAGCTTTCATCACGTGAATCGGTCTATTATGCATGAATTCTACACTTGTGTAGTTACGGCAGAGCTCAATGAACGGTGAGTCACAGTGCAAGGCGTTCCCGGCATTTTGAATAATACATGGATCAACGACGAGTATGCCATTTTAGAATATCCTCATGGTTTGGATTTCTTTCTTTTTCCGAATGTTCCTGAACTACTACAGCGTGACATGTCTGTTTTATTTGGGGAGACACGTATGTGGGAATGTGTGACGTCTCGGCGGCCTACCCGCCCTTCACCCTGGTCCTGGTACGGTCCATTCCTTCCTTTCCTAATTATGTTTCTTGCCACCAATATGTATGATACGGTGAACTACACTGCACCGGCATTTGATTTGTACGCCCTTGTGTAGGCATCTATTACTTCCTACTTCGATGTCGTAGAGTATATTCTGTCTAGGATTCGATAGATAGTAAAGGGCAATACAGGTGATGGATATATATTTTTCCCGTATCTGATCACAGGTATATGCGTCAGATCTGCCGGGGTGCCGGAATATGTTGAAGATGATGTGACATACGGTCATGATGACGTTATCACCTATGAAACTTAAATATGATGAAAGTGTTCACCTTTTATTCATGTTATTTTAGTATTTCTTTTTTAGATAGATATACTTTCGTTTCAGTATGTTTCTTTGTTGTTAATTTTATGTTCCTCTACTATAGATGTTATTTTTATGTCCCCTCGACTAGATATGTTTTTTTAGGTTATGACGTTGATATGATGTTGTTGTATGGCATATATAAATCTGCAGCACCAGGTGGATATAACATTCAACCCAAGGCATGTTAAAAACAGGTGATAGTTATACAATAACGACAGTGCAGTATAATACAAAAGTTCTAAACTAGTACCAATCAAAAAAGTTATACAATCTGATGAAATATGTCTACACACATCTATAGCCTAAATTGTTCAATACGCTCTTGTGTCACGTCATTCAGGTTGCCGCCCTTGAGTGCAGTTAACTCAATGTGCTTCAACGTGAACACCCCGCAATCGCCACTGCAAAACCAAATTTACTCAAGTGTTTAAATATATATGTAATTTAAAAAAAGTAATGAAATTCTAATTTATATAGAACGGTCACTTACACGTCTTTCATCTGTGGAACGGCCTTTTGATCCTTCCGATCGACATCAAATGGAGGTGGAGGTGTAAGAGTCAAGATTGGGTGGGACCGAAAACCAGGGACCGTCTTCAACAACACCGGCATGTACATTCCCAAGTGCCTAAAAATGGCCATCAACACTCCTCTCAACCAAACCCGAAATGACAATCCACAATTGACATATTCCATTTCTGAATGTCCAACTTAACCATAACCCAATGATTTGCCCTGGAAATGTGATAGGGACAAACTACCATTGTATCATTTGTCCAAGAACGGGAAAATCATTTAAGATCTTCGCTCACCTCCGGTATACGATCCGGATCTTCTCTCCATTTAGCTGCAACTTGTAGAAAGCCTCAAATGAGACGAGTGAATCCCAATCCACATTTTGATTATAAGATTCCGGATATTCATTAATACGCCGCCTCAGTATATCAATGTACGCATCCACATGCTGTATGTGACTGTTGAATAGGTTTCCTAAACCCAACCGGGTTGGACAGGATCCGACCGGGTCGGGTCGTTTACAGTCTATTTTAGTTCATGTGATAACTTTATTATGATTAATAAAAGCACTTTTGTTATTATATATTGTTTATCTTCATATTATTGGTTGTATATATATAGTAACGTCCCTAGTGTCAAGCTGTGATAGAGAAACCATGATAGTGATTATGGTTGATGAGATCTCTAATCACTTTAATAAGTTTGATACTTAAATGTCTCTAGTCGTATGTACTATCAAATGGGACATTGATAGTATAATTAGACTAGCACGTATTGGATGTATTCTATCTTATAGAAGGTAGGGATAGATCTCGTCTATCGAAGTGTAGAGACACTTGGACTGTACGTGGACGTGTATTCGAGAATGCGTATGTTAGACTGACCCACTTACATTAAGTGTCACATTCTGTGGCGGTTATGTAATTATCCTTTAGACCGGAGTCTTCATGGCATCACGGTGTGCATTGTCATGATTTGACACTATTGAGATTTCCCCTATCCACGGGGCGATCATGCGGTAGTGATTGGGTGTGATATGGAAGCATGCGGAGTATACATGATTGGTCGTCTGGGAATTGTGTATCCTATGATTGGGATCGAATATCCGAAATGGCCTTTTTATAAGAAATGTCTAGCTCTCGAGAATCTTTGCAAAGTGGGAGTAAATGTGTTATTCCGAGAGAGAGCATGATATCCAGATTATAAGATACGATCGTTAATGTATTGACACTCGAGATACAATCGTATGGATATTATTACGGCGATAGGATTGTAAGTTACATGGTAAGTGCTTCACATGAAAGGTAGTAGTCATTGCATTTGACTTTTCTAATGATTGGGGGTCACGGTGTGTTGCTAGACGCTATCCTGTGATCGTTAGGTATGAAGGGCATTTTCGTAATTTGCACTTTGTGTCTATGGCCAACATATTCGGAAGCCTATCGGGTCATACACATATGAACATCGAGTCGGATTAAAATGCGGTTATAGTTGATAACCAAATAAGAAAAGTTTATCTTTAGACTATAAAGGTTATAGTGGTAAATTAATATGGTGGTATTTATTTATTATGAATAAATAAAATACAAGATATTAATTATAGATAAATTAAATTAGTTAAAGAATATTCCGGAAGCCAATAATTGGCAATACGGGGCGCACATCCTTGTGTATGAGATACACTTGGATTGTGCACTTTAATTAATAAGATTACTGTTGGAAATATTATTTATGTTTTGATGATGGTTCGTCACGTAATTAGACAAATCACTTACAACCCATGATGATGAAGTCGTAACTAACTGTTATAGTGCATGATGAAAGAAGAAGCAAGAAATGGTCTAGAGATAAATGTATAAGTTCTATCTAGAGTCTGAACCTTGTATAGGTTGTTTCAGACAAGCACTGTAATAGAGTAGGAACTAGACGAACAGCTGGGTTAATTCAAGGAAACTGAATTATAATAAGAAAACTGAGGGTTCAAACTCAATTATGCTAGAACTGAAGAAGACAAGTTCGCTGAGGGACACAGACTCAGTTGGCTTATCTAGAAGACTGAAGAGCTGAGGGACACAGACTCGATTCTGAGATCAAGAACCGAGGTGGCAAACTCGCTTAGAAGCCGATCAAGTCGTGACTATAAAATCGAGGATTCGAGACAAGTCTGTGGTGACTGGCGAGTTATAGATCATGTATAATCGAATATTCTTAAGACAAAGATTATCGCTTACCAGGAAAGAAGAAATCGATTGGTGTACTCGACTTAGTCAATTAAAGTCAGATAGTAAGTATACAAGGTACTCAGTTTTGAAGAAGAGTAGAAAACTGAGTTAAGGCCTTGTTGAATTTAAACTGACAATACGACAAAAGATCGTACATGTGAACGTTGGCTAAACGGAAAGTGTAACGGCTACAAGAGCTAGTGACCGTTACATCACCCCTATAAATACACAAGAGAATCACTTGAAGGAGACAGAGAGGAGGATCAGAAAAAGAGCTTTACAAGCATATATTCAAAGATCCAAATCCAGATCCGAAAAATTAGATCGAATATATCAAGAAAAATGGGAAGCCAACCGAATTGCCTTGAAGACTTCAAAGAAACATCCAAAGAACCCACAAAGAGGGAAGAAGGCATCTTGGAGCTACAAAGCCGATCCGTAAGAATCAACAGCTCACCGAATTAATCTTGTGATTAATTCTAAACCTAACCTTTGTGAAAAAGTGGTTGGTGTGCATAGTTTGAGAAGAGCAATTCTACCTTTTCTCTTACGGTGTTGCTTTCTACAAAGAATTGGTGCGATCTGCGTCGTGTGTGTTGGTATTAGTGGTGAGTGGTGAAGGAGCAATTCCACCTCCAAAGGATCAAGTGTGCAGAGTGAAGGAGCAATCTCACATTTCTTCATTTTGTGTAGACAAAGAAACCAGGGGTGTCGTGAAGGATTTGTCATAGTACTAGGATTTTGTAACGTTATCTCATTATTCTAGTGATACCTCCTACACCACAGAGAGAGGGGAGACGTGCGGGATTACACCACCGGAACTTCCATAAACAAATCTTGTGTTGATTTTCTTTATGCATTTGTGTTTGTTTTATTTATTGCATTATCTCTCAAAGAAAACACCGACATAATCGATTCTCACAACCGATACACGTAAGGTCTAGATTTCTACTTACACATCTATTGCACTTAAGGCTATTACTTTATCCGCTGCCAGTTAACAAGACTGAATATAAGTCAGTTTTGACTTACAATCAGTTAAGCTAACTGAACTCCGCACAAGTTAAGGGACAGGAACATAACTGAATTGGAAGTCAGTTTGAGTTTCAGAGAAACTCGGTTCCTGGGGCTTTTACAACTTAAGATAAGTTTTTGGTGACAAGTTTATTCACCCCCCCCCCCCCTCTAAACTTGTGTTAGCCTTTCCAAGGGACCAACAATTACCATAATATTAATATTGGATATTAATTGATTTTAGAAAAATAGATTTATGGTAATAAGATAAATATAATCAATATAAGATATTGGCAATATTTAGATTTTATTTAATATGAGATATTATAATAAAAGAGATAAATCAATCTAAGAGGTTTTCCTTATTTTATTGGGAAAATGTTTTCTTCTCCTCCAGTCTAGTCTGGGGTGCCCCTCTCACTATAAATAAAAGGTGGGTGTCAAGCTCTTTTGTACATTACAATTCCAAGATCTAATAGTTCTTGAGTAAAATAGAGAGCTTCCAATAGAGAGTTTGAGAGAGAGGAAAAAGGCCGGTCTAGCAACCGGAGTTTTCTGATAGCAATCCAAGGAGGATTCCGGCGAGGAGTTCGTGTGGATCAATGATAGAGGCCGGACGCGTGGACGGCTTGTGCACTGTACTACTCTCCGTTGACGGTCAAAGCGACGATCTTATAGGTCATCAAGGTATATTCCGTCAAACTACTTAACATGTTTATTGCATTAAATGAAGACGGTCTAGAAAATGAAATCAAAATTTTAAATTCCGTTGCGTTAAACTAGTGATTTCCTAACAGCGGTATCAGAGCCAGACTTCGAGCTTAAGCAATAAGCACAATTTAATTGCGTAGTAATTAATTGATAGATGCAAGATCTAAAATCGCGAAACGTTTAAAGTAAAAAAAAACTAGATCGATTGGGGGGCTCGGCCGACTGGAGGCGGCCCCCCTCCTCTGCGGCCGCGGCGGCTCTAGGGTTGCCGTCGTCGGCTGCTCTATTCCAAACAGGGAGATCGACCTTTTTCATTTTGTGATATTTATTGTGCATTGATATCTCTTTTGTTTAGTTATGTCATGTGGCCAACCAATGGTTCAAATAGTTTGGGCCATTGGGAAACCATAGTGGCATATTAACCAAAATATTGGTCTTTCCAATTTGGATTTGGAATAGGCCTAGGCCCTTTTTAAATATTTAATTTGTAAAAGGCCTAGGCCTAGGGCACTTTCAAAATTTTGATTTTGAAAAGTGGTCAGGCCTAAATCAAATTTGGTTTAGGAAGATGTCTTTTGGTTTAGGAAACCAAATGCATCCTTTTTGGTTAAGAACCAAAAGAAAATGAAACAAAAGGAGACCTTATAATTTTAATTTTATTTTGAATAGTTCAAATTTAATAAAATTGAAATTAGAATCGATTTAAAATTAAATGTTAATTTTATTTTCGATTAAGTCATATAATTAATTAAAATTTATTTAATTATTTGATATGATAAAATAAGACGCATAAGTAGTTAAAAAAAATTAGAATTTGATCTTTTTCATAAGATAAAATTGTATGGATTAGATGTGTAGATATAATGTGATTATATGGACCCCGATTTATCATGGACTCGACCAATAGGATATAGATGAGAATGTTTTCTTTATGTCGGTTTTGAAATTGTCCTAGGCCGTTATGAAAAACGTGACCTAATTTACTTTTTGCATTTATCACGTTCCCGTTAGTTCCCCCCCCCCCCATGTGTGGCGGGTGTAATTATTTATTAGATAGATTATTATGTAACAAGAATGGAGAAAAAAGATGAAGATGAAGACCAAAGAGAGATAAAGAACTCATTGGCGTACATCAATAAAGATCCTATTGGAGGTTGCAGTTACCCTTAGATTGTGACCCGTGGTTTCGTCATTTTGTATTCGAAACTGCAACTAGGAAAAGTCCATGATCATACCGGTTATTTTGTGTGCGGAATGTGGTGTATGTTTTAATTTATATGATATCGTAGTAATATGCACATAGTAGATGAGACCATAATTGAATAAAATTAATTAGGAGAATTAATTTAAAATTATTATCACGACAAAAATTGAGCTAGAATTGTCTCCCAATAGTATAATGACAATGAAGAGCCCTTGTTCGGGCCCAAATGATCGGCCCACGACGGGAGTTGACCTACCTCGGGTATAACGTCATTATCGAGATATGATCGTTATGAGATCTCATGAATATTTAGGTTACGACTCGACTAAGGGGTGATTGGCCCACGTCAGGACCGTTTGATTTTAGAGACAAGGGGTGGCTATCATATAGAGATGTGAACTATCAAAGAGTTGACTAGTCAACCAATGGAAGTCAAATAAGATTCGATCGGTAAATGTACCCACCTTCGAAATTGACCCGGTCGATCGGTCCACGTCGGGGATCGAGTCAACTAGATTGGATTCCATCGACTAAAGGATTTACAAAATTCTTGAAAGCCAATTGGGAATAGTTGGCTAGTGGGAGTAAAACCTTATAAAATTTTAAGTGCAAACTTAGGGTTTAATGTACATGAACTTTTACTTATTCTATATTTATTTATTGTTGTAGAAAATGTCAAACAAATTGAACCTTCGTTTTATCATCGACAATAAGCTTGACGAACCAATTTTATCGATGGGGAAATAAACCTCAAAATCGTTTTGAGGCACGAGAAGATTGACTATGTCTTGGACGAAGCTCTACCGGAAAAGCCCGCAGAGGGCTCGGCTGCAAATGCTGTTGAGAAGTATAACAAGCGCTGTTCTGATAGTACTGATGCTACATGTATCATGCTTGCTTCGATGACACCTGAACTGCATAAACAGCACGAGTGTATGGACGCCTACTCAATCATGGTCCACGTAAAGGAACTCTATGCTTCTCAGTCTCGCACTGAGAGGTATGAGGCCTTGAAGACCCTGTTTGGTTGTAAGATGGCATCCGGGACTGCTGTGGGGTCACACGTGCTTAAAATGATCGGGTACATAAAGAGGCTTGGGAAGCTGGGCCACAAGTTGGAGCGAGAATTGAGTATTGACTTGATTCAGCAATCTCTACCTCATTCATACTCGTACTTCGTGATGAATTATCACATGAACAAGATAGACTGCTCCTTTGTGGAGTTATTGAACATGTTGAAAACTGCTGAGGACACTGTAGGGAAGGGAAAGCAAGTGTTGCTGGTCACTTCCAGCAATGGCAAGCCAAAAGCCCAAAAGAAGTCCAAGAAGGCGAAGGTTGCACCTAAACCAACGCCTAAGATAGCCAAAGACAAATCCAAGGATGCTTGCTTCCATTGCGGTGAGACCGGACATTTGAAGAGAAACTGCAAAGGCTTCTTGAGTACCAAGAAGAAGCATTCTGATGCTTCGACTTCAGGTATGTTTATGATTGAGATCAATATTGCTTCTTCTAAGTCTAACCACTGGGTATTAGATACTGGTTGTGGTTCTCATATTTGTACGAATATACAGGCACTAAGAAGAACTAGAGAACTAAGGAAAGGAGAGGTGGACCTACGCGTTGGAAATGGAGCAAGTGTTGTTGCGCTGGCCGTAGGAGTTTATTTTCTTTCATTGCCCAGTGGGCCAGTACTAGAACTTAATAACTGTTATTTTGTTCCTGCTCTTACGAAGAGCATTATTTCTATTTCTGCATTGGATGTTGATGGATTTTCTTTTATGTTTGAGAATAAATGTTGTTCTTTTTCACGTAATGGAATCTTTTATAGTACTGGCATACTCAACAATGGTCTCTACATATTAGATGTGAATGTTGACGTACTTAATATAAACAACAAAAAAGCCAAAATGAATGACTTTAATGAATATGGCATTCTAGACTTGGCCATATAAATAAGAATCGCATTTCCAAACTCCATAAAGATGGATTGTTGGATGAATTCGATTACCAATCGTTTGATACATGCGAAGCTTGTTTGCTTGGCAAGATGACAAAGTCACCTTTTAGTGGCAAAGGGATAAGATCCAATGAATTGAGCTCATACATACTGATATGTGTGGCCCAATGTCAGTTCAAGCCAAAGGAGGATACTCTTATTTTATCACTTTCACTGATGACCATTCACGCTATGGTTATATATACTTAATGAAGTATAAGTCTGAGGCCTTTGAAAAGTTCAAAGAATTCAGAAGTGAAGTGGAGAAACAACTAGGTAAAGAAATCAAAACACTTCGATCCGATCGAGGTGGAGAATATCAAGATGGAAAGTTTCAAATTTGTTTAAAGGAGAATGGGATTCTACCTGAATGGACCCCTCTAGGGATGCCTCAGATTAATGGCGTATCTGAGAGGAGGAACCGCACTTTGTTAGACATGGTACGATCCATGATGAGCTACGCAGTTCTCCCAAAATCATTTTAGGGGTATGCTCTAGAAACCGCATCATATACACTGAACCGAGTTCCATCAAAGACGGTTGATTCTACACCATACGAGGTATGGGCTAAGAAGAAACTGAATCTGGCATATCTTAAACCTTGGGGTTGTCTGACTTACGTGAAGCGGATGATGCCTGACAAATTAGAGGCCAGATCCAACAAATGTCTATTTGTGGGATATCCTAGAGAAACTAGAGGATACCAATTTTACCATCCTGAGGAACAAAAGTTGTTTGTTTCCAGGACTGGCCACTTTCTAGAGAAAGAGTTTATTCTTGATAGGGTCAGTGGGAGTAAGATTGATCTTGAAGAAATTCGAGAACCACTTACGGATAACAGTCAGTTGATGGAAGTAGAGGAGACGCCACACAAAGATGTGATGCCAACCTCTACAGTAGACACACTAGCACCTCAAAGATCCACCAGGGAACACCGTGAACCCGAAAGGTACACTGGCATGTATCTCATGGAAGATAAAGACCCTAGAACTTATGAGGAAGTGCTATTAAGGCATGACAAAGAGAAATGGCTAGAAGCCATGAATTCTGAAATGGAATCCATGAAAGACAACCAAGTTTGGAACTTAGTCGACCCACCTGAAGGAATAGTTCCTATAGGGTGCAAATGGGTCTTTAAGAGAAAGACCGACATGGACGGCAACGTGACTACCTACAAGGCTAGGTTAGTGGCAAAAGGCTATAAGCAAAGACAAGAAGTTGACTATGACGAAACCTTTTCGCCGGTTGCCATGTTAAAATCTATTAGAATTCTGCTCACTATTGCAGCATACCATGATAATGAAATCTGGCAGATGGATGTGAAAACAGATTTCCTTAACGGGAACCTGTCTGAGGAAGTGTACATGACACAGCCTGAGGGTTTCACAACCAATGACTCCAGGATGGTGTGTAAACTGCAAAGATCCATTTATGGATTAAAGCAAGCTTCTCGGAGTTGGAATCTTTGCTTTGATGATATAATCAAACAGTTTGATTTCATTAAGAACAAAGATGAGCCCTGTGTTTACAAGAAGGTTAGTGGGAGTGCCATTGTGTTCTTAGTGATTTATGTAGACGACATATTGCTCATAGGGAATGATGTGCCTATGTTACAGTCAGTCAAAGCTTGGTTATCCAATAACTTCTCAATAAAGGACTTGGGTGAAGCAGCCTGTATTCAAGGAATCAAGATCTATAGAGATAGATCTAAAAGGTTGCTTGGTCTGTCGCAATCCAGCTATATAGACAAGATGCTGAAGAGATTCAGTATGAAGTAGTCCAAGAAAGGATTGTTGCCCATGTCACATGGGGTCTACTTGTCAAAGGGAATGAGTCCTAAGACTGAGGAGGAAAGGGCACAAATGAGTAAGATCCCTTATGCTTTGGCAATCGGGTCTATCATGTATGCCATGTTGTGTACTAGACCAGATGTCTCGTACCCTCTTAGTACGACTAGTAGGTACCAATACAACCCTGGTGATGGTCGCTGGCTTGCAGTCAAGAATATCTTCAAGTACATGAGACGTACTAGGGATATGTTCCTGGTTTTCGGGAATGATGATTTAGTATTACGGGTTGCACAAATGCCAGTTTCCAAACTGACAAGGATGACTTTAAGTCACAATCTGGATTTGTTTTCACGCTTAACGGCGGAGCAGTGAGCTGGAAGAGTTCCAAGCATGAGACTACAGCAGACTCTACAACGGAAGCCGAATATATAGCAGCCTCGGAGGCGGCAAAGGAAACAGTTTGGTTGAAGAAGTTCATTACTGAACTTGGTGTGGTTCTCTCCATTGAAGGTCCAGTGCCGCTGTTCTACGATAACAATGGGGCGATATCTCAGTCAAAGGAACCAAGGTCTCATCAGAAGTCCAAACATATGCTACGGTGCTATCACTTGATTAGAGAGATAGTAGATAGAGGAGATGTAAAGATAGAGAAAGTCCACACGGATGATAACATAGCTGATCCGTTGACCAAGGCATTGTCACAAGCAAAGCATGAGAAACATGTTCACATTCAAGGGCTTAGGCATATGTGCGATTGGCTTTAGGCCAAGTGGGAGAATGTTGAATAGGTGTCCTAAACCCAACCTGGTTAGACCGGATCCGACCGGGTCGGGTCGTTTACAGTCTATTTTCGTTCATGTAATAACTTATTATGATTAATAAAAACACTTTTGTTATTATATATTGTTTATCTTCATATTATTGGTTGTATATATATAGCAACGTCCCTAGTGTCAAGCTGTGATAGAGAAACCATGATAGTGATTATGGTTGATGAGATCTCTAATCACTTTAACAAGTTTGATACTTAAATGTCTCTAGTCGTAGGTACTATCAAATGGGACATTGATAGTATAATTAGACTAGAAAGTATTGAATGTCTTATATCTTATAAAAGGTAGGGATAGATCTCGTCTATCAAAGTGTAGAGACACTTGGACTGTATGTGGACGTGTATTAGAGAATGTGTACGTTAGACTAACCCACTTACATTAATTGTCACACTATGTGGGGTTGTGTAATTATCCTTTATACCGGAGTCTTCATGGCATCATGGTGTGGATTGTCATGCTTTGACACTATTGAGATTTCCCCTATCCATGGGGCGATCATGTGGTAGTGATTGGATGTGATATTGAAGCATGCGGAGTATACATGATTGGTCATCCGGGAATCGCGTATCCTATGATTGGGATCGAATATCCGAAATGGCCTTCTTATAAGGAATGTCTAGCTCTCGCGAATCTTTGCAAAGTGGGAGTAAATGTGTTATTCCGAGAGAGAGCATGATATCCAGATTATAAGATACGATCGTTAATGTATTGACACTCGAGATACGATCGTATCGATATTATTACAGCGATAGGATTGTAAGTTACATGGTAACTGCTTCACATGAAAGGTAGTAGTCATTGCATTTGACTCTTCCGATGATTGGGGGTCACGGTGTGTTGCTAGACGCTATCCGTGATCATTAAGCATGAAGGGCATTTTCCGTAATTTGCACTTTGTGTCTATGGCCAACATATTCGGAAGCCTATCGGGTCACACACATATGAACATCGAGTCGGACTTAAATGTGGTTATAGTTGATAACCAAATAAGGAAATTTTATCTCTAGACTAAAAAGGTTAAGTGGTAAATTAATATGGTGGTATTTATTTATTATGAATAAATAAAATACAAGATATTAATTATACATAAATTATATTAATTAAAGAATAATCCGGAAGCCAATAATTGACAATACGAGGCGCCACATCTTTGTGTATAAGATACACTTGGATTATGCACTTTAATTAATAAGATTACCATAATATTAATATTGGATATTAGTTGATTTTGAAAAATAGATTTATGATAATAAGATAAATATAATCAATATAAGTTATTGACAATATTTAGATTTTATTTAATATGAGATATTATAATAAAAGAGATAAATCAATCTAAGAGATTTTCCTTATTTTATTGGGAAAATGTTTTCTTCTCCTCCACTCTAGTCTGGGGCGCCCCTCTCACTATAAATAAGAGGTGGGTGTCATGCTCTTTTGTACATTACATTTCTAAGAGCTAATAGTTCTTGAGTAAAATAGAGAGCTTACAATAGAGAGTTTGAGAGAGAGGAAAAAGACCGGTATAGCAATCGGAGTTTTTCCGATAGCAATCCAAGGAGGATTCCGGCGAGGAGTTCGTGTGGATCAACGATAGAGGCCGGATGCGTGGAAGGCTTGCGCGTTGTACTACTCTCCGTTGACGGTCAAAGAGACGATCTTATAGATCATCAAGGTATATTCCGTCAAACTACTTAACGTGTTTATTGCATTAAATGAAGACAACCTAGAAAAGGAAATCAAAATTTTAAATTCCGCTGCGTTAAACTAGTGATTTCCTAACAGTCACAATATATATATTTATCAGAAACGATTGATATACTAACAATATGTTGTAATTTTTGAGTGATACGTAAAATTTAAGTCACTTACATCTCAGTAGAGTGAACATTTAAGCTTCAACAGAACATCAAAATACTTTACATCAGCTAGGAAGTCCGGAGTTGGCTCTAGAGAGAAATCATTCACTCCACATGGGATTTTTATTGATTGCAACAATAGCACCCTAGGCTGCCTCTTTTTAGGCCCTCCTTTTTTCTTCTCCGCTTCGATGAGCAGAACTGTGACCCTCTCTACACGGAGCCACTCCTCCATTGTATTAAGATGATCCTTGTCAATTCTCCTCGGAGTATGCCTTGATTCTTGTAGCTCTTTTAATTTCTCCGGGCCAACCCATTATCCACCCTCATTTCTCATCAAAACAGAAGGTTGTGAAACAAACCGAAGCCCTGGTCGCTTTGGCTTTTTTGTTTCCCCGCCTACTGGAGTGACCATGCTAGTGATATTGAACTGCGGCTGCAAATCTACCTTTAAGGGATACCTACCAGCATCATCATTACCGTCATAACCCTCGAGATTGAATTCTCGACCTGGTAGTTCCAGGTTAGGACGCAAATCCTTGGAGAATTGTGTTTGTGATTCCAGCTGAACCGGAGTAACCTGGGACGGTGACGCCAGATGAACATTCCTAAGAGGTGTCTAGTCCACGTTTGTATCACAACCTCGAGGTGTCTGGTCCGTGTTTGTATCACAACCTCATGGTGTCTCTGTCTCAGGCTCACGGCTGCCTTGTGTAGCTGAAGACGGCCCAACTTTGGTGGTTGGTGTGCTTTGGGTCCTGTCGAGATGTGGATGTGAGTCACCGCCCTGGGAGCCTTGTGATACAGATGTCCCATCTCGGGACCTAAGTGTACCCTATAAATTAAAGGAAATTGTGTGAATTTTTACTTATGCCAACAAGATAAATGCAATTATATTTGTATTTAGGAGTTTGAAGAGAGTTTGAGAATGTGATAAACACAAGAGTAAACTTCAACTTGGTTTATTCATTGATATGAGAGGTGTATAAATAGATACAATTGAGAGAGACTAGCAAGCTAGCTTGGGCGGCCACTTGAGTATGTAGATGTGGGCGGCAACCATGCAAAAGTAAAAGTAAAAAGCTATGTCTATGACATAAAGTAAACTTCACAATTAATATGTCTATGACATAAAGTAAACTAGAGTTTGACATATTAATTGTTTATATGTATCACAATTAATATGTCTTTTATAATTAAATAAAGTGTACAAAATATTCTCATTTAACTCCCGAGGTCAGCTTTGGACACCTCTTTGAACTTCAGATCTGTTTGAAGTAATCTTGTAATATTTCTAATATTTCCACACCCTCAAATCAGTCAGTATATGTTGATGCAACCAAGTTTGCTACTAAGTCTCATTTGAACATAAGAGGTGGAATAGCCTTGGTAAGAATATCGACATTCGATCTGTTGAGGAACATCTTTGAGTTGAATAATCTTGGCATCAATCTTTTCCTTCGTAAAGTGTCTCAAATGTCCACATGCTTGGTTTTATCATGATGGATAGGATCTTCACCATGCATAAAGTCAATTATTATCATAGCAGAGTGTGATAGGTTCTTTGAGGAGGTTCTTTGAAGTTCGATCAAATACCCTTTTAGCCAAAGAGCTTCACAAATGCCAAGTACAAGTGCCCTGAGTTCGGCTTTCAAGAGATCTTCTTGACACAAGAGGTTGTTTCTTGCTTCTCCAAGTAACCAGGTTCCCATACATATGAGCAATAGCCTGTGGTAGATCGTCTCAATCAATGTGACATCCAAATTCAATCGACATCGGTGTAGACCTTGATTGATCTATCAAGAGACTTGGTGAAGTGCGAGGCCTTGGCCAGGAGTGGACTTTAAATATCTCGAAGATCCTATTCACACGGATCCCAATGTTGCTCGGAGGTCGATGCATGAACCGACCGACTGGACTAACCCCATATGCAATATCAGGGCCTTGTGTGAGAAAGGTAGATGAGTTTACCTACAAGCCTTTGATATTGTTCTTTTCTCGGACAAAGAATGTCACCATGCGATGAGGGTGTTCTTGGGTCTCACTGGGGATACAAAGAGTTTGCATCCTAGCATGCCGCTTTCCTTCATGAGTCCAATTACATACTTCCTTTGGGAGACCCGAAATGCCATTGGCGTTTCTAGCTACTTCCATACCAAGAAAGTACTTGAGGTAGCCCAGATCTTTAACTTGGAACACCTTTGCCAGTAGAGTCTTCAAGTTCTGGATCTCAGTAGAGTCATCCCCAGTAAGGATGATATCATCCACATATACAATTAGAATGGACCTCCTCTCGGTTGGTTGTCTTGACAAACATGGTGTGATCGAGTTGCATTGATGATATCCAGCAGCTTTAACCACGAGTGGTGAGTTTTCCAAACCATGCCCTTGGTGATTGCTTCAGGCCATATAGAGACTTCCTCGCTTTGCACACCTTGCCTTGAGTATGAGGATTGATAAAACCAGGGGTATACAAGTCATATAAACCTCCTCAGGTGAGGTCCCCATTTAGAAAGGCATTTTTATGTCCAATTGGTGAAGAGGCCAGTCAAGTTGGACAAATGAGGGAAATCGATAACTGACAAAGGTTGAGCTTTGCTCTTGGTGCAAAAGTTTCCTTATAGTCAATGCCATAAGTTTGAGTGAATCCCTTGCTACCAATCGGCTTTATACTTGTCAATTTTACCATCGAAGATTGTATTTGATAGTGAATAACCATCTGCAGCTAATGCTTTTCTTGCCTTTGGGAAGAGTTGTGAGGTCCCAAGTATGGTTATCCAGAGAGCAATCATCTCTGCTTTTAACAAAGAGCCTTCCACTTATCATTTTGAAGGGCCTCTCGAATATTTCTAGGGATAGAGTGAGAGTCCAGTCCTCAGTAAACATGGCAAAGACAGAGACAACCGATCATAAGATAAATAAGTATGAATAGAATGATCGGTGCATGATCTTTCCCTTTTTCTTAGAGCAATAGGTCCGTCATCCACATCGATGAGATGGGAGAGTCAATAAGCCGAGGTCCAGCAGACTCAGTTCGATGGGTTCTTTGAGGTTCTGTTCAAACAAGCTCTGGGTCGGCGAGACTGGGTCGCAGACCTCTTCTGGGGTCGATGAATGTGAGTATCCGCGGGATCTTTGAAGGTATGAGTCTGGCGAGGTTAGGACTCTGCTGAGGGTAAATGGTTTCTTTGAGGAACGGACTTAGTTCAATCTCAATCGAGTTTCCATCGATGACTCGGCTCAAGAGGGTTTGTTTGTAATATGGAGTCCTTTCAAAGAATTTCACATCCATAGAATTGTAAAATTTCTTTTCAAAGAGAGAGTAACACTTGTAACCTTTTACATCTCCGTGCATATCCAAGGAAAATGCACTTATGAGCTTTAGGATCAAGTTTACTACATGTTGAGCATGAATATAAACAAACACAGTACAACCAAAGATCTTTGGAGGCAATTGGGTAATAAGATGAGAGCAGGGAGTGTGTGGTCGACAAGGTTTGGAGAGGAGTTTTGAAACCTAACACTCTGTGGGAAGTCTGTTGATTAAATATGTTGCAAGATAAATATAGCTTCACCCCACATGTATTTAGGAACATGTGTAGTGAACATGATTGATCTGGCCATTTCCAGTAGATGCCTGTTCTTTCTTTCAGCAACCCCATTCTGTTGAGGTGTTTCCACACAACTACTGATATGAACAATTCCTCTGTTTGTCAAGAAGTTACTGAGGTTAGATTCATAGTATTCCGTGAGCATTATCAGTCTTTAAGATCTTGATCTTAGTATCAAATTGGGTGGAGACCATGTGATAAAATTCTTGGAAGATAGGTCCAACTTCAGATTTGTCTTTCATTAAGAACAGCCAAGTGTTTCTGGTATGATCATCAATGAAGGTTACAAACCACCTTTTTCTGTTATACTTTTCACTCTTGAGGTCCCCATACATCACTGTGAATTAGGGTGAAAGGGGAAGAGGGAAAGTGAGGTAACTTAGCATACACAGATTTGGTGAGTTTAGCAAATTGACAAATATCACATTGAAGATCATTAAGATTACATCCTTTAAACAATTCAGGGATTAAAGACTTTAAATAACCAAAACTTGGATGTCCTAGTCTATAATGCCATAACATGATATTGTCTAGGTTTTGAGTGCAAAGCTACGAGGCGATTCTGTCTTGATCTTACTGTCTTCAGCAGGTTGATCACAAAACAATCCTGAGTAGGGTTTAGCTTGCCCAATCACTTCTCGAGAAGAGATCCTGGAATGTGCACCGATTCTTATTAAAAACAACAATCCAATTCGAGATCTTTAGTGAGTTTCTTGACGATATATAAGGTTACATCTAAACTTGGAACAAACAGACATTCTCGTAGATATATCCGATTAGTAAGTTTAACCTTCCCAACACCTTTTGCATAAGAAATGTAACCATCAAGCAGTCTTAATTCAGTGAATTTGATTGAATGGCATATATTGGGTAATAAGGTTTTATTACCAGTCATATGAGAAGAAGCCCTAATCAACAATCCAAGTCTCATTACTAAGAGGTGAGTAAAATATACTGTTTTAGCATGAGTGGCCATTTCAAGTAGGGAGCTACCTTCCGATCTTGAGCAATAAAGGCTTTAAAGGCAACAACCGAGCATTCACTTCTTTCGTCATTCTCCTCTTCACCGACAAGTTTGCCTTGACTTTCCCTGGTTGGTTTTGAGGTTTTAGAGGGGGTAGGTTTGCCATGTAGCTTCCAACAATTGTCCTTGGTGTGATTTGTGCGTTTGCAGTGATCACAGAATAGCTTTCCAGCTTTCTCAGTAGACTTCCTGTAAGTCTCATTAACCTTCAGCGAGGCGCACCTTGATAGGGTTGTCGGCGAGGGGTTCAAAGACATCACTTTCCTCCTGCTTTCCTCATGTTTGACCTCAAAGAAACATGGATTTGAGATTGGGAAGAGGTTTAGTAGCAAGAATTCTACCTCGACATCATCAAGAGTAGGATTCATCCAGTGAAGAATTTGAATACTCTCTTTTCTCGATAATGTCTTTAAAGAGTGCAGCATCTTTAACATCATTCCAGGGGTGAGTTTCCAACATATCTAGGTGTTGCCATGCCTTAGATAGTTGATTAAAGTATTGAGTTACAGACATATCCCCTTGTCTGCAATTTTGAATCTGAGCTTGAGTTCATAGACTTGGATGTATTGTCCTTTTTTGAGTAAAGGTCTCTGGCATTGTCCCAGATTTCCTTAGCAGTGTCATACATCATGAAGTTCTCACTGATCTCTTTTGTCATAGACCTCGTGAGGATGGTCATGACTTGGTTATTTTCTGTGTCCCATGCTTCAAACTTGGGGTCAGTTTCAGCAGGGGCGTGTTTGGAACCTGACAGATATCCCATCTTGCCCTGGCCGGAGATATACATTTTCATAGACCTTGACCATAGCAAGTAATTGTTACCATCAAGTTTATGATTTGTAAAGAAGAGTGTTCGATTATCCCGGTCTGCTTTGAGGCAAACTGTGAGTCTCATCAAGAAGATGAAACTTCGAGATAATGTTGACATTTTTCTCGAAAAAGAATCGAGTTTTGCAAATGGATTTTAGAACTCAGTAAGGCTCCGATACCATGAAGAGAGTTTGAGAATGTGATAAACACAAGAGTAAACTTCAACTTGGTTTATTCATTGATATGAGAGGTGTATAAATAGATACAATTGAGAGAGACTAGCAAGCTAGCTTGGCGCCACTGAGTATGTAGATGTGGGCGGCAAGCATGCAAAAGTAAAAGTAAAAGCTATGTCTATGACATAAAGTAAACTTCACAATTAATATGTCTATGACATAAAGTAAACTAGAGTTTGACATATTAATTGTTTATATGTATCACAATTAATATGTCTTTTATAATTAAATAAAGTGTACAAAATATTCTCATTTAACTCCCGAACTCACGAGGCTGCTTTGGACACCTGTTTGAACTTCAAGATCTGTTTGAAGTAATGCTGTAATATTTCTGTAATATTTCCACAGATTTCATTCGAACATGTTGCACCGCCGCCCTTTGTATAGAGTTGAGGAAATACGTATGCCGTTGGTCAACTATTCTAATAGTTGTTGCTTGGGCCTCTCTCAGACGTGCCATTTCAGCCTGCACTTCACTCAGCTTAGCATTCGTTTCAGCATAGTTAGCCTTCGTTTCAATCAACTCAGCCTTCGTTTTCATCAGCTCAGTCCTGACTTCTCTTAACGTATTGTCAACTATACGCTGTTGAAATAGTGTCCTAAACCCAATCGGGTTGGACCGGATCCGACCGGGTCGGATCATTTCTACTATTTCTTTATGTTTATACATATATTAAATGGCTTTTTCTGTTGTCATATATATGTTCTTTTAAAGAACCAATTATGGATTGTTATATGATAACGTCCTTAGTATTAAACTGTGATAGAGAAACCATGATAGGCGATTATGGTTGATGAGATCTCTAATCACTTTAATAAGTTTGATACTTAAATGTCTCTAGGCTGATGTACTATCAAACAGGGCATTGATAGTATGAACAGGCTAGAACGTATTAGATGTCTTATGTCTTTAGTAAGCGTGGATAGATCTCGTCTATCGAAGTGTAGAGACACTTGGGTATGCGTGGACGTGTATTGTAGAGAATGCGTATGTTAGACTGACCCACTTACACGGATAAGTGTCACACTTTGTGACGGTTGTGTAATTAACCTTAAGACCGGAGTCTTCATGGAATCACGGTGTGGATTGTCATGCTTTGACACTATTGAGGTTTCCACAGCCACGGGGCGATCATGCGGTAGTGATTGGGTGTGATATCAAGAAGCATGCGGAGTATACATGATTGGTCGTCCGGGAATCGCGTATCCTATTATTGGGATCGAATATCCGAAATGGCCTTCTTATAAGGAATGTCTAGCTCTCGTTAATCTTTGCAAAGTGGGAGTAAATGAGTTACTTCGAGAGAGCATGATATCCAGATTATAAGATACGGTCGTTGATGTTTTGACACTCGACTAACGACTGTATGGATATTATTACTGCGGTAGGATTGTAAATTACACGGTAACTGTTTCACATGAAAGGTAGTAGTCATTGCATTTGACTCTTCCGATGATTAGGGGTCACGGTGTGTTGCTAGACGCTATCCCTTGATCGTTAGGCATGAAAGGCATTTTCATAATTTGCACTTTGTGTCTGCGGCCAACATATTCGGAAGCCTATCGGGTCACACACATAAGAACATCTAGCCGGATTAAAATGTGGTTATAGTTGATGACCAAATAAGGAAAGAATTTATCTCGTACTATAAAGGTTATAGTGGTAAATTAATATGGTGGTATTTATTTATTATGAATAAATTAAATACAAGATATTAATAGTATTATATTAATTAAAAGAATATTCCGGATGCCAATTTATTGGCAATATGAGGTGCCACATTGAAGTGTATAAGATACACTTGGATTGTGCAATTTAATTAATAGTATTACCAAATATTAATATTATATATATATATGTATAAATAATGCATGCATGTGACGCATCAATGCAAATTGGAGATTTGCATGCGCACCAACTGTGTGTGTATATATATATAATATATAGATTTATTTGTGTAATGTATATGTGATATATACACATGTGTAAATTGATTTATTGTAATATAATAAAGATAGTCAATATAAGATATTGACAATATCTTGGAAATATTCAATATAAGATATTGACAATATCCTAGATTTATTTAATATAAGATATTATAATAAATGAGATAAATCAATCTATTATATTTTCCTTATTTTATTGGGAAAATGTTTTCTTCCTTTCTACTCTATTTGGGGCGCCACTTCTACTATAAATAAAAGGTGGGTGTCAAGCTCTTTTGTATATCACAATTCCAAGAACTAATAATTCTTGTGTAAAATATAGAGCATCCTATGAGAGTTGGAGAGAGGGGAAAAGGGCCGGTCTAGCAACCGGAGTTTTCCAATAGCAATCCATGATGGGATTCCGCGGTCGTTCGTGTGGACTACTAGCGGTAGAGGCCGAACACTTGGGCGCTCTATGCGAGAACTTCTCTCCTTAGACGGTCAAAGCGTCGATCTTATAGATCAACCAAGGTAACCACCGTCTGCTACTTGTTTGTTTATTGCTTAAACGAAGTCGATCCTGGTTAAAAGGAAATAAAATTTTAAATTCCGCTGCGTTCCCGAATAGATTTCCTAACAGTGGTATCAGAGAGTGCTTCGAGCTTAAAAATAAGCATTTAATTTGCGTAGTTAATTTTTGTAATATTCCGATTTTCGGGAAAGGGCAGACGTGTCATTTTGCGAAAACGAAATATTATTATTCGACTTCTTTTATTGGAGTTAAATTTTACAAGATAAATATATATATTTTTGGAATATATATATATATATATATATATATATATATATATATATATATATATATATATATATATATATATATATATTTTAAGGAAAACGATTTTAAGAAAAAGGGTAATTAAGGAAAATAAGTGATTAGGTTAATTATTGGGATTTTCCTATTTAAGGAAAATAAACCCCAAACAGTTTTCCCTAATTATTCTTATCAGATTTTCCACCTCCAATTCATATTCTGCGTGTGAGATCCAAGCTAGGGCTGAGAGCTTGCTATTAATTTCTAAGTCGGATCTTAACGGTTTTCAGATCAGAATAGGGCATCGGAATCGTCGTAAAGAGAGCGTCGATTCAATATCAGAAAGTTGGAGCTTTTCCCAAGGTTTCTCTGCAAAATGTGTTCGTTTGCTGCAGTCTTTCTGGGTTTTGGCTAGTATTAGCTTGCTTATAAGGTAAGAAGCTCTTCCTACAATTTCAATTATCGTTATTGAAATTTAGATCGCGTTTTATGATGCGTAGATGTAAGAAAATTGTGTTTTTTCGTTGATCAAAGGATCATAGACGTTTAGATATGTTTTTTTACGTTTTTCTGAGTTGAAATCGATGTCAATTAGGTTAGAAATGATTCGGAAATCGAGTTGTGAAGGTTTTAGAGTTTTGGGAAAAACTCAGTCGGACGGGCGTCTGCATTAGGCAGACGGGCGTCTGAGACCCTAGTAGCTCAGACGGGCGTCTGCACAAGGCAGACGGGCGTTTGAGGTCAGACTTTTGATTCAGGATGTAGCTTTTTTTGACGGACGGGCGTCTGGGGTTTAGTGGACGGGCATTCAAGGCCAAACGGGTGTTTGACCTGTTTTGCCTAGTTTTTACTGTTTTATCTTTTCAGCATGGTTTCGGGTTTCAAAATTATGTTATTATTGTTTTAAACCCTTAATCATAATATGTTAACATTAATTAAACATGAACAAGCTTCGATTGAACTTCTGATTCGTTCAGTTAAAACACCGAATGTACTCTTAAAGGGAGTTGAAGTTCAGATCCGTCGGAAGGGCATGAAAGGGCTTGTGCTTTGATGAATTAGTATTCATCAATGTCTGTGTAATTACTAGGCCTTGTCCGTGTCTAGTGGTCTAAGAAAGAGAGTTGAGTTTGTGAGGGATCTTACTTGAAAACACTTAGATGGCTAGTTAATAACCATTAATAATTACATACTTGCATAGTAATAAGATTAAACATCATGCCATCCTTGGTAAGGCACAAGACTATATCGCAATGTGTAGGCCTTCGGATAGAGCGAGTAAACTTGCTGGCATTTCTAGAGGCACCAGGAGTAGAGGGTACTCGTTGTGGATAACTCTGCGGGCCCAAGGGCACTAGGAGTAGAGGGACTTCACAGGTGAATAACTTTGCTGGCCATTAGAGGGCACCAGGAGCAGAGGGACTTTACAATGGAATAACTCCGTAGGTTCATAAAACCCCAAGTACGGAGGGACTTTGCTGAACGCGTATACTATCGGGACTAGCCCATGGCTATTGGTGAGTTCCACCAATAGGTTGCACCCAGATGTCTCGTGGTGGGCAGCACCATGCGTAGTGTCCTTGAATGCGGATGTAACAAAGATAACCTAAGTTAGAAACAGTTAGTCATGACATGTTGATGGACATGAAGTGAACCCTAGATTGAGTCGGTCTCATAAAGATAATTAGAATAATAAACTTGTTAAAGAGCCTTAAGTAAATTGTAGCTTCTACCTCTTACTATGTACAATGTACTTACCTCAAATGCATGTTTATTTATGTGTTTGGGGGAGAGAAAACGAACAGGTAATCCCGGAGTTCGAAAAGGTCTTTGACGACGACGTTTAAGGACGCCGAAGTTGAAGGCTTTATTTATTTATATTTATATTCACTAGACTTGCTGTCGTTGGGGAATTTCTTGTAATTTTCTTTAGTACTTGCTTTCATAGGATTTAGGTGCAATTACGCTTTAGTTTGGTATTCCAATGTAATAAATGTTACATTTCTATCTTTAGTGTGTCGATTTCTATTCTTAGTAGCATTTATGATGTTTTGCCGAGTCTTTTGAGCTTCCGTTTTGCTGAACTCGATACGACGTAGTAGAGGCTTATGTGTAATATTAGATTTATTTAATGTTATACGTGCCGAGCGTTTCGTTTCCGGATAAGGACTCGGTATCCGGGAGAGGGGCGTTACAGTTGGTATCAGAGAGAAGCGTCATTTAGGCATCCTTTCTTCTAAGATAAGTTTCTCTAGATCTCTTAGTAACGTTCTGGTTTTCCTTGATCATCAGGATGGTGTTCACGAGAACTGGAGCGGGTGCAGAGTCTTCCAGAGTTCGACGGGAAAGTCCAACACCGGTCGTAGGAGGCGGTGTTGTGAAGCAGATTCCTCCACCTCATCGGAGTTTGTCACCACCACCTCATACTGCGACACCTACACCAAGATCTCAATATAGTTTGTCACCGCGACCTCATCAGGAGCAACCTCCACGATGGAACGTGGGGAGTTCGGTTCAGTTCTCCTTGGTAAGCGATGTTCCAGCTGGTTTTGTACCTCCGCCGGTAAGCTACCCTCCACACCAGCAAACCTTTTACCCTCCACCAGTCAGCGTTTACCCTCCACCAGTAAGCCACCCCTCACCACTAGTGTTTCACCAACAGCAGCAGACCCTCTACCCACCTCATGTAGGTCATACCCCTCGACCTACCGTACCATGTTCACCGCGTTTCGACCATCAGCAAGGTTTGGGTTACCCACCCTACGGTTTCAAAGAACCTCACCAACCCCACAAAGACCACCGAATTACCATCAAGGATATTACCCTTATCAGACTGAGCCTCAAGTGAACCCACTTTACCCTCAAAGAACAAAGAGCACAAAGCAAGAAAATACCTTTTGGATACCCTCCAGTTTATCCACTTGTTCCCCCAGTTAGACCAGTGTTCGAGCAAGCACCACCAGTTGATTGGTATACGAGACTAAGGAGGAACAGAGTTCAAGACTTTTATGGGAATGTGGAGCATTCAAAGGCTAAAGAATGGTTAAGAAGCTTCGAAAAGGCTTGTAGGAATATACATGTTCCTGAAACAGAGATGGCACAACTGGCGGTCAGCTTTCTTTTGGGTGCAGCTGAAGCATGGATAGATGCTATACAGAGTAGCAATGGCAAGGTAGCAGATTGGGAAGGCTTTAAGGCCATGTTCTACAATGAGTATTTTCCAGCAACAGTGCAGGCAGACATGGCAAGCCAATTCTTAAAGCTCAAGCAGGGTAACTATTTGACGGTATCTCAGTACACCAACAAGTTTAACGAGTTGGGAAGGTTTTACCCTGAGCTTATGAAGGTTGAAGAGAGTAAGATGGCACTCTACAAGGAAGGTTTGGCCTATGAAATACAATCCGGTATGTTGGGTTTCACGGCAAGGAACATGGCTGAATTGTTGAATAAGGCTTTGGAAGTTGAGAACTTCAGGAAGAAGGCCACCGTTGTCATTGGAGTAAAAAGACCTTTGGAGAGTAGCCAAGTAGAAGATCAAGAAGCACCTCAGCCGCAAGATGAGAAAAGAATTACGGCACCTCAAGCCGCTAGGTCATCTGGCAGCACATCGGGTTGCCCAATGTGTAAAAGGAATCACTCCGGAGAATGTCGGGCAGATACAAATGGTTGTTATCATTGTGGAGACCCCGGACATTACGCAAGGCAGTGTCCTATGCGGAACACAAAGGAAAGTCAAAGAAATGGCAATGGAGGTGCAACTCGACCAACGAGGGTGTTTGCGATGGATGCAGTCACACCAGGTACCTTTCGGTTCGTTTGTTTTATCAAGATATTCTTATGACATGAATTAAGTTCACGTTGTAATTATGGTTAAATAAATGAACTAACTTTTAGGCACGTTAATAACGGGTAACATAGCTATATCAACATTAATTAATACGAGAGTGTCAAAACTTTTGGTGTTAAGTAAGGCAGCTAGCAAGTTAAGCCTACCTCAATCTTTAAGAAACCTTTACGGATCATCCGGGTACAATGAATTAGATAAGGCTCGAGAGTTTGGTAGAAGAGTGATTAAGTGCGGTTCGATGGTTTAAGAGTGTTTGGTCAGTCGAATTCATGAACAAGGGTTTGGGACGATCCGGGAAACAGAGTGTTTGATTACGAGGTTAACAAGGGCAGTTTCGTTAGAGGTTGTCCGTGGGAAAGCGAGCGGAGTTCGGATTTGGTTTGGGCTGAAGAAGAAGTTGCTAAGGGAGGTCAATGGATTGGGTACGATCAAGTTTCGAGGACCAAAACCTCTGTGGGAAATGAATGTAATATTCCGACTTTCGGGAAAGGGCAGACGTGTCATTTTGCGAAAACGAAATATTATTATTCTGACTTCTTTTATTGGAGTTAAATTTTATAAGATAAATATATATATTTTAAGGAAAACTGATTTTAAGGAAAAAAGGGTAATTAAGGAAAATAAGGGATTAGGTTAATTATTGGGATTTTCCTATTTAAGGAAAATAAACCCCAAACAGCTTTTCCTAATTATTCTTATCGATTTTCCACCTCCAATTCATATTCTCAAGCGTGAGAGCCAAGCTAGAAATGAGAGCTTGCTATCAATTTCTAAGTCGGATCTTAACGGTTTTCAGATCATAATAGGGCATCTGAATTGTCGTAAAGAGAGTGTCGATTCAATATCAGAAAGTTGGAGCTTTTCCCAAGGTTTCTCTGCAAAAGGTGTTCGTTTGATATAGTCTTTCTGGGTTTTGGCTTGGATTAGCTTGCTTATAAGGTAAGAAGCTCTTCCTAAAATTTCAATTATCGTTATTGAAGTTTAGATCGCGTTTTATGATGCGTAGATGTAAGAAAATTGTGGTTTTTCGTTGATCAAAGGATCATAGACGTTTAGATATGTTTTTTACGTTTTTCTGAGTTGAAATCGATGTCAATTAGGTTAGAAACGATTCAGAAATCTAGTTGTGAAGGTTTTAGCATTTTGGGAAAAACCCAGGCGGACGGGCGTCTGAGACCATAGTAGCTCAGACGGGCGTCTGCACAAGCCAGACGGGCGTTTGAGGTCAGACTTTTGATTCAGGATGTTGCTTTTTTTGACGGACGGGCGTCTGGGGTTTAGTGGACGGGCGTCCATAGGATGTCAAACGGGCGTTTGACCTGTTTTGCCTAGTTTTTACTGTTTTATCTTTTCAGTTTGGTTTCGGGTTTCATAATCATGTTATTATTGTTTTAAACCCTTAATCATAATATGTTAACATTAATTAAACATGAACAAGCTTCGATTGAACTTCTGATTCATTCAGTTAAAACACCGAATGTACTCTTAAAGGGAGTTGAAGTTCGGATCCGTCGGAAGGGCATGAAAGGGCTTGTGCTTTGATGAATTAGTATTCATCAATGTCTGTGTAATTGCTAGGCCTTGTCCGTGTCTAGTGGTCTAAGAAAGAGAGTTGAGTTTGTGAGGGAGCTTACTTGAAAACACTTAGGTGGCTAGTTAATAACCATTAATAATTACATACTTGCATAGTAATAAGATTAAACATCATGCCATCCTTGGTAAGGCACAAGACTATATCACAATGTGTAGGCCTTCGGATAGAGCGAGTAAACTTGGCGCCTTTCTGAGAGCACCGAGGAGTAGAGGGTACTCGTTGTGGATAACTTTGCGCCCAAGGGCGGTAGGAGTAGAGGGACTTCACAGGTGAATAACTTTGCTGGCCATTAGAGGGCACCAGGAGCAGAGGGACTTTACAATGGAATAACTCCATAGGTTCATAAGACCCCAAGTACGGAGGGACTTCGCCGAACGCGTATACTATCGGGACTAGCCCGTGGCTATTGGTGAGTTCCACCAATAGGTTGCACCCAGATGTCTCGTGGTGGGCAGCACCATGCGTAGTGTCCTTGAATGCGGATGTAACAAAGATAAGCTAAGTTAGAAACAGTTAGTCATGACATGTTGATGGACATGAAGTGAACCCTAGATTGAGTCGGTCTCATAAAGATAATTAGAATAATAAACTTGTTAAAGAGCCTTAATTAAATTGTAGCTTCTACTTCTTACTATGTACAATGTACTTACCTCAAATGCATGTTTATTTATGTGTTTGGGGGAGAGAAGACGAACAGGTAATCCCGGAGTTCGAAGAGGGCTTTGACGACGACATTTAAGGACGCCGAAGTTGAAGGTTTTATTTATATATATTTATATTCACTAGACTTGTTGTCGTTGGGGAATTTCTTGTAATTTTCTTTAGTACTTTCTTTCATAGGATTTAAATGCGTTGTTACGTTTCGCTTTGGTATTCCAATGTAATAAATGTTACATTTCTATCTTTAGTATGTCGATTTCTATTCTTAGTAGCATTTATGATGTTTTGCCGAGTCTTTTGAACTTCCGTTTTGCTTCAACTCGATCTGACGTAGTAGAGGCTTACGTGTAATATTAGCTTTATTTAATGTTATACGTGCGAAAGCGTTCGTTCGGATAAGGACTCGGTATCCGGGAGCGGGGCGTTACAATTTTATCGTTTAAATCACGCAATTAAAAGATGACAGATTTTGATTCGCAAAAGTGATACATGAAAGAAAAGAAAAAAAGGAGATCGGGTGGTGCTCGGCCGATCATCGGCGGCGGCAACAGGCAACTCGCTTGCCGCGGCAATGGTTGACCGTCAATCTTTGGCGGATCTCCAAATTTTTGTTTTGTGTATTTTGTGATTTAATATGGTTCAGAGTTGTGATTGGTAATTCCTCATTTGTTTAGTTGTGTCATGTGGCTAACCAATGGTTCAAATAGTTTGGGCCTTTGGGATGCCACATGACATTAAAATAATAATGGTCTTTCCAAACTTTGTTTGGAATAGGCCTAGGCCCTTTCCAAATATTTGATTTGGGAAAAGGTCGAGGCCTAGGCCACTTCCAAAATTTTGATTTTGGAAAGTGACCAGTCCTAAACCAAAATTATTTGGCCTTTCCAAATATTTGATTTGGAATAGGCCTAGGCCATTTTCAAATATTTGATTTGTAAAAGGCCTAGGCCTAGGCCACTTCCAAAATTTTGATTTTGGAAAGTAGCCAGGCCTAAACAAAATTTGGTTTAGGAAGATGCCTTTTGGTTTAGGAAACCAAAGGCATCCCTTTTGATTAGGAATCAAAAGGAAAGAAACAAAAGAGACATAATTTTAATTTTGATTTATTTTTGGAATAGTTCTAATTAATTAAAATTAAAATCATTTAAAATTAATCGTTAATTTTATTTTGATTAAAATCATTAATTAATTAATTAAATGTTAATTAGTTAATTGATTTGATAAAATTATTTAATAGATTAAATGTTAATTGATTAATTAAGACGCAAGTAGTTAAATTTTAATTTTATCTTTTTCATAAGATGTTATTGTATGGATTAGATATAGTAGATATAATATGATTATATGGACCCCGATTGATCATGGACTCGACCGATAGGATAGATGTGAATGATTTAATTTTTCTGTTGGTTTAAAAATTGTCCTAGGCCGTTATGAAGAACGTGACTCTAGTTTATTATTTTCTGCATTTATCCCATTCCGTTAGCTCCCCCAGCAATGGCGGGTGTATTTATTTTATTAGATAGAATTAAATGTAACAAGAATGGAGCAGAAGATGAAGACCAAAGAAAGACGAAAATAAAGATCTCATTGGAGAATGGAGCATTAAAGATCCTATTGGCGGTTGCAGCTACCTTTAGATTGCGACCCGCGGTTTCGTCAGTTTGTATTCGAAACCACACCTAGGAAAAGTCCATGATCATACCGGTTACTTTACGCATTTATTTATTTTGTGCTTGTATTTATTTTATATGATACGATAGATGCATGACTAGGCACGATCTAGATAAATGTGTAGGATGTATGTCTATAGAGATAGATATATTTGATGAGACCGTAATTAAATTAATTAAGTGAATTAATTTACGTAAATACTTCCACAACAAAAATCAAGTCGAAATATTGTCTCCCAATATTATAGCGACGGTGAAGAGCCTTTGTTCGGATCCAACTGATCGGCCCTCGTCGGGAGTTGACCTACCACGGGTATATCGTCGTTATTGAGATATGATCGTATGAGATCTCGCGAATATTGGGTTATGACTTGACTAGAGTATTACGGTGATTGGCCCTCGTCAGGACCGTCTTATTCAAGAGGCAAGGGGTTGACTACCACATAAAGATGTGAATTGTCAAATAGTTGACTAGTCAACCACCAAGAGTCACGTAGAGATGTGATTGGTAAGTGTTACATACCTTTCGAATTATTCCGGTTGATCGCCCTCGCGTCGGAATCGGGGTAACCGAGATGAGATCTTGGCCACTAAAGAATTTTGAAAGATTCTTGAAAGTCAATTGGGAGTAGTTGACTAGTGGGAGCAAAATCATAAATCAAAAGACCATTTTTGATTTTGCGTGTATAAACAACAACACTCTTTTATTTTCATTTTTTTTATGTTGTAGTTTTAGCAAACTTTATATTTATGTTTTATTCTCGATTAGTAAAACCAAATTATGACTGTTACCCTTTGAGAAACGTTCTCAAATATGGTTAAGTAATATTAATCCTTTTAAAATAAGCAATGACACGAGCAATCCCGTTGTAGTAGTTAAAGACAAGGAGACTACATATATGATGCAGTACTCCAAGACTTTAATTATTAATGAAAGGCGGAAGCTCATGATATTGGATACGATCCAAGATGATCATTCAGTCATACGATGACAATTAATTCAAACGTTGAATAAGAATGACCACATCTAATTTTGGAAAGGTTGTTTTCAAAATTGTAAGATTTAAGTATCTACTTAATTCTATCATTGCTTAAAGGTTAATCAAATAGTTAATGTTTTGAATACGATTCAAAAGGTTAAATAAACTATTTAATAAACTTTAGACTTTCTTTATGAAAGGAAATCAAAGACATAGCTCTTGTGATTTTTCTTAAGTCTTATGAAGACTACACTAAGAAATATTTACAAGTGCTTGAAGGATTAAAAAGGAAAGTTAGGGCATGTGCCTAAATAGAGAACTTATTGAAGTTTCTATTCTAGGAAAATGAGTTGAGATAAATCTATCTAAGTTCAAAGTCAACTCTAAGATATATGATACCTTACGAGTGTGATTAAATTAGAAAGATTGAATACGATATGGAAGGTGAAACAAACGTTGTAACACTTACCATATTCGGATCTAGTAAATCGATAAGGAAACTAAATAAATGTTATTATGTTCCGGTTCTTATGAAGAACATACTTTCAGTTATTTGTTAGGATTTAGTAGACATATTCAGTTGTAAAGAATAAATGTTATTCCGATAAAATTGGAAGGTCACTGAATCTAACATACTAGATTGATGTCACTATATAGTTGATATATGTGATGAGATCTCAACTAAATATTTGTATGGTCATTATCCTTTATTTGTGGTTACTCTGAGCACGCTCTATGGAAGGGAGCGTGTAATCAAACGTCATTCGATGATGTCTTTGAACCTTATGATTATGAATCATGTGGGTTATACTTATCTTATCCAAAGAGGACTAAAATACCCTTTTAAGAAAAGGTTATGAAACCTAGAAGATTGACTAAAGCCTAAATATATTGATGTTTGTTGGCTTGTGACAATTTATACCATAAACAATTGTTTGTCTCTCTCTTGGACTATTTTTAGAAATAGTTGAATGTACTTATTGAAGTACAACAATTTGGAAAGCCTGAAAAGTTCGAGCTAGTACGAATATGAGATTGATGAGCTACATGGGAATTAATCTTCAATTGGATTGGAGTAATTAATAACTGAAGGGTGTTTCAGAAGTTGTCTGAAATAGAATCAGATTCTCCCTTGAAGGATACCATCTTTTGGATACGCAATTAGATTGTGTTCCTAAAATGAAAACAACACTTTGTATGATAAAGGTGTGACGCAAGCCATGCGAAGTATCCCTTACCCGTTTCGGGATAGTGCCCTTATACTTAACCGAGTTCCAAAGAATAAAGATTGAATAAATTCCATATTAGATATGGAAGAGGATAATGTTGAATCCGTCTTAACTGGTGATTTGAAGTTGTCATAGGCAAAGTCAGAAAGGCTTGGAGCCTAGTACGACATATGCGACTTTATGGAGTATCTTAGCAAGTATGCTATATATTATTTACCTATCCGCGGAGCAAAATGTTTGTCTCCAAACATGCTGTTTTCTAGAGGAAGTGTTACTTCCAAAAGAGACAGTGGGAGTAAATAAGATCTCAAAAGAGTTTGAGAACCACAAAGAAATATTCAACCATAGGAATGTGAGCAGACGCCACATAGCAATGAGGTGTAGATCACTGCTCAGTGCACACAAAAGTTCTGTAAGTCTGTGGATAACCTCAAGCCCAAAAGGGCTGCTGGTATGTGTAAGATCGACTTCGTTTAAGGAAATCTACGCGGGAACGCAGCGGAATTCAAAATTTTGATTTCTTTTTACCCAAAATCGACTTCGTTTAAGCAATAAACAAACAAGTAGTAGACGGTGGTTACCTTGGTTGATCTAAAAGATCGACGCTTTGACCGTCTAAGGAGAGTAGTTCTGCATAGAGCCGCCCAAGTGTTCGGCATCTACCGCCAGTCCACACGAACAGCCCGCCGGAATCCCATCATGGATTGCTATTGGAAAACTCCGGTTTCTAGACCGGCCCTTTTCCCCTCTCTCTAACTCTCTATAGGATGCTCTCTATTTTACACAAGAACTATTAGCTCTTGGAATTATGATGTACAAAAGAGCTTGACACCCACTTCTTATTTATAGGGAAAGTGGCGCCACATACTAGAGTGGAGGAGAAGAAAATATTTTCCCAATAAAATAAGGAAAATATAATTGATTGATTTATCTCATTTATTATAATATCTTATATTAAATAAATCTAGGATATTGTCAATATCTTATTTTGAATATTTCCAAGATATTGTCAATATCTAATATTGACTATCTTTATCTTATTACCATAAATCAATTTACACATGTGTATATATCACATATATATTATTACACATATAAATCCATTATATAATATTAACTACAAATTGTAGACTACATATGTGCACATGCAAATGCATGTCACGCATGTCCATATATATCTATATAAATATTAATATCTTATATTAATATTATGGTAATACCATTAATTAAATTGCATAATCCAAGTGTATCTTATACACTCCAAAATTCCGCCACCTTTAGCCAATATTTTGGCATCCGGAATATTCTTTAATTAATATAATACTATTAATATCTTGTATTTAATTTATTCAATAATAAATAAATACCACCATATTAATTTACCACTATAACCTTTATAGTCTCGAGATAAATTTTTTTTTATTTGGTTATCAACTATAACCACATTTTAATCCGACTAGATGTTCTTATGTGTGTGACCCGATAGGCTTCCGAATATGTTGGCCGTAGACACAAAGTGCAATTTACTAAAATGCCCTTCATACCTAACGATCACGGGATAGCGTCTAGCAACACACCGTGACCCCCAATCATCGGAAGAGTCAAATGCAATGACTACTACCTTTCAAGTGAAACAGTTACCGTGTAAGTTACAATCCTATCGCTGTAATAATATCCATACGGTCGTACGTCGAGTGTCAAACATTAACGACCGTATCTTATAATCTGGATATCATGCTCTCTCGAAGTAACTCATTTACTCCCACTTTGCAAAGATTCACGAGAGTAAGACATTCCTTATAAGAAGGCCATTTCGGACATTCGATCCCAATCATAGGATACGCGATTCCCGGACGACCAATCATGTATACTCCGCGATGCTTCATGATCATACCCAATCACTACCGCATGATCGCCCGTGGCTGGGGAAACCTGAATAGTGTCAAAGCATGACAATCCACACCGTGATGCCATGAAGACTCCGGTCAAAAGGATAATTACACAACCGTCACATAGTGTGACACTTATCCGTGTAAGTGGGTCAGTCTAACGTACGCATTCTCTAATACACGTCCACGTACAGTCCAAGTGTCTCTACACTTTGATAGACGAGATCTATCCCTGCCCTTAAAGACAGAAGACATCTGATACGTGCTAGTCTATTTGTACTATCAATGTCCTGTTTAATAGTACATCAGCCTAGAGACATTTAAGTATCAAACTTATTAAAGTGATCAGAGATCTCATCAGCCATAATCGCCTATCATGGTTTCTCTATCACCGTTTAATACTAAGGACGTTATCATATAACAATTCATAATTGGTTCTTTAAAAGAACATATATATATATATGACAACAGAAAAGGCCATTTAATATATGTACAAACATAAAGAAATAGTAGAAATGATCCGACCCAGTCGGATCCGGTCCAACCCGATTGGGTTTAGGACACTATTCCAACAGTATGTTCATCTTGATGAATGAATATCTCACGACTTATGAAAGAATGTTTGAAAGGGAAGATTGAGAGATATGACTAGGAGCCATAATATCTGAATTAGATTCCATCAGTGACAACCAGGTTGTGAACCTAGTCTGTCTTACCTAGAGGGTATGTCCCTGTAAGGCTGAGCCCAGTTCTATTCAGACTATGCTTGTTGTAACTTCGTATCATGACTATATGATAGTGTTGAAGACGTTGGGCAAACAGCTCGATGTTCATAGACAATAACATGATATGTGAGCCCACGAGATCCATTTATGGACTCAAACAAGTTTCTCTAGACAATTTCTTTGTTTGATAATCAAAGGAGTTTGATTTAGTCAAAAGAAGGATATGCCCCATGTGCAAGATGGATAGTGGGAGTGTGTTATGATTTTTTAGCAAGGTATTAGATATCTCTCTCAAGAATTAATACCCCATGTCACGGTCAATTAATGTTTGGTAGTTCAAGGTCTTTACGAAAGCACTTGTATTAGTAGTTCTTATTTTAGAAATGAGAATCTATAGTGATAGATTTAACTTCTGTTAGTTTATAGTTTACCTATATAGATGTGATGCTAAAAGAGTTTAGCATAGATCACGATGGGGATACTGCTAGCCAGTGTTCTCAAGATCAATCTATGTTAGGACGTTCGTCCTAAAGATAAGGTGAAAGATGATGATGATTGTGAAAGGTTTCCTTTGCTACGGCAATTAGAACCATCATAAAGGTAATGCCGGATGCTCATAGTCCATGAAGAGTCATGAGAAGGTATGAAAGTAAATCTGGTGGATATCGAGAATATCCTTAAACAAGTTAAGGAATGTTTCCTAGTTTATTGAAACTTGGAAGTGAATAAATATAGTTATACAGACGTATATCCTGAGTCTTATGAAGGCGAGTGGGAGCTACTGTCTGGGTTTACTGTCACTTGATTAAGTGATACAAATGAGTGGAAATGTTCCAAATATGGGTCATCAGAATTCTACAACCAGGCCAAACACAAGTAGTGCCTTTGAGAGCAAATGGAGCAAAGACATGGATCTATGAGGTTCATTCCTAAACCTTGTACGGTTCTCCCACCTTTTCTATATAGCTGATATAGTAAGTGGATTCATTGCTAGAAGCAAGGACCAGGGCCTCATCAGAGATTCATGTGTGTGTTGAGGCGGTTCCTTTGACTTGGTCATTTGGAACATGATATGAAGATACTTTGAGTCCCCACGGATAGCGATCCGTTTATGGCTAGGGCTAGTTGTGAGTATTGCATGAGATTCTTGTGTTTCAACTTGGTCTCGTGTGTACGAGTGACTGGTTTTAGGCCAAGTGGGAGATTGTTGAAATAGTGTCCTAAACCCAATCGGGTTGGACTAGATCCGACCGGGTCGGATCATTTCTACTATTTCTTTATATATATACATATATTAAATGGCTTTTTATGTTGTCATATATATATGTTCTTTTAAAGAACCAATTATGGATTGTTATATGATAACGTCCTTAGTATTAAATTGTGATAGAGAAACCATGATAGGCGATTATGGTTGATGAGATCTCTAATCACTTTAATAAGTTTGATACTTAAATGTCTCTAGTCGATGTACTATCAAGCGTGGCATTGATAGTATGAACAAAGCTAGCACGTATTAGATGTCTTCTGTCTTTAGGGCGGGGATAGATCTCGCCTATCGAAGTGTAGAGACACTTGGACCATGCGTGGGCGTGTATTAGAGAATGCGTACGTTAGACTGACCCACTTACACGGATAAGTGTCACACTTTGTGACGGTTGTGTAATTATCCTTAGGACCGGAGTCTTCATGGCATCACGGTGTGGATTGTCATGCTTTGACACTATTGAGGTTTCCCGTAGCCACGGGGCGATCATGCGGTAATGATTGGGTGTGATACTGAAGCATGCGGAGTGTACATGATTGGTCGTCCGGGAATCACGTATCCTATGATTGGGATCGAATATCCGAAATGGCCTTCTTATAAGGAATGTCTAGCTCTCGTGAATCTTGGCAAAGTGGGAGTAAATGAGTTACTTCGAGAGAGCATGATATCCAGATTATAAGATACGGTCGTTGATGTTTGACACTCGACTAACGACTGTATGGATATTATTACTGTGGTAGGATTGTAAGTTACACGGTAACTGTTTCACATGAAAGGTAGTAGTCATTGCATTTGACTCTTCCGATGATTGGGGGTCACGGTGTGTTGCAAGACGCTATCCAGTGATCGTTAGGCATGAAAGGCATTTTCGTAATTTGCACTTTGTGTCTGCGGCCAACATATTCGGAAGCCTATCGGGTCACACACATAAGAACATCTAGCCGGATTAAAATGTGGTTATAGTTGATGACCAAATAAGGAAAGAATTTATCTCGTACTATAAAGGTTATAGTGGAAAATTAATATGGTGGTATTTATTTATTATGAATAAATTAAATACAAGATATTAATAGTATTATATTAATTAAAAGAATATTCCGGATGCCAATTTATTGGCAATATGGGGCGCCACATTGAAGTGTATAAGATACACTTGGATTGTGCAATTTAATTAATAGTATTACCAAATATTAATATTAGATATTAATATATATATAATGCATGCATGTGGCGCATCAATGCAAATTGGAGATTTGCATGCGCACCAACTGTGTGTGTATATATATATAATATATAGATTTATTTGTGTAATGTATATGTGATGACGGTCAAATTGTATCCATTATTCTATGATCTTTATCCCCGATTCTAGTTTAAAAGAGATTTAATATAGTAATAATAGATCGTAATATGCTTAATTTACATATGCGTCGAGTTACGATTCGTTATTATGTATTTCGATGATTTATTGCATTATTTGGTATTACAAACCATATTTTATTTAATATATGCAAAGGAGTGATTGGATGGATTTCGGAGAAGATTCAAATGGATTGCGAGCATAAAGTAAGCCCAATACAGAGAACAAGAGAAGCCCAAACAGAAAAGTACACTCGGTCAACGAGATCGTTGCTCACTCGGTCGACCGAGCCCAGCTATTCGGTCGACCGAGCCACCCAAAAGCCCAACAGAAGGTCCAGCACGTTAGTAAGGCGGTTAGGGTTTAGTGATTTCGATTTTAAGTCGGTTTTCTAAGTCGGCTGAGGCCTCTATATAAACACTTTGTCATTAACAATATTAGCAATCAATAATTCAATAACAATTCATTCTTATACAATACAATAAGCTTTGTGAATAGAATTGCATTGAAGATTTACAGGGTTTTCAATATGTAAGCCCCCTGTATATTTTCTTGTCTTTTTATTTTCCGTAATTAAGTTCTCCCAATTATAGTTTTATCGTTTGAGTTAATTGTTCATAGTTAAATGATGTAGATCTAGGCTATGACGTTAGGGAGGTGGCGATGCCTTGTCTATGAGGATCACATACCCTACATCCTCTACCTAGAGTCTATGTATGAATCTATGTTGTTTAATTACCGTGCATCTATGTTAATTTATAAAATTGCTTGACGAATTGCTATTTAATCCGTATTGTATGAGAAACGCTGGGAAGAGACGTTCAGGGATGTAATCTGGGGAAAAAGACCATTCGGTCGACCGAGCCCAGCTATTCGGTAGACCAAGCCCTGTTTTCATCCATTAAATAGCCACGTCTTTATGGTTAGGTTAACTTAATAGAATTTATTATCTCAGTAGGTATGGCTATGGTTACGTTACTCGCTTAGTTTAATTAAAACGTGTAAAAAGGAAATACCAATATAAAACTCTTAGGTAGGCTTATGAATTGCTCTTCACGGACGTTCAGCAATATCTAGGTAGGTTTATATTCGGGAATTGCATGCACCTGCTTATACGTACGTCGTAGATTAGCATGAGACTATAACTTGGTAATTGCTAGTTGGACGAGAGCTTGAGTAATCGCTTAGGAAGTACGCCTAGTCATAGGAATGTTGCCTAGACGAGGTGTACGATTAATATCGGCATCCTTAGTGTCGTAAGCGTGTAAGTTAAATGAGATGGATACCCAAAAGGTGAAGTCACGTAATGTAGCACAGTGATCTAGCAACCTAACCGGTGCTAAGTCAAGTTTAAGAGGATGACTCCCGTAGCCAATTCAAAAGAGATACAAACAGATTGATAGTTAATAAGTCTTGTTTGTTATATAGATTGTGTAGGTCCAAACGATAAAGACTATAATTGGGAGGTTAATTACGTTATTTGTGTTGTGTCGCGTCGAGTCCTTTAACTTTTCTTGTCCTATGTTGGTCGCAGACCGCCTTTATGTCCTTGACATGTATAATTAATTGTTTATATATGAAATGACCCACAATTGGTTCCCTGTGAGATCGACCTTGATTCACTATAGCTATACTACGATGGGCCTAGTCCTCTTGCTAGTATTGGTTTATGGTGGTCAAGTATTTTATTACTTGATCTACGTCATCAAGTTTTTGGCGCCGTTGCCGGGAACCAACGGTCAATTTTATATATAAATAATTTTCTTATTCATGTCGAGTTTTCGCTTTTAGAGTCTGCTTTTGAGTCCCTCTGGTTGTCTCACTATGTGTAAAAATTCCGTAATCTGAATACCGTGGTTTCGCTCCCCAAAGAAGATCGCCTCTCGCTGCCGAGAGCCTGGTTCTATTTTCTCTCGACTTCGCGTGTCTGCTTATCCCCGTATGTTTAATCCATAGGTCCGATAGAAGCATGGGAAACCATGTTAAAATCAAGATACGGTCTGCTTTTGTTTTTCTTCCGCTTGCGTAAACCAGGAAGCAATAATCTGAGTCAAGAACTTTTCATGGGCGCCGAGAAAATAACCCAAAGAAACATGTGGAGCTACGAATCTAAGATGGGAAAAGCGATGGAAGCAATAACTTTAAAGCACCAAGATGGCTCAAAAAAAAATTTAAAGGCTTAAATTCTTCGTGGTACAATGTTGAAGGCAAGGTACTACCCTTTTTTTGGCTTATGTTTTACTACCTTTTTGGTTTTTGAGCATAAGTTAGCCTATACATGAACCTTAGTATGAATCTTAGCCCGGAGTTGGTTTGTAAGATTAATTTTATTAGTGTCGAAGGTTTTGCCCGATATCTTTCTCATCTAGAGGGTGTAGGGAAACATGTAGTCGTTGAAAGGAAGCAGTGAAAAAAGAGTTCCTCGTAGTTCTGTTAAAATCTCATTGACCTATGCATGAGATTGATTGCTTCTACCGCCATGGGAGCAACAAATTGTGTAGTTTAAGCATTCATAATCTAAAGAAGACGTTGAGTTTTGAGAGAACACAATCTTCTCGCTTTCATTGAGTTTTATGGTGATGGCTTCTCGGTGAACCCACCTTAAATGAAACGAGATTACGCTTTGGGTGACAATTTAGAAATCACGAAATCGTAGTACATGGGTTCGAAATGGTCTAACCATGGTCAAGCGAGTTCAACCGAAGCTCGGCTCAATCGACTCCCTCTCCACGTGTGATGTACGCTACAAAGAGCCTCGACAAGACTTAGCATAGCCGATAAGCCTTCGGGCTAAACAGGGCTTATCTTGACGGATTGGCCTGAACTGTCACATATGTTCCAACGAATAAGACGGCATAGGCTTGCCTACATAACCGACCTTATTCGGAGTACTTTGATTCATTGTTTCTTATTGTCAAGGCCAAAACCGTAATTAGTAACCGTAATTTTAACCGAGTTTCTTAGAATTCACTAATTCCTAAAACGAGAGCCTAGGTAAGAGCTTTGGATAAATGGTATGGATAAATGTCGCTTTCCTAGGTCTCACAACCAAGGGAAGGGTATTAATCCGCAAATGATGATGGGCCCACCTCTTATAGTGCTCGAGAGGGTCAATATCTCGTGATCCAAGAATAATGACTCGACAAGGATAATTTTTTGGAACGCCGAGTGAGGACTTTAAACTCGTAACTACTTCTTTAAAACCTTAGGATTTCTTTTTTAGGATTTTAGGTTTTTCTTCTTTGAGTCAAATAAGAGTAACGTGACATATGTTGAGGTTTTTTATTTTGCCGTGTTCTGATGGCCATTGGGCTAAGGATGTGCAAAACTTTTTTACTCAATATAGGCCACGTGAAATAGATTTCCGTAGGAGAGTCGAAAAATTGCTAAAGAAAAGGAAATTTAGCAAACAACCTTAAGATGGAAGCATTAAGAGAGCTTGAGAATTATTGAAAATGTAACCGAGAATGATTGGTGTGAACAAGAACAATCTTGGTCAAATTCTAAAACTTTTTAGGTGATCCAAGTGAAAATCCAAAGTGATGTGCAATTCATTCTACAATTATCCTTATCTTTCCCTTTACACTTTTTCACCTTCAAACTTTTCGATCCTCTCACCAATCTGCCCCGACAGTTCACATTTCTAACCATTCTTTCATCGCCTCTCTTTCTTTCCATCCGTTTTACCCTCCTTATGTGTATCTTTTTCTCAACCCATTATACTCTCTACCTCCATCTTGTTCACAAAATACCTTTGTCTTGCGAATTCGAAATATTGCTAAGCTTTAATGATTATCTTTTATCATTTTGATTTTCATGACCCTTTGATTTTCACACTTTTCCGCTCATTCCGGCATTTCTAGATGATAAGTTTTGTTCTACATTATCATACTGATCCGACCTTGTTGATGACGGTTATGACTTTTACGTGATACATTGGGTTATTAGTAATTTCGAGGAGTAGCTACATCTCACTAAGTTGTTGATATCCAATGCAAGCGAGAAGTTTCTGCGCTAAGTATCTAATTTTATCTTTATCCTATAGGTCGCGTTGAATTTGTTATACCTTACCGAGTTTCTCTTTATCTTTGGATTGAATACCTTTTTGTTCCAAATCAACCTCGTGTTTTCCCACATGGGATACTGCTTTTTGATCTTTGTCTTCTCACCGGTTTTAAGAATATTTAGTCGGTGGAGGTTATAGATGAAGACTACCATCGTTAGTTGCTTGTTTATTTTTCTTTCTATTTAGTATATTTTCCTTTATATCGAGTCGTGTTATATAGAGTCTGCTTTTAGTCGTATTACTATTTCCCTCAATTCTTTCCTATGTAATGTGTTGGATAATTGTGCTTCATTTCATTATAATCATACAATTGGGACCGTAAAAGGGATACAAAATTCCTTCGCACTTTCAGCTTATTCCTTTTATATGATTATTATCAAGTTCGACTAACCTCGTAACAAGTTTCGAGTGTTGTTTAAGATGTATGTTGCAAATGCTATATACTTTTCCTTGCGATTGGTCACCAGATGTCATGCTGTTCGATTTTTCCGGAGTTCACCACGACTTGTTCCGCTCCCGCGCTTATCCAGAGCTAAGTTCCTATTTTTGCTCTTTATTGTTATACATTGAGGACAATGCATGGTTTAAGTGGGGGGTACGAGTCACTTAGCTCACTTAGCTTGCTCGAATAAGGATCTATATATATATATATATATCAAATAATATAATAAATGAGTAAAATTTAAACTTTTAAACTTATAATCACATTTACTTTTGTGAAGTTCCCGAATATTGTATTTAATAAGGAAGGAACCATGTTTCATGAGTACGTGATCACTTTATACTTTTGCGATATATTTCTAGTAAACTTAATGATATTCATATTGTATGTTGCGAGTAGTTATTTATTATTCAATCACTCAATAGATGAATCGACGAGTTACCGTGCAAATTATAATAACTGAAGAATTATGTGTACATTCCATAGATGATTGGTTATTCTTACTTAGTGTCGATATTTATCGTCTGATGTATTCCTATCTTCTAACCACAAAAGCGGAGTAATAAGCTTGAGACGTACCTGTGTTTGACAATGCGTTAAAACACTGGGCTTGTAGTAACATTACCAAAGTATCCCCGTGCTTGTGGTAATATTCGATGCTATGCATGATCTAAGATAGGGGGATGCTCTAAAAATTTTTCTTCCTTGAGATTGATAGTATTTGAAAAATATGAAGATATGAAAAGAATATTCAACTCTTTAAGAGGCTTTGAGTTGTACTCGGTCTCCAAGTCCAAAAACCCTATAGATACGCTCTTGCTTATTGTTCTAGTGCTTTAACCATTGCGAGGCTTAAGATGTAGGAATGCTGATGATGGTAGGTTGAGATTTCGAAGTCTGCATAAACTCTAATCTTGCTACATTTATATAAAACCAATGCACATGCACACATCACTTCGATTCATGACGAGTAGTGAATAATGGATATCTTATGAGCATAAATGATATGAGTTGATTCGAGTTTCTTGTGTTAGTATAATTTGACCATTGGAAAATGTTATTTTGGGGAATAACTTATTCATACTTTGATCGGGACGATCAAAGGCTAAGTGGGGGGTAGTTGATGACGGTCAAATTGTACCCATTATTCTATGATCTTTATCCCCGATTCTAGTTTAAAAGAGCTTTAATATAGTAATAATAGATCGTAATATGCTTAATTTACATATGCGTCGAGTTACGATTCGTTATTATGTATTTCGATGATTTATTGCATTATTTGGTATTACAAACCATATTTTATTTAATATATGCAGTGAGCTTATTGGATGGATTTCGGAGAAGATTCAAATGGATTGCGAGGCAGTCTGCGTAACCCAATCAGAGAGAACAAGAGAAGCCCAAATAGAAAAGTACACTCGTCAACCGAGATCGCTCACTCGGTCGATCGAGCCCAATATTCGGTCGACCGAGCCACCGTAAAGCCCAAATGAAGGTCCAAAGACGTTAGTAAGGCGGTTAGGATTTAGTGATTTCGATTTTAAGTCGGTTTTCTAAGTCGGCTGAGGCCTCTATATAAACACTTTGTCATTAACAATATTAGCAATCAATAATTCAATAACAATTCATTCTTATACAATACAATAAGCTTTGAGAATAGGAGTGCATTGAAGATTTCTGGGGTTTTCAATATGTAAGCCCTTGTATATTTTCTTGTCTTTTTATTTTCCGTAATTAAGATCTCCCAATTATAGTTTTATCGTTTGAGTTAATTGTTCATAGTTAGATGATGTAGATCTAGGCTATGACGTTAGGGAGGTGGCGATGCCTTGTCTATGAGGATCACATACCCTACGTCCTCTACCTAGAGTCTATGTATGAATCTATGTTGTTTAATTACCGTGCATCTATGTTAATTTATATAATTGCTTGACGAATTGCTATTTAATCCGTATTGTATGAGAAGCGGCTGGAAGAGACGTTCGGGGATGTAATCGGGAAAAAAAGACCATTCGGTCGACCGAGCCCAAACTATTCGGTCGACCGAGCCTGTTTCATCCGTTAAATAGCCACGCCTTTATGGTTAGGTTAACTTAATAGAATTTATTATCTCAAGTTAGGTATGGCTATGGTTACGTTACTCGCTTAGTTTAATTAAAACGTGTAAAAGGAAATACCAATATAAAACTCTTAGGTAGGCTTATGAATTGCTCTTCACGGACGCTCAAAGAATATCTAGGTAGGTTTATATTCGGGAATTGCATGCACCTGCTTATACGTACGTCGTAGATTAGCATGAGACTATAACTTGGTAATTGCTAGTTGGACGAGAGCTTGAGTAATCGCTTAGGAAGTGCGCCTAATCATAGGAATGTTTCCTAGACGAGGTGTACGATTAATATCGGCATCCTTAGTGTCGTAAGCGTGCAAGTTATATGAGATGGATACCCAAAAGGTGAAGTCACGTAATGTAGCACAGTGATCTAGCAACCTAACCGGTGCTAAGTCAAGTTTAAGAGGATGACTCCCGTAGCCAATTCAAAAGAGATACAAATGGATTGATAGTTAATAAGTCTTGTTTGTTATATAGATTGTGTAGGTCCAAACGATAAAGACTATAATTGGGAGGTTAATTACGTTATTTGTGTTGTGTCGCATCGAGTCCTTTACCTTTTCTTGTCCTATGTTGGTCGTAGACCGCCTTTATGTCCTTGACATGTATAATTAATTGTTTACATATGAAATGACCCACAATTGGTTCCCTGTGGGATCGACCTTGATTCACTATAGCTATACTACGATGGGCCGAGTCCTCTTGCTAGTATTGGTTTATGGTGGTCAAGTATTTTATTACTTGATCTACGTCATCAATATGTGATATATACACATCTTTAAATTGATTTATGGTAATATAATAAAGATAGTCAATATAAGATATTGACAATATCTAGGAAATATTCAATATAAGATATTGACAATATCCTAGACTTATTTAATATAAGATATTATAATAAATGAGATAAATCAATCTATTATGTTTTCCTTATTTTATTGGGAAAATGTTTTCTTCCTTTCTACTCTATTTGGGGCGCCACTTCTACTATAAATAAGAGGTGGGTGTCAAGCTCTTTTGTACATCACAATTCCAAGAACTAATAGTTCTTGTGTAAAATATAGAGCATCCTATAGAGAGTTGGAGAGAGGGGTAAAGGGCCGGTCTAGGAACCGGAGTTTTCCAATAGCAATCCATGATGGGATTCCAGCGGGCTGTTCGTGTGGACTAGCGGTAGAGGCCGAACACTTGGGCGGCTCTATGCAGAACTACTCTCCTTAGACGGTCAAAGCGTCGATCTTATAGATCAACCAAGGTAACCACCGTCTACTACTTGTTTGTTTATTGCTTAAACAAACTCGATCCTGGTTAAAAGGAAATAAAATTTTAAATTCCCCTGAGTTCCCACGTAGATTTCCTAACATACGCGTGATTTCAGGCACCAGTGATTCCAACGGCACAACGCCCCCGACAATACGTATACTACCACCGCCTATATCGAATTGTTGAGCATACGATGTTGTACCTTGAGGGTTTGCAGATGTAGATGGGGCACTTGTGTGTTCGTCATGACGGGCTTGGCGAGATGGTCGCTCGTCCTGAGCATCAACTCCTAGACGCTCATGGACCATGCCAGCCACATTGGACCTTGGGGGAACATGTATTCGACCAGAGACATGATCCGGGACAATGACGGGAGGAATAGGTAATCCATGAGGTGGAGCTGTAACCTCCACCTCCGGCAACCCCAATGTAGTTATGAACTGCCTGTCTTCGGCGGTTGTCAAAATATCAGCGACCATGTCAACCTGCATAAAGGAAAAAAACAACCGGTTTTAGATACAATGTTTTAAAAATATTGCTGATAGTGTAGATTGATAACAATGATTGTTGGGCCCTTGGAAAGGCTAACACAAGTTTAGAGGGGGGGTGAATAAACTTGTCACCAAAAACTTTCCCAAAACTGAAAGTACCCCAGGAACTGAGTTTCTATTAAACTCAAACTGAACTATCAAACTGATCCATCATATGACTCGATTCGCTTGCTCCACCCTTTTAATCTGTGTAGGAGTTAGCTAATTCAGTTTGGCTGATGCTATAACTGAACTAACTTGCAGCGGATAATATCAAGCCTTTTATGCAAAAGATGTGTCGGTATAAATTTAAGTCTCCTATGTATCAGTTCTGTGCTGACTCAGTGTCTAATGTTTGCTGAGTGTAGTGATAAAATGATTACGCAATAAATATAAATGCGTAAAGTAAAACAACACAGAATTTGTTTATGGAAGTTCCGGGTGGTGTAATCTCGTACGTCTCCCTTTCCTGTGGTGTAGGAGGTATCACTAGAATCTTGAGATAATTGTTACAAAATCCTAGCCCAATGACAGTCCTTCATGACACCCTAGTTTCACTGTCTACACATAATGAAGAAAGGTAAGATTGCTCCCTTCACTCTGCACACTGATCCTTCGGAGGAAGAATGACTCATTTACCAGCTTACCACTAACACAAACACAGTCTGCAAACTGCACCAACAACTGTGGCAACCAAGTTGCAACCGTATGAGGAAAGGAGAAGTTGCTCTCCTCAAACTATGCACAGTCAACCCCTTTTCACAAAGGTTAGGTTTAGAATTAATCAAGAGATTAATTCAGTGAGCTGTCTGCTTCTTCTGGATAAAGCGTTGCAGCTCCAAGATGTCTTCTTCTCCCTTAATGGGTTACTGGATCTTTCTTTGTAATCTTCAAGGCAATTCCGTTGGCTTCCCCTTATGAAATCTGATTTTTTGGATCTGGATCTTTGGATATATGCTTGTAAAGATCTTTTTTTCAGATCTCACTTTCTCAAGTGTTTTCCTTTGTGTATTTATAGGGGAAATGTAACGGTCAGATTACTTTTATAGCCGTTACATTGTCGTTTAGCCAACGTTCACATGTACCACCTTTTGTCATTTTGTTATTTCAAAATTCAACAAGGCCTTAACTCATTTTTCTACTCTTCTTCAACACTGAGTACCTTACATCCTTGATATCTGACTTCAATTGACTAAGTCAGAGTACACCATTATGTTTCTTCTTTTCTTGGTAACTGATAATCTTAGTCCTTAAGATTATTTAGCATTACATGATCTATAGTTCAGTTTCAGGTCACCACAGACTTGCCTGAATCCTGACTTATAGTCATGACTTAATCAGCTTCTAACTGAGTTTGCCACCTCAGTTCTTCAGTCTTCAATAACTGAGTCTGTGTCCCTCAGTTCTTCAATCTTCTAGATAAGCCAACTGAGTCTGTGTCCCTCAGCGAACTTATCTTCTTCAGTTTTCTTATGACTGAGTCTGATCCCTCAGTTCTTCATATGTATACTCAGTTTGCTTGCTGTGACTCAGCTCTTGCTGTGACTCAGCTGTCCGCCTAGTTCCTATCTATTACAATGCTTGTCTGAAACAACCTATACAAGGTTCAGACTCTAGATGGAACTTATACATTTTCTCTAGACCATTTCTTGCTTCTTCTTTTATTTTGCACTATAACAGTTAGTTATGACTTCATCATCATGGGTTGTAAGTGACCTTACTAAATACGTGACAAATCATCATCAAAACACAGATATTATTTCCAACAATTTCCCCCTTTTTGATGATGTATCATAACCCTCCCTAAAAGCAATAATAAGAGAATAATGCAAGAAATCATAAAAATAACAAACTGAAGACAGCTGAGTTCATTACAAAGTTATGCCAATACAAACTGAGTTACTGGTTTTATTACAATTTTTCTTTTTCCAAAGACAACATATTTTCACCAAGAAAGATACTTCTTTTTGTTTCTAGAAGCCTTCTTTATTTTCCTTCTTCTCTTGATTCATTAACTCTGGGCTTGATTTCCAAGTATTCATTGATCATCCGATTCGCTTCTTCGTTATCTTGGTTTTTGAGTTTCATCAAGATCTCTTTAATTTCCTCATCCATTGTCTTCTCTTCTTCTTTTGATATCAAGTTATGTCTTTCACTTTCAGCTTTTCCCTCTGGTTTCATTTCAGATTCCCCCTCAGTTTCTATCTCTTTGCCTTCATCTGCCTTTAAATTTTCTATCAATCTGACACAAATTGCAAGCTTCTTCCTGATGTTCAACACAGCTTTAACTGAGGCTTCTTCATCTTCTCAGTTCTTGTTTCTTCAAATGTTTCTTCTGCAATTAGCTCTTCAATCAGATTATCAACTGCTTCTCCATTTTGTTGAATAGAAAGTAGGTAAGCATCTACTTGTTTGTCTTGTTCTTTAACCAACAACTGGGATAGATTTCTTCAGCTCTTTTAGTTTTATCAGCATCAGCATCACCTTCAGCTTTATCTTCCCCTTGTTTGAAGATATGCAAAAGCTTTCTTCAAATAACTTGTGCAAGGTGATGATGTTGGAGTATTTGTTCAGTCCTGAGTAATGTGCTGTTCTAATAAATTCATGTAAGTTGTAGATTTTTTGTTGTAGAGTCTGCATCAGACTTTCGATGATCACTTTTAATCCTTCTAATTTCTCTTCAGTTTTAGTTAACTGGCACTGAGATCTTTCAGTTGCATCATGGGGAATATCCTTCAGTACAGATTTGCTTGTAGACGCTTCATGAGCATGAGATGAGGAACTGGCTTCATGATAATGAGAGTCGCGACTTAATAATTCTTTCTCATACTCAATCGCACAAAATTCAGCATCTTCCAAAGCTTCTATTTGCTCCTCAGTATATTCTTCATGCGTCTCAGTTGGAAGTTCACTTTCTTCAGTTTCATCTTTAATCAGGATAGTGTCTTCAGTTTCAGTTTTCTTTGATAGATATATGTTCCACATCCTTCTTTGTCTCCTCAAGGTTCTGTCATCCAGATTTACAATTTCACTTGAGCTAGAGTTTGAATTTTCTCTCATGTCTTCTTCATCGACTTTCCTTTTCTTCGCTCCACTGGACACTGATTTATGTATTACTTCTGCTTCTGTGGATTTTGAGATGGAGAAATAATCTAGTATTCTTTGAACTAGATAAGTGAATCCCTTTTACAATAAGAACTTTTCTCCAACAACCTTCCTCCCTTGGCCTTTTGCTTTTTCATCTGAAACTTGTTTGATCAATTGCTTGAGAACAAACTTGTTCCAGTCCAGTCTTTCTTCAAACCGGATGGCATAGATAAGTTTCAGTTTCTCTGTTGATAGAGTGTAAAGATTCCATGTGTGACCAATGACATTTTTTGTCAGGAGAATTCTCAAAAATGCGAATTCTATTTTTTGTTGATGAATAGATCCAATGAAATTATTCTTGTCTTTGTTGAGTGTTGTGACATTCCAAAGTGTTGGTCCCTTGAAAAGGCTTTGGTTAAGTTTAGAGGGGGGGTGAATAAACTTAACACTTAAAACTTTTTGGAGTTAACAAACTCAAAGAACTTCAAAGACTGTTGATACTCGATGAGTCTGTTGTTGTGAGTTTACTGAATTTGTGCAGTGGAATTATATAAAAATTAAGCCTTATTACTTGTTGTAAAATATGATACCAAGTATTAGATACTAAGTAGTAGTAGTGTGTGTGTGTGTGTGTGTGTGAATTCAGTTGCTAGATTCAGTAGGTTGATGTGTGTAGTAAACTAAATGCAGAATGTAAATGCATAAAGTAAGTAGGCAGATTTTATAGTGGTTCCAGGTGGTGTAATCCTATCAGTCCACTCTTCTCCTGTGATGTTGGAGGTAATTCACTAGAGATCTTTGATATAGCTGTTACAAAAATCCCTAAGTTACTTGTCCTTCACCAATAACTATGGCTTCACAAACTGAACACTTGGAACAGGTAGGATTGCTGCTCCAAAGTCTTCCACTGGTCCTTGAAGGGTAGGATTTCCTCTTCACCAGCTTCACCACAAACAACAGTCTTTCACACACAGATGTGCTTCACTGTCTTCAACAGATTTCTTGTAAAAGAAAGATTGAATCAAGTAAATGATTCTGTTGCAGCAGCTTGATCAGGATGATATGATCAGCAGCTTCATGTATTCAAGTGTGTAAACTTGAAGTAGCTTGATTGCAGATTACACTTGAAGATTTTCTCTGGATCAGTAGCCTTAAGCTCAGTAGGGTCAGCAGGGTGTTTTTCTTGATTTAATTCTAATTGCTGAAGATAGATCCTTAATTTTCATCACATGTATTTGAATTAGGAGTCCTCTATTTATAGGTAGGAACCCTTGTGACTTGTATTTGAAATTCAAATATAGCCGTTCCAGATTTTGTCCCATTTGACTTGCTTTATGTCACTGTTCATAGTACTGACACAGTCGGACTGCTTTTTGACAGAATGTAGTATGTCCATCCTTTGACTTGTATCCATTGGATAAAGTCATGAATCATCCCAACGTCCGTTTTATATCAACCATTGATTTGTTTGATAAAATCAGAGGTTGTTAGATGTCCTTATCCTTGTTTTCTTCCAATGTAATCTTGAATAAATCGAGGTATATGTATCAGCAGGTTCATTTGTTTGCTGAGATACATATCAGTCAGCTGAACCATAATTTGCTGTGTTTAAAACACAATGCAGCTGACTTCCTTTATCTAACTTTTATTTGTGAAGTTAGATTACACCATTTAATCATAACTAAGTTCCAGTCACCATCCAACTTATGGAACTCAGACCTTGTACACAAGGTATATGTAATCAGTTTAGGTCATCACAGACTTCCCTAAATTCTGATTGCATATCCTTGACTTTAATTACTAAGTTTGATCCCTTAGCCTTCAATTACTGAGTTTGAGCCCTCAGCCTTCAGTTTTCAGCAGGTTCAGGACTAGTCTACTGACCTAGTTACCCTACTGATATAGACAAGTCTGCTGATATAAACCAGCTGACCTTTACATTGCTTGTTTGATCAAACCTATACAATGATCAAACTCTAATAAACCTATACATTTGATCTAGACATCTTTTTGCCTTTGCACTATAACAGCTAGTCTGGCACTCATCACTAAAACTTAAGAATAAGTCCAATAATTTCCCCTTTTTTGGTGATGATGCCAATACCCTCTCCTAACAGCAAAGCAAAGAGATTAAAAACAAAAATAGAACAAGTAGTCATCTTTCATTATAATCACATGTTCAAAGTTATTACAGTCTAGAATCAGCAAATGATAAAACATATAAAGTGTGTTGATCTACTGTCTCCTTTCTCTTTCTTCTCTTGCTTTCTCCACTTGTTCTTGGTAAGCTCTTATCTCTCTGATCATTTCTCTCATCCATTCATTTTCAATCAGAGAGAAGTCAACATGAGGATTCACTTGTTTCCACCAGTGCCATGCTTCAGGTAGAGTGAGATTTATCTGATGTACTCTAAAGCCTAAACGCATGTATACCTCTTTGAATTCATTGAGTGACTCATTTGCATTTGTGGTAGGTAAACTTCTTTCACCTCTACCACCTCTTCCACTTCTCTTTGTTGCCCTCATGGCTTTAACTCTTGCTTCCCAGAATTTCAAGCCCAAAAAGGAGTTTAAACCTTTATGAAAGCCTTTGTCATGATAGGGTCTCCTCTTATTATAGTAAACCTTTTTGTATTCTTTGAGAAGATCATCAGTAAGTGGAAGTCTGCCAGGTGCAGGTTCCCTAAATGCATTAGTATCATCATCCCATCTTTTCTTGGCAAAAATTCTAGCAGCCTCTTTTGCTACTGCTGTTTGGCTCTCTTCCCCCTTATTGACATCATCAACAAAACGGGACAGCAGGCCATGCACACTCTCCTGAGTCAACACTAGATTGTTCATCTGACCTTCAATAATTTCAGTCCTAGTGTCTATTGTAGTGATCCTTCCTTGCAGTGTTTGCTCCAGCAGGGTTATCCTCTCAGTAATTTTAGGATCCAAAGATGACAAGTTGAGGTGCAACAAAGAGTGCAGTGCAGTCTCATGTACCTCAAAGAAGGTTATCTAACTTCTGATGAATGGAGTTAAGTTGATCCTTCAAGAATTTTTCCTTCAGTGTATTGCCCTGTTTAATTCCCCTCACATCTTGTGTTGGATCAGCAATGGCATACTGAGTAGATGTGTAGCTTGAAGCAACTGTCTCAGTAGACTTTCTATTGTTATCCACTAGATTCATCAGCTCATCAAATCTTTGTTCATGTCTATCAAGTTGAGTTCTTAACTGTGTCATGTCATTCCTGACAGCCCTCAACTCATCTAGGACATGTGCTGGTACCCCACCAGTCATTCCTCCAATAGCTCCATCAGCAGGATCTTCTACATTGTATTATTGCCTCTGACTGCTGATCACCAAGGCATAACTCATATCCCTTCCAGCAGGGTGAGGTCCTTGGTACTCCTCCAAGATAGGATCAATAGCAGGTTCTTCCAACACTGGTACAAATTCCTGTTGTGGTTCTTCATCTGTATCTTCTTCCTCAGGCATTTGAAATTCATCATCACTGTAGTCATAGTCCAACAGTTGCTCATCCTCATCAACATCAGCAGACTGTTGACCATCTTTACCTACAGTGGTCTTGTCTCCTTCAAGAGGGCTCCACTACAAAGAGCCTCTTCAACAACAACAACGGCGGGGTTTCTCTCAAACCCAAAGTTTGTTCCAACCTTTGTCCAAGTCTTTGTTTGTACCTCAAAGCCACTGCACCTCCTGCTCCAACTCGTGTGTCCAGTCTTTGTTTGATCCTCAAAGAACATGTACCTCCACTTCCATTCTTGGATCTGGTGCAATTTGTGCCACAATAACTTGGTCAGGGAATATATCCATATTTTCCTTTTGAAATTCCCCAATATCAGCAATCCTTCTCAAAAAATTTGCAGTTTTGGTTAGGGTTTCCTCAGTGTCAAACCAGTCTTGATATGGAATAGAATCCTCAGAATTGGCACTAGGTTCACTGTGGTCAGTAACCCTCTCATCATCCAAATCTACATTCTGCTGATCCTCAGGTTGTTCAACAGGTTCAACAACAAATAAATCATCTATCTCACCAACCATCATGTTTGCACCAATGTCTATTCCCTCATTGATTTGTGCCTCAATATCATCCATGGTGAGATTTTCCAAATCCTCATCTAATTGTCCAGTTTGCTGTCTTTCAGTGGACTGTCCAGCACCAATAGACTGCCCTACACTTGGTTCAATAATCATTGCAGTCCCACTAGTTCCTCCTGGACCTGATGGATGATAACCTCCAGAATCAGATGATGATGAGTCATCACTGTCATCTCCGGGGTCTCTGAACTTGATACCCTCTTCCTTCTATTGTTCATCAAAAAGATCTATCAACCTTGATTGCAATAGAGAGGTATCAATCAGATCTATCAAATTTTCCACTCCCAAATTTCCAAAAGCCAATTCTTCAAAGTCTGTCATTGGTTCTGCAGCTGGCTTTTGTCTCTTATAAAATCCAAACTTCCATTGGAAATTCAGCCACCAACAGGAACTTTGGATCAACATACCCTGCTTTCTTCTTTTTCTCTGGTCTTTCAAAGGGCATGAATGACCTTCTGGGAGCTGTTTCAGTACCTTGTTGACCTCCAAAGGTCTCAACAAGTAAATTCAGAGTTTCTTCCACATATGCTTCTAGGCCAGTAGGTTGTTCAGGTTGTATGTTATTCCCTACTACCTCTATCTGTACCACACTTGGTTCCCCCTGACTTATATGCTCATCCGCAGGGTTAGCAGCAGACTGCTCTTCCCCCTGAACTATTGCAGGAATTGCAGGTTCTTGTACCAATGTCTCAGTTACCATAGCAGGTGCAGACTCAGTAGTCTGTTGTGGCTCTTCAACAAGTTGCTCAATAACAACTTGGCGAGTAAATCGATGAGGCTCGGGGCCTTTGCAGTGAGGATTCAACAGCTTCTACAAAGAGGCTTAGGGTCGATGAGTCTGCTTTGTGACTCTCAAAGAGGTTGCTCGAAACAACCTCTACATCCTCAGTAGGCTTGATAATAGTTAAGGGCTCAGCCTCAATAGCCTCTCCTTCTTCTTCTTCTTCTTCTTCTTGTTGTTCTCTTTGACTTTCCAAAATCCTCAATTGTTTTCCTTTGCCATGTTTCTTCTTCTTGGCAATCTCTTTCATTCTTTTGGAAAGTGATTCATCTTCAATTTTAGTAGACTTCCTCTTTCTACTGGTTTCCTTTTGTTGCTCCTTCAAAATTTCAGCAACAGTCTTCTTAGCAACTACAACAGGTCGATGAATCTCAATACGCTCAATGACTCAAGATGCATCTTTGTTTGCTTCCTTGTCCTTTTAGGCTTTAATATTTCTATAATCTTTCTTGTGTCAGCAGCCTTTCTCTTTTCAGTGACCTTCTTGGGTGCAGCAGGTTTAACAACTTTCTTAACCTGCTCACCACCAGCATCACCATCATCTCCACCATCATCACTATCAGCAGTCTCATCAACATCTTCTTCATCATCATCCAAACCAGGGATAGGAGTGGTAACCTCTGGCTTGAATCTGGATTGATTGATCTTTTCAGATGAAATGTCAGGTATCTGAAAGTGATTCAACAGAGTCTGAATCAGTAGACCTAAGGGCCTGACCTTGGACTTCCTTATACCATTTTTATCTTCAGTGAACACCTTCTTCATGTAGTGTACAAGAAATCTAGCCCAATCAAACTTCATACTCCTGCAGATGATGATCATCAGGTCTATTTTGGGTCCAGACAGTGTATCTAGACTTCCAACAAATCCCAAAATAGTTTTGGCCATTAATTTGCTCAGTAGATTGTACTCATATCCAATATGTCTCGCATTAATGCCTAAACTTGAAGGTTTAGCATCGTTGGTCTTTATTTGATCCACAAACTTCATCCTTGGTAGATTCATTGCCTCTGGATTAGTGGGAGCATCATTTCCAGGTGCAAAATGAAACAAATCTCTCAGCAGGTCTGAGGAAATTTCTATCTCTCTCCCATTCACAGTGGTAGTGAAGGCCTCTCTACCTTCATGTATAACAATGTTTCTCCAGAATTCCAGAACATTAATATATCAAATTCTCTGCAATCTCCTGTTGATAATACCTTACAACTCAGCAAATCGTCTGATTCTCCATCCAATGTTAATGGCTAAGTCAGTAGAGTTACAGTCATTGACATAACCTCTTACACTTTGACTGGTGCCAATATGAACCTCATCCTTTGGTGCCATGATAAATGAAAAAGATAAATAAGAGAAAGCTCTAATCTGTGTTCACACAAAGTAATTTCAGAGAAATCTGTTGATTGAGAGTTGTGAATATCTTCTGTGTAATAGTCTGTATATATAGACAAAAGTAGATGTAACTGTCAGAGCACGTAAAGTGGTTTTAACCACGATTAAATTTGAGTGAATGATGTCTTGACACGTGGCCCATTACTTCTCATAACGTTTTGTAACCGTTAGATCGTGTTAACTGCGGTTATAAATAGGAAATAAATATCCCGCCATTTTGCTTTTTGACTTTTGTAGATTTGACTGAGTAAAGTAATCTTCAGCAGCCTTGTCATCGTTAGAGTTGGCTCAGCAGCCTGCTGACAGTGTAACTCTGCTGATCTTTAATTCCACCTTGTTTTGTTCAATTGATAATACAAGATGAAGTTTAACATCAATGACTGATCTGTCAAGTGAGCTCACCCAACAGGACAAAGACCAATCCCCTTGGCAACTTCATTTGCTCAATTGTCCAAACATAAGTACATGGAATTGATGATACCAATGACTAGTCTGCTAAGTGAGCTCACCCAGCATAGCAAAGACTAATCCCCTTGGTGAATTCCAGTACATTTCTGATTATCAGTGAACCATAATAATTCCAAGTTCAGTCCTTTGTTAAGAAAATCTTTCACTATCCAATGGTTTAGTGAAAATATCAGCAAGTTGATCTTCAGTAGGGATGTAAAGAACCACCACATCTTTCTTCTCAACATGATCTCTTATAAAATGATGTCTCACATCAATATGCTTGGTTCTTGAGTGCAAAACAGGATTTTCTGTGATTGCAATTGCACTTGTGTTGTCACACATAATTGGAATTTCTCTTTCTTCGATTCCATAATCCTTTAACTGTTGTCTTAACCACAGTATTTGTGCACAACAACTTCCAGCAGAAATATATTCAGCTTCAGCAATGGAAGTTGATATTGAATTATGTTTCTTGCTAAACCAGGAAACCAGTCTATTTCCCATTAACTGACAGGTTCCTGTGGTGCTTTTTCTATCAATCTTGCATCCAGCATAGTCAGAATCTGAGTAGGATATAACCTTGAAGCTTCCATCTTTTGAATACCATATCCCTACTCCCAAAGTCTCTTTTAGATATTTGAGAACTCTTTTGACTGCACCTAAATGACTTTCTTTAGGTTTTGATTGAAATCTTGCACAAACACCACACAAGAAAGGATATATCATCAGTGTTTGGCGATAAGATACAAAGCAGACTACCTATCATCCTTCTGTATAAGGTCTGATCAACATATTTTCCTTCTTTGTCTTCATCCAATCTAATGTTTGTACTCATAGGAGTTGATATCTTGGTGCTGTTTTCCATACCAAATTTCTTCAGTAACTCCTTAGTATACTTGGTTTGATGAATGAAGATTCCATCTTTCATCTGTTTGACTTACAATCCTAAAAAGTAGTTCATTTCTCCCATCATACTCATTTGGAAGTTACTTTTCATTAGATTTGCAAACTTCTCACAAAGCAATTCATTTTCAGAACCAAAAATTATGTCATCAACATAAATTTGTACCAGCAGGGTGCTGTTTACTTCATTGATTCTGAAAAGAGTCTTATCAATGGTGCCTTTTGTAAAACCATTGTCCACCAAGAATTAAGATAGAGTCTCATACCATGCTCTTGGTGCTTGTTTCAAACCATAAATTGCTTTGTTGATCCGATACACTTTATCTTCTTGATCTTTAGCCTCAAATCCAGGAGGTTGCTGAACATAAACTTCCTCCTCTAGAATGCCATTCAAAAATGCACTCTTAACATCCATTTGATATACTTTGAAGTTTTTATAAGCAGCATATGCCAAAAATAATCTGATAGCTTCCGATCTTGCAACAGGGGCATATGTCTTATCAAAATCTATTCCTTCTGCTTGAGAATAGACTTTTGCTACTAGTTTGGCCTTATTCCTCACAATGGTACCAGATTCATCCAATTTGTTTCTGTATACCCATTTTGTACCAATTATATTTGCATGATTAGGCCATTCCACTAGTGTCCAAACTTGATTTCTTTCAAATTCATTCAATTCTTCTTGCATAGCAATTATCCAATCTGGATCTAAAATTGCTTCTTCAACAACTTTAGGTTCCATTTGAGATAGAAAACAAGTAAACATTGAATCTAATTGTCTTTTAGTCCTCACACCTTGCTGTATGTTGCCAATAACTTGTTCAGCAGGGTGATCCTTTAACCATTATGGATTTTGGTTAGATTGATTCTCTGGAACATCATCTTTAGTAGGGTCTGCTGTTTGTTCAATAGGGGGTTCAACAGATCCTTGAATTGCCTCAATTGTTGCATCAGTAGTATCACCAGCTGGGTGTTCAGTAGGGGCAGAATTAGAAACTTTTAAGTCATTGAATCTTTCCAAAACTTCAACACATTCTGGATCAGTGACTTGTTGATTCTCAGCAGGTTCTGAATCTTCTTCTTCCATTCCAGTGAACTTAGGTTCGTCAAAAACAACATGTATTGTTTCTTCATGTTTCAGTGACCTTTTGTTCAGTACCCTGAATGCCTTACTGACTGAAGAATATCCCAAGAAAATTCCTTCATCTGATTTTGGTTGGAATGTCTTCAATCGTTCCTTATGATTCAAGATAAAACATTTGCTTCCAAATGGATGGAAATAGGATATATTAGGTTTTCTTCCATTCCAAATCTCATAAGGTGTCTTCAGCAGCTTTTTGTTCACTGAGGTTCTGTTTTGTGTATAGCATGCTGTATTGACTGCTTCAGCCCAATATCTTTCAGGTAGCAATGCTTCACAAATCATTGTTCTTCCAGCTTCTTTTAATGTTCTGTTTCTTCTTTCAGCAACCCCATTTTGCTGAGGTGTACCAGCAGTAGCAAGTTGATGTAGTACACCATTCTGTTCACAATATTCTCTTATGACTTTATTGAGAAACTCAGTACTTTGTCGATCTTATCTTTACTCTTCAGAAAACTTTTCTCATTCGTCAATCTCTTCAAAAGTTCAGGCATCTTTTGAAGTGTTTCACTCTTCTTGTTCATAAATATCACCCAAGTGTATCTTGAGTAATCATCCACAACTACCAAAGTGTACTTATTTCCAGTTACACTTGTTGGTGTTACTGGTCCAAAAATATCCATGTGCATCAGCTCCAAAACTCTTTTAGTTGATTGCTTATTTTTTGATTTGAAGCTTGATTTTGTCTGTTTACCTTGCTGACATGCATCACATATAGCATCCTTCTTGAATGTGATATTAGGTAAACCAATCACCAGTTTCTTCTTCACCAACTGATTGATATCATCAAAATTTAAGTGATTTAACTTCTTATGCCATAACCAATTGAGTTCTGACTAGGTATGCACAATCAGGCAGGTTTCTGGAATTGCAGTAGACCAATCCACAATGTACATGTTTTGTTGTCTTCTTCCTGCTAACACAACTTGATCACCTCTTTCACTAATGACTGTACAAGTGTTTTTGTCATAAGTGACCTTGTATCCCATGTCACAGAACTGTCCAGTGCTCAGCAAGTTGTAGTCCAGTCCTTCCACATATGCAACATTCCTGATTGTTAGTCCATTCCTCACAAGTGTGCCATATCCTCTTGTGTATCCAGGTGTATTCTTGTTTCCAAAATTCACTCTAGGACCATCCTTTGTCACAAAGTTTGACAAACAGTGCTTATTCTTTGTCATATGTCTGGAACATCCACTGTCAAAGTACCAGACACCCTACAAAACAAAGTTAATGCATTTTAGGTACCCAAACTTGTTTGGGTCCATAATGGTCAGTGGTAAGCATGACCCTTGGCAAGTTTCCATAAGGTCTTCTTTGAAAAGTGTCATACTTTGGTTCATACATGTATTCCACACATCCATAAGTTCTAACAATTGGTTGTGTAGGGTTCACATATGTTTTCTGGCCTTTTGGTTTATAATGCTATTTGGAGTGATTTCTGTTGTTAGAATCACTAGCATGACCATTAGTTTGTTGTCTGTTAGGAACAGCCTTGTAGTATGGAGTCTGTTGAGGTCCCTGCTGAGGTCTAGTATAAGTCCTCTGCTGAGTCCTCTGCTGATTCCATTGCTTAGGTTTTGCCCTAACAGTATGGTTATGCTTACTGTTTCTAGCAGTAAGTGCAGGAATATTCCAATCATCATCAGTAGGGAACAATCTACCTTTCCCCGAGATAAGTGTCCTAGAATGATTAACATTTTTAGTTTAGATTCTTATCCTTGGAATATTTCTGGTTTTTACCTCTTCGTGGTCCAAAGAGACTTGGTAGCAGTCCGCTATCACAGAGTCTAGAAGGCACAAGAAGACTATTTTTGGATTTATTCCTTTTATTAGGAGTCGTTGACTTCTTCGATTTTGCTTCCTTGAAGCATTCTCGATGAGTTTCTATGCTTGAAGAACCTTACTAGGAGTTGGATCTTGTGCAGGCACAAACTTAGGACCAATTCTGGTACTAGGTTAAGTGACCTTACTGGATCCACTCTTATTAGGTTGTTGAGTTCCAAATCCAAGCCATGTTCTATCACCATAAGGCTTTCCAGATTTGAATGCAGTGAAGGAACAAGATGGTTCAGCAGACTCAGAGGCTACTGAATGTACAGCAGGCTTATTCTGATTCTGTCCACCTTCTTTTTCCTTACCTTTGAGAATTCTCAATTCAGCATTTAATCTTTCAACTTCTGATTGAAGAGCTTCTTTTTTAGCCTTCACAGCCTCATAACCAGATTGTATTATCCTCAGTTGATTAAGGATGGCATCCAAAGTTTCTTCATTGTCAGAATATTTAGGATTTGAACCACAGGTAGATTCACAATCACTTCCAGCAAGAGTGTTTATAGATACAATATTGTATACCTCCTCTGTTTCATCCATGTTAGCCATTAAAGCATAATCATCCATCTCAACAACCAGTGCAGTATTATCAGATTCATTTCCTTTTTCTGACTCTACTTCATATCCGGATTCATCTTCAGCAACCATAGCCTTCTTTCCATGTCTTCTTTGTTGCCTCTTGGTCTTCGATGAGGTCCGACAATCAGTCTAAAATGTCCAGGCTTCTTGCGCTTAAAGCAAAGATAATCGTGTTCCTTTTTTACTCTGCTTTTAACTCAGATACCGATGGTTTGAAGTGTCCTGGTTTCTTGCAATGATAACATAAATAATCATTATCTTTCTTTGATTCATCCTTCTTCTTTTCACTGAATTTCTTTGTGAAATTCCTTAGAGAACCTTTTCCATTTTTCATCATTCTGATCTTTTTGCTCAGTATGGCAATCTGCTCTTGCATTTCATCCAGCAGATCATCTTGAGCTCCTGATGTCTCTTCTTGATGTGAAGCAGCCAATGCAGTGGTCTTTGGCTCTTCCTTTTCACTTTCAGGCACAAGCTTTTTGCTAAATTCATAGGCCTTAAGATCTGAAAACAGTTTGAAGGTGTCTTCTTCATGCAAACTCCTTATTTCTTCAATTGCAGTCACCTTCATTTCCCAAACTTCTTTTGCAGGTAATGCTTCCAAGATTTTTGAGTTGATTTCTTCTTGTGAGTACTTCACACTCAGCAAGGTGAGTTCATCCATGATTGCATTGAACCTTGATTCCATTTGTTCAATGGTTTCATTTGGTTTCATCTTGAACTCTTGGAACTTTTTCTTGGCCACACTGATCTTATTCTTCTTGATTGCATCAGTGCCTTCACAGATTAATTGCAACTTGTCCCAAAGTTCTTTTGTAGTTTTGCAATCTTTCACCTTCATGTACATATTGCTATCCAAAGTTCTATAAATGATATCAATAGCAATATTGTTGAGATTAGCTCTCTTTCTATCTTCATCAGTACATTCCCTTTTTTGTTTTGGAATGTACTGTGTCTCATCACCCACTGTTACTGACTTGGTGATCTCCAGTGGTCCATCTGTCATCACATCCATCATTTCATCATGTGTTGCAGCTAGATAAGCCTGCATTCGACGTTTATACTCATCAAATCTATCTAAAGAACACATCAGCATAGTTCTAGCATACTGGTTGTTATCCATGATGTAAAGCTTTGAAAATCAGTAACTTGAAAAAGTTTCAAAGTATTTTCACAAGCACAACAAGTAGGATTACTTCAGAATAGAAGCACTGCTCCGATACCAATTGTTGGTCCCTTGAAAAGGCTTTGGTTAAGTTTAGAGGGGGGTGAATAAACTTAGCACTTAAAACTTTTTGGAGTTAACAAACACAGCAACTTCAGCAGCCTGCTGAAACTTTAGTAGTCTGCTGATACTCAGTAGTCTGCTGACAATGAGTTTACTGAATTTATGCAGCGGAATTATATCAAAATTAAGCCTTATTACTTGTTGTTAAATATGATACCAAGTATTAGATACTTAGTAGTGTGTGTGTGTGTGTGTGTGTGTGTGTGTGAATTCAGTTGCTAGATTCAGTAGGTTGATGTGTGTAGTAAACTAAATGCAGAATGTAAATGCAGAAAGTAAGTAGGCAGATTTTATAGTGGTTCCAGTTGTGTAATCATGTCAGTCCACTCTTCTCCTGTGATGTTGGAGGTAATTCACTAGAGATCTTTGATATAGCTGTTACAAAAATCCCTAAGTTACTTGTCCTTCACCAATAACTATGGCATCACAAACTGAACACTTGGAACAGGTAGGATTGCTGCTCTAAAGTCTTCCACTGGTCCTTGAAGGATAGGATTGCCTCTTCACTAGCTTCACCACAAACAACAGTCTTTCACACACAGATGTGCTTCACTGTCTTCAACAGATTTCTTGTAAAAGAAAGATTGAATCAAGTAAATGATTCTGTTGCAGCAGATTGATCAAGATGATATGATCAGCAGCTTGATGTCTTCAAGTGTGTAAACTTGATGTAGCTTGATTGCAGATTACACTTGATGATTTTCTCTGGATCAGTAGCCTTAAGCTCAGTAGGGTCAGCATGGTGTTTTTCTTGATTTAATTCTGATTGCTGAAGATAGATCCTTAATTTTCATCACATATATCTGAATTAGGAGTCCTCTATTTATAGGTAGGAACCCTTGTGACTTGTATTTGAAATTCAAATATAGCCGTTCCAGATTTTGTCCCATTTGACTTGCTTTCACATCACTGTTCATAGTATCGACACGGTCAGATCGCTTTTTTTGTAATTCGATCATCCCATCCTTTGACTTGTATCCATTGGATAAAGTCCTGAATCATCCCAACGTCCCTTTTATATCAACCATTGATTTGTTTTATAAAATCAGAGGTTGTTAGCTGTCATTATCCTTGTTTTCTTCCAATGTAATCTTGAATAAATCGAGGTATATGTATCGTTGAGTTCATGAGTCTGCTTTGAGATACATATCGATCAATTTGAACCATAATTTGTTTGTGTTTAAAACACAATGCAGCTGACTTCCTTTATCTAACTTTTATTTGTGAAGTTAGATTAGACCATTTAATCATAACTAAGTTCCAGTCACCATCCAACTTATGGAACTCAGACCTTGTACACAAGGTATATGTAATCAGTTTAGGTCATCACAGACTTCCCTAAATTCTGATTGCATATCCTTGACTTTAATTACTAAGTGTTATCCCTTAGCCTTCCATTCACCGAGTTTGAGCCCTCACCTTCGCCTCTTCAAGAGAGTTCAGGACTAGTCTCATCGACCTAGTTACCCTCTCGATATAGACAAGTCTCACGATATAAACCAAATGACCTTTACATTGCTTGTTTGATCAAACCAATACAATGATCAAACTCTAATAAACCTATACATTTGATCTAGACATCTTTTTGCCTTTGCACTATAACGGCTAGTCTGGCACTCATCACTAAAACTTAAGAATAAGTCCAACACAAAGTTTGTCTTTTTCTTCATTTCCAAAATTGAGAGATGAAGATCCTTCAAATATGTCTAGGCCAAAGACTAGGGAAAGCAGATGTTCATTAATAGTAATGCTTTTATCTTGAACTGCTGTCCTGAAACTCTTTCCATCATCAGCGATTATAGAGTTTCTGTAGAAATCTTTGATGTTTTCTGAGCACAGAGTGTTGATCTTTGTATCAATCAGATTCTCAAGTCCTCAAACCTTTTTGATTTTGTCTGCAATCTGAGTTGATAGAGTGGAGTTTGAGAATTTTTGATAGAAGTCATCCAGACTCATGGTAATTCCTTCATCAATGTTGTATTGCTCCATGGATTTAGATTAAGAATTCTTAGGGAATTTTGAATGTTTTGAAAATGATTGAGCAAGATTTTGTCAAATATGCGTTTATGTGTCTTTCACTCGTTTTCAATAAGAGTCGTGTCGCAATCAATGAGATTTGTAGGGATGCACATCTACTTCTTCTCCTTGATTGACACGTGGCTTCAGGTGATTTGTCTTGTCAGCCCAAGCGACAGATGGTAGCTGGAAAGTTTTCTGCTTTTGAACAATTTGCCCTTCATCAGCTTTGTGTAGAAAGTCAGTTTTTCTAAGGATTTTGTAATGAAAACTGACTTTACCTGCAAAACAGTTTTAAGTTTTCTTCGGTACCCATATCTTCTTGGGTTCGGCTGGATTAGTTACTGAAGTACAGACTTAAGTTTCTTTGATGAGAGAATTAACCTTTCTCATCTCTTTTCTAGATAGGCCATTACGCTCAACCTTAGTTGATTTCACAATGATTCTTTTAGATTTATCATCTTTGTTTTTTTTGTGTAATCCACTAGGTCTTCCAGTATTTTGATGTCTAGAGTTTATATTCCTTGAGATCTTAAGACTAGGTAACGTTGGGGAATTATCATTGATGTTGTCAAATTTATTAGATAATAACCTTTCAGCTAGATTTGACATCTCAGTTTCAAGAAACTCATTCCAATATTTTGCTTTGCCAAGTTCTATATTTCTTTGTTTCAACTCCAGTGTGAGTTTTTCTGTCAACGTGGCAAGCTCAGAGTTTCTCTGACCGAGTTCAGCGAATGATAACTGAGTTGAAGAATGTACCTTTTCTTGATTGATTTTTGCAGCTTTACGATATGAATACACATTCTTTGGTTGCTCTAATGAATCTTTTATATTGTCAGTTTCTTGCAACAACTTATTTTCTTCTTCTGAGAAGTTACTTAGTGATGGAACTCCTCTGGATTTGTCATCATGTACATAGATAATGATATCCACACCATCACTGATTTGAGGTTCTGGATTTGTATGTGAATTTGTGGCACTGAACCTCTCAAAAACTTGATCCTAAAAATCAGATACATTTTGCAAACAATTAGTCAGGGGGTGAGTAAGCCAACTTCTAATTCTAGTTGTATTCATTTAGATTAAGTGCTTTTAATGACTGATACAGAAAGGGGTTTTCAACAACTGGTTTGTGAGATATCCTTGGATCACTTCCAAATGGAAGAACTGCTCCGATACCAATTGTTGGTCCCTTGGAAAGGCTAACACAAGTTTAGAGAGGGGGGGTGAATAAACTTGTCACCAAAAACTTTCCCAAAACTGAATGTACCCCAGGAACTGAGTTTCTATTAAACTCAAACTGAACTATCAAACTGATACATCATATGACTCGCGATTCGGTTCGTTCAAAATTTCTTTAATCCTCTATAGGAGTTAGCTAATTCAGTTTGGCTGATGCTATAACTGAACTAACTTGCAGCGGATAATATCAAGCCTTTTATGCAAAAGATGTGTCAGTAAAGATTTAAGTCTCATATGTATCAGTTCTGTGCTGACTCAGTGTCTAATGTTTGCTGAGTGTAGAGATAAAATGATTATGCAATAAATATAAATGCGTAAAGTAAAACAACACAGAATTTGTTTATGGAAGTTCCGGGTGGTGTAATCCCGTACGTCTCCCCTTCTCCTGTGGTGTAGGAGGTATCACTAGAATCTTGAGATAACTGTTACAAAATCCTAGCCCAATGACAGTCCTTCACGACACCCTAGTTTCACTGTCTACACATAATAAAGAAAGGTAAGATTGCTCCCTTCACTCTGCACACTGATCCTTTGGAGGTAGAATGACACATTCACCAGCTCACCACTAACACAAACACAGTCCACAAACTGCACCAACAGCTGTGGCAACCAAGTTGCAACCGTATGAGGAAAGGTGAAGTTGCTCTCCTCAAACTATGCACTGCCAACCGTTTTTCACAAAGGTTAGGTTTAGAATTAATTAAGGGATTAATTCAGTGAGATGTCTGCTTCTTCTGGATATAGCGTTGCAGCTCCAAGATGCCTTCTTCTCCCTTAATGGGTTACTGGATCTTTCTTTGTAATCTTCAAGGCAATTCCGTTGGCTTCCCCTTATGAAATCTGAATTTCTAGATCTGGATCATTGGATATATGCTTGTAAAGCTCTTTGTTTCAGATCTCACTTTCTCAAGTGTTTTCCTTTGTGTATTTATAGGGGCTATGTAATGGTCTGATTACTTTTATAGCCGTTACATTGTCGTTTACCCAACGTTCACATGTATGACCTTTTGTCGTTTTGTTATTTCAAAATTCAACAAGGCCTTAACTCAGTTTTCTACTCTTCTTCAACACTGAGTACCTTACATCCTTGATATCTGACTTCAATTGACTAAGTCAGAGTACACCATTCAGTTTCTTCTTTTCTTGGTAACTGATAATCTTTTTCCTAAAGATTATTCAGCTTTACATGATCTATAGTTCAGTTTCAGGTCACCACATACTTGCCTGAATCCTGACTTATAGTCACGACTTAATCAGCTTCTAACTGAGTTTGCCACCTCAGTTCTTCAGTCTTCAATAACTGAGTCTGTGTCCCTCAGTTCTTCAATCTTATAGATAAGCCAACTGAGTCTGTGTCCCTCAGCGAGCTTATCTTCTTCTTTTTCTTTATGATGAGTCTCGATCCTCGCTTCTTCATATGTATACTTAGTTTGCTTGCTGTGACTCAGCTCTTGCTGTGACTCAGCTGTCCGCCTAGTTCCTATCTATTACAATGCTTGTCTGAAACAACCTATACAAGGTTCAGACTCTAGATGGAACTTATACATTTTCTCTAGACCATTTCTTGCTTCTTCTTTTATTTTGCACTATAACAGTTTGTTATGACTTCATCATCATGGGTTGTAAGTGACCTTACTAAATACGTGACAAATCATCATCAAAACACATATATTATTTCCAACAATGATAATATAATATATACCCATGGAGTAACATTTGATGTAGGACTGACCAAGGTTTGGTAATACACCCCGCCGTCGGTGCATTTCCATCTCAAAAAACTTGGACGATCATTAGCTCGACCTTCTACCACTGTTGCAAATCTCTCATATTGTATAAGTCTAGGCATGGCATGAAAACACCACACCTGTAACACGTATAAACAACCGGAGAACTGTGGCTTACGCGGTTTCCCATTTCTTTTAGGTACAACATCCTTACACTCAAATACTATTTTACACCAGTTTAACATTAAATTGTTAAAGAAATACTCCCCCCATGGAAATGCCTCGACAACTTCTAGGTTGTCGACAATATAAAAAATCTGGCTCAGTATTACCACTCCAGGGTCGTTTCCGATTATTAAACCATAAATAACGTAAACTAAAGCCATCCGGTATATAGTTTCAATGTCATTCGATTCCTGAATTGCTGATACAATTTTTTCCAACGTGACATTGTTGATGTACTTATGGAGAGTACATGAAACATCAAAACACCTTGACTGATCAGGAAATTCAATATCCAAATTTCCAAATTTGTACCCCATTATCAATCCAAGCTCTCTTCTTCCGAACCTCACTCTATTATCGCCAACCTTAAAATGAAGTTCGTCATCTCAGTCTGGATAAACCATATTGAAATACAGGAATGATATGAGCCACCCCTTAAATTCCCAGTCATTACATATAAAACCAAGAAACGGACCAAACAATGATCGCTCCAATCTACTCCACAAGGCATTGTCTGGTGTAGCATGTAACAATAACGCTTGTAGTCTTGTAAGAGTAGCTTTTTCCGCATGGAACCTAAATTCGGCAACAAAAACGTTTTCGGGTGGATGAATCAATGTTCCACGTTGTGTCTCGTAACTAGTAAGTTGTGATTGATTAAAAATGTGTAAATAACAATATATATACATATGCTATAGATGCTAATATAAACTCAGAAATAAGTGTATATAAAACTTTATATATAAATATATTGAATATATATATACATAGAGAGAGAGAGGAATTATATAGTCGGTTATATATGTGTGCCGTGTATAATTTCTCTCCGTGTATATATAATTTCTTTCACTCAATCATATATATATATATATATATATATATATATATATATATATGTGTGTGTGTGTTTTAGTCTATGCATATATATACAATGACCTAAATGTATAATTTCATATATATATATATATATATATATATATATATATATATATATATATATATATATATATATATATATATATATATATATATAACTTATATATACAATTATCTCAATGTATAATTTATTTCACTCAATCATATATATATATATATATATATATATATATATATATATATATATATATATGTATGTATGTATATGTGTGTGTGTGTGTATATGTATATAAGATATAAAGTTATATATACACTTATATATATATATATATATATATATATATATATATATATATATATATATACACACTCCGTTATGTTTTTATTTTTAACGGGCACCCGTGTTGTTATTTGTTAAACAATAAATTATTTACATCAATAGAAGATATAAATAAATAAAGATAGACAATATATTTAGACAGCATAACACAACAAAAACAATATTCGGAATAGACACATTGTCAGTTTTTTCGAATATTATTTTTGTTGTGTAGTGCTGTCTAAATATTATTGAAAAATTATTCTGGTGTGTTTATTTTAAACACCAGAACGCAAAAAAACAATGTTCGAAAAAAATACTAACCATTTGTCTCTTTATACACACACACACACATGACACATGGTTAGATTATTTTTAGGAATATTGTTATGTTTTTTGATGTCTGACTATATGCACTTATATACAAGTAAATATATGTGTATATAAACGAGAAACCAATATACACATATATACTACTAGCATATATACATACACACGCAAACACAGTTAGGTTAGGTAAAATTTTCAAGTTTCATTGTGTTGTGTTGTAACGGTAGACGGGGGTAATAGAAGAGAAGATTGTTTTCACCAGCGTCATAGAATATTTGATGATGACAAGGGAGATCAGATGCTGGAGAGAGCCAACAGAACAGAGCTTATACTTTCGATCTAACGAATGCCTCACTTCCGGCGGATGCTTTACCAAGCTGCTAAGAACGGAAAAGATGCTCTATTGAGCAGACCTAATGAAATTTTCTACGAGCTACCTACCAGGAGCCCCAATACAAAGCCTGGAGATTAGGCATGACACAGCGGATCAGAAGGATTTGAAAACACCCTAGGGATGCATGCATTTCTAAGAACCTCATCAGGTCGAGGCGTACCATAGAATAAGTCGGAATTTCATATTTTTGGAAATTTCAAACAACATTTATTTGTCGTTTATTTCTCATTTTTAAATTCAAAATTTATTTCTTATAAAATTAGGGCATTTTCATTGTGATTGCGCGTAACAATTCAATTATTCGAGTGTTATTTCAAAACTAAAGTTGTATCAAACTACACATTTCAAAATTAACTAAGGCATGGAACGGGCAAGGGATTTTTACTACTCAATTTCGAAACAACCTATAACATACATACAATACAATATCATATAATCGAAATATGTACAATATCAAAACTTCTACAATATCATTTCTAATAATAACATTGTCACTATAATATCATTAATGCATTTCATTCTAAATTTTTTCTAAACTATCAAATAATCAAAAAAATTACAATATCAAAATTTCTACAACATCAAGATTTCTACAAATTTTCCAATACAAATTTTCCAATACAAATTTCCCAATATGAATAAATCGAAATTTCCAATATCTTATAATCATAATTTCTACAATAGCAAAAATTCAACAATATAAAAAAATTTACAATATCATTACTACAATTTCCAATATCTTATAATCATAATTTCAAAAATATCAAAAATTCTACAATATCAAAAATTTTACAATATCATTACTACAAAATTTGTAACATTAACTCACAATTTCGATTTTTTTGGGTCAGAAATAAACATAATTTCAAATAAATTACAATATCACAATTTCAATAACATTACTATATCACAATTTCAAATAAAAAGTTGTGGTTCATGAAGATTTGGGGAAAAATTCATCGAAATGAAACCTAATAAATTGTAAATAGCTTACTTGAGGATATTCTTCTAAATTAATGATAGCCATTGTTGTATGAAGCTTCAATTCGCTTCCTGTTCCAATACCACGCAATGTGAAGAAACCCGTGCCAAAGACCTTCTTGCCCGTGAGATGTAATCCCTTCCACGTGAAATGAATCAACATATGTAGAGGTCATTTGGGCAAATTTTGTGGAAATTTGTCTATTTTTTTATTTGGTATATTCTTAGGATGTAATATCACCGGATGGATCAAGATCCACCCGATTACGGAGCGGATTAAATACCAGATCTAGATCTAAACAAACAAAATACATGAATAATAAATCTAACCTACGAGGGGGTTAGATTACCAATCTTTTTATGGTGCAAAACGCCAAGAACAAGGTCAATCCAAACCGAGCTAGTTGAGAGCCTAGTTGAGAAGCCAAAGTCTTCCAACGTGTGTCTCCAAGCACCACCAGGTGGATGGTGTTTCAAGCCGCCGGACCTCCTCGATATGCTACCTTAGAAAACCCGAAGTTTTCTAAAACTCGAACCCAAAGTACAATGGCCGAAATCTCTAAGCCAAGTACTTACACTTTGTGTCGAAATTATGTGTTGTGATTTGGCTTGGGAGAACTCTCTTTATATAGGAAAGAAATCCTAGTCTCCAAGGTATTAATTAATTAATACAAAATCAATCAAAATAATCAATTTCCTTAAAAAGATAAATCTAGAATATTCCTAAATTAATTAGGATATACAAAAGATTTTCTTTTCCTTAAATTATTTAACAAATAAATAATTTAATCACATGTCTTATTATTTATCAAGAAAATAAATTTCCCAATAAATAATTCACAACAAATTACGGCCAAACCCTAAGGGAATAGGGCCACACGAAATTACCTTCACATTGGGCCGAGTCCTCGAAAAAATTTCTTTTCCATGTATTTAATTATCTAGTCCAACTAAACAATTAATCCACATATCTATTAAACAGTCCAATCCAACTATTTAATTATAATTGAGGTGAAACGACGAGAAAACGTATATGTTATATTAGGAGCCACATCGAGGACAATGGACCCAAATTCAGTAGCTACAATAAATTGAATAAAATTATTCGTCTGACCGAACAATAATATTCAATCTATTAATTCCGGGATTACACCACCATAAACCCGAAACTGAACTCTGCCGAATATAGATATAAACTTACACTCAACTATGAGTCATAAGGTGTCCACTGATATAATCATTACATACGGATAAATCCTCCATAGACTGTTCATTTTGATTCGGGATAGCTCTGTAGACCCTTCTCGAAACATCTTATCCTTATTTACCATTAACCCCCTAGTGATCAGTTAGTCCATAACTAATATAATATGAACTGGCGCCATCGATCAGTTTCTAGGATCAACAAATAAGGGAACTATCTGTCTACTTCCCAAGGGAAGGAATGGATTCCATGTCTGTGATAGCACAGACTACTTACTCATCCTAAAATAGAGCCAACGAGAAGTGTTGGACCACATACTATGAAATGATCCTTACTAACGCATCAAACCCTACCCTAGTCTAAGTAGTCGTCTGTGATCACCTCAGGATTGAGATTAATCCATAGATGATCATCTTGTGATTCGATAAGACTTCTTGATCACGGAATTATATCCAGAACTCAAATCAAATTGGTCCAACTCAATATGATTATCATCATATATAAATGCCCCACTAGTACTTATTACCGACAATCCGATAAGATCAAAGGCACACACCTAAAGTGTTCTCAGCGCATTATTAGCAAATTAATCTTGAGACCCGTACTCAGATTAATAAATGCTACGGACTAAGTTAATTTTAAGTACATCTCACTAACTCAATCCTCTTGTGTATAGCCATACAATGAGTTATATGATTACATAAACGAGGTACTTATGGTTTTCAGTAGTGTCTTAATTATAAGCATACATGCATATAATAAGATGAATTATTAATTCTGTCATAAAAATAATTAGATAATTGTCTTTCGGGCACTACACCTAACAATCTCCCACTTGCAAGAAAGTCAAGTGGATTAATTGTTTTAGAGCACACCCTTTATATCTATATCTACAACATTCTCCCACTTGCTCAAAACAAGTGAGACATATCCCCAAGATTCATACCCTCCAAGCGCCGCTTAGTAATTCATCCTTCCAAGCACGACCGGAGTGTGCCGCCGCAGGGTAGGTGAGTGAGCCGGCGCGTACTTAGAATCCGAATACCATGTGACTCGGTACACTGATCAGGTAGGTTGGTGTCTTGAGTCAGTCTTTGGGATTGAAACGTCGCCTTTCCATCTAATCCGATGGTATAATTTCAATATGCTTATGACCTCTAGTGATTGCAAAATCCTTATGAGCTACCTCTCCAATGTTTTCACAATGAAGTGGTATTGGCTTACTGGATAATACTTTATCACATGAGTAAACACTGAGACCGAGATCGATTTAATGATCATCCTTAATCTGACCTAAAGCCATAATCAGTGTTATCACTTATATTCTAGTTTGCACCTGAATATACTAGCATATTATTCCTCATTCTCCCGAAGAGACTTGAGGATTCACTAAACATCCCATTTAGTATTCATCTGCAGGTTTAGACAAGCATTCCTGAGAGGTAAGGTAGACTACATCGTTGAGTGTTGCATTCATCTATGCAAGAACATCTTAATCATTGAGATGGATAAATAGGATTGCCAATTGCTTATTTTTGAGAATTCGAGTGAGTCAAATTCTTTAGAAAATAGCCCGATGGCATGTTAGCCTCTGACTTCAGATAACACACCCATGTTGTTTCCAATAGGTTCAGTGTTACCATTCACAAACACTAATCTACATACTACTTTACTAATATTGATGCCCAGCTACGAAAGACTTATCAATATGTTTGGTCAAGTCCACATATTAAAAAAATATATGACTTTGAAATGACTCTGTAGGTTTGCTTTAATCCCCAAAGGATATAAGCTATGGCAGCATCCTGCCAAAGGTTCTTTATGAATAAATTAAGATACCGTTAGTCTCGCAAAAAGGTCTTAGGGAATCACCCCTATTTTCTGCTTTGTAACGAATCTGTCATTTGTTCTAAGCTAAAACCCTTCTATTCTGAATGAGTTCAGATTCCGTTGTTCGGCAAGGAAGTCTTAGGGAATCACCCATATTTCCCACTTTCTACGACGAAATCAAGCAAGACTCGAGTGGTAAGAGAGATCACGGTCCAGTTAACTCTCTACCTTTTGGAATCACCCCTAAATTACTCACCTTTATGCGTTGAAAGTTAAACTTTCCTATTCATTCGACTCTTCTCCGTAGTTCCAATTACTCCCACTGGGCTGAGATACTCGGTGGTTCTACAAGAGTTTCAATAGAACTGAGTATCAAACTCCATTCACAGGGTTTATGGCTTTTAAACCAACCTCTATGATCAGATCCTATACACCCCACGAAGGACTATAGGTCATCAATCTACCCTATAGACCGTAAGGTCCTGCATGAGTAATGGACAAACCATACTCCCACTGCGTTCGGGGTGGATTGATATACTGATCTAGTTTAGTAGTTTTTATTAGTGTTATCACCAACTGCCGGTGTTGGATGTGGACTGAACAAATCAGTTAGTAACATCTTGAGTACAAATACTTCAAGGTCCAAAGCTGTGATTTATAGACTCTATCAGACCGAGTTAGACAGTACAACCGTCATTCTCTGATTTTTATAGTTTTATAATCAACCTTTACTAAATGTATTAAGATATTTCACGCTCTGAACGTGTACGCAAAATTTCCAGTCCTACCTTCAAGCACTAAGTACTAAATGTCTATATTTGCGGAAGTGGGGTGAACCGAATTGACACCGTATCCACAAATGTGTAGGCATCTTCTAGATAGACTTCTCGGTTTCACATGATAATGTAAGCTGTTATTTTTGCAACTAATATCTTAAATGAGTTAAGCAGTGTATCATTGCACATCAATAACTATATAAGGCAAATTTATGGTGTATCCCTTAGTGAAAACATTCCACTAGGAGTTAGGCCGAGCATCAGTCCCGAAGACTATGCGAAAGCCTATACTTGAGTATGGAATACCCTATCTCTGGTGAAATCAGAGATTCCTCCTAATATTTTGGATACACTTATTGGAGTTTCGAGTAGTTGTCAGACTAGATGTCACTACTTGAAAAGGCTCCTACTAGCTTGTATCTTTCATATGACCCCGAAGGTCGATATGAACAAGCTATGTAACTTCTTTAAATCTATTACCATTTCCCGATTGAAAGGAAACTTAGGCATTGTTCCTTTGAGACAGGGTTCCTTTGACTGGGAGATGAGAATCACCCTAAGCCAGTCTGCAGATCTTGTCGTTAGGGAATATGCACTAATTAATAGTATATAAAAAAGTGTTTATCTAAATACGGAAACCATTTGCGTTTATATTGTTTAAGATGTGTTACATATACTTATTCAGCATTTCTTAGTGGTTCTGACTTTATCAAACAAAAGTCCGAGTCTTGGGTTTGTGCTACGAATGTTATATTCATCGTCAATAAGACAAACAAATTATCCTATTGAAAATGAATACGCTCGCTCCAACGAATCCGAAAACATAAAATGAATTTTCAGATACTCAAGAATTGAATCCGAGATTCATTTCCTTATATCACTCCCACTAGTCTATCTGAAATAACTGCCCGTTGTCTATTTTATTTATCGTTTAATGCAAAGCTACCTAGTTCTTCCAAAGAACTTAGCTTTTGAGAAAATTGCTAAAGATGCATTGGTCAGTGATCCGAAATCACTTTCCTTATCCTCTAATTTCCAATTTATTAATTTTCCGGTTTAGCCTTAAAACTACTTAGTTTAGATGACTAACACGTATAAACATTATTTCCCATTCTCGACTTTCCTTAAATGGAAACAGTCTTGAACTAGCAGTTCGTTTGAGTAGACACTACTCTTGAACTGTGGGATGTCTAATGATAGTGTTACTAGCTTGGACTATTCGATTTTTCTAATCGACAAATCATAAGAGCAAAGCTCCCATTAGTTTATCGGTTCCAAATACCGTCTAACTAGCGACACTTTGTATTTATGATTTTTCAAAGATTAGAACATCACCTAGAACTAAGCTCCCACTAGTTTATCGGGCCCAAATCATCGCCTAACTAGCAATGCTTGTGTTCATGATGTTTCAAAGATTATAAAATCTCCGTAACTAAGCTCCCACTAGTTTATCGGCCCAAATACTGTCTAACTAGTAACGCTTTATTCTCGTTTTTTCAATGAATGGAAAAACTCTTGTGCAGTCTATTACACATTTCTAATGATTTAGAAAAAACAATCATGAGACTAAGGCTCCCACTAGTTCATCGGTTCTAAATACCGTCTAACCAGCAAACGCCTTATGTATGATTTTCCAATTTTTCAATTAGAAATTTTAGTCGTATAAATACACCTTTTAAAATTCACTAAATGAATTTATCTGATAGTCCTATATCATCTTTTATAAACTAAGTATGGTCGTCTCTCGTTCAACACGAGTGACATCCGTGACATATCTATACTATACCACTTAAGTTTTTAAAGGCTCAAGGGAAAAAATCTCTTCCGAAAAATTAACTGCATTCTTTTGATAATTACAACATACTTGTTACTTCCACATTTTTAATGAAGTCCTATTACTAACAGTTTAGTAGCCTAGAGATTAAAGTTGTAAAATAAACATGACAGAAATTTAAATTCAAAAAAATAAATTTTCACTACTATATTTATTTTAGGAATAATAAACTTGTTAAAAGTCTATCCTACCATTCCAAGGATTTAATCTCACACCTCAGTGCCGCCGCAGGGTCAGTCAAAGAGGCTACGATCAAACTTAGACAATCTATCTCAATGATTAAACTTTGAGAATCAAACATCCCATGGGAATCAGACATCCCGGTCTTTAATCAATGATTACCTTCCTTTTTCTAGCATAGATATTTCGAAAATATCCATAAAGACTGTGACCTACTATATCAGATCTCAAAGTACGCCCCGAGTGTGCCGCCGCAGGGTCGGTCAGTGACTCAACGAGTACCCGAAATCCTATCCTTTCGGAAACCAAGCCTTGAATTTTGATAGAGGTGAACACCACCCATAGGGGGCCGGAATCAAAGCGGCTCGAGGCGTCACCTTTCTCTCACATGCTTGCATTTATAGTAGAGGCCGTGGGGTTGGCTGTCGCCTTCCCCACTCCCACTCAATAATTTGAAAAAAAGGTGGTGGGTTTACTAATTACGGTTTCGGTCCTGACGATAAGAAACAATGAATCAAAGTACTCCGAACAGGGTTTGTTAAGTAGGCAAGCCTACGCCGTCTTATTCGTTGGAACATATGTGACTGTCGTTCGGATCCGGCAAGAGAAGCCCCGTTTAGCCCGAAGGCTTATCGGATATGCTAAGTCTTGTAGAACCCCCGTGCAAATGTCACACGTGGAGGGGAGTCAATCGAGCCGTAGCTCAGTTGAACCCGCCCAACCATGGTTAGACCATTTCCGAACCCATGTACTAAGATTTTCCGATTTCTATATTGTCAACCAAAACGTAATCTCGTTTCTGTTTAAGGTGGCTTCATCGAGAAGCCATCACCGAAAACTCAACGATTTATCTAAGTGGGATTCACCGAGAATCCATCACTAAAATCGTAACAATTGACAAAACTCGGTTCTTCGGTTTTTATAATTAGTTACTTATTTTAATTAACTACCACATATTAATTAAAAAATATTTTAACTAATTATACGAGTTATACATGCCTAATTTATTCGAAATAAACTAGCTACATGTATGCATTGGAGTGGATTCATGATATGATGCATGTCATGGCAATTTTCCGGTTTCTATCACATAATTTCGATCATACACGAAAAAGATACGGAAAAATAAACACCGAGATGGACCGTTGGTACCCCCGACTAACCTATTTTCTAAGGAAAAGTAAAACCTTAAACTATGTCTTCGAGTCTTGATCTTCAAATCTTGCTCTCAAACCGCCGGATCACGAACCACGAACACCCAAGAGGAGAAAGACTTTTTTAAATTAAATAAATCCAATTTATTTATAATAAAACACTTTTTAAATTTTATTTTATTTTATGTTTTCGGCTGTTTATTAATTATTTTCCAGAAAAATAAATTTTTTTATTTTATATTATTGTTGTTGTCGGTATTTAAAAAAAAATTAAAACAGATTATAAAAAAAATATTACAGCCGCTTGTATTATCAAAACCCTAATCAAATAAGGTATTCAGCGTTGGCGGCGACAACAGGTGTCGCAGTGAGTGCTGTTGCCGCCCTTTTCATAAAAAAAAGGTTTCTCAGCTTATAGCGGCGCTGATTAATGGACGCAACAGGCTGTTTCAGCCTTAAAAAACAAAAAATTTCAGGGTTTTTAAGCGTTTCTCCTCATTCATACATTGGGTTTCGCCTTGATCTTCATCTTTTCTTCAAGATCTTCATATTTCGAGCCCGGAACATCATAAAAAAATACAAAGGTTGCATCTTTTACATGAATTTTCGATTGACCTAAAATAAATACTAGTCATATGCTCAATTGATACTAATCAAAAGAGCTACAAAATAGATCTACGGGTAAACAATACCAACCCCAATCCATCTCTTCAACCACGACAATCACAAGACAACATACATGAACTAATTTTCGATGCATATAAATACCAACGAAAAAAGAAAAACAAGCTAACACATGCTTTTTCCACTCTTAGATCTAAAATTCACATATTTTGATTGATAGATCAAAGGCTCCGATACCACTCGTAGGATGTAATATCACCGGATGGATCAAGATCCACCCGATTACGCAGCGGAATAAATACCAGATCTAGACCTAAACAAACAAAATACATGAATAATAAATCTAACCTGCGATGGGGTTAGATTACCAACTTTTTTATGGTGCAAAATGCCAAGAACAAGGTCAATCCAAACCGAGCTAGTTGAGAGCCTAGTTGAGAAGCCAAAGTCTTCCAACGTGTGTCTCCAAGAACCACCAGGTGGATGGTGTTTCAAGCCGCCGGACCTCCTCGATATGCTACCTTAGAAAACCCAAAGTTTTCTAAAACTCGAACCCAAAGTACAATGGCCGAAATCTCTAAGCCAAGTACTTACACTTTGTGTCGAAATCATGTGTTGTGATTTGGCTTCGGAAAACTCTCTTTATATATGAGAGAAATCCTAGTCTCCAAGGTATTAATTAATTAATACAAAATCAATCAAAATAATCATTTTCCTTAAAAAGATAAATCTATAATATTCTTAAATTAATTAGGATATACAAAAGATTTTCTTTTCCTTAAATTGTTTAACAAATAAATAATTTAATCACATGTCTTATTATTTGTCAAGAAAACAAATTTCCCAATAAATAATTCACAACAAATTTTGGCCAAACCCTAAGGGAATAGGGCCACACGAAATTACTATCACATTGGGCCGAGTCTACGAAATAAATTTATTTTCCATGTATTTAATTATCTAGTCCAACTAGACAATTAATCCACATATCTATTAAACAGTCCAATCCAACTATTTAATTATAATTGAGGTGAAACGACGAGAAAACGTATATGATATATTAGCAGCCACGTCGGGGACCATGAACCCATATTCAGTAGCTACAATAAATTGAATAAAATTATTCGTCTGACCGAACAATAATATTCAATCTATTAATTCCGGGATTACACCACCATAAACCTGAAACTGAACTCTGCCGAATATAGATATAAACTTACACTCAACCATGAGTCATAAGGTGTCCACTGATATAATCATTACATACGGATAAATCCTCTATGGAATGTTCATTTCGATTAGGGATATCTCCGTAGACCCTTCTCGAAACATCTTATCCTTATTTACCATTAACCCCCTAGTGATCAATTAGTTCATAACTAATACAATATGAATTGGCGCCATCGATCAGTTTCTAGGATCAACAAATAAGGGAACTGTCTATCTACTTCCCGAGGGAAGGAATGAATTCCTATCTGTGATAGCACAGACTACTTACTCATCATAAAATAGAGCCAACGAGAAGTGTTGGGCCACATACTACGAAGTGATCCTTACTAACGCATCAAACCCTATCCTAGTCTAAGCGTCGTCTGTGATCACCTCAGGATTGAGATTAATCCATATATGATCATATTGTGATTCGATAAGACTTCTCGATCACGGAATTATATCGAGAACTCAAATCAAATCGGTCCAGCCCTATATTATTATCATCATATATAAATTCCCCACTAGTACTTTATATTACCGATAAATCCGGATAAGACATCACACACCTAAAGTGTTCTCATGCATTATTAGCAAATTAATCTTGAGACCCGTATTCAAATTAATAAACGCTACGGACTAAGTTAATTTTAAGTACATCTAACTAACTCAATCCTCTTGTGTGTATATATATACACCGAGTTATGTGATTACATAAATGAAGTCTTGGGGTTTTCAGAAGTGTCTTAATTATAAGCATACTTGCATATAATAAGATGAATTATTAATTGTCATAAAAATAATTAGATAATTGTCTTTCGAGCACTACACCTAACAATATTGTGGTGGGGGCGATTTTTTATCAGATGAAAAACAGTGGAAGTAAGGAAGAAGAATGAGAAAAAGCTCTCTATATGTTTTCCCGATTCCACGGGCCCAGGGAAATTTCCACGTTGCGCTTCGCTTTTTCCACGTGGCTCACATTAATTTTCCCCCAGGTCACGTGGAAGTTCAAGTTTTGGCTCCTCTTGAACTTCCACGTGGCGTTTTTCAATTTCATGCGGTCTGGTGGAATTTTCCACGGATCCGTGGAAACAGTCACAGGGGACATAAAAATAAATGTCAGGTCTGAAGAGACCTGACATGAATTATGGATATCTACAGTTAATATAACGAATTGACCACCTGTTAAAATCACATACGAATTGGGGGTCCAAATTCCGGGAGGTTCTATTATAATCGATTTCCATAGTAGGAAGTCATGCAAGATGCTTCCTGACCACACAAGATCATTCTATAAAATGAAACCGCGCAGATCCGGATTACATTACACACCTGATGACTCCCCATGTTGGAGTCTTTAAGGTAGCATTTCCCCCAAATTCCACGTACCAATAGTGCAAGAATACCACCATGAAAGCGGCCATCGGAGCACACCACCTCTTTCCCTATTTTCGTCACGCTTCTCAATCGCCGAATAACTTTTTCCCGCCGGGAGCTGCCGCCACCCCAATGAGAATCTCCTTCCTCCCTTCACACTTCACTGCCCGACGACATTGTTCTCGTTGCTTCACTGTGGGAGCTATAGATGGCGGTAGCACCAAAACTGCCAGTAGTGATAAATTCACCTGGGATGACGTACATCTGTTATGTGACAGATACCGTAATGAGCCTTTTGACCTCAAAGGCTTCTCTGAGAAGATCAAGCTCTGCAATCGCAACTCCGTAATTCTCCCATCTTTTCCCTATGTATCTGTTTATGCATGTCACTTCTTTAAATGTCTTCGAACTTTGTTTTGAATTGCAGGTAAAGCAATGCGAGTTTATGCCATTTATTATTGAGGGCCAAATAGTTGGCTATGTTCATCATAGGTATGGTTATTGACTTGCTGCGTTTTTTTGGCGGTAACTTATTGCTTTTGAGTGAGTGACTATACAAGATATATTTGCAGCTGGTTTGCGTAATCTGGTAGTGGTGTGATGCAGGAAGATTAAGTTGTTTTGTCAATTTTCTAATAATAATTAAATTTTTTGGTTGACAGCTCTTGTTTGGAACTTTCGGGTTGAAACAGATGTAGACTGACCTGTAAACTAGATTTTCTTATAAAATGAGGTAGATTTTTGTTTGTCTGATCAAATTCCAGATTAGGTTATTGCTGTTTGACAGGTATGATTTTCACTACTTTTATTAACAACATAAATATCCAACAGATTTTGCTTGTATTCTTTATAATGTGGTGGCTAACTTTACAAGGTTCCCTGAAAATTTGTTTCAGCTCTTCATGTAGACAGTTTCAGTGCCAAACTTTAAAACTGAAATTTCCTCTTCCCGCTTTGACCTAAGTTTAAGTCGAGCTGTTGGGGTTCATATGATCATCACAAAACCCAACACTCATTGTGAAACTTTTCTAATATTGACTTGATAGGTTTGCTGATCACCTGAAGAGATTTAAGGATGTGTTTATCTTGTCAAAATACGATTCTCCAAGTGGCAAACCTGTTCACTTTGTCACACTGCATTCGATGCTTAGCACACCTGAGTTAAGGACTAAGGCCGTTGGAGATGTTGTTAAGTGCTTAGGTGAGGAAGTAATTCCAGGTATACGAAATGAGGTACTTGATACGTTGATAGGTAATCCAGTTTTTTGGCACTGTTGATGTTGTTCATGGTGGAGAAAATTAATAATTTTGCTGCTGACAGCTTTACCCTGTCTCTTCATCATTTGGTCGACCTGTGTGTTTCTCATTAGAACGCGCAGCTGCTCCATACTTTGGAATAAAGGTATAAATCTCTGTTGCTTGAAGACATTTTTAGGTTTTCTTTACTTGAGAATGTTGTTGTACATCATTCTTCTTTGCAGATGAGTATTTTGGAGAACTAGCCATTAGATTGTTTCATATTTGTGGTGAATCATTCCTTTTGTATTATAGTAAGTAATTTCCAAATAAGTGCCTTCCAGCACAGTTGTAAGTTAACAGAAGTTAGATGAAAGGTCCATGCTTGCTTGCTTTAAGTATCCTTGAAGTCCTTCCTGTTTCGTAACCTTCTTCATGCTCCTGTGATGCAATGAAAAGCTTAATTCTGCACATTGATGTCGTATTACACTTTTTTTCATTCTCTTTTAATGGTGATTATTGGAAACCAGGCTTATGGTGTTCACATGAATGGTTACACTCAAAGAGCTGGAGAGAAGCATTTGTGGATAGGGAAGAGAAGTAAAGTAAAATCTACATACCCAGGGATGCTAGATCACATAGTTGCTGGAGGACTGGTAAATTACTGCTTCCCATGTCCACTAAAACTTCTTAAAGAAGAAAATAGATTTTTGTTTTTTTGGCATACCATAATTTCCTTCAAATGTGCAGCTTACTTGGATACCCACGTAATATCGCAATTTCCAATAATTCATCACCCAAATGTTTTCACTAGAAGTCAATATAGACCTAGAAGGCCATTGGCTGATTCAATTTTGCTATTGTAGTTTATTGACCTAACTCCCCAGACAAGCCTATGTTTACAGTTGCTTCCAACTTGAAAAAGGGGTTATCGCGAGGAGCGGGATTGTAGGCTCCATATCAATTTTATCCCTACATAGTTGAAAACTGTAGACAATTACTAATTTGCGAAGAATTAGTGTATCTTTAATTTGTATTCTACTATTCTTTGCAAGCTGTTAGTTGTTTGAATAGTATGTTAGTTAGTTGGTTAGCTATAATAGGAATCATGTATATGTTAATGGGAGTTAGTTACTTACAGCTGTACACGCTCAAGGTAGTAACAGGCGTCTATAATGTTGGATACATCCCTTTGTAAATCTCACATCGAATACATCTGAATTCAACTCATCTTTCCTCTTATTATTTGGTTCGTTTATGGTATTAGAGTATCAACAAAACGCTACCAAAAGGCCCTAAAAATGTTGAATTCAAAATCAACTGAAAACACATCCTCTATCAACAATATAAATCGAAATTCTGATTCATCCATCAATATTCTATCCCTGCAAATTACAACACTCAAACTGAATGGGTCAAGTTATCTGCATTGGTCTTAGTCAATCAAATTATTCATCATCGGACGTGGAAAAGTGGGGCACTTGACATGCATGCACTCTCAGTGTTCTAAAAATCGGCCAACTCGGCCGCCTAGGCGCTGGGCGGCCATCATCCGACCCGACTTTACACTACTCGGCTCTGTCTAGGCGGGCTAAAAATCAGACTAGGCGGGTTCAAGGCGGGTCAAGGCGGCCAACTCGGCCAAACTCGTCCAACTCGGTCAAAGTGGTCTTTCTTTTTATTCTTAAGCCTAATTTAATTATTAAAAAAAATCATTTCTGTTTCATCCCAATTTCCCCCCTCCCTCTGCAAATCGAAGCAAGCCCCAGCCCTAGCCCCATAGAAAATTGCTCCGGCCACCCTCCAGCTGCACCGTCGACCACCGGCCAGTCGGCAGCAACCACCGACGACCACCGGCCAGCAGCATTTCCGGCGTCTAAGGAGTTTTTTTTTTTTTTTTTTTTATTTTTCCTCAAGCAGATTGACATACCACTATAAGTTTAAAGATGGAGGCCGTATAGGCATAAAATAAAATAAAATTTATTTCTCACAATTCTGTGAACAAGAAATAGATAGAGTCCAAGCTCTGATTTTACACTGCACTTTTTGAATATGTCAATTGTATGTGTCAATTGTTGTTCACAGAATTGTTCACAAATAATTATGCTTATGCTTGGAGAAATGCTTATTTGTTCACAAATAATAGGCTATTCTCATCACTCCAATGCTTATGCTTGGAGAAATGCTTACGTATCACGTGTGTTTGTATGTGTTTATTTTATGACTTGAATTTTTAGAGTTATGATATGTTACTACTTAGTATACTAGAGTGGTAGTATTATTATTTTTGGGGGTTTGTAGTAGTATCTTTTTTTTTGCCATGTCCATTATTATTTATATTAATAAAATAAATTAAAAAAATTCCACATCCGCCTAGTCCCCGATTAGTCCCCGCCTAGCCGATTACTCCCAACTTCCCACCCGGCCGCCCGACTAGCGCCTAGCAATTTTAAGAACATAGCTCTCAAGGCTCCAACTCCAAATGATGTGGATGCTCTGTTTTGTTGGGCAAACAGATAATGCCATGCTCACGGCATGGTTGGTAAATTCAATGGAATATGAGCTAGGTCAAGTTTTCCTAATTTCATTCTACAACTAAAGAAGTGTGAGATGCTGTTGCAGTGTTGCTAACACTTGTTCCAATTGAGGGAATTTTGCCTAGGCCTTTGGAGTAAAGACAACCCTGAAAGACATGTGTCAAGGAAGTGTAGTTAAAGCGCTAATTGGTATCATAGCCCTCCAAAAAGGGGGTAAAGCAATAAGTGAAAGTCGAGCCCCCTTTTTCGTAAAAAACAGTGCTTTTTGTCGACGTGAAAAGCGCTATTAAGCACCACTTTTTTTTTGGGAAAAAAAATGCAACATTGGGTCATATACGGATTGTTTGTGTAATTCTTTTAACACATAAAACGTTATCACTTCAGCAACTGTAGACAGAAACACACAAGAAAACACTCAAATCTTTTCAACGGCTAACTCTCAGCAGTAGCAGCGTCGCCCTTCACTCTTCCTCTTCAGGTAATTTCTTTCATCGATCTTCTTCTCTTGTTCTCTCCTATCATCTCCTTCTATAATCTCTAGTCTTTCCCTCACTCTCAGCCACTACACACAGCTTTATTTATTTTTATCTTTTTTTCTTGTTAGTCCTTAGCAATGATTTCCAATCTGTTTGTTGGCCTGTTATGCAACATTGCAACTTTTTTGTCCTACATCATTTTTTTTATAAGTATGAAATCGGAATTGAAGTCTTTACTAGTATATATTCATTCAATGTTACTGACTTAATGTTATTGTTAATTTGTTAGTTGTCTCACAATTAGAATTCAGAATTTAGAAGCATTATGTTAGTGTAGATTGTAGATTTTGTGTAGCGGTGTGGTGGTATATTGATGAATGAGTACTGGGATCTCAAAGACATACCAATCATGATAACTTTTTGTAAAACCATATCCTTGATTATTATAATATGGTATGGTCTCAAGAAAATTCACATCCATTGTACTACTGTTGAGAACCGTATATTTTTATATTTTTATATTTAATTTGATGTTATTATATGGGTATTGTTGGTAGTAGCGAGTAATAGGGCATTAGTTTAGTTGAGGCGGCTGTGTGTAGCCATTTTCTTGCTAGTAAAGTTTTGTGTAATTATAAATATGGATGTAATGTCCTAATAATGATATGAATATAAATTGTTTCTTTTATCTCTCTAAAATTCTACATTGTATCAGAGCCATGATCGATTAACCCTTAGAGATTTCGATATGAATTATAAGGCAGCCATGACCGGTGAAAAGAGCTCCTCATCGTCTGGCGTTAACCCAGCGGGAGTAGACAATCAGAACCAACTCGGGTCAGCGGGAAAAATTACCTTGAGTGGGCACAAACGGTGAAATTGGCGATTGATGAGAGAGGACAGCTTGGACTTTTGACTGGCGGAACCCCTCAGCCACAGCCTGAAGATCCAAAATTCAGGTCTTGGAAGTCAGAAAATTTGATGATGATGGTGTGGCTTATCAATGCTATGGAGCCACCCATTGCTTGTCCCCATATGTTTTTAGCTACCGTAAAGGATATTTAGGAAGCGGTTAAGGAGATGTATTATGATGTGGAAAATACATCTCAGGTTTACAAGTTAAAAACAAAGTTGTGGATATGAAGTTGGAGGCACGTGATGTTACTATGTACTACAATGACATAATGGCATGAATTGGATATATGCCATGATGATTCATGGGATTGCTTAGCTGATAGTGTGAATTTTGAAGAGGGAGAATGACAGGGTCCACTCTTTTGTATCCGGTTGAATCATGGCTTGATGAGGTAAATGGGGAGGATTCTCGGGAGAATTCCCTTACCATCCCGAGGATGTTTTTTCGAGGACAGAAGAGAAGCTAAGAAGCGGTGATGCGAGAAAAGGCCACAATCGAGATCGGGATCGACCCTTGCTACCCGAGACTTGGAAAAAAAAGTGATAGGTCGAAGGTTAAGTGTGATCACAGCAAGAAACTGGGGCATACGAAGGAGAATCTGCTAGAATCTGCGTGGGAAACCAGCGTAGAAGCCAAGGCCATCGTGGGAGAGCAAGGAAACCGGGTCACTTCGATTCGGGCAATCAAATCCTTCAGGGTCCTTTCCTTTCAAAGCAGAGATTAGCTAGAGCGAATCAAGAAATTCCTTGACTCTCGGAAAACCAATTTTACTTGTACCCTTGCCGACTCAGTATACGCCCCTCATCTCCATGAGTGAGTTTAGCCTTAAATATTCTTGGATTGTAGATTCGGAGAATATGGCTGATGTCTCAAAATTATTAGTCACTTATACACCGTCAAAGCGGCAATCGAAACTCAAAGTGCCTATGGTTCTCAATCCATAATTGCGAGAAAAGGAACCATCAACATTGGTCCGAGTTTAACCCTAAAATGTCCGTCATGTTCCTAATTTAGCTTTGAAATTTACTTTCGCTTTTGAAACTTGTGGTGGTGATGAGAAGTGTATGGTTTAATCTAATATGGATGGATGTGTTTTTTAGGACTCGGCGCCAGGAAAGATGATTGGCAAGTCTAAGTTGGTTGGTGGTCTCTACATCCTAGAGGAGAAATTCAAATATGAGGTGTCTCTTTCCTAGATTAGTTGTCCCAACTCAGAGTCTTTTGTTGCTCAGAATAAAGTCTGGCATAAAAGATTAGGACATCCTAGTTTGAGTTATATGAAAAAATTTGTTGAATATTGTGTAGTTTATATTCTGTTTAATAATAAAAAGGGTAAAAAGGGTAATATTATAATATTAAGTCTGTTATGTTACTAGGGTTTAGTATGGCGGCTCCTTTGATTAAGGAATTTACTTGGGAAAGGGTTCTGTCCTTTCACAGTATTTAAGTAGGAGGGATTTCACAGTTGTAACACACAATTCAGTATCAATAAAATATTCCTCTTTTATTCTTTTTCTTACAAAATTGTTTCCTACTTTGTTCAAAAATAAATATTTCAGTGTTTTCTAATGTGTATTGTGTGAACTGGCTAAGCAACATAAGAAGACTTATCTTGCTGAAGATTATAAGCCTTCCAAGCCTTTTACTTTGATTCACAATGATGTTTGGGGGCCATATAGAGTCAAAACTATAAGAATCCAAATAGAATTAAAATGAAAATAATTTCATTAATAAAATTCACTTAACCATTATAAATGATTATCGGAAACTATAAATAAGGAAAGCCCAACGGCTATTATAAGAAAAGACAGGTTACCGTTGGCTAAGATAGCTATTGAAAGAGTTAGTATGCTGATAGTTTACATCAGCAGACTTATATCAGCAGGCTTCATCCCGGTCAAAGGTCGTGAGTCGACACCTCGCCGAATGATGCTTATAATTAATGTTATAGTTAACTTTATTATTAATTCTGTACACAGTAGGCAGATGAACAGTTTTACTTTTCTACTTATCAATGTAACCACCCTAAAAGGTATCTAGGTAGTTAATGTAGTTACTTTATGCTTTATGCTTTTACTTTTAGCATGCTTAGCACTTTTGTATTCTCCTATATATACTAACCTTAAAAGGTTAAGTTCAATAAGAGTTATATTTCTCTTTCTCTTCTTCTCTTTCTATATGGTATCGGAGCTCGAATCTTTATTGATTTTTTTCTCTCCTCGCTTCTTTTCTCCATCTTTTTCTCTCTTCCTGCATATTCTGTTTATACTCGGAATGATGATTTTAATCAAGACTCAACTCCTGTGACTCTTGACAATCCTTCACTCTAAATTACATCTAAAAACTCACTTTGGACACAACTACATGCAATGGGCCCAATGCTTTATGTACATCACATGGAGAGATAAACTTGGTTATCTCACCTGAGAAACCCAACCCCTCACGATAAAAATCTAAAGCCTACAACACATGGAGGACTGAAAATGCTACAGTTATGTCTTGGCTCATCAATTCCATGATTGATGATATAAGCCAAGTACACATGTTTGCAAAATCAGCCCATGAAATCTGGGAAAATGTTGCCAAGTCTTTTTCTGATAAAGGCAACTTTATTCAGGCTTTTGGTCTTCGAAATACCTTGAGGGACACAAAACAGGACACCTGATGTCACTAGGTATCTCAACAAATTTCAACAAAGTTTGGCAAGAATATGATCAACTCACCTCATTAAATGGACATGCACCGATGATGCCGCAAAAACATCACGAATGGATCCAAAAGAAAGAGTTTTTGACTTTCTCGGTGGCCTCAATTCTAACTTTGATGCTGCCCAGAGAAAGAGTTTTAGCCCAAGATCCTTTCCCTACCATCCAAGAAGCTTTCCAGGCAATCGGAAAGAAGAAAGTAGGAAAGGGTGATGAAATGGAGGATTTCTTCCTACCCCTATTGTTGAGAATTCAGCCTTTATTATAAATCGAGATGGCAAATGCCGCCTACAAAGTGGAAACAACAAGAAGAATGAGCAGAGGCTCGGTATGGTCTGTGATTACCGCAAGAAAAAGGGCACATTAAAGAACACTTTGCTCAAAATCAGCATGGGAAACCACCCCACCTCCAAACAAACCAACAAAACAGAATGATGGTAATCGGGTGAGCAGAAGAAGAAGCATACAATGTCACCGAATAATGCTATGTGGATTCACTAAAGAACAAATGGATACTCTTAACCATCTGCTTGACAAGAGGATGCCATCCACTTCAGTGCAGACTCTTGGTGGAACTACCGCACGAGTAAGAATGCTACTTGGATTGTAGACTCGTGAGCCTCTAGCCACATGACCGTAACTACTCTCTATTTCGATCTTTCCATAATAGTAATGCAAACCATTATGTTACTATTGCAGATGGCTCTGTTTCCAAGGTGGTCGGTCTAGTGGTCATTAATATCCTACCAAACCTTACCTTGAAATCATCTTATATGTCCCTAAGCTTGAGTGCAACCTATTCTCTGTCACCAATTCTGTAAGGATAGGAAATGTATTGCTAACTTTGATTCCACTCATTGTGAGTTTCGTGAAATGGAATCACAGATGAAGATTGGCGATCTTAGAGAAAGGAGGGTGGTCTATATCTCATCCATAGCAACAATTTTAAGAGTGAAGAAAGCCTTGTCATCTGCTTAGATTCTAAATGTAATAGGATTATGATGTTACATTTTAGATTAGGTCATCCCAATTTTCCCTATTTGAAAAGGATGTACCCCTCTCTATTTTCTGAAATTTGTGTTGACAATTTGAAATGTGAACATTGCATTTTGGGAAAGCAAACTAGAAATGTGTTCAAATCTATTCCTTATAAAGCTTCTATGCCTTTTACTCTTATACACTCTGATGTTTGGGGACCTTCTAGAACCCCCAATCTCACACATAAACCTTGGTTTGTATCTTTCATTGATGATCATACTAGACTGACATGGGTATACCTTATGAAACAAAAATCAGAAGTGCCTGCCCTATTTGAAAGCTTTTACAATATGATTGAAACCCAATTTAAAACCAAGATTCAAGTCCTAAGGTCTGACAAAGGCACTGAGTACCTTAATACATCTCTCAATCCTTTTGTAACCAAAAAAGGGATTATTCACCAAACAACTTGTACCAACACCCTCAACGTAATGGAATTGCAGAAAAGAAAAACAGACACCTCCTGTAAAGTAGCCGTAACCATTCTCAGATGCCTATAATGTTCCAACTATCTATCAAAGGTGGTCATCCTCACACCACTTTCTTGATAAACAGAATGCCATCCAGAATTTTGAAGTTTAAAACTCCTATTGATGTCTTCAACAACTCCTTCCCTGATTCTAAACTAACTAACTCCTTGCCTTTAAAAGTCTTTGGGTGCCTAGCCTTTGTGCACAATCACTCTCCAAATAGAAACAAACTTGATCCTAGGGCCATCAAAACCATTTTTCTTGGTTATTCTGCCACTCAGAAAGGATACAAATGCTTTGATCCTATCACTCACAAATTCTATATGACTAATGATATCACCTTTTTTGAAGATCAGCCTTTCCATAACAAAAACAAAGACCAAAACTCTGAATCATACCAATTCCTTGAAAGTGGTCCAACTCTTCCCATATCTAACTTCAACCTGCCTTTCACTCCTACTCCAGAAATACCTATCCATCCTTCTAACTCAGAAGAGGATCCTACTGCCCCTCTAAACCAGGAGGAGTATTCCACCTCAACCACTCCTCCAACAACTAGCCGGAGGAGAGCCTACCATCTCCACCATTCCTCCTCCCATCATTTATACCAGCATGTAAGAAAACAGTCCGAATCCCACTTAACCCTATCTCATCATGTACAACTCAAAGATAATACAGAACAAACTGCCCTGAATCAAGTGGTTATACCTCCAGAAATTGAAACCTCCACTGTCTTACCCATTGCCCTGCGAAAGAAACCTAGAGAGTGCACTAAACATCCCATCAGCAGATATATGTCTTATGGGAAAGTGTCCAACCAACTTAGGATCTTTCAGACCAACTTAGATGCCACAAAAACACCTACCACTGTCCAACAGGCTCTAGGTCACCCTCAATGGAAACAGTCATATTGGAGGAATTGAATGCCCTGGAGAGAAATCACACATGGGACCACATCCCTACACCTAAAGGGGCTAAACCTATAGGGTGTAGATGGTTGTTTAATATCAAACACAATGCTGATGGCACTGTCAACAGGTATAAGGCAAGACTTGTGGCAAAGGGATATACTCAATCTATGTGAATTGATTATAATGAGACCTTTGCACCAGTTGCAAAGCTCAATTCTGTTAGAATATTGGTCTCTATTACAATGACCGAGAATTGGCCTCTTCACCAACTTGACATCAAGAATGCATTCTTGAATGGGAACTACAGGAGGATGTGTATATGCAATTCCCACCTGGATTTGCTCCAAAACCAAACCATGTCCTAAAACTGAATAAATCCATATATGGATCAAACAGTCCCACAGGGCATGGTTCAAAGAGTTCACCTGTGCCATGAAACTTGCATCATATACCCAAGGGCATGGAGATCACACAATGTTCTATAAACATTCGACAAAGGGGATATTACAATTCTCATAGTATATGTTGATGACATTGTTGTTATTACAGCGATTCAAATCTAAAAATCAATAACCTAAAGGGATTCCTCAACAACAACAGCTTTGATGTAAAAGACCTTGGCTCTCTTAAATACTTCTTGGGTATTGAAATTACAAGGTCTTCAAGGGTATCCTACTCACTCAGAGAAAATATACTCTGACCTACTTTCAGACATGGACTCTTGGTGCAAACTCTTTGAAACCCTTGTGGACTCTTCGTGAAATTTGGAAAGGATGAAGATGGTGGTGATTATGACCTTGAACAATATCGAGGCTAGTAGGAGATTGATCTACCTCTCTCATACAAGACCGAGATATCTCATTTGTCAGTAAGCCAACCGAGTCGGTTATGCATGCCCTAAAAGTTATTCACTACAATGTCGCCTTAAGATTACCGAGGTTCCTAAAAGGATGTCCAGGAAGGGTGTCATGTTTAGAGCTCAAGAAACTCCACTTGAAGGATATGTAGATGTTGATTGGGCGGTGATAAAGTGGAAGGAAAATCCACTTCGGTTGGTGTATTTATGTTTTTGGAAACCTGGTCTCTTGGAGGAGCAAGAAACAATCAGTGGTGTCCAGAAGTACAGCTGAAGCTTGAATTTAGAGCAGTTGCTCTTGGCATATGATAGCTCTTATGGATTAAGAAAATCATGTCTGAACTAAGAATACAGTGTCTAAGCCTATGTATGCATCAGACAAAGGATGAAGAAGGTCGCTATTGACATATCTAATAATCCATTCAACATGATAGACTAAACACATTGAAGTTGATAGGCACTTCATCGAGAGAAAAGGTCACTAATGGCGATATCAACCTATCATACATCAAGTCCAAGCTTCAGGTAGCTGACATCTTCACCAAAGGTCTTCCTAGAAAGGATTTTCAAATGTGTACAGAGAAACTGGGATTATTTGACATCTACCTATCGACTTGAGGAGGAGTATTGAAAGAGTTAGTATCTTTGATAGTTTACATCACAGACTTATATCAAGAGAGCTTCATCCCGGTCACAGGGTCGTGTCAAACACCTGTTTGGATGATGCTTATAATTAATGTTATAGTTAACTTTATTATTAATTCTGTACACAGTAGGCAGATGAACAATTTTACTTTTCTACTTATCAATGTAACCACCCTAAAAGGTATCTAGGTAGCTAATGTAGTTACTTTATGCTTTATGCTTTTACTTTTAGCATGCTTAGCACTTTTGTATTCTCCTATAAATACTAACCTTAAAAGGTTAAGTTCAATAAGAGTTATATTTCTCTTTCTCTTCTTCTCTTTTCTATAATAGCTAACGGTAACATTATTACAAACAAACAAACACGAAACAAATCAGCTGTGAAGAGCAGCGGCGTTTGAAGTAATTTGCAGGGTTTGAAGTAAAACACCTTGTATTCCTAAGATATTTCTTTGGAATGTAGGTTGCAAGGACTAAGGAGGGTATATCTGTATCACAAAGGAAATATATCCTTGGTTTGCTGAAAGAAATTGGCCAACCGGGGTGCAAATCAGTTACTTCACCCACTGATCCAAGTATGAAACTGAAAGCAAACACTAATGTTCCTCCAGTTGAACGAGATAGATATCAAAGACTTGTTGGGAAATTGATACATCTTGCTCACACAAGGCCTGACATCATCTATGCTGTTTGCCTTGTCAGCCAGTTCATGCATTACCCAGGAAAAGAACATTGGCAAGCCGTGTACAAGATTTTACAATATCTGAAGTCCAATCCGGGTCAAGGACTATTTTTTGGAAAGAATAAGTGCAGAAGCATAGAGATTTATATAAATGTTGACTGGGTAGGAAATTTAACTCACAGAAGATCATCCACTGGTTGCTGTTCCTATGTTTGGGGTAATCTTGTCACTTGGAGAAGTTAGAAATAGCCTACTGTTTCCAAAAGTAGTGCTGAATCTAAGTTGAGAGCTCTTGCTCTAGGCATATGTGAAGAAATCAGGATCAAGGGAGTTCTAAAGGATCTACATTTTTCAGATATCCCTACTACTAGGAACTTTTGTGACAACTTTTCTGCTATCATTGATGGCTGAAAATCCTGTCCAACTTGATAAAACCAAGCATGTTGACATTGACAAACACTTCATGAGTGAGAGGATCGAATGCAAAGACATATCTCTTCATCACATTCCATCTCAAGATCAAGTTGCTGACATCCTAACAAAGGCTCTACCTCCTCAGAGATTTGTTAAACCTAGTAGCAAGCTTGGTTGTATAAATATATACAATCAAGTTTGAGGGGGTGTAGAAATATATCAATTCAGCTGTCATGATGATCAGCTGAGAAGGAAACTCAGCTGTGAAGGTGATCAGCTGTGAAAGTGAGCAACTGTGGACCATTTATTCTAAGATATAATCATATATTTCTGTTATGTTTTATTCCCATTAAATGGTTGTTTAGGTAAAGGGACAGCCTTAATCCCGTGTTAGTTGGCAAGCCGTTTTGGGTAGTTGAGAGTTTAAGGGAATATGCTTTATTACATGTTCCCCAGTCTGTTCAGTTCGCTTTGCTGTCATATTTCCTATTCTATTTATTCCTGTCTCTTGTAATAAGTTTATACAATGAAATAAGTTATCTTCTCTTTATTTGTTCGAATTCTTTAAGTAGTAAGCTTTTATTGATAACAAAACTGACTGATTACGTTATCATATCCTCCCTTTTATAGTAACTACATCTACTAACTAGAAAGGGAAATGGGGTGGGGGGGTGGGGGGGGGGGGGAATTGTTATTCTACTAACCAGAAAGGGAAATGGGCGGGAAAAACTGTTCAGCTGATACTGGTGCGTCATTGGAAAATTGTCTGACGTCACCCAACTTTCTAATCGAAACCAGCAGGATCCTACCAATTTCTCTATTGCAAATTATGTTTGATTGCTTACCAGCGTTATAATAATTACAGCCTCATGGAATTTCCTGTCAAAAGAATCTTGTGAAGGAATGTGAAGAGGAAGCAGGGATACCAATTTCTGTCTCAAGCCAGTAAGTTATTCTTTATTGGAGTTTGGTATACTTTTACTACATTCACTGATGCATTTTATGTTGACGTATCTTATTCTTAATTTTTTTCCTTACGCCATCATCATCTCATGTTGTTGGCATCTGGACGTAATTTTGTTGCACGCCATTTGGAATGTTGTCATGCTTTGCAGAGCAATTCCAGTTGGAGCTGTGTCATACATGGATATTGATGGATATAGATTCAAGAGAGATGTTTTATTTTGTTATGATCTAGAGCTTCCTGAAGACTTTATTCCTAAAAATGAGGGTAAGTTTTCTGTATTACTTCTCTATATATACTCCCTTTTTCATATCTAAAGTGTCCACTTAATTTAACTTTTCACTTGGCTTAACAAAAGTGTAGTTGATGCCTTGAATCTCATAAATTGACGTGAGATTTTACACTTATACCCTTTTAAATGGGTTTTGAAGCATTTAGTGTTGCACATTGCAAATAATGTAAAGGTGCAAGAGCATTTAAAGAAAGATGTCAATTAATGCACAAAGTAGATACTTATTTTGACTACATCCGAAAAAGACAAACAGGGACACTTTAAATGGGGCGGAGGGAGTATTAATTATCAGGCTTCATGAAAACTTGATGAAATTACCCAATCAACGCAAAAAAATAACACAGAAAAATAAACATATGCCCAAGAAATGGAAACAAGTTTCGAGAATATACACAAAAAAGGAAACAAGTTTCAAGAATAAGCCTTTGAGTGTTGTGTAGTTTATAATTATGTATATAACTTACGTGACAAAAGATCTGACTTAGCCTAGAAGTCGATGCTAAATGGTGTATTCATCCATAGGATAGAGTTAATAGTATTTATCTTGTGTTTATTTTATGTTTCGAATATTTATCTTTTAGATAGTTATCCCCCAAGAGAGGTTTATCGGTTTGCTCTTGTTACCCCTATTTAAAGAGGCATCAATCACATAAATAAACAAGTTTTCAAATTTATATCTTAATTGTTACTTCAACATGGTATCAGAGCCAAACCTCTAACCCTTTTATTTAAGAGCCGAAGAACCCTAGATCAAATCTTGCCTAAGATGGCCTCCTCCTCGGAACCCAAACTGGATCCGATAAGAAACCCTATGAATCCAATCGCCCCTATGACACCCGTCAAAATCAATGGAAAAAAATCACATGCTTTGGTCTAGATTGGTGGAAAATTTTCTTACAAGAGATGGTCTCTCTCATCACCTTAATAGTGATAAACCAGCAGCCAACAATCCAAGAGCATCTTGTTTAAACAAGATAATGCCTTGATCATATCTCTAGTGCTAAATAGATTTGAGACTAATATAAACACTACTCTCCTCAATCTACAAACCGTCAAAGACATGTGGGCTATACTTCGTCAGATGCATTCTGGCTCTGAAAATATATTTTGTGCTAATGCCAAGGAAATCTGGGAGGCTGTTGCTGCAACGTACTCAAACCTTGGTAACCATGCTCAGGCTTTTGCTGTCAAAACTGAACTCAGAAACACTGCTCAAGGTTCTAAAGATTTTACCAAATACTTTAACCACTTAAAAGGGTTATGCAAGAACTTGACCAACTAAACTCTCTGAACTAAACTCTCTGAACTGGGAGTGTTCCACATATGGGAACAAATATAAGACTCTCTTTAACCAAGATTTAGTTTCCGAGTTCCTAGGAGGATTGAATCCTGACTATGATGCTGCTAGGGAGAGAATTCTGTCTCAGAATCCTTTTCCTACCATTCTAAAGGCCTGCCAGTATCAAAAGAGAGGAATGTAGGAAAATGACCATGTCGGACACTGGTTCTACTCCTTATACTAAACACTCTGCTCTCACAGCTTCAATGGCTTTGTTCCTAGACCATATCAAGGGAAAACAAAGAACAAGGGAAACCTATTCTGTAACTACTGCAAGAAGAAAGGCCACACAAAAGAAAAGTGTTGGAATCTCCATGGTAAGCCTGCAAATATGCAGGGTCTTAGGAGGAATGTACATGATCAGAATCCCAGAAGAGATGCTGATCAAGCTCATTCCTCCAAACTGGAATGTGGGAAACTGGGAATCCATTCTCTAAGGAACAATGTGGATTTCTTGAGGCAATTGCTTGATACACAAAAGACCACAGAAGAGGGACCCAAGGACGCTGTCCATATAGGTACCTCAACTTGGATGATTGATTCTGGTGCCTCAAGCCTCATGACAGGTAACCTATCTCTTTTCTCCTCCTATAAACCATCTATCTATTGAACAACACATTGTTCAGATTATTGATGGTTACCTTGCCAGAGTTGCAGGAAGAGGGAATGTACAAATCTCAGATCAATTGTGTCTAACGTTTTTTCTTAAGTTCTTGACTTATTGTGTAATTTGATCTCTATCAACAAATTTACCAAAGAAAACAATTGTTTTGCTAATTTTTCTCATTACTGCTCTGCCTTTCAAGACTTGAGTACAGGGAAAATGATTGGCAATGCTAAATGTGATAATGGTTTATATATCTTAGGACAACAAGATCCAAAATATGAACTTGGTGTTGCTGTTGAAGAGACTCAGTTTGACCTAGAAAAGCTAAGATTACTTCATTGTCGACTAGGACACCCTAGTGTCCCTTATCTTGTAAAGTTGTTTCCTTCCTTTTGTAATGAAGACTTTAGTTCTTTCCATTGTGATGTATGTGAGTTGGCTAAACATCATCGAACTGTTTTTAGATCTGTTGATTATAAAGAATCTTCTCCTTCCTCTCTTATTCACAGTGATCTTTGGGGACCATCCAAAGTAACAAACCTCTCTAATACAAGGTGGTTTATAACCCCGTTTGATGATCACACAATGGTCTGTTGGGTTTATTTACTCAAGGATAAATCTGAAGTCAACACTGTTTTCATTAACTTTTATCATATGATTGAAACTCAGTTCTATGCTTTAATACAAATTCTCAAATGTACTGAATATTTCAAGAATCACCTAAACTCCTTCATCGAGGAGAAAGGTGTTATCCATCAGAGTTTATGTGTCCACACTCCACAACAAAATGGAGTTGCTGAATGCAAAACAGACACCTCTTGGAAGTTGCTAGGGCCCTGATGATCACTTCTAATATGCCTAAAATTTATTGGGGAGATGCCATTCTTACTGCTACTTTCTTGACAAACAGATTTCCATCTAAAGTGTTGGGTTTCAAAACACCTATTGGAAACTTTCTGAGTCTTACCCTGGATCCCACTTAATTGTTTCTCTTCCCTCAAGATGTTTGGATGCACTGCTTTTGTACACGTGCATGATCACCAAAAGGGGAAGCTTGATCTAAAGGCTGTGAAAACTGTGTTTACAGAGTACTCTCCCACTCAACGGGGTGCATTCTATAATCCTATAAAGAAAAAGACTTTCATTTCTTTTGATGTGACATTTGTTGAAGGAACTCCTTTCTACTCTGAGACTAATCCTGACATGTCTGATGCTGATTCCTGAAATCTCCCAACACTCCTTTACCTACCATTATTGATGAACAACCTGCGGATGTACGCTGCAATGATGAACATGAACATGATCAGGAAGTTTGCAATGATGAACATGAACATCCTGATCAAGAAGAGGATAAGATAAAAACCCTTGTTGTTTATACCAAGGCATGGGGTGGTGGATGAATGATCTTGATCAGAATCCTCTACAACCAGAAGGCCATTCTGATCAAGGATCCTACCTACCACATCTGCTACAAGTTCTTACCTTCCTATTGCATTAAGGAAAGGGGTCAGAACTTGCACAAAACATCCTATCAACCACCATGTTTCCTTTAACAACTTGTCAGCTACCTACAGATCTTATCTTACAACGACTGACAATGTGCATATACCTAAAACTGTTCATAAAGCTATGAGTGATCCAAAGTGGAAGGAATCTGTAATGGAAAAACTAAGTGCCCTAGAAAAGAACAATACCTGGGAGATCATTTCTCTCCCAGAAGGAACTAACACTGTTGGAAGCAAATGGATAATTACAGTTAAATATGGGGCATATGGAGAAGTAGGGAGATAGAAGGCAAGATTCGTAGCTAAGGGTTACACTTAAGTTTTGGGGTTGGATTATCTTGAAACCTTTGCTCATGTAGCAAAGATGAACACTGTTCAAGATCTTCCCTCTTTCGCTGCACAGAATGAGTGGCCTTTGTTCCAACTATACATCAAGAATGCCTTCTTGAATGGAGAACTCAAGGAGGTGGTGTTTATGGAACCCCTCCTGGTTTCTATAATAGTCAAGGAAAGGATACGGTGTACAAGTCAAAGAAGTCCATATATGGACTAAAGCAGTCTCCTAGGACATGTTTTGAAAGATTCACTGAAGTTATCAAGAAGAATGGATATAGTCAGGGTCAATCTGACCATACCATGTTCTACAAACACTGTGAGTCTGGACAAATATCCATCCTAATTATGTATGTTGATGACATAATCATCACAAGAAGTAATCTACCAAATATGATGAATCTAAAGGATCTTTTAAGATCAAAGTTTGAAGTGAAGGATCTAAGTCAACTGAGACTATTTCTTGGAATGGAAGTTTCCAGGTCTAAGGAAAGAATTTCAGTCACACAGAGGAAATACACTCTGGACTTACTGTGTGATTATGGAATGCTTTGAAGTAAACCTATCTGTACTCCTATTGAGTACAATCACAAGATAGGCAAAGAAGGGGAAGAAGATGAAGACATTGATCCTGAACAATACCATAGAATTGTGGGTAGATTGATCTACTTATCCCATACTTGGCCTGACATCACATGTGGTGTAAGTCTGACCAGTCAGTTCATACACAAACCAAAGAGAAGTCATGTAAGAACTGCCTTCAAGATGCTCAAATATCTCAAAGAAAGTCTTGCTGCAGGCTTGTTCTTTAAGGAAGACAGAGAATGTGTCACTGAAGCCTTTGTTGATGCTGACTGGGCTGGTTCCCTATCTGACAGAAGATCTACATCTGGGTGGTGTGTGTTCCTAGGCGGGAACCTCTTGTCTTGGAGAAGCAAAAAGAAAGTTGTGGTGGCTAAGAGCAGTATAGAGGCCGAGTACAGGGCCATTGCACATGTAATGCGTAAAGTCATTTGGTTGAAGAGAGTACTGCATGAACTAAAGATGGGAAAACAAGAGCCTTCAAGAACTACTGTGACAGTAGGACTGCTTATGGCATGTCTAACAATCGTACTTAACATGACAGAACAAAACACATTGAGATAGACAAAAATTTCATTAGAGAAATGCTTGAAGGAGGATCTTTCTACCTAAGTCGGATTCCTACTTCCAGACGAGTGGCTGATATGTTTACAAAGGGCTTGAACAAACATCAATTCAACTTCTGCAAAAGCAAGCTTGGCTTGTTCAATCTCTACAAATCAGCTTGAGGGGAGTGTTGGAGATCACGATGCCAAGATTATTTTATTAAGTTTTATTCTTATTATTCAAGTCCTATATTAGTCCCTAATTATGTTTGAAAGCTTGTTACTTCCTAATCTGCCATGTAAGGGCTAGTTTAGAAGTTTTTCCCTTCTTGAGTTGGAGGTTAAGAAGTGAATGAATACACTATTTTTTCTCTCAAATATTTACATATGTATATTGTGTTAATCTTATGTTTTGAATATTTATCTTTGAGATTGTTATCCTCCCAGAGAGGCTTATTGTTTTTGCTTTTGTATCCTCTATTTAAAAAGGCATCAATCACAGAAATAAACAAGCTTTCGAATTCCCTTAAATCTCAATTTATTACTTCAACAATAACATTAACAATCATTGTAACAGATGGAGAAGTGGAAAGCTTTAAGCTGGTTCCCGTAACAGATGTTGCTACGATCATCAGGAGTGCAGAATTGTTTAAAGCAAATTGCAACCTTGTCATTATCGATTTCCTATTCCGTCATGGGTAACTAATTTATAACCTGTTATCTCCGTCACTGTTAAATCTGATTCACCATCCTTCTGTATTTGATTTGTTGCAAAGTGCTATTTTATCATCATCATCATCATCATCATCATCATCATCATCATCTTATCATATGACATCATATCCGATTCACCATGCATGGCATGATTTATATCATATACGAGCTTGGAAAATCTGTCATAATTGTGCAAATTTAACCAGAAGTAGTGCGTGCGCACTAAAAAGAAAATGCCGTGTCATTGGCATTTTTACAAGCGGATTCGCCTTTGTTTTAAACTATTGAGTATTGTGTCCTGGAATTTTCTTTATCTTTTGGAAGAGTAATGAAAGTCTGGCAAAACAAATAGAAAATAAGAGCATAGAATGCAATCAATCATTATCTTCTTATTGGATACCCAGACTTGCCACACTATTCATGCCCTCATCTCTAACTTTTTTGTCACGCGTAATCTTTTTAGTTGTATTATATATATACACACACGCACACGCACACGCACACGCACACGCCAGAATATTTGGGGTTTTCTTTTTCAGTTGTCACGTGTAATTTTTTTAGTTGTATTATATATATTTTTTATTATTACGTTTTTCAGTCGTGTTTTGATTTTCTTGGTCTGAAATGCTGGCAGGTTCATCAAGCCAGAACATTTGGGGTATTTAAGCCTACTTAACAGTTTGAGAAGCGGAGACTGTTCATGAATTCAATATGTGATTTGATCGATACGTACGTATCTCAGGCCTCTTGATTTGTTTGTTTTGTATGGGGATTAGGGGGCAGGGAAGAAAATAACAATCAGTTTAAATCTGTTGAACAACCTAATGGTTTAAATGGTAAATAATACATTTACCTTCATCTTCATCTACATAGCACCAAGAAATGTAACCTGGAGAGGTGATGGAAAAATGGAGGGCTATATTGTCATTGTCATTTCTGTTTCTTGTCAATCAGTGTGACAATGAACCTGACTAATCTCATCAATTGGAGAACAGCTAAGGGCTATATTAGAAAGGAACATCTTAATGTGGGCTATGTATATGAATATTTACATTCTTGTACTGTTCGACAATCTTTGAATTTGGTTCTATAGGAAAAAAAAGAGATGGGTCATTTTATTTTCCAACTCATTATGGGATAATATAACTGAAATGCATGAAATGTAGCGGGGTTAATTTTTACATATGTATATGAATAAACAAAATTATATACTGCGATATTTTTTTGAAGGGCTTGGTTACCCTATATTAGGTCAATGTGTAGCTGCCTATATAGATAGATCGATTTGCATAAACACTCCTATCTTTCGCCACTCATATTTCGTTTTTGCAATTTTACGACTTATGTTATCGGAATCTTTACTAATATCACTATTTCTTTAACTAGCTGTCAAATCGATTGGAAAAATCGTGTCACGCGGACTGATTTCACATGGGCTTGATGATTGCGATTGAGAATAGGGCGAATTAGGGAAGTGTCAAGTTGAGTATTTATTATTATTATTATTATTATTATTATTATTATTCAATGTTCTAAAAATCGCTAGGCGAAGTCGAGTGCACGCTCTTTGGGCGCGCTAGGGCCTAGGGTTTTAAAGGCGGGGCGCCAAAGGTTTTAGGTTTTAAGGGATTTTAAGGGATTACTTGGATGTTCGCCCAGATGGAACCCTGATTGCCTAGAAGGGGCTAGGAGCGCCCAGGAACGCTCAGAAAATCGCCTAGCACCTCTGTCGCCTAGATGAGATCTCTTAGAGCCAAGTCGAGACGCCCGAGGGTCGCCTAGGGCCTAGGCGGCGTCTAGGCAACCGATTTTTGCTTTTTTTAAAACACTGTTATTATTATTATAATAAGGTAAGCTTGGGTTCCAATCCTTTTGATATGCGGTCTCACTATTCTTTGTTTGCATTCAAAGGTCTTGTGCCTGCGCTATAGAATTTATATATATAAGAATAGAGTCTATCATGATGACAGAGATCTTGTTCTGTCAAGGAGTGGGTGACTTGAACTATTAATTAGTCTGTGTAGATATATGTCTGCTACATTGTCATTGGCATTTACAACTAAATGTGTCTTTGTTCCAATCAGGGTGGCCGCATAGAGTGCAATTCCCACAAATCTTCCCTTAATTTCAAGAATTTTTTGGATTCCTTGAATTTCCCTTTCCCCTTCCTGGTGGGATCAAAACACCGCTATACCAGGGTATTTTATCGGTATCCAAAAAACCCACAACCCCTTGGGGTTATCCTGCACTTGGAAGAAGAAGTAGAAGGTTTTCTGCGTTCAGTCAATCTACGCAGAGTGAATCGGTCCTTAAGGAACCCCCGAAAGGAAGTCCGACATGTGAGAGGATTAAATGCAAATAAGAAAAGAAGTTAGGAAGGGTGTGGGGCCAACCAGGCCACCACGGAAATCCATTTTTGATCACTTTCCCATAGTTGTGAGGCTTAACAGACGACAAAGAAAAGGGTGGCTGGGTAGAAGGTGACGAACCTAATGAATCGACTATGAGGCTCTCGAAACCAAACGAGACTAGAAAGAACAGCCTGAATATGCAACATGCGTCAAATTTGGGTTGAGATACATCAGCTGATATGATAATATCGCGTAGATAGGTATTGGCTGGTATAACCACTCTATTGTCCACACCGGGTGGCACGAGTCCAGAACTGAACCCGTACGCACCTCTATTTGATGTCGATTCATCCACATTTCCATTCCTTGTAGAGGATTTAATGCTCGAAAAGGTTTTTCGCAGACGACCTCATTTTATTTGCCGAAGCCTCTAAGAGCCAGATTGATGTTCTCATGTTTTTGTTTTTTGAAGGGGTGGACGATACCCTATCTCGGTCTCAGTTTAGCATCATATATCGATCTGGAGAACATTTTTTTTGCGTTTTCCGCCCATAGCTATTAAGGAGAAGGTACTTGCGATACTAAGCATCTTGCTAATTAGCGGGGGTGTCGAGTGGCTCATTTCGTTTACTGCTGTGCAGCTTTTCCTCGGGTTCGTAGAGTCAGGTTTCTCTTGAATGGAAGTTGAGTTTCTCGATCCTTTGACGTAGGATTAGTCAGTTCTATTTCGCTGCGCCCGACAGTGTCTTGACCCCATCCAATTTAAAGTCAGCCACTGATAGGTGGCCTATTTATGCTTTGTGGGATTTAACATCATTGTTGTTTGGGGAAAGAAGAAATTCACTCGGTATGCCATCTTAGGTGATGACATTGCTGATCGTGAAATATCGATTGCTTGTTGAACCCTGTGATTTGCGTGAAAGTCACTCATCCATGCCCTTGGCTTACCCGACCGATTGGCTTGAAGCTTTCATCTCTTGTTGAGAAAGCACTTCTGCCCATCCTTCTTGCTTTGTCAGGAGACATAGGTATATGGTGGCCAAAAACATATACCTCTAAAAACAGTTTTTTTTTTTTTTTTATTTAATTTTTTTAATTTTTTATTTCATAAAGTGACTCCTGTGTCAATGCCATCTATAATGATAGATGAAAAATTCCAAACACAGACTCCAATCGGATTCCTACATTAGAACCCTATCTCTCTTACCTGAACATTGACTACCGGCCCTGCCATCTTGCTTTACAGACCGAGGGGCTTATTTCATTTAATTCCTAAATGGATCACTATGTTGATAATGGGGCAATACAAAAGTGTGTAAACTATAAAAACGAGTCAAAGTAGATTGTCCCACACTAGCACTTCCACGCAATAATTCTACATCGCTCGCTGCAAGCGAGAGAAATACTTTTTTTGATTTTTTTTAATTAGTTAAATTTGAGTTAAAATTTGATATTCTATTCTTTTATCTAGGATTGGATTCTGATTAGATAAGAAATATCTACTAACACCATGACAAATCTTCTTTACTCCCACAATCGTTAGAACATACTTTTCAAGCAATAAAATATTATTCAATGGATGAAAGCGGTAGAATTTATACTTTGTTTTCGCTCCGCTCGTGCGTGGCACTCCGTGGCATGTCCGCTAATTGTCAATGCAGCAACTATTGAGTCAACCATTACGTCGAACAGGTTCCTGCAAAATTCAAAACCGTTTTATTTCACCCATATAACTATTAACTTTTATTCATCAACCCGAAAGATCAAAGAAAAATAAAAATATAAAATCAACCCAAGGAACTTAGAGCAACCATAGTAAGGGAACTTTAGCCATGTTCTTTGTTTACTTTTGTAAGGATAGAATAAATATTGATAGATAAGTAAAATACTGATAGAAAAGTAGATAAATTTTTTTGGAGACTCTGTAGTCTCTTGTCGCTTTTAAGATAATGCACTAGACAATTGTCTCTCCCAAAAAAGCGCCAAACCCACCTCTTCTCCCCTCCTCCCTCTTTTAGAAAAAATATTCAGTAGATGTTTTTTTTTTTGGGCTATATATAATTGAATTTTTAATATTACTTTTTTAAAGAAATTTTTATTATATTTTTCTTTTGAGGAAACTTTTTTAAACATATTTATTAAGATTATATGTTTACGGGAATAAAAGTAGTTTCAAACTTTCAATTATTAAGAAAATATAGTTCAACTAAAAAAAACAGTTTATATTTTTGAAAAAAAAAAACAGTTAACATTAGGATTAAAAAAAACATGCCATTTATATTTAATATTAATTTAATGAAAAGATTCAAAATATTTATCACCATTACAACATCTAATCACATACAAATAATCTCTACCATCCTTCTATATTATCACCATTACAACATCACATCACACACAATTTATCCCTACAATCCTTCTATATTTATCACCACTACAACATCACACCACTCATCTTTCTCCATGTCACCCAAACATCAGCAATCAAAGGGCATCTCTCCCGATCATCATTATGGTTGCTCTTACTCCGAAAAGTCCTGACAAATGATGATTCAAGCGCAATTCGGCATTTTTAACTGCGTTTAATATTTATTAACTTACTGTTTATTTTTTTTAGGATTCCAAGGATGAGCCGATCCGATCCTAACATCATTTGATGACTTGACGTCATCCTCACCTTCCTCCGGCTTATCACCGGCAGTCTGTTCAGGGTTCCAAACTCATGACTCTTGCTTTTCAATTGGTTGTTTTTGCATTAATTACTATTTCATCAATCTTATTGATTAGCGTGATTCCTGTTTTTACTCCCTCAGATCATTTCCATCCACGCACACCACACTCTTTCTAATAGTCAACAATGAACCCACTCCCAGCATATTTATTTCGTACCCCTCAGAAATGGGTCAAATTCTACAGGATCAAACCTATGGGGATTTAGCGCATCAGGAGTTTGCACGGATTTGGCACTGGATTGCCCCCAGATCCTCATGATGATTCACAAGATTTCATTTCAATTGGAATTTGGTTATTCGCCATGTACGAGGATCCCCGCTTAGCATCCATGGACAAATGGCTGTTCATATCCCGTTATCTTTGGAGGCCCAAGCGGAACTTCAGGAGAAAAAGAGGCATTTACCTATTACCGAATCTTCGGATGCCCCGAGAATACTATGAGGTGCTCGGGCGAACCGAAGTCACTTTCGGAACCATACTTCCTACAGCTAACACGTGTCCAGTTCCGCGTTCCTTTCCTAGCTTCGCGTAGTCCACGGGATAGGGAGAAGAGATAGCTGAACCATCAGATCTTCTTCTCTTTTATTCCAAGAGGCTCGAGCGAGACTAAAGGGAGAGAATCTCTAACCTAGAGGCAAAGGTAGAAGTCACATCCCCGAGCGGCAGTCAAACGGGGGCGTGAATGCGAGCTTACGCTTACCAAGCCGTTACTACTAAAAAAAGCAAATCCTTTGATAACATGGATTCCTATTTCTCAATGATATTCCACGATCAAGACAATTGGCTGAATCCCGTGAAACCCTTTCATAGAAGTTCATTGATATCATCTTTTTATAAAGCAAATCGACTTCGATTCTTGAATAATCCACAACGGATGGATGGAACAGTATCTCGCATACCTGAAATAGTCTAACGACTTTAGCATAAGCACGGCCTTCTCACAAGAGGAACGAGTAAGACAACGAGCGGAGCTACTCGAACGAATGTGAGAGGATTGCGCATGTTCCTCCGGGTGGGGGGGCGATTGGGGCGCGGGCATAAGGGTCATGTCTCCAGACACTTATTTAATTGAAACCTTCTAAAACTTAAAAGAGTCTACGGACTCTTCTATTCTAGTCTCCCCGGTGACCACAGGTGGCAGCACGCACAATTAGGTCTTCCTGCTCCGCCCGCAGCGCTTGCTGCCTCTCCTCCAAACCCTCTATGCGCTCTCTGGTAGCGCGAATGCGCGCTTCTTTCCTTACAGGATCCATTGTTCTAAAACTTCTCAAAAATCATTTTAGCACTCTACAGTGCTCTTGAATTGCATTTTGCGTCTAATTCTAGTCATTGAATAGATGAAACTTCTGACAATATCGCGTAAATGGGTATTAGCTGGTATAACCACTCTATTGTCCACACCATCCATTCCGGTGTGGTTGAATCCATCCACTTCGAGGTGCTATTGCTATAGCCGCTCGTAAGAGGTGCGTACGCCACTCGTTCTTTTCAACCCCTAGGTCCTTCTGGGGAACCTTCTCTTCTTCCTGTGGTTCCGCCTATGAAAGGCTTGTATAAAAATTCTCATAGAATCGAGAATGATGTTTTCATTTTCGTAAAAATGTGCAGAAAATGAACTACAATCTTCTTTTTTATTTTTATTATTTTTTATTTTTTTATTTTATCTTTTGATTTGCTTAATCTTCCTTTTTGATTAAAAGTAGCAAGTAACTTTATGAAAGATAGAAAAGGTTGAGAGTGACTTTATGAAATTCTCTCCTTTTTCCAAAGTTATGCAAGGCGGCACCCCATAGCAAAGCCCCACCCCTCTTTTCCCCTTTTAATAAAGACCACTTGAAATTTTTGTTTATTTCACAACCCAAAAGTATGCGCTGAAGCATATACACGGATATATGGATCCGCCGGTCGAACCTACAATAGTACCATTATGAGCGGTACGTTTCAACCAATTAAACTATAAGCCCCTACGAATCTCTACATGCAATTCGCTTACTTCGGGAAGGAAAGAGGATTGACCCTTCCGAATGAGAAAGAAAAAAGTGCTGAGTTTCGTTGGAAAAACAAACAAAATTTTAATATTGAATCTCGCCCTACTTCTAGAGAAAGATAGTCGCCATGTACGAGGATCCCCGCTAAGCATCCATGGCTGAATGGTTAAAGTGCCCAACTCATAATTAGCGAATTCGCATGTTCAATTCCTACTGGATGCACGCCAATGGGACCCTCCAATAGAGCTGACTCTTTTATCTTTTATTTTATAGTCGTTACTTTTAGACTTTAAGATTATTTACTAAATTCAGTAAAAAAAGAACTAACACCCTTTTACTTTTACTGAATTTAGTAAATACAAATAATTTTTCATCAAAAAAGGCACAGCTAGCGCACGGGAGGTGACACCAACCACACTCCTGTCTAGGCGCACTCTTGTCGATCCACCGCAAAGGTTAACGGAAGCAAGCGCGGGTTTCTAGTGCGCCTGTATCGGAGAGCTCTTCTACTCGCTACCTTTCTTCTTCCAACCTTTCGATCTTCCCATTCATTCCCAGTGGGTCCGTCTTCGCCTAATTCTTTCCATTCTTATAATGAATTTTCTATAAGAATTCATAAATCTAGATCGGCTATCGTCAAGAGATACTCGTGAGAGTGACTTACGTACCTCCGGAAAATATAACATTTTTGTTACTCAACCAACCATCAGGAGAAGCAAATACAACATGCACGCTAATCAATAAGATTGATGAAATAGTAATTATGCAAAAACAACCAATTGAAAAGCAAGATTCATGCTTTTATTCCTCCAGCTACCAACAAATCAATCAATACAGCCATACATAGCACAAACAGATAAGCAGATAAGGACGGCCTTATTCAATGTCCAGGGACAAGCCTTTCTAACAGATTTCACTAACGAAATAAAAAAACCAACTTATTACAACATTTATCTATCCAACCATAAGGTAAATCATCCGCTACTCCTCCGATACGAAAATAATTATGCATCATTCGCATACCTGTAGTAGCCTCGAACAGATTATAAATCAATTCTCTTTCTCGAAAAATATAGAAGAAAGGGGTTTGTGCGCCAATATTTGCCATATCCGAACATGTGAGATGGGCCTTAGAGATCCTGATCGGCTTCCTAATTCCCTGATTGACCGATGTTTTAAACTCCCCTGCCCCATCCTCTGACCCTGCTTACTGGCTTGAATCCAGGGTAATAAACATTTCCTTTCCTTGAAAGGCTGAAAATGAATGCTTTCCTAAGATGTCTTTTACCCAGTTGCTTGTCTATTTAGCCCTAATTGATCCGGCTTCAGAGCGTGCTTTAAAAGCTCTGCTTTATTGCCTTTTTGGTCAACCGGCCGTGGAAGCTTTTACTCGAGGAGGTGCTCTTGGACCGGTGAATATCGCTTACTCAGGCGTTTACCAGTGGTGGTCTCACGATTTCCTTCCGGTTAGCTAAACCTCTCCTGAGCAATTCACATATCACTATTAGTACGAAGAAGAAGGGTGTGATACCACCACCTATCAGGCCCGACGAGCAGTCCACGGAGCAGCATCCTTACTCACCTGGTTCATGCACATCGCTCTCTCCAGGAGGTTGGCCGCCTATCCTAGATCTTCCCATTTCTAAGAAGGAAATCGTCGAGGTATTTTTATAAATAGATATAGTCCAGGTAATCGCATAAAATATCAAACTAAGAGAAGTGATAATAATAGCTATGAGTATAGAAAAGAACCTTTTTTTGTAATTCCTATGATGCAATTGGAGCTGAGGTACGAGAAAGGGTTGGGGGCAATGATGTAGGTGAAGTGGTTGGATTTTGTGAGCTGTTTCAACCACTGCTGAAATACATGTCGAATGCTTAGTGCGTGTTCCTTGGTTATCGATTCTGCATTTACATAATTTTCCTTTGGATTAGGTACTGTTTTGTCTCGTTTTGGTAGGCGAGCTCACAAATAACTTTAAGAACTCACTTCGCTCTGCTACGCTCGTTCGCTCCAAGTATTGAAGAACTCGTTACGGTGAAACAATTAAGATCCCGAAACCCAAGGTTTCCCTGATTGACCGCTTGGACAATTTTCATACTGAGCACCTCCATACATAGAACAAACAAATAAGGTGCAATTGGAGATGCTTTTGTTGGTTTTTATTCTGATTTATTGGGTACTGAGGTCTATGCTGCTCCTATTGACGTGGATGTGATTAATGCTGGCCCTTCTATATCTAGGGACTGTTTGGATAATCTGATGAAGGTTGTTACCGAATTGGAAGTCAAGGAATTAAGCTCTCTTTTCTTTCTCTGATGATAAATCTCCTAGTCCAAATGGTTATTCAGCTGGTTTTTTCAAAAAATCTTAGGGCATTGTTGGCTCTGATTTCACTAATGCTGTGATGGAATTCTTTAATAATGATGCTATTTTGAAACAAATAAATCATGCTGTTATTGCTCTTATCCTTAAGACTAATCATGCTGCAATAGTTGGAGATTATAGGCCTATTTCTTGTTGCAATGTAACATACAAAGTGATATCTAAGATCTTAGCTTCAAGGCTATCTGCTTGTTTGCATGGTCTTATTAATGAAAGCCAGACTGGTTTTGTAGATGGTAGGCCTCTGTCTGACAACATATTTCTTTGTCGAGTGATTAAAGTGGCCATATTAAAATGCTTTTGATTTAAAAAGGCTTTTGATTACGTACCGTCCTTTTTGGAAGCAGTTATGAGGGGTTTTGGCTTTCCTGACAGGTTTGTGAGATGGATTATGATGTGTGTTACTACCACTTCCTTCTCCCTGTCTATTAATGGTGAACTTAAAGGGTTTTTTCCTGGTAAAAGGGGTTTGAGGCAAGGTGATCCTCTGTCTCCTTTCCTTTTTGTTATTGGTATGGAGTATTTGTCTAGAATGTTGGGAATTTTGGGGGAGGATTCTGAGTTCAATTTTCATAATGGTTGTCAGAATTTGAAGATCAATCATCTGGCTTTTGTAGAAGATTTGATGCTGTTTGCAAGGGGAGATCCTATTTCTGTCACTCTTATAATGAACTGTTTGACTGCTTTTGGTGAATGCTCTGGCCTATTGGCAAATTTGAATAAATCTGAGATTTTCTGTGCTGGTTTGGATGATTATAACAAGGAGGTCCTGCTTGATATAACTGGCTTGAAAGAAGGGGTTTTGCTTATTAGGTATCTTGGTGTTCCATTGTGTGCAGTTACGTTGAATGTTATGCATTATGATCCTTTATTTGCATCCTTAAGGAACTTTTTCTGTAACTGGAATGGTACCACCCTATCTTATGCTGGTAGGTTACAGCTTGTGCTCTCTGTCATTCAAGGTGTGTACTGTTTCTGGCTAGGCATCTATCCTATAATTGGTTGTGTAAAACTTAAGATGGATCAAATGTGCAGGAGGTTTTTGTTGGGAGGCTCTTGTGATTCCCATAGGAAATCTCCAGTTAAATAGGAGGATGTTTGTTTGCCTAAATCTGAGGGTGGTTTGGGGGTTTTTCAATTGGATGCCTGGAATCTTGCACTTCTTTGCAGGATTTTTTTGGAATTTTCAGTGTAAAAAAGACTGCCTTTGGGTGAAATGGATCAGTGAAGAGTATTTGAAGAATGGTGAACTGTGGTCTTATCAGTATAAGCATGGTGATTCAGCCTTGATCAAATATGTTTTTAGGATTAGGGACAGGATTCTGGATTTTACAGATTCTGCTGATGCTGCTGTTTCTTTGTTGCAGTCTTGGTCTTTTGGCACTAATTTATGTCCTAGAAAGGCATATGACTTTTTTAGGCACCATGGTCCTAAAGTTTGGTGGTACATGTCTGTCTGGAATCCTAGGGCCACTCCAAAATATTGTTTTATGCTTTGGATGGCTATGAAGCAGAGGTTGCTCACTACTGATAGGTTGCTATTTGATGACAAGAGCTGCTCTTTGTGTGACCTGGTGAATGAGTCTGCCTCCCATCTGTTCTTTCAGTGTCCTATTTCCTGTCAGATTTGGGGCAAGATTTGTCTGTGGCTCGGCATTAGTAGAAGACTGGAAACAATGACATGTGCTCTTAGATGGATTGTTAGGAAGTGTAGGGGTACTTCCCATGGGAATGTTGCTAGATCTGCCTCTTTTTCTGTGGTTGTGTACTGGATTTGGCATATGAGGAACATAAAGAGGTTTGATGGTGTTACTATAAAGATTTCTGATGTCTTACACATATCTTTTATATAATGCAGGCTGCTTTCCCATTGTACACTTTTACCCCATGATGTTAGGGTTTTGTAAATCTTTTGTGATTTCTAGTAGTGCTTGTTGGTGGTTGTTTGAGATTATTTTGTTTCTCTACACACCTTGGGATAGGCTCTGTGAGTTATGCTCTCATATGACCCTTTTTGCAGTTTTTGTGTGTTGTTAAGTGTTTAGTGGCTGTTGTTTCTTGTAGCATATAACCTCAGGGGTCTTATGCTGTTTGGAATCAACAAATCTAACCTCCTCTCAACACTGTGTAGGTTGACCTAGTTCTACTTTTAGGTTAGGATGTAATTTCTTGTATTTTGCATACCATGGTTATATATATATATTTTACCTTTAACCAAAAAAACAAATAAGGTGCAATCGGATCACCTTGACGAATACCTCTACTCGGAGAGAACGACTCAAGTTTCTCCCCATTCCACTAAGGGAACATTCGCCTATAAATTTTTACATTTTACTATCTTTTTTTTGTCTAATTTTATCTGATAATTTTTTGTATTTTTATTTCTTTTTTTCTTTCGAATAAAACAAAGTATTTTTTGCGGCTTGTTTGTTAGTTCAAGGATTTAATTGCTTTTTTTTGAATCTCTTTCGAGTGACCGACGTACCTCGGCCATTGCTTTTGCTCTTCTGGGTCGCCTTCGGATGACTCATCATCTGCACCTTCCGCCTTGGAAGAACAGTAATTATATTCCCCCTTTTCCTTTTACTTCCAACTCCAAAAAGCGTCAATTAATTAATTGTGAGTCAACCAGAAAATTGTTTGATAAACAAGATATGGAAGAATAGCACCCTTTTTTGTTCAATAAGATACCAAAGTGTATGAGCCACTCGACACCCCCGCTAACTAGCAAGCTTCTTAGCATCGCAAGTTGGGCCCCGGCTTCCTTTCAGTTCCAAGCGAGTGGAATACCTCGTCTTTAGGGACCTTTCATACACTGATTTTAGCCCCTCCTCGGGCGGATTCCTCCTTTTGCTCCTCAGCCTATGGGGTATTAGCAGCAACAGGGTGGTGCCTTACAGCACAGCAGGCGGATGCGCGGTTGCGTTCGTGGTGGTGCTTTAGAAGTCCCTCTACAGGATAGACCTCAACAGAAAACTGAAGAGTAATGGAAACAAGTGATTGAGTTCAGTAGTTCCTCATATCAAATTATTGAATCTAGAAATATAGTAATATGGAGAAGACAAATTTGTTTCAAGCATCGACATAACCTTTGACACCTCTCCATCTGCAAATAATTCTCGATCCATTTTCTGTCACACTGTCAGAACAAAAATATCAAGAATACATACTTTAGGAAAGTGGTATAGGTAGCTCAGTTGGTTAGAGCAAAGGATTGAAAATCCTTGTGTCAGTGGTTCGAATCCACTTCTAAGCGGGCGAAGGATCCGAAACGTAGCCGGATTCAGGTTCTTGTGCGATTCATCTATTGGGCCAATCCCATGTTGGCTTGTTGATCCAAAGATACGAGTTGCTTCTGAGCAGCTTTGGAGGTACGAGTTTCACTCTTTAGATAGGCTGGGAATTGGTTTTGCCCGAAGCATCGGACCAAGTAGAAGGACGCTTTGAGCATTGTTTCGGATAACCAGCAGCTATGGTTCTAACGATTGTGGGAGTAAAGAAGATTTGTCATGGTGCTAGCACCTTTTCCATATGACTATTTAACTTTCGATGAACGGGGACGAACATCGTAATGGCATAGACTCAGCATGGGAGAAGAAGGGGCGGAACTTCACACTTCGGTGTTCAGAGCATTGCCCGAGTGAGTAGGCAGCGCCTACCAAGCAAAGCTTTCTTGAGGAGGCCGGGCTCACAGCCGTTGTTTTAGCTCGTTACTTCGCTTGCTCACGTAAAGTATTCCACTCGCTTCACTCGTTCCACTCGCTTCACTCGTTCCACTTCCCCTTTCTTTTGTTGTATTCAGTGGGTCAGGGAGCCCTTAAAATAAACAGTAAGTTAATAAATATTAAACGCAGTTAAAAAATTTCCAATCACAAATTTGCGTGAATTATATGTTATTTTTCCGCTGCTGAGGATGCCTTTGTGGTCCCACTGCTCAAATCTTATTTCGCGAGACGAAAAGTGTCCTTCCTTCGCAAGGCCACTAAGAAAGAGAGACGTGCCAGTTAGATGATAAGAATTACCCAGGGTCTGCCTGCGGTATTTGATTGAAATAGTGTGGCACCGCTATGGAGGGATATCTATCTAATTCGATGATCGATTGCTGAAAGCCCGCGGTAGCAAGGGAACGGATTTACCTATGACTTTTTCAATTGATATTTCGATATAGAAAGATCTCCTTATTTCTTCGCAGCATGAAGGATGAATATAAAAGTACTAGATAGATTCAAAATTCTCGTATATAACAAATTATTTTTCAAGGAAGAAAGAATGAGCTCCTATTAACAATAACAACGATTTTTTTTCTTTATTACTTCATTATACGATTATCCAAGTTATCTACTCAACTCATGGAAGCGATTAGGCAATGATTGATAGATTCACTAACTTCCTTTTTCGGCTTTTTTTTCAACATAACAGAAAAGAAAGGACGTAGTGTGTGGTCAAGAAGCATCAACCGAAGAATAATCAATGGAAAAATGGCTTAGCCCAACTTAAATATCTTCTTTACTATATGATATTAGGAGCAGAGCAGTCAAAGAATGAACCAAATGAGAGTATGAAGAAAAGGAAGATTTTAGAAAGGAAGTTCAGATATATTATTGAGCTATTGGGAAATCTCATTGCTATTACTCAAACAACCATGAAACGTATAGGCAAAACCACCGGAAGAAGAGTAGGTTACCCAGAAGGACCTGGGGGTTGGAAAAAGCCATCTTTTTCTCAACAATGTCTTTGTCATTTGATCCAATAGCGTTCCGTTAGATAGGAAAAAATTGGATAAATACGGATAACTCTCGGATAGAGTATTCAAAAAAGTGCCCGTTGAGTTCTTACGTTTTCTACTATTTTTCTTAAATTCCGTATGCCAAGAGATGTTGCCCTCCCAATTCGAAGTTTCTTCCTGGAAGTTTCAGGCTCAATTCTTTTAATTAATAAAAGATTGGGCACCTAGCAGCACAACGCTTGTATTGCTCTCCCACAACCCCGTTTTCACGGTTTAGGCTGCTCACATTTCGGAAGGCCACTAGGGCATCGTCGCAACAAGCGGCGAAGAAATCTGTTCTGGTATCTCTTCGTCCACAGTCATGCAAAAATGTAGTCGAACAGGATTCAACCACACCGGAATGGATGATACAAAGTCCTCCAGCTTTTCATACTTTTGGAGAACTTCCAGCTATAAATGATACTCTATCCGCCTTTCTGCTAAACAGGATGTATTGAACTCATAATTCATTAGATACCTTTTATGAATGGTCTGATTGGGAATAGCATTTCTCTTCTACATGTCCATGGAGTTTTGAAAGATCCAAACATCTCAGATAGATAGATCAGAGAGGTAGGAATTTATCGAACGAACCGCACTCCCCGCCTGTTCGAGCCGTTGCGAGCCGGAAAGCGTACCGGCTATTTGAGTCTCTCTTTGGCCTCAGGCTCGTTTTGTAGCTCATTCTAATTTTAGCTTTCGATATTCAACCATCCCTTGATGGAAACCCTTTGTCCGCATAAAGAAGAACTAATAACTCGCGGGACCGCTCGCTCGGGGTTAAGAGCATTAAACGGTAGAACTGTTTCTTGATCACTAAACCACCGCGATATCCCAACGATTGTAGCGAGCATAGCGAAGCGAAGAATGCGATGTAGCGTGTTCTCTAGTGTGTTCTTAGCAGTATCTCTCACATTCGTTCGTTCGTAACCTCTCGAGTCTATTTCATAACCTCGACTTACTAGTCGAGCGGCTTGTGCCTTATTAGGGGAAAAGACATTTTAACTCCTCTTGGTTTGGCAATTGAAGGCTTTACCCTCTTATGGTTTATTAATATGCGGTTTGCTCCCCTTGGGTTTGCCGAAAACTCTAAACTCCAAAATCCTGCTGAAAACTTTGGACAAAGCATCTCATGGGCGTTTTTTCTGATTGTAACGCCCGTTCCCGGATACTGAGTCCTTATCCGGAAAAGTGCGTTCGGCACGCATAGCAATAAATAAAATTTAATGCATACACGTCAGCCTCATCAATAATCAGAGATACTAAACGACGCGGAAGCTAAAAGATAACTCGGAAATTAAAATTAAAACCAAACATCTGAAACGTCTCCCAAAACCGAACCAGAGTTACAAGTGCTGTTCTACTAAAAACCGAATTCAAAAGAGAAACTAATCATCCAAAGAACATCATCCAAATTTTAAAGTACAACACCCTCGGAACTCCCTTAACAAAAATAAAAAATGGAAAGATAACAAAGCTATAAAGAAACCACTACACTCCAAGCATAGCTCCCGCTCATTCCTCGTCCTCAGGATAACCCTCAGACGACTCGTCATCCTCCGGTTACTCATTTAAAATAAAGAAGGGACAAAACACAGGGAAATAACGGGTGAGTACAAAATACTCAGTAACATGAATAGGTTCCGCACTATCGTCGTTACTCAACCAGTAAGAAGGCTTCGCCGTCTTTTATTAACTTTTCCGTTATTAACCTAGCTACCTATCACACTGCGTTCATGGCACAACATGAGGTCCCTAGGGTTTCTAGCTTAGCTCACTATTTGTCACGCTAAGGTTGGCAAGGACACATACGACCGGTAATTATGCGCACCGGTTACGATTACGACCTACTAGAATTGCGTCTCCAGTAGTACGAACAACTTGTGTTCGATAGTGCGCTGACCTGTGCATGTACTCTTGTGGAAGTCCGGATGACCACAGAGGCACACATCACATCGGGCCATATACACATCGACGGAGTATAAACGTGCCTTACGCAAGCCTCCCAAAGCATTTAATCTTTTAGCTAACACATATGTAGTTTATTAAGTGTTTGACTAGCCACCTAGTTCATTCACATAAAAGGCCCCTATCATCTACTCAAGGTCCTAGACCACTAGACACTAACTTCCTAGCACATACACAGACAATGACTTACACTAGCTCGTCAAAGCACTAAGTCCGCCAAGGCTCTCCGCACGGTCCCCTACGAACGATCACGGTTAGTGAAAACTCCGTAAGGTTGGGTTCTATGCTCGTGGGAACTCCCTTCCAGACTTAATTCAAGATTAAAGATCATATTATAAAGCCCGGACATGAGCTGACACCACGAAACAAACCAAACCAACATTTGCCTAACTGTGCTCTTATCCGTCACGGATGGATAAGTTATCCGTACGGATGACCAGTCTATCCGTACGGATAAATGCCCCAACCATCCGGATAACTCACTATTTCCCCAAAACTCCAAACCAGTGACTTATCCGTACGGATAGCCCTGCATCCTCGCACAAAAACCGCAGAATGTACTCGCATTTATTTCCAACCCAAAACCAATCCAAGCTCCACCTTTTATACACCAAAACAACAAGAAAATAGGCATAAAACATACAAAACTCCAATTCACTGATTGGGCCCCTAAAATAGTACGAAGTCTAGCCACGTTACCTTTTGATTGCGTGGTTCTACGATTCCAAGCCCTCGAAGCACCAACAAGCCTTAAGCCCTCAACCTATACAAACAACCAGACCTTAGAACCTTCCTACGATGTCAAAATAGCAGCAAGCAACACCTTGATGCTATTCATCAAGTTCTAAGCCAAAGAAGATGAAAACTCACCGGAACGAAATCACAAATCGTTTGTATCGGGAGAATCACCGCGATCCTCCGAACCTTTTCTTCTACTGCCGTCTGCACAAACGAGCCACGGATCAAACACCAAAAATTCAACATAGGGTGAGCCTTTCAATGGAACATGCACCCTCTTCTGTCTCAGAGCGTAAGAAAGAAAAAATAACTGAAAGAGAAGTGAGAATCAAATTCTATTTTCCCGTTTAAATACCCCGACACCTTTAATTCCCGTTTACGTCGGCCAATCAGAATGTTTCCTTTTATTCTAATTTCTTATTCCTTTATTTAATCCTTGTAATTAAATAAAAACATAAAACCCCAATTATCATTAAATGACAAAATTGCCCTTCTCGTAAAAAAATCTGGGTGTTACATCCCTTCCCCCTTAAAAAGAGTTTCGTCCTCAAAACTAGAACGTACCTGGTAGAGACACAAAGTCTGGGAATTCCATGATCATGTCCGCTTCCACTTCCTAAGTGGCCTCGGTCGGTGCATGATTGGTCCATTGCACAATACTAACGGGACCATCCGGCGCTTGATCATCCTTTCTTTCCTATCCAAAATCTTGATCGGTTTTTCTTCATATGCCAGGTTGTCTTGAAAAACCCCCGGATCTATTTTAGAATCAGTTTTAGCTTGAGTCAAACACTTCTTCAGCATCGACACATGGAACACATTATGAACTCTAGACATCGATTTCGGCAATCGAAGTCTATAAGCTAGCCGTCCAATCCTTTCAATAATGTCGAAGGGTCCTACGTATCTCGGACTGAGCTTTCCCTTGACCCCGAACCTCTTGACCCCTTTCATCGGTGACGCTCTCAAATAAACTCGGTCCCCGACTTCAATTCCAACGGTTTTCGCCGACATCCGCCCAACTCTTCCGACGATCTTGAGTCGCTTTGAGATTCTTCCGAATAAGATCGATCTTATCCTTAGCTGTGCTGCACCACTCCGGCCCCGTAAGTTGTCTCTCCTCTACTTCATCCCAATATAGAGGAGTCCGACACTTTCTTCCATATAGGGCTTCAAATGGTGGCATGCCAAGGCTCGAGTGATAGCTGTTGTTGTAGGCAAACTCCGCTAATCCGAGATAATCCAACCAAGAACCCCCCACGTCCAAGACACATGCCCTAAGCATGTCTTCTAAGGTCTGAATTGTCCTCTCGGACTGTCCATCCGTCTGAGGGTGAAACGCTGTGCTAAGTGCTGTCTTGGTCCCAAAAGCCTTCTGCAAGCCTTTCCAAAAGCGACTAGTGAACCGTGTGTCTCTGTCCGACACAATCGATAAAGGCACACCATGATATCTTACCACATTATCAAGATACAAGGTGGTGAAATTCTTAATTGACATGTCCTTCTTACATGGCAAGAAATGGGCTGACTTCGTGAGTCTGTCGACAATCACCCAAATCATGTCATGTCCACCCTTACTCTTCGGCAATCCGGTAATGAAATCCATGGTGATGTTCTCCCACTTCCATTCCGGGATCTCCAAAGACTTCAACAAGCCTCCAGGCTTCATGTACTCCGCCTTCACCCTTTGACAAGTGTCACACTTATCCACAAAGGTTGCAACATCAAGTTTCATGCCTGGCCACAAATAATGTTCCTTAAGGTCCCTATACATCTTAGTGGCTCCGGGATGAACCGCAAACGCAATCCTATGAGCTTCTTCCATGACCTGGTCCCGTAGACCATCCACATCCGGAACACTTAAGCGATCTCCGTACCACAGATGACCACTCTTGTCCAACTGATAACCCACTGTCGGCTTCTCCTGAGCTACCCGCTTGAAGTCCACCATAACTGGGTCTTTGTCCTGTTTAACCCGGATCTCGTCTAGTAAATCGGACCTCGCCATCAATGGCGCCAAACTAACTGTCTTACCTCCCCGTTCGACCACTTGGACCTGAAGTCCGTCCAATTTATCAACTAGTTCATGAACTGTCGTAATAGCATTTACCGCCCTCCGGCTCAAAGCATCCGCCACCATATTGGCTTTACCCGAGTGATACTGAATATCTAGGTCATAGTCCTTGATGAACTCAAGCCATCTCCTTTGCCTTATATTCAAGTTCTCTTGAGTGAAGAAGAACTTGAGGCTCTTGTGATCCGTGTAAATCCTTGCTTTCACACCGTACAAATAATGTCGCCACAACTTAAGGGCGAACAATACCGCTGCTAATTCCAGATCGTGAGTCGGATAATTCCTCTCATGTACTTTTAGTTGTCTCGAAGCATACGCGATCACCTTTCCCGACTGCTTCAACACACAACCCAGACCTTGACCCGACGCATCCGTGTAGACATCATAATTCTGAAAACCTCTGGTAAAGCTAACACCGGTACTGTAGTTAACCGATCCTTCAAAGCCTGAAACGCTGCTTCACACTCCTCCGTCCACTCGTACTTGACATTCTTTTGAGTGAGCTTCGTGAGAGGTGCGGCTATCCTCGCAAAATCCTGAACAAACTTCCGATAGTAACCGGATAGGCCCAAGAAACTCCTTATTTCCGTTACTGTTGTAGGCCTAGGCCAATTACTTACCGCTTCAATCTTGGCCGGGTCCACCTTGATTCCTTCCGCTGTGACTACATGTCCGAGGAAACTAACTTGATCGAGCCAAAATTCACATTTGCTGAATTTCACGTAGAGCTGACTATCCTTCAACGTTTGCAACACTATCCTTAGTTGTTCCTCGTGTTCCTTCTCGTCCCTAGAATAGATGAGAATGTCGTCGATGAACACTATTACGAACTTGTCCAAATACGGCATGAACACCCGCTGCATTAAGTCCATAAATGCCGACGGTGCATTGGTTAACCCGAATGGCATCACCAAAAATTCATAATGCCCGTATCTAGTACTGAAGGCTGTCTTAGGAATATCGGACACCTTGATCTTCAACTGGTGATAACCAGATCTGAGGTCGATCTTGGAGAATACTTTCTTTCCTTGCAACTGACAGAAGAGTTCATCGATCCTCGGCAAAGGATACTTATTCTTAATTGTCAAATTATTTAGTGCCCGATAATCGATGCATATCCTCATACTGCCGTCCTTCTTCTTTACTAATAATCTTGGCGCTCCCAAGGCGACGTGCTTGGTCAGATCACTTTTCTCTCAACATCTCTTTGATTTGAACGTTTAATTCCTTCAACTCTGCTGGCGCCATCCGATATGGTGCCTTTGCCGTAGGTTGAGCCCCGGGAACCAAATTTATCTCAAACTCGATAACCCTATCCGGCATATACCCAGGAAACTCCTTGGAAAAAACTTTTGGGAAATCCTTCACTACCGGGGTTTCTTCCAACTTAGCTCTCTGTACTTCTGTGTTCAAGGCAAACACCATGAATCCTTCACATTATTTCTTCAGTGCCCTCATGGCCCTGACTGCTGAGATTACAACCTGCTTACCGTTTCCAGTCTTCACCACATTACCTTGAAAGGTCTTAGCGGACCTTCCGGGAACCTTGAAAATTACTCTCTTACCATGACAGTCCAGAAACACATGGTTCTTGGATAGCCAATCCATTCCCAAGATCACGTCAAAGTCAGTGAAATCCATCACTTTTAGGTCATGATGGCTCTTATGACTTCCAACCCTAATATCGACTCGTTGTAAAAGTTGAGCGCACTTAGTCATCCTCCCCAACGGAGTGGTTATTTACAACGGATTCCCTAACTCTTGCAATGGTAGGTTAAGTTTCCTAGCTGTCTTAGTAGACACAAAAGATCCTGAGGCTCCTGAATCAAATAGTGCCGTAACTGCTAGACTCTCTAGGATTATAGTACCTGATCATGTATTTATTTAGATTTCACAGTTAATTTCATACGGCGCCATATCATATTAAGTGGTTCAAAATAAAATAAAGACATTAAAAGATACCTGTTACCACTAGATCATCCACCTCTCCTGGCTCGAAGCCTGCTGCAAAAACCCTGGTAGGTCTGTTGCCCCAATTTTTAGCACCCTGAAGATTGGCCCCAGTGGCCGGTGTACTAACCTCCGTTCCTCTTTGCGGGCAATCTCTAGAATAATGCCCAATCTTTCCGCACCCACGGCAGCTGCATTCTTCCTCAGTAGCTTCTCTGCTGTCAAGGCTCGATCCACAGCATCGGCCATGGTAACTGATCATGGGCCTAACATACCCTTAGCTATCTCACCGGTTAATCCATCAGTGAACTTTGCTATACTTCTCTTCTGATCCGAAGAGATCTCCGGGTGGAACTGACCTAACTCATTGAACCGCTATGCGAATCTTGAGTGGTATCACATCTCGTGATTCTGCTTTAAGTCCGAAATTCCTTGGACTTAGTGTCCCGAGCCGCTGAGGAAAATACTCCGTGTAAAATGCCTCCTTAAAAGCCTTCCAAGTTGTGAAGTTTCCATTAAACCTCGATATGACTCTATCCAGCGTTGGGCATTCCCATCATCAACGCTTAAAGCGCCGGTAACCACTCCGCCTCCGAGCCTTCATACTGGTACAATTTTTTTGAAACCCTCGAACCATAAATCGCTTTCTCACTCACGTTTCCAAAGAAATCGACACATGATACTTCCTAATCTTTTCGACCAGACCAATCGGTTTCTTATAAATACGGACGGGTCGTCTCTTGCGGCTTGACTAACAGATGGTAGTCCTCTTTCTTCTTCTTTGTTGCAACATTGCTCTTTCATTGCTTTCTTTGGAGGATAGACTGTTGTTGTTGCACTTGATGCAGCTGCTGAAAGTAACGCAACACATCTTGTTGTTGCTGCAGAATGGTCGGGTCAACAAACTGAGAGGGATTTACTGGGGTGTCCCCAGGTGTAGCACTTCGAGAGTTGGCCCTGGTGGCCTCAGCACGGGAGAAATTAACGTTCTCCAATGGAACGGTAGAGTTTCCCAAATGTCCCAACCAAAAGGGATTGTTGACCTGTCCTTGTCCCCGACTCACGGCTGGCACTGCTCTATTCGGCCTTGTCGCCTCAGGAACCCTCCTTTGGTTTTCCACTCTAGCATAAGAGGACCTATTAATCGGTGGGAGAACAGGTGGTGCCCCACTCCTCCTCCTCGTAGGGGCTCGCCTCCAAACTGGCATTCCTTCCCCCCATTGGCCCTGGCCTCATTATCCTGCTCGTTTCCTGCTTCCTTATTCTCCTCTTCCATCACTACCTCAGGAACTTCCTCGTTCTCCACCCCGACTAGTTGATTATCCGTGTTGGCACCTCCTCTGGTACGAACCATCTGTCACCCAAAACAAGAGAGAGGATTACTACAAGCTCTAACTTATCTTAAAGGAATGATTTAACTTAAACAGCACTGTAAACGTGGCTCTGATACCAACTGTAACACCCCGTTCCCGGATACCGAGTCCTTATCCGGAAAAGTGCGTTCTACACGCATAGCAATAAATAAAATTTAATGCATACACGTCAGCCTCATCAATAATCAGAGATACTAAACAATGCGGAAGCTAAAAGATAACTCGAAATTAAAATTAAAACCAAACATCCAAACGCCTCCCAAAACCGAACCAGAGTTACAAGTCTTTGTTTCTACTAAAACCGAATTCAAAAGAGAAACTAATCATCCAAAGAACATCATCCAAATATTAAAGTACAACACCTCGGAACTCCCTAACAAAAATAAAAAAAAGGAAAGATAACAAAGCTATAAAGAAACCATCGGACTCCAAGCATAGCTCCCGCTCATTCCTCGTCCTCAGGATAACCCTCAGCCGACTCGTCATCCTCCGGATACTCATCTAAAAGAAAGAAGGGACAAAACACAGGGAAATAACGGGTGAGTACAAAATACTCAGTAACATGAATAGGTTCCGCACTATCGTCGTTACTCAACTAGTAAGAAGGCGTCGTCGTCTTTTATTAACTTTTCCGTTATTAACCTAGCTACCTATCACACTGCGTTCATGGCACAACATGAGGTCCATAGGGTTTCTAGCTTAGCTCACTATTTGTCACGCTAAGGTTGGCAAGGACACATACGACCGGTAATTACGCGCACAGGTTACGATTACGACCTACTAGAATTGCGTCTCCAGTAGTACGAACAACTTGTGTTCGATAGTGCGATGACCTGTGCATGTACTCTCATGGATGTCCGGATGACCACAAAGGCACACATCACATCGGGCCATATATACATCGACGGAGTATAAACGTGCCTTACGCAAGCCTCCCAAAGCATTTAATCTTTTAGCTAACACATATGTAGTTTATTAAGTGTTTGACTAGCCACCTAGTTCATTCACATAAAAGGCCCCTATCATCTACTCAAGGTCCTGAACCACTGAACTCTAACTTCCTAGCACATACACGCAGAAATGACGTACACTAGGTCGTCAAAAAGCACTAAGTCCGCCAAGGCTCTCCGCACGGTCCCCTACGAACGATCACGGTTAGTGAAAACTCCGTAAGGTTGGGTTCTATGCGCGTGGGAACTCCCTTCCAGACTTAATTCAAGATTAGAGATTAGATTATAAAGCCCGGACATGAGCTGACACCACGAAACAACTCAAACCAACATTTGCCCAACCAGGCTCTTATCCGTACGGATGGATAAGTTATCCGTACGGATGACCAGTCTATCCGTACGGATAAATGCCCCAACCATCCGGATAACTCACTGTTTCCCCAAAACTCCAAACCAGTGACTTATCCGTACGGATAAGCCTTCTATCCGTACGGATAGCCCCAAAATCCTGCACAAAAACTGCAGAACAGCCCTATACGATTTCCAACCCAAAACCAATCCAAGCTCCACCTTTTATACACCAAAACAGCAGTAAAACAGGTATAAAACATACAAAACTGCAATTCACTGATTGGGCCCCTAAAATAGTACGAAGTCTAGCCACGTTACCTTTTGATTGCGTGGTTCTACGATTCCAAGCCCTCGAAGCACCAACAAACCTTAAGCCTTGAACCTATACAAACAACCAGACCTTAGAACCTCCCTACGATGTCAAAACAGCAGCAAGCAACACCTTGATGCTATTCATCAAGTTCTAAGCCAAAGAAGATGAAAACTCACCGGAACGAAATCACAAATCGTTTGTATCGGGAGAATCACCGCGATCCTCCGAACCTTTTCTTCTACTGCCGTTTGCACAAACGAGCCACGGATCAAACACCAAAACTTCAACCTAGGGTGAGCCTTTCGATGGAACATGCGCCCTCTTCTGTCTCAGAGCGTAAGAAAGAAAAAAGAACTGAAAGAGAAGTGAGTCAAATTCTATTTTCCCGTTTAAATACCCCGACACCTTTAATTCCCGTTTACGTCGGCCAATCAGAATGTTTCCTTTTATTCTAATTTCTTATTTCTTTATTTAATCCTTTTAATTAAATAAAAACATAAAACTCCAATTATCATTAAATGACAAAATTGCTCTTTTCGTAAAAAAATCGGGTGTTACACCGATCAAACCTATCTTTCCTTAAAAAAATTTAGCCACCCTTATCCACTCATAACCCTCTTTCCTTTCCCCCCCCCCCCCCCCCCCCCCCCACCCCAACCCAAACCAAAAAAAAAAACGCATTGTTCGCTCATAGCCTCCATCTCCACTTGCTTGGTTTCTTGTTGTTGTTACTATAGTCCAAAACACAGTTGCTCTATTGAATTGTGGCTGCTCAATGTTTTCCGCATTCATTGATAAGAGACCGCATCAACGTCCACCTCCTACAGTCCCAAGTACAGCACAGTTGCTTGAGAAGCTGTGCTTTGATATGCTGTCTTCGGTAAATGTAAACCCAATGGATTCTCTTCTTCGATAGCATTCTTTAACAAAATCGACCCTTAATCGCCCCAAAAACACCACAATCGCAAAACCTTAACTCTTCTCCATCTAATTTCTCTATTGACTTTTGTATTCTTAAGTTTTGCCAAAAGAAAAGTTTGATGGGTAAGATAAAATTAAAACTAAAAGGGCAGATCGGAAAGTTCATGGTATATTAGAATGTTCCGGTGGAATATTCTGTTTATTCAGTCGGAATTGAGAGTTTAGGGTTTTTGGTAAACCATAGGGGGCAAACCGTATATTAATAAACCATAAGAGGGTAAAACCTTCAATTGCCAAACCACGAGAGGTTAAAGTGTATTTTCCCCTTATTATTACTATTATATATATATATATTTATTTATTTATTTTTTTGTTGTTGTTGGAAATAATGAATTATTTAGGTAAGATAAATAATAGGGAATGAAAAGTAATACATTTATTACATAAAACAAAGTGTACGTGAATTACAATAGGCGTGTGCAACACAAACACGATTAAACTGTTCAATTTGACGCGTAGTTAAAGAAAAAGTGACAATTGCAAAGATCAAAGAAAGGATGACAATTGCAAAGATTTAGATAATATAAGTGGCAAAATTGCAAAAAAGAAACATGAGTGGCATGTCACAACTTCGACCAAAAGATGTGGTGTTTTGGACAAGTCAGTATATATAATAAATAAATATAGGGGGATCTAAAGGCACCCCCACTTTTACTTCCGACACCACATTAATCCTGGCACCACAAAAACTTACTTTCGGCACCACATGAATATTTTTATTATTTTCTTACTTCACACACCACAAAAATAATATGAAATCTACTTCTTACACTACAATTTTTAGAAATTATAAACTAGTCGTCCTAAAAATCAATTAACATTTTCATCCTTTTATTAATCTAATCCACTCAGTTAATTAAAACAAAAAACATTAATCCATTTCTCCTACAAATTTAATTTTCATACAAATTAAAATTCCTAAAAGTCAAAAATCTTCTTCCGCCACTTCATCTTCTTCCTCACTCACGTCATCACCTTCACCACATTCATCATCTAAAAAAAACCTTGGAACCTTCGTCATCATCCAATACAACCATTAAAGATCATCATCTCGAATTAACTTAAATCAATGAAGCCTTGTATTGCAATGAAGAAGATATACAAATCTCACTGGAAGAAATACCATATTCTAGCCAAGTGGATAAGATGATGAAACCCTCAAATCTTCAACATTTCTAATCTAAAAATATTATTTGATGTTCATTGTGTGAATTAAATGAATGGGTAAATCTCCTACATCAATATTACCTTGGTAGTCATTGATTTATGGAAGAAATTGTGGTTTTTTTGCGTTTTCCGATCGGCCTAAGGCTTTCCCGGCGTAAGTTTCTCGAGCAGCGATGTCAGACGCATGGAACGTCTACAACGATGACGCTCGTCTTGACATATGAATGTCCTCCAGTCTGACGTCAACCGAGTAAAAGGTTACATACATTTATTGCATGGACGTCGGGTATACTGGCGTTAATTACATAAAACAACGTTGGTGGTGGGGATGTTCATGGAACGCTGAGGTAAGTGACGTTGCTATGTTGCTACTAACGCTATTCATTGTGACGTTTGGTTGGAGGACTAATTGCTGCCTAGTGACATCAGAACGTCAGCGATGGTGGCGTTACCAGAGCATAAGGACGTCACCTACGTCGACGCTCTGTGTATTTTTTCACTTTTTCCATTCATGTGTATTGAACTACCATTTACTTGTTGTTTTTTTAATATTTAATCCATATAAATATACGAATATTGATAAATACAACTGCTCAAAATGTTATTCAACTATCCAAACATTGATCCAAACCAAAATCATCCACAAGTTCCAAACATAATTCAACATCTAATACAATGATTTAAAATGTTCAAAATATAAAGTAAAAAGTTATATGGATTTCAGCTTCTAGTAATCCCCACATCCAACACGATATGATCTCTGGTCGGCTGATCAACGAGTTCAAAGGTACATCTATCTCCAACTTTGAGATCATTGGCCATCAAGAAAATGTTTAACCTTGGGAAGCGAGCTTGTCGATAGGGTTTGGCACAAGATACAAGTCTAGCTATCCATGAATCCCTTGTGGCACTCCGTAGCTCCATAGTCTTGCATCGCAGCATGTCGTAAGTAATAGCAAATTGTTGGTCCCTTGGAAAGGCTAACACAAGTTTAGAGGGGGGAGGGGGGTGAATAAACTTGTCACCAAAATCTCTTTCAAAAACCGAATCTTAAACCAGACTTAGTTCAACTTAAACTTGTGCGGAGTTAAGCTAACTTAGCTGAGTATAAGTCAAAACTGACTTATCCTTAGCTAAGTTAACCGGCAGCGGATTAAATTAAGCCTTTGTAAAATATGGATTATCAGTTAATATGCTAACTCAATTTCTGGTGTTTGCTGATATGTAAACCAGATGAATATAACTATAATGCAGTAAATAAATGCGTAATGTAAGTAAACAAGAATTATAGAAGTTCCAGGTGGTGTAATCCTGTCAGTCCTCTCTTCCCCTGTGATGTGGAGGAAAATTTCACTAAAACTCTTTGAGATGGCTCAGTTACAAAAAGTCCTAAACTGATAGTCCTAGACTAATCCCTAGCTTCACTATCTAAACACTTGTAGAACAGGTGGAATGGCTGCTCTCCAATTGTTTGAAACACGGGTCCTTGGAGGGTTGTCTTGCCTCTTCACCAGCTCATCACAAACACAGTCTTCCTGACTGTAGCTCAACTGTCCTTCACACCTTCTTGGTGTTTCACAGTCTAAAACCTTTGATAAAATCAAAGTTGAGACTTGAATCAATAACTATGATTCAATTTGTGATTCAAGCTTTCTCTTCTAGATAAATAAGTTATACACAGCTCTGTTCTCTTCAAATGATTGATCTTGATTTTCCTTTGAATGCTTATGAACACTTGAAGATATTTTTGATCTTGCAATTAAGTGCTTAGCAGGAATTCTTTTGATTTACTTTCCCCTTAGTAAAATCTTTCTTGACTAGAATAATTCTTAGAATTCCAAACACCTTCTAGTGGTAGAAGTAGTCTATTTATAGGGGTTTCTCTAACGGTTAGATCATTTGAATTTGAATCCTTATAGCCGTTAGTGGTCCTGCTTTTCTTTTTGTATGTCAGTGTCCTTTCTGACATTCTGTGTGTCCAATAAGATTGTTTATCTTATAATGGTCTGATTTGCCTTCAGTTTTTCTTATCTTCAGTTAAAAACTGATTTAAACATGACTTAGTCAGTTTCCAGTTTTTAAGAGCATTAACTGAGTTTTTGTTCTTCTTCGAAATCTCAGTACTCTATCCTTCATCTGATCATTATTGACTTATTCAGAGTACACCTTTTTCAATTGATCATCTAAGATATCATATTCCTTATGATTCTTAGCCCTTCATACAATATCCATAAAGTCAGTTCAGGTCATCACAATCTTGCCTGAAGTCTAACTTTACACTCTCGACTTAGTCTTCATAAACAGAGTTTGAACCCTCAGTTCTTCAGTCTTTTATAACTGAGTCTGGGTCCTTCAGTTCTTCTGTCTTCTAGATAAGTCAACTGAGTCTGTGTCCCTCAACGAACTTACCTTCTTCAGTTTCTGTTGGTGTGCTCTTTTGTCAGTTTTCTAGTATCTCTTTAGGATCTCAGTTACTCATTTTAGGATCTCAGTTTCTTTAAGTTATTTACTCAATTTCTCAGTTCTGAACCTAGAACTATTATAGTGCTTGTCTGATTAACTTATACAAATATCAGACTCTATTAAATCCTATACATTGATTTCTAGACATATTTTTGCTTTGCACTATAACTGCTAGTTATGACACTTCATCAATGGGATCTAAAAACAATAACTGAATAAGTGATGAATCATTATCAAAACATAAATTTTATTTCCAACAATTTCCCCTTTTTGATGATATTAATACCCTCTTTAAAAGCCATGCAAAAAGTTAAATACAATATAAACAAAAACAAAGTGAACTGAGAAACTGAGAATTTATTGAAGAGACCGAGTTACAATACAGAGTATTAAAATACAATACATGAAAAGAAACTAAGTGTCAACTTCTTTTCCTTTCACTTGTCAACTTCACCGAATTTATTGTCATAATTTTCAGCATACTTCGTCATGGCTTCATTTGTTGCGGTGCTTTCAATTCCATGAATATTTGCCGAAATATTCCAAGAGTTGGACATTTTATGTTTATTGAAGAATTTTCTTTTGAAAAGTACAGCAAACACAAACACAATTCTTCTCAATCTTTCGCTTGTGCTAATTTTCAGTAGGTCCATCACAAACACATGTTCAACTTTCTCAAACTTTTTTGAGACTTTCTCTAGAGTGCCATTCCTCTCCCAATTGCCCAATTTGTGCCAGAAATGCATAATAACCTTTTGTATACTCAGAAAAGTTGATAAGGATTGTTCTCTTGATTCTCCTTCTCTCAAGGGTATGTCTTTGAAAATGTTGTAAAGACAAGAATCTAGACCAAGTCTCTTCTCTGTCCGTTCAGCAAAATTTGCAATTAGCTCAATTTCCTCATCGGTCATATCTCCTCTAGCTTTCTTCATTTCGACCAGTTTATCATCAATGCTTTCCAGAACTTTTGGCGTTTCTAACGCATTGACTTTTAACATATCCAAACTTTTCCCCTTATTGACATCATCTTTAACGATCAAACTCTTGATATAGGGGAGTTTAGATGTTGCTGATTTGATGCCAATATGTTCTGTGCAATGACTGAATCCTTAATTCCATTCTCCATTAAAGCCATTCTGTCAACCAAGTTATTGAGAATGCCTTCCCATCTCTCTGATGTTTCAGCTTTCCTTGAATTATTCTCAATGGTTGTTTTACAAATCTCAATCAAGGTGTTCTGACAGTCGCTTCTAACATTATCCAATCTATTCTCCATGTTAGTCCTCTTAGTCTTGATTTCTTCCAAGGATTTTAACACTTTTCCAAATAAGCTTATATCATCTTTCTGAATACGTATCAACTTATTCTGATAAAACTTGATAATATCAACCTGTGTAGGAACATCTTTTTCAGTTTCAGCTTTTTGTTCTTCAACTTTATCTGCTCCAGCTTCAGCAACTTTTGTTTCTTTAAGAGGAATAAAAACAATCTTCTTGAGTTTCTCTTTGTATTCCTTAGACTTTCTTCTCTCTTCCGATTGTCTTCTTATTTCTTTCAGACTTGACTGATCAATTTCTCTAACTGGTGATATTTCTACATTGAAATCATCATCAGTTTCTTCACAAGCTTTATCAGCTTCTGCCTTTGCTATCTCACGCACTGTTTGGTCATTTGGGGACTGATAGCTTGGTTGGGGGATCGATGACCTTTCTTTTCATTTTCGATTCGATCGAGTTTGAGTCTCGAATCTCTACTTTCTTTCTGAATTCTCTTCATCAACATCAATGTTCTCATCATTTCCAGCTTTCTTTTCATAAGTTGAGGCGAGAGTTCCTCTTTGCAAATTAGCTGTTGGACTTATTTCTGAGTTTTAGTGATGAGTGCCAGACTAGCTGTTATAGTGCAAAGGCAAAAAGATGTCCAGATCAAATGTATAGGTTTATTAGACTTTGATCTTTGTATAGGTTTGATCAAACAAGCAATGTAAAGGGTAGCTGGTTTATATATCAATGCCAGATCGGTCTATATCAATAGGTAGCTAGGTCAAGAGACTAGTCGAGAACCTGCTTAAAGATGTAGGTGAGGCTCAAACTCGCTTAATGAAGGCTAAGGGATCAAACTTAGTAATTAAAGTCAAGGTATGGAATCGAAATTTAGGAAGTCTCATGATGACCTAAACTGATTACATATACCTTGTGTACAAGGTCTAAGTTCCATAAGTTGGATGGTGACTGGAACTTAGTTATGATTAAATGGTGTAATCTAACTTCACAAATAAAAGTTAGATAAAGGAAGTCAGCTGCATTGTGTTTAAACACATCAAATTATGGTTCAGCTGACTGATATGTATCTCAGCAGACTCATGAACTCTCTTTGATACATATACCTCGATTTATTCAAGATTACATTGGAAGAAAACAAGGATAAGGACAGCTAACAACCTCTGATTTTATCAAACAAATCAATGGTTGATATTAAAGGGACGTTGGGATGATTCAGGACTTTATCCAATGGATACAAGTCAAAGGATGGACAGACTGCATTCTGTCAAAAAGCAGTCTGACTGTGTCAGTACTATGAACAGTGATAGAAAGCAAGTCAAATGGGACAAAACATGGAACGGCTATATTTGAATTTCAAATATAAGTCACAAGGACTCCTACCTATAAATAGAGGACTCCTAATTCAGATACAAGTGATGAAAATTAAGGATCTATCTTCAGTAATCATAATTAAATCAAGAAATCACCCTGTTGACCCTACTGAGCTTAAGGCTACTGATCCAGAGAAAATCTTCAAGTGTAATCTGCAATCAAGCTACATCAAGTTTACACACTTGAAGACATCAAGCTGCTGATCATATCATCCTGATCAAGCTGCTGCAACTGAATCATTTACTTGATTCAATCTTTCTTTTACAAGAAATCTGTTGAAGACAGTGAAGCACATCTGTGTGAAAGACTGTTGTTTGTGGTGGAGCTGGTGAAGAGGCAATCCTACCCTTCAAGGACCAGTGGAAGACTTTGGAGCATCAATCCTACCTGTTCCTAGTTTTCAGTTTGTGAAGCCATAGCTATTGGTGAAGGACAAACATCTTAGGGATTTTTGTAACAACTATTTCAAGAATCTCTCTAGTGAATTACCTCCAACATCACAGGAGAAGAGTGGACTGACAGGATTACACCACCTGAACCACTATAAAATCTGCCTACTTACTTTCTGCATTTATATTTTGCACTTAGTTTATCTAACACATCAACCTATTGAATCTAGCTACTGAATTCACACATACACACTACTAAGTATCTAATACTTGGTATCATATTTAACAACAAGTAATAAGGCTTAATTTTGATATTATTCCGCTGCACAAATTCAGTAAACTCACAGTCAGCAGACTACTGAGTATCGCAGATTCATCAAGTATCGCAGTTTCTTTCAAGTTCTTTGAGTTTGTTAACTCCAAAAGTTTTAAGTGTTAAGTTTATTCACCCCCCTCTAAACTTAACCAAAGCCTTTTCAAGGGACCAACAATTGGTATCGGAGCCGTGCTTCTGTTCTGAAGTAATCCAACTTGTTGTGCTTGTGAAAATACTTTGAAAACTTTCTTAAGTTACTGATTTTCAAAGCTTTGCATCATGGATAACAACCAAAGATGCTAGAACTATCTTTGATGTGTTCTTTAGATCGTTTTGATGAGTATAAACGTCGTTATGCAGGCTTATCTAGCTTGCAACACATGATGAAATGATGGATGTCTTTGACGGATGGACCATTGGAAATTACCAAGTCGATGAATGAGTGGGAGATGAGACACAGTACATTCCAAAACCAAAAGGGAATGGACTGCTGAAGATAGAAAGAGAGCAAATCTCAACAATATTGCTATTGATATCATTTATAGAACTTTGGATAGCAATATGTACATGAAGGTGAAAGATTGCAAAACTGCAAAAGAACTTTGGGACATGTTGCAATTAATCTGTGAAGGCACTGATGCAATCAAGAAGAATAAGATCAGTGTGGCCAAGAAGAAGTTCTAGGAGTTCAAGATGAAACCAAATGAAACCATTGAACAAATGGAATCAAGATTCAATGCAATCATGGATGAACTCACCTTACTGAGTGTGAAGTACTCACAAGAAGAAATCAACTCAAAAATCTTGGAAGCATTACCTTCAAAAGAAGTTTGGGAGATGAAGGTGACTGCCATAGAAGAAATGAGGAGCTTGCATGAAGAAGACACCTTCAAAATGTTTTCAGATCTTAAGGCCTATGAATTTAGCAAAACGCTTGTGCCTGAAACTGAAAAAGAAGAGCCAAAGACCACTGCATTGGCTGCTTCACATCAAGAAGAGACATCAGGAGCTCAAGATGATCTGCTGGATGAAATGAAAGAGCAGATTGCCCTACTGAGCAAGAAAATCAGGATGATGAAAAATGGAAAAGGTTCTCCAAGGAATTTCACAAAGAAATTCAATGAAAGGAAGAAGGATGATTCAAAGAAAGATAATGATTATTTATGTTATCATTGCAAGAAACCAGGACACTTCAAACGGTGATCGTCTGAGTTAAAACAGAAAAAAGGAACTCGATTATCTTTGCTTTAATCGCAAGAAGCCTGGACATTTTAGACTGATTGTCCGACTCTCATCAAGACCAAGAGCCAACAAAGAAGACATGGAAAGAAGGCTATGGTTGCTGAAGATGAATCATGATATGAAGTAGAGTCAGAAAAAGGAAATGAATCTGATGATACTGCATTGGTTGCTGAGATGGAAGATTATGATTTAATGGCTAACATGGATGAAACAGAGGAGGTATACAATACTGTATCAATAAACACTCCTGCAGGAAGTGATTGTGAATCAACCAGTGGTTCAAATCCTAAAAATTCTGACAATGAAGAAACTTTGGATGCCATCCTTAATCAACTAAGGATGTTAGGAACATTTTATTATGTTTTGATGATGGCCATACTAGCTGTTATAGCAAGCATGAAATAAGTTAGAATTCTCTGTATAAGTCTTTACTTAGAGTCTGACATGTTGTATAAGTTGAGTCGACAAGTATTGTACTAGTTGGTAGGACGGCAAAGCAAAACAGAGATATTCGGCAAAGTGAAGCCAGCCAAGCACCAGCAGAGAAGCAATGAAGACATTATGGTCTAACTTATAACCAAGGAAGTCTGTGATGACCTTGGATAAGTCTAAGTTATGTTTCAAGTGATGAAACTCAATATTCAAATATGGTGTACACTGGTCTCACCCAAATCAAGGATCAGTGAAGTATAAAGATTCTCCTGGAACTAAAACAAAGAAGAAAACAGTGGATCGGCTGAGTAAACTGACTTTCGGCAAAGACAAAACAACGAAGAAAAAACTAACGGCTAAGTCAGAAGGCTCACTCGACCGTTCTGAAAACGGCGAAGTAACACTTACTAGACCAGACTTGATATATGTTGAAGATACAGAAGATCATACATTAAATGCACAATCAATAGAGAATCAATCAAGGACGTATTTTCTGCTATACGTTTGAAGAAAGAATCCGATCACTGAAATCAAGGAGAATGCAATTAAGGGGGAAATCAAGAATAAAATCAAGGATTATTCCCTCATTAAAATAGCCAACGGACGGAATTTCAAAACCAAGGTTATTCAAGGCTATAAATAGAAGGCATTGACAGAAAAGAAAAACAACGATTCAAAAGAAAGAAACTCAAACTCACAATTTGAAAAGCCTTCTCTCTGAACTTACAAGGATACAACTAGTGATCAACTCAAATATCGAGCTACAAAGTCATACATAGAACCGAGATTGATCAAGCAAGTGTGTGAATCACATTCATATCAAATCAAGCAATCGAATCGAGGCAATCTGAGAAGGGAGTTGAATCTGTGATAGCCGTTGAAGGATTTTAATCTTAAGGAGCAGACAAAAAAGAAGATCAATCATCAAGCCGCTAGTCAAGGAGTGATAGTCTTGTAGATTGTGAAGCTTGGGAAGCCAAGGACAATCATACTATTGTATCTGTGAAAACAATAGTGAATTCCTCCGATCATCACAGAGAAAGAGTGGATTAAGGGGATTACACCACCCCGAACCACTATAAGCCTTGTGTCAATTTAATTTCGCAATCTACTTTACAAACATTTATTTAATTTGCCTACATCATAACTTATATCTGTGATTGTCTAAACTGATTTGAAAACAACATAGTAAGAAGGGACTTATCCGCTGCCCAAAAGCTTTTGAATAAAAGAAAAGTCTTTGAAACTCCACTATAGTCATTCACCCCCCTCTGACTATAGTTTCACCCTTCTCTGGGACCAACAATTGGTATCGGAGCAGTTTTCCTAGTATCAGAACCTGTTCAGATCTAATTTCTGGTAACAAGGAGATCACAAATTTTCAAAGTAGTTTTCAAATCTGAGTCTTCTATACATTTACATTTATATCTTCATTTGCACGGATGGATTCCTCAAACTTCTTGTCAAAAGTACCTGTTTTTAATGTTAATAATTTTGATGAATATAAAATAAGAATGCTATCTCATCTTGCAGCAACTCATGAAGAGATGATGGATGTAATTAATGATGAACCAATCACAATCACTACAGTGGTAGGCACATGAGCAGATCAAGGGAAGGAAATTGACAAACCTAAAATGGATTGGACCAAGGATGACAGGAGAAGAGCAAACCTGGACTTTGTTGCAAAAGACATGATCTTGAAGACCCTAGACAGCAACATGTTCATGAGAATCAAAGACTGCAAAACAGCAAAGGAGATGTGGGACAAGCTATCATTGATAAATGAAGGATCTGAAGCAGTTAAAGAAAACAAATTATCTGTTGCAAAACGAAGTTTGAAAACTTCAAAATGAAGACTGGTGAATCCATAGATCAAATGGACAAAAGATTCTCAAGCATCATCATGAATCGCAATGCTTGGACACACATATCCCCAAAAAGAAGTATGCTTGAAGATCTTGAGAGGACTGCCTGAAAGATGGAAGATCATAACATCAGTAATCAGAGGAACAACAAATCTTGCAAGCACTGACACTCTGACACTGATGTCCCAATTAAAAGCTCATGAATTCGAATTAAACGGTGAAGATGGTGCCCCGGCAGAGACACATAAAATCACTGCATTAGCTGCACCCCAGCAAAGTAACTTTTCCGAATGCATCAGCAAAGAGACACATGAACTAAAAGAACATGTAGCTCTATTAGTTAAACGTTTTGACAGGTTTAGCAAAAAGAAGCCATTCAAAGGAAATTCATCATCAAACAAGAGGTCAAGCTCAAACAAAGATATGAAGAAGAAAGATGATGAATACAGATGCTTCAACTGCAACAAGAAAGGTCACTTCAAGGCTGATTGTCCTGAAGAAAATGACAAAGATGATGAAAAGAAGAAATACAAAGCATTTGAAAAGAGAAAGAGCAAGAAGGCACTCAAGGTAGAATCCATCAGTGAAAAGAATGAAGAATCATCTGATAATGATTCAGCTGATAGTGATGAAGAAGACAGCTTAGAAAATGAAAAAACATGTCTATGCCTCATGACCAAAGAATTAGATGAAGACAAAAGTGATAGCTCAGACACTGAGGAAACAAGCCTATGTCTAATGGCTAAAGAATCAGATGAAACTGAGGTAATATCTAGTTCTTGTTCCTCATCAAATGCATCCACATCTAACACTGCACAATCTTCTAGTCTCCCATTAGATACAACAGACCTAGTCCAAAATCTGATGACTAAATTTGATGAAATTGAAAAGAATCATGAAATTCTGGAAATGGAATGCAAGGATCTAAGAAAAGAGAATAAGAGATTAAAGAAAGAATCTGGATAAAGCAAAAGTCGAATTAATTTGTATCGAGACCTACTTAAATGATCAACAAAAACAGATGATCATACATCCGTTATTAACAGATCGCTTAAGAAAATCTCCTCACCAAAGAAAGGTAACCACTTTGCACCACTAAAGACACGACCTTACAAACCTTCAAAAGGTTTGGATCGAGATCTGGTCTTGGCTACAATCGAGGATGAAAGTAGGAATAATGGTCAATACAATTCTAAATTCAGACCATTAATGGACCAAAATTTAGAAAGGGACGACCATAGTTCCAACAGATCATCCTGTTCGGTGAAGTCAAAACCCAATGTAGTGAAATAGCAGACTAAATCCTCATTCCAATCAATCAAGAACAACGACCATCCCGAAAGATAAAGCGCACTTTACCCTTCGAGGATGATTGGAATGTTGCACCTCCAAAATACAAGAGAAAACCATTCCTCAAAATGCATCATGTGTTTAAGAAAAACCAATCTGTTCCTAGACACATGAAGCAAGAAAGGTTTCCTACTGCATATTGGAAAGTGAAGAAGGATGTAAATGCACCAAAATGTGGAGAAAAGTATCAGAATACCTTCAACAAAAATATTAGAAGCTATTCTGCCATGCCTTATACATATGAAGTTGATGACTTCAATTATCCAAAAAGAAGACCTTTTGGATACACACTTGGTATGGGAGGCATGAGTGCTAACAGGTATGGACCCAAACAGTGTTGGGTACCTAAACTTAACTAATCTGTTTTGTAGGATGTCTGGTACATAGACAATGGATGTTCCAGACACATGACAGGAAACAAGAAATGGCTCACTGACTTTAAGACTTTTGATGGACCCAAAGTCACATTTGGAGGCAAAGAAAACCCTGGCAAGATTAAGGGGGAAGGCATAATACTCAAGAACAATTTGAAGATTCAAAATGTGGCATATGTCAAGGGACTAAATTTCAATCATGAGCATCACCGGGTTTGTGACAAAGGCTACAATGTGCACTTCAACAAAGAAGGATGCAAAGTGATTCACAGCCAAACCAACACAGTAGTTCTTGCAGGTAGAAGACAAGACAACATGTATGTTGTGGACTGGAGAACAGCCAAGGCAGAAACATGTCTGCTGGTCAAAAACAAACAATCTACAAGCCGGATTTGGCATGAAGATTAAATCATCTCAATTTCAAAACCATCAACAAACTATCAAAGAACAAGTTAGTTGAAGGGTTGCCAGAGATCACATTCAAAAAGGAAAGTCTATGTGATGCTTGTCAGAAAGGAAAACAGATCAAAAGTTCATTCAAGTCGAAGCCTTATCAATCTACAACAAGAATTCTACATCTCATTCTCGATACCGCCTAAACCTTACCTTGGAAACGGCGCCAGAAAGCTGACATTACGTTTCCTGGGTTAAACGATCCTAACCGGCAAGTGTACCGGGCAAATTGTAGTGCTAGTATGGTGAATCAGAGTATCGTATCCACAGGGAACTTGGTAATTTCTTTTACGTGTGGTTAAACACCAAAGAGTCATTATTAACTCGATCTAAATCGCAATTTTATAACACGAGATCACTACTATTCTAGTTAACATAAAATAAATATGTAATTTGAAAGTTATTCTAATATAATATATATAGATATATAAATATATATAAATGTACATAAATTGCAAAGTATATATATAGATATAAATATATAGATACCAATATATTAAATGATATTTTATAGAAATCCAAAAACTTATATAATTGGTTTATACGATCTTTTCGATTAATTGAAATGTGTTCGATCTCTCCTTTTATTTTAGGTCCAATTGAGTAAGTGAAACGGTGCACTCTGAGGTAAACAATTCCTCCTCACACGAGCGTATGAAATTGTCATATGTCCATTGCATCGACCCAAGGTCCACAATCAATTACGGTAAATGAATTAATCGAACAGTCCCGAGTACAAATCTACCTTTATATAAAAGGAGTCATTCCGTTCACAAACGGTCAATTTTATTTTAAAGGCTCCGGTTGTCAAAGCCGGACGATTCAACTTTCCGGTTTAAGTTTCAATTAAACTGATGATTTAACATTATTATGATCTCGAGTACAAATTATAATAAAATTCATTTCTCCCAAAACAAATTTACCCCCGGTAGGAATCGGATTCCGTTATCACGTTGTTCACACGGCCAATTTTACCCTCCGGTTTTTCTATCTTTTATTTCATATCCTCGACTACTTACGGCGTCAATTCATAATTAGATTATGAATTCCTTAGATCTATTAAATATGTCAATACGAATACGATCAAAATAGAAAAGATTCAATTAACTCAATTTTAGTCATTTTAACTTAACAACATTTCTTTAACGAAAAGATTGAAATAAAACCGATTACATAGTTTTGGCGATTATTATATTTAGCCTAAAAACATTATAATAACTAAAAATATAAAAACAAACATAAATACTTAAGAAAAGTTACCCGAATACGGTAGTTGATTCGAAATCGTATTTTCCGGACATTACAACTTCTTTAGCAAAACCGACTTCCGAGATTTTCCCAGCATTATAACGATGCTACATTATTACGGCGTAAGGCCTTATTTACAACTACTACTAAAAATTAAAAAAGAAAAGAGAAGAGAGAGAATATATATATGATATTGTGTATATATATTTGGTACCCGTCTCTGCTTGCAATTGAGCTCTTTATATAGACAAAGCTCTCAAGGCCGGACTGTCCGGTATTAGCCGCCTTCGGTCCGGACTAATGATGATCCCCACTAACTTGATCACTCCAGCATGTGCGTTGGAGATATTTATTTTTATATATAATTATTAAACTTCTAAAATTCATATCTCGAGTTCGATCTCCAAAATTGCAAACGAAATGCCAAAATTAAGATCTCGAGAAACTCTACAACTTTCATGAAGGACTCTTCTCCAGATAACGCTTTCTTGATAACCTCGTGTTCCTTCAAGCTTTTACGGGATTTTTATTAATCCAAATCGATTAGCCACTTGATCATTTGTTTAAGTTGTAGACCTCCAATCTTCATAATTTAAATTGCATTGGAAAACTCTCGTAAAATCTACAACTTTTGTGAAGAGCACATTTTCTCTAAATATCATTTTGATGAGCCATTCGTTTGTCGAAGATATTTCTATTATTACTTATCCAGATTGGTTGGCCACTTATCCACTTAAGCTTTTCAATTGACCATTTAAACTTGTGGCACTCTCTAAATCATTCCAGAGATATGATTAAACTTCAATATGTCGATTCTCGGGGTCTTGGTTTATAAATCTGCAATAAAATACCACAAATACCCACGTAAATCGACATTTACACTCCGATTTACTAAAATCGGTACAAAATTACAACTTTTTATTATTATTATTACTAAATACTCTAAATTATAAAGACTAACATTTTATACCATAATTTCATATATTTTATATAGAATTCGTTGATAAAACATAATAATATAACGTATATTTAATCATATAAAAATAATACATCAAATTACTCCCCACTTAGCTTTTGATCGTCCTCGAGCAAAAATAAGCGGTAATAAAAGATAATATAATTTTTCAGATTATAATTTATATTGTCAATATTATAAATATATTATCTATCTTAATTTAAAATCTTAAGAAGACAGAAAGAGTATATAACTGAAATAACTTAAACATTAAATATTATTTAGATAAAATTATATATGTAATACTTAAGAAGTATAAATAAAATTTCAGAATTATTTTTAATCGCAACTATTATGAAATTCTGGAATCGGAAACTCGGTCAGGTAGTTGACAAAAATGGCTTATAAAGTTTAGGTTCAAGATGTTGGTTAATCGGAAAAAAATCAAAAAGAGAAAGAGGCAAGTCGTACGTACCTACATCTTTATATTTTTGGAAAAAAACATAATCTCGATTTAATAGCATCTTTTTTTTTTTTTTTTTTTTTTTTTTTTTTTTTAAGAACTTAAAAGCGTGAGTGTGTGTAGAAAATCAAACTTACAGGCATTGCTTCATCAAGATTGATCGGAGTACTACTCTTTCGATCGAAAATTACAAGTCCGGTTTCCTTAAACTTGTAATAATTCCTGAGATCTTATGATTCAACTTTTCCTCTTTCATTTTATCTTGTGCCTTCATTCCCAAAGAATAGGACATTTCGTGATAATACCCTAGCCGGACTACTTATCATCGAAGTATCGGAGCTTAATTACCTCGTAGTGATATAGGACATTTCGTGATAATACCTACTCACTCCAATCATTGGTAGCTACAACCGATTTGTTATTTTTATTTTTAAGTTGTTAATCACGTATAAGGAAGATACGATATTTGATTAATTACATGTAAATATGGTGCTTCGTTCTTAATTCTTTTATAGAATATTAATATATCCGAACTTATTACCAAAATCGGCTATGTTGCAAGTGTCATGAGGTAAGATCGAATATACTACTACTTATCTAATCTTTCCAATCTCAAAGATATACCAAAATTTAGCTTTTATGTCTCCATCTCTTTTTATAAGTACGTATAAACTTATGGTATTTCAAGGAAATGTAGACCAAAATAGCTAAAGCTCGGTTATTTAATCACAATTGACAATTTAGTGAGGTCTTGATCACTCTAATCAAGGCCGAGGTAGGTTATTTGGCTATAGTTATATTTTGTGGTGCCAAAATCAATAAACTTAATCCAATTCCAAACTCATAATTCATATTGACAATGATTCTAAAAATTTTACTTATAAATATCAACATACTTATATAATTTTATAAAAACAATATCTACTATTAATTACTCAATTATATAAACTTAAAATCTTATTAAAATCTAAATTAGACATATAATATAATTATTGTTTTTTTTTTCCTAAAATTTTAATGAATTTTCTAACCTAACTCTACTCCCCACTTATGAAATGGCATCGTCCCGATGTTCAATAAGTAGTAAAGAAGTAGGTTCAAAATAAAATTTAAAATTATCTATTAACGCCATTTTTCTCGATTTTATTTTAGCGTATACTTAATTAAATCATTAAATAAAAACAAACAACAAAAATCTAAGACATATATATTAAACAAGATACATTATTATAAACTTAAAAAGAAAAACTTAACTTAACTAAATTAACTCCAAACTTAATTTTAACTTAACTTATTAAAACTTAAATAACACCAACAAACAACTCTCTATATAGTAGAAGAACAACCCGGTGTATCAACCGTAGCAAACCAAACCGACTATCTCTAGACGGAAAAATTTCATCCGTCTCCAAATCTTCTACTCCATTCAAAAGAATACACAAACGCGAGATTATCCATGAATTGGGCATAGGTTTCCCTTACTACCTCTCGTGATCGCAAACTCCAACAACCTCCTTTGAATCAATATACCCCAATCAACAAATACACCGAATGCCAAAGCAAAAAGTAGAAGCATTTCATTCTCAGTCAAACTTCCAAAATCCCAGGTGGGATAAACTCGAGAATTTATAAAATGCTTCCACGCCTTTAGATGCGGAAGTAGAGCTCGTGTTGACATGTCGTGATTTGTATCAAAAAGCGAGAAAGAGACATTGGAGCGACTCGTGTACTTTATTCAAATGATTAGAAGGATTTTGTAGTCCCCATTGCATTTCAAAATGTGGCATCGTGAATCGTGGAATTTCAAAAATTTGGTTTATAATAGATGAAGAGAAGGGAACAGCCACTCCTCTTACTAGAACAATCTGAGTGATATCAACCATAGGTGTCGTCATAAGAGCAGAATAAAATTCTCGCACTATTGAGACATTTACCCGTCCTCTCGGTGTACTGACAAATTTTTTCCAACCAAAACTTCGAATGATAGTTTTTCCCCATTGATCAAGCTTATCTAAATTTAAACCCTTCTCCATTAGGATTGGAGAATTTGCAAAATGATAATGTAAAATGGTATTCTCGTTAGAAGCTTGAGATTCCGGATGATCCGGTGTATCAGGCTCGTAAGAATTAACCGACGGTGAAGAGTGGTTCGACATTTAAAATTATAAAAACAAAAGAAGGAAAGTTGAAGACAGTGAAAAGATGAGCAATGGTTTGCCTCTCCTTTACTTCCTTAAAAATAGATAAAAAAAAAAAAAACTTACGTGTGTTGTTGAGGTGAATTTATACGATTTATAACGCTATATTTTATGTTATTTTCTCTCATATTTGTATGAATTTGTATAAGAAACGAGTGTTCAATGGATTTATCGAGCAAATGGTACTTTAAATAAGTTATTCGCAACATAGGATTAATTTATGTGTTTTCATTATGTTTTTATGATTATTTGAGCGATATTACATTTTGCGATATTTTTATGTGTCATAAAAGCACAAATTCAAGCTCAAGAGGTGATCCAGAGATGATCAAGTCGGATTTGATTAAAGAGGAAGAGATAATGATGATTTACAAGGAGATAAAGATAAAGAAATCGAAATCAGACCATACCGATCAAGGCGTCGTGTCCCGTCCAAAGGGACGGGCGCCTCGATGGAATTGACGGCGTCCGGATATGGGAAGTTGATTCGTGATGTTTGGGCGCCAAGTGGGCGCCGTCTGGACGAGCGTTCGGTCGTGACTCGCCCAATTTGAAGTTCATGTGAAGAATGGACGGGCGTCCCAAGAACCAGGCGGGCGTCCGGTAGCCGACTTAGCGTAACCCGACTTTGAAATCTATATATAGTCGGCCGTTTTTCCACACACAGTGGATCCTACTCTCATTATTCAAAACCCTAAACCTAGGGGCGGCTTTAGGCTGCGTTTTCATCTTTTATTCCTGTTTTTATGCTCTTAGTTTAGATTAAAAACTAGTTACTTTTTATGCACTATTTCTGCAAATTTGAGTTGCTGAGGATGTTCAGAGGCTAAAAGCTTCATCAAACGAGTATTGTGAAGCCGTCCAACAATTATTGATTTCGTTTTCTTCGATTATACTGTGAGTTTTTAATAAAGGTTGTTTCTTATTCATGCTTATTCATGTTTAATTTGCTCTTATACCGGAAGATGTGCATGTGTTGATTGTTTATTGTTGATGGAAGTCTTAATAAACCCTAGATCACCATGAATAAGAATAGTAATTCGAATCTATCATAACGGAAGTTAATAGGTCTGATTACTAGATTATAAACACAAAGTTCGCACCTTTGGTTAGAAAACGCGTTAATCTTACATCGGAAGATAATAGATTGATAGATGAACTTTCTAAGGAATTAGGGTTCATGTTTAGGTGAGGTGAATCACAACCTAGATAAAAACTGCAATATAATCGAGATAGGAAATCAATGTTCGTTGGATAGGTGGATCAATCCTCGTTTGCTCGTTATAAATTTGATTTAAATCCTTAAAAGCTTGAATTTGTCTAGTTAATTCACTTTTATCTGCATCTTAGATTAGTTAGTTTAAATTGGTTCGCAGCCCGTATCCTTCCTGGCTTTAGATCATCTCTTCTGTCCAGTTTTACGTTTTAGTTAAGTTTAATTTTCAGTATTTCGTTTAGTTTTATCCGCTATTTAGCTTAGTAATCGTGACATAGGTTAGTTAGATAAAAACTAGAGATCACAATCGCTTAGTTCCCGTAAGATCGACCCGGCATTAACCGCTATTACTACGATCCTTATACTTGAGGTTAACCGGATTATTACTTGTTTATTTTGTGTTGATAAAATCCGTAATAAGTTTTTGGCGCCGTTGCCGGGAACCGGACGGTTGTCTAGTTTTTGTTTTCGCTTTCTATTTTTTTCTCGCTTGTTTTTGTTTCGCTTTCTGTTTTATCCCGCTTTTAAATTCCTGCTTTTAGTTGATAATTGTTTTAGGTAGTTGTTAAGTAGATAATTAGGGTTTAAAACTTTCCCTTAGTAGTTTTCTTGAAGTTAGATCTTCGTCTTTCGCTTTTCGACGCTCTTTCTCACCTTCTTTTATTCTCTCGCAAATTCTCGCTTTTGTTCTAGTTTTCCGTGAACCAAACGGGCGCCTGGATATTGGGCGCCCGTCCACTGAAAAATTATCGATTCTGCTCGGTTTTATTCACTTAAACGAAGCGCCCATAAGTTTTGGACGCCCGTTCAGTGTTCCGTCTGCAGACGGCGTTTAAACTACTAAACGCCCGTCCGATCTCAATTTCATCCGGGCGCCCGTCCAATCTTTTGACGTCCGTCCGGTATTGTTTTCTCTCACACTTTTGTTTCCTTTTCTTCTTTAGGCTTTTAATTTTTAGTTTAGGCTTTTACTTTCTTAGTTTTTAGGTTTTGTTCCACTTGTTTTTGGTCCGTTTATGCAAACTCGAGTCAAAAGGACCGTTAATATACACCCACGACCCCGAGCGAACCATAGTCCGCCAAACAGCGGAATTTCCGTTCGCGTTCTCGCGCAGAGCCGCCGAGCAAGATCTTGAAGAACAACTAGCAAGAGAAATCATCGATTTTGTGATAATGGCCACCGATAATAGACGTGCTTTGGCGGACTACGCCATGCCAGCGAAGTCAAGGTCAACCCGCTATTGTTATTCCAAATGATTCTCGCACAAACCTTTGAGTGAAGCCGAGGACTTATCCAGATGATGCAAAGACGCATCAATTTTTCACGGCTACCAATCGTAGAATCCGCGATACCCACTTACACACATTCTTAGAGATATGCGGTACTACACGCATCCAAGGAGTAAGTGAGGATGCTATCAAACTTAAACTATTTCCATTTTCGTTGAAAGGGGAGGCCAAAGAGTGGTACACCTCTCTCCCGTCTGAATCTATCACCACCTAGGCAGAACTCGAAAAGGAGTTCTTGAGTCAATATTTTCCACCTTCAAAGACGGCCCAGAGGCTTAAATGAAATTTTCACATTCTATCGAAAGAGAATGAATCTTTCTTCGAGTGTTAGAAGAGATTCAAGTCCCTTCTTAGAAAGTGCCCCACCATGGCTTGCCACCGGAAGGCAAGTCAATACATTCTTCAGTGGATTGACCGAGCTTACAAAAGGCATGGTCAATAGCTCTTCTGGCGGGGCATTTCTGAAGAAAACGCCTGATGAGGGATGGGCATTGTTTGAGGACATTGCAAAATATAACTATGCCCCCTCTTATCAAGCAATTCAAGCACCTCCTCCTCCCAAGGTTGAGGAAGTCAATTTACAAAGTTTGATTGCCATGCCGCAAAAGCGAGATAGTACCACCTCAAGTTTCCAATCCTATAAATCAAACTTCCTTCTTTTCCACGTAACCCTCGTGTTCAGATTGCGAAAAATTGTTTGTCATCGACCGGCCATATGAATGACCAATGTCAATTTAATCCCCTGCACCTTATCAAGTAAATGCGTTCATGACTATGGACGGTAAATCAAGTCACATGTCAAAATTGTGACGAGGTGGGGCACACTTCTAAATTCTGCCCTATGAACGGACAAAATGCGGAAGTGAATGCATTCTATGGCCAGAACAATCAAAGGTTCAATCAGTTTCCAGGCCAGGGCAATTTTCAAAACCAAGGGTTTAATCCATCTTCAAACTTCAATTCGAATTTTAATTCGAATCAGAATTTCAACAGAAACCCTGGTTTTAATCAGAATCAAAACTCAAACTTTTCCAATCCTACGCAAAAATTCAATCAGAATTGGCCTTCCAATTCAAATTCTCAATTTCAAAGTCGGCCCACCACCTTCTATGCTCCAAATCTCCAAAACTCTCAAGGCCCTCCCAACCTACAAATCTTGAAGCTAAGTTGGAGGAGCAAAGTAGATCGATGAAGAATCTTGAGAGACAAATTGGGCAACCGGCCGAGCGGCTTGGCTTCTAGACCCTCAGGCGGTGCCGAGTTTCAGAGAAGAAGAATCCGAAGGCGGTCAAGTTGCTCAGCCGATTTGAACAAAGGCCCATGTACCGACCTCGTGCCATCAAGTCAATACGGTAAGGAGGAGGCCAAAGCAATGAATCTAAGGAGCGGTACACAAGTTAGTGGTCCTTCCCATCCGGGAAACCACTAGCCCCTCCTCGCCATTGATAAGGCAGAGAGGGAAGCCGAGCACCTACACTCCTCAATCGCAGCAAGAGAAAACTCGTGGTGATCCCCGAGAGGTGAAGAGTTTGGTGATCCTCAAGTGGCTGATCCTTTGAGGACCAAAAAGCAAGCGAAAGTCGAGGCCGATCCCCGACTACTAAGAAATCAAAAAAGCTGCTTCGTTGGAAGGATCTGGAAGACGGAGCTGTTAGTGCATCCTCAAAAAGGGTTTTCTCTGAGGATGACCTTAAGAAACTTTCATTTCCACCGAGAAAGAGCAACATTCCTTTGATTGAGGATAAGAAGTACGAAAAGGTGCTAAACCTTTTGAAAAATACTCAGGTGAATCTTCCATTATCGGATGTCTTAGTCGAGATGCCTAAGTATACAAAATTTATCAAGGATGTTGTGTCTTGAAAAAGAAATTAGCAGCATGGAAAGGCGATTGGTGAGGATTGTTCCATGATTAATTATGAAACCCAATTAAAAGAGGTGACCCTGGCAAATTTGTACTTACGGTTTTGATGGGAGGTCTAGTCTTCCCAAATTCTTTGTGTGATCTAGGTGCCTCTATAAGCCTTATGCCAATGTCCGTTTGCAAACAAATTTCGGTTTACAAAGCCTTCTAGAACCCACTACTATGAGTTTACAATTCATGGATAGATCCTCTAAGAAAGCTTCAGAATCCTAAAAGACGTTTTGGTTCGATTGATCGATTTACCTTTCCAGTTGATTGGTATGTTTTAGATATAGAGAAAGACGAAAACGTTCCCTTGATTCTAGGAAGACCTTTCCTATCTACAGCTAGAGCTCTCATCGACTGCGATGGTGGGCAAGTGACTATCCGAGTTGGTGACCAAGAGGTGAGTTACAATGTCTTAAAGTCCATTCAAGTACCCTCTGGCCCTCCAACCGGCTTTTCCATTGATTATATGATGGATGATTTCACCGACTATATGGATAAGCAAGTCATGGCTGTAGAAGCAGAATATGAGCGATTAGTTGATAATCAATACTCATGGTAGGGTGAATCTGGATCAACTAGCAGCTGATTTTGAGGAAGAGCTGTTGGAAGGAGAAGCTTTGGCGGTGGGACCACAGAGTAAACTCAATGATATTGAGTTGAAAAGTGGAGATCTCAAGTCTAGTTTAGAGGACCCCCCTGCGGATTTGGTGTTGAAGCCGTTACCCAAACATCTTAAGTATGTGTTCTTAAGAGAAGGCGACAAGCTTCCATTAATCATATCTGCCAAGCTTTCCCGTATAGAGGAAATGAAACTGATCAACGTCTTGAAGAAGAATGAAAAAGCTTTTGGTTGGCAAGTAGGAGATATCAGGGGAATATCTCCTGACATCTGCATGCACAAGATCAAGACGAATGAGGGCGCCAAGTGTGTCGAGACATTTCAAATGAAGGCTCAACCTCATATGCAAGAAGTCGTTAAAAAAGAAATCATTAAACTTCTGGACATGGGAATCATTTATGCCATCGCGGATAGTGAATGGGTTTCCCCGACTCAAGTAGTTCCCAAAAAAGGTGGAATTACAATTGAAAAGAATGAGAAGGGAGAGGAAATTGCATTGAGGCTTGTTACTGGTTACAGAGTCTGCATCGATTATCGAAAGCTCAATGAGGTAACCATGAAAGATCATTTCCCCCTTCCATTCATTGACCGTGATGCTCGAAAGGCTGGCGGGACACGATTCTAATGCTTCCTAGATGGATATTCGTGATATTTCCAGATACCCATTGATCCAAATGACCAAGAAAAGACCACCTTCACCGCTTATGGTACATTCGCCTCTGAGACGAATGCCGTTCGTCTCTCGCAATGCCCCAAATACATTTCAATGATGTATGCTAGCCATCTTTGACGGGCTTGTAGAAAAGTGTATGGAGATTTTTATGGGCGATTTTTCGGTTTTCGGTCGACTTTTGATGATTGCCTTGACAATCTTGATCAGTGTTATCCGGATGTGTGGAAAAGAACCTAGTACTTAATTGGGAAAAATGCCATTTCATGGTAGATGAAGGAATATTTCTTGGCCACAAGATCTCAAACAAAGGTATAGAAGTTGACAGGCAAAAGTAGAAGCTATTGAGAAGATGAGCTATCCTAAAAATGCTTGAAGTGAGAGGCTTTCTTGGACACGCCGGCTTCTACGTAAGGTTCATTCAAGATTTCTCCAAGATAGCCAAGCCCTCGCCCACTTTACTAAAGGAAGACGTTGAGTTTAATTTCAAGAGAGAGCTGCAAGCAAGCGTTTGAGGAGCTTAAGAATCGTTTAATATCGCCTCCAATTCTTATATCGCTTTGATCGAACCTACCATTTGAGCTTATGTGCGACGCATCAAACTATGTTTGTTGGTGTTTGTTTCTAGGCAAAAGATCAAAGGAAAGTTCCACCTATCTATTACGCAAGCCACACATTGAACCCCTCTCAAGTTAACTATACTTTCATCGAAAAGGAACTACTAGCCGTAGTCTTTGCCATGGACAAGTTTCAGAGTTACTTGTTAGGAGCTCAAGTGATCGTGGTGGGTCACCACACGCCGCTTATGCGTATCGATGACTAAGAAAGAGGCTAAACCGCGCTTACTACGTTGGATATTGACCTACTACAGAGTTTGACGCTCAAATTAAGGACAAAAGTGGCGTTGAGAATGTAGTAGCGGATCATGTGTCTAGGATGTTAAATGAGGAAAAAATGAACCGGATGATATAGATCTTTACTTTCCTCTAGAAAACATCATGTTGATCGATGGCCGCTCTCAACGATGTTCCATGGTATTCTTCCATTGTAAACTACCTTCATGGCCGTTATCTCGATCCGTAGATGTCTTATCGAGAGAAGAAAAAGTTCTTCTCGGATTTAAAATATTTCGCTTTGGGATGAACCTTATCTTTTCAAGATCTCAGAAAGATGGTTTGCTTAGAGATGTATTCCGAATCGAGCAACGTGACATCATTGAGCAAAGTGCCACGCTGGACCCACAGGAGGTCACTTTGGTCCGTGGAAAACCGTTGCTAAGATATTTCAATCCGGTTTCTATTGGCCTACGATCTTTAAAGATACGGAAGCTTTCAGAAAGCTTGTGATAGGTGCCAAAGAACCGGTACTCGACAAGGCGTTTTGACATGCCTTTAAAACCCATCCTCGAATCTGAAGTCTTTGATGTATGGGGTATCGATTTTATGGGACCATTCCCATCATCTTGCGTAATAAATACATCTTAGTCTGCGTGAGACTACGTGTCTAAATGGGTGGAGGCCCTAGCCACTCCTCACAATGATCATAAGACGGTGATGAAATTTCTAAAGAAGAATATCTTCGTGAGGTTTGGATGTCCACGTGCCTTGATCAGTGATGAAGGGACGCATTTCTGCAACCGACCCCTAGAGAAAGTACTCGAGAAGTATGGTGTTCGTCATAAAATTGGCACACCATATCATCCGATGACTAGTGGTCAGGTTGAAAGGAGCAACCAGAGCATTAAGAAGATCCTGGAGAAGATCAATTATGATCCATAGGAAAGACTGAGTCTAAAGTTGGATGATGTCTTGTGGGCATATCGAATGCACCTATAAGACCCCCATGGGTACATCACCATATCAAATGGTCTACGGAAACCATGTCATCTCGCTCGTCGAGTTAGAGCATAGAGCTTATTGGGCTACAAAGTTTCGAACTTTGACTCCCAATCTTGTGGGAAACATCGACTACGGCTGCTACATGAGTTGGACGACCGACCTCGTGCCCTATGAAAGTGCCAGATTAGTAAAGATAAGATGAAGCTACTCCACGATGCTAAGATTAAGAAAAGAGAATTTCATGTCGGCGAACAAGTTCTTCTATATAATTCTAGGTTACATCTGTTTCCTGGAAAGTTAAGGACACGTTGGTCCGGCCCTTTCGAGATTCTCCAAATCATTCCGGGAGGCGTTCTAGAACTTCGTGGTTATAGTGGTGACCCGTTTCGAGTCAACGGTCAGAGGTGCAAACACTATATTGGTGAACCTAAAGAGACATCTTTGATTGTTAAATTTCTCGATATTCTCGGATGTGGTATTCCGCGAGTCGAAGACTTTAACGAGTTATCACCCGACTTGTTCTCCGAGGATGCCGGAAGTAACCCTTCTGAAGAAGTTCTAGCAGGCAGTGCTGATATGGAAGAGTTTGAAAGGGAGCGTCAGTTGAAAGCGTCATCGAGGGGCTCGAGAGAATGAAGAGGTCGCCCACGGGGAAGTTCACGCGTATGTGGAAAGCTATTAAAGATTTCACCCCATGTGTGAGATGTCAAGTTTACTGCAGCACCACCACGATCGTCAGCCTACACGAGGTAGTGGCTGGCAGAAAAGTCAAATGGCCTGATCCAGGCTGAGTTTTAAACGGTGTCGAGCTAACGACATTAACCAAAAGCGCCACTAGGGGGGCAACCTAGATATCGTTCTTTCAGTTGTTTTTGTTTTATGCTTTGATAGTGTTAGTATTTAAGTTTAGTTTATTCAGTTTTAGTCTTATTAAGTTTTGGTTTTTATCATCGCTTAGTTGTGCTTTCTAGATATGGATTTCGGTGTTCACCCGGAGGAGTTACCTTTCCTTGGAGGATTCCACTCATTCTCGTAGATGACGGACCGGGAGGAACCATCGCTTTTGCACGTAGATTTTGACATTAGTACCCGCGTCAAGACGGTCACCTATGTTCTCATTGTTCCCCGTTGTTCGGGAGGTGGAGACTTTACTACCGAGGAGTTACAGGCAGCTCTCAGGGCGCCCTTACACAATCCTCAATGATCCGATCTTTGACAGATTTAGCGCTAGTCTTTGCAAAGTGAGCACTTTCGAGGTGTTGATGTAGCCGGTGAGGACTGGGTTTACAAGATGAGTATGACTTCCTCCGGCGATTGACATGCTCCGCCGCCTCATTCGAGTGATAGATTGGTCGGACATTTATGATGACTAGCGTTCTTAGGATGTTTCGTCGAGCAAACGACGTAAAACAAAAGCGCTGAGGGGAGGCAACCCAACGCTTTCCATCTGCTTTTATTTATTTTCTAGTAATTTTGTACTTCGCTTGATTTTTATTTGTATTTTTGAAGTTTTATATAAGTTTAATACGATAGTGCAATTTTGAATTTGATTTGTATGGAAATTTTATAAATTTTTGCACTTATATCGCTTGGGCGCCCGTCCGTAACTCGACGCGCCCGTCCGCTTTGCCCAATTTTAGGACGGCGTCCACTAAGCCTCGACGCCCCCGTCTGCGTGCGTTATTCCCCAATCACGTATGTGTGATTTAAACTCTTGACGAAGGAAGCGTTTAATAAACTGGGCGCCCGTCCAGCTTCATCGATTTCCAGATGGGCGCCCGTCTCAGTATCATGGACGCCGCCCAACCTCTCGCCTATATACTCCTCAACGCATGACCCTTCATTTTTCAGATTTCAAAAGCAAAACGGTTTCTCTCCTCCTTTTGCCCTAAAATCATCAATTCTAAACCGTTTTGAGCGATTCAAAGTGCTCCAGCCGCCTTGATAACCTCTCTTTGATTTTCATAACCAAATCCCCCAAAACACGATATTTTTGGAGAATCAGACCCCATTGCAGTCCGACTTTTTGGAAGAAAAATTTGATTTTGGAGGTCATTTTTGTGTTGTTTGGACTCGTTTTCACCTCAATCAACATCTACTCACCCTACTCGGTAAGTTAGTAACAACTTTTCTAGATTTCATTCACGTTTTTGTGAGTTCGATCTTTGGGTCGGCTCGTTTTCTTGAATGTTACCTTACTTTGTTTTTTTTTTTCTGGTTTTGGTGTTTCTTTCTGCTCTGTTTTGGTGATGTGGTGTTGTGATGGGTGATGAATGGATTGTTTGGTGATGATTATGGTTGCGGTTGTGGTTTGGTTGATTTGAAATCCCGCTTTGGATGTTAAACGGGTATCTTGTTGTGACTCGGGGTTGTTTTGGTTAGAATAAGGTTGAATATGGTTCATAAGAAGGGCGTGGTTAAGAGGCATGGAAAGGAAGTAGCTAGGGAGGCCGGAAAGAAACGCAAGGAGTTTGATCCTACTTTGGTCGATCCCAACCGGGGTGTGAGTATACGAGAACAACCTCCTAGAGCCACCCAAACTAGAGCTTCTTTGAGAGATGAGCCGACCTCGGACTCTGAGACTAGTGACGATGTGCCTTTGGTACGGATGCCTGAGTTCGAAAGGTGGAGGTTCGCCTAGGGCTGAGGAGACCGCCGATGCCACCCAGAAGAGGAACCGAGTTGTACCTAGGGCAGCCCCTCCTAGAAAGAAATCCAAAACCGCACCCCGATGCCACTACCTCGCCGGTTCGTGAACCCTGAGAGCTCATGATGTGTATAGACGACATTATTTCTCGGACGATGTTGATTGAGCGGGCCATTTTGGAGGCCAAAGTCGATCCGGGTTCGTTAAGTTGCTCAAGGATCGGAAATGGGAGACCTTGATGACAATCCCGACTACCCCGGTGAATAGCTCCGTAGTTCGGGAATTTTATGCTAACTGCTCGAAACCGATTTGGGAGGAAGGTAGTCGTGGTTCGAGGGGTAGAAGTTCCTTTTACACCGGAAGTGATTAATCGTAAATACAACTTAGCGGCTTTTGAGGTCGGGACTACAAGGAAGAGATTGTACATAGATGCGAGTTTGGGACAGGATCCTTTGGAGGAGTTGAGGTTAAGAGTGTGTCCGGACGTGGCGTGGGCGTTAAGACCGGCGGTGACCGGAAGGAGTTGGTAACCACGACACGGACGGAGAGGATTGGAAGGTCCAGTGTCGGTTTATTCAAAGTCGGTTGTTGCCTAAGAACAACTTGACGACTTTTCACATCGGTGACCTAGGCATGTTGTACGCATTGACATTTGGCCCGAACGTGAATGTGGGGCGGCGCTATATGATGAGGTGGCTATTAATCGTAAGATTTATACCCGATGTTTGATTATCCTCACTTGATCTACGATCCTCGATCGATGCCGGTGTGCCTCGAGTGCGGGGCCGATCACAAACCGAAGAATCCGAGGCCGATCAGCGTGAGAAGGGTAAGCCTTCAGTCCGTCTCGAGATGGAGACACCACAGAGAGCCCGGTTCATCTTCGCACCACCTGAGCGCCTCACGGCTCTGCTTTACCGCCGTCCGACGCGCTAAGTATGGTCAACAGCTTGCGGGGTGGTCGGAAGACATCGTGACATCTCGTAACAACATTTTGACGATCCTACGGTGTATATGTGAAGGCCGGCAACCGAGGGATGACAGGATTTTCATCCGAGCCTCATTGACTACCATTATTCTTCTGAGATTGAGCAGGCCATTGCCGACGTTCTTCACGAGTCTGAGTCCTCTTCCGATGAGGAGCAGTCTGATTCGGCACCTAGGGCTACATCACCACCTTCCGCCCTCCTTCCGATACCCCCGGCCCGGGGCAATCTTGACTTTCTTTGTCTATCTTTTCGATTTGATTTGCCCTGATACCTTCATTTGTGTGGTTTTACTACTTTTTCCTCTTATATGGTTCATTGTAATTTTTGATGTTGCTACTATTTATTCTTTCGATGGATCATGTAAGCCATAAGGCACCCGTGCATTTTCATTTCGACTTAGTTTATACTTTTGGTTGTATTGGATGCTTTATCTCTTGTTAGTCTTTGAATTTGCTATATCTTTTCATTTTGGTATAACTCCCCGTTTTCCCCGAGATGGTTCCATGTTTGTCAAGACGTGCAGGTATATTTTTAGCGGTTTCGTTGAGCTACATTGTCTGGTTACGCGTTCTACAGTGTCATTCTCAGAGGCTCGGCCTGATCAACGTTTCAATTTACATCAGCTAAGTCTTGTCCTTTTTCTTTCATTTTGCACAACATGAGGACATGTTGGTTTTTAAGTGTGGGGGAGGGGAATGTTTCGATAGGTATCTGCACATTTGCTTAATTCGTAATGTTTCATTTGCTTAATTCGTAATGTTTCTATGCAATGAGCTAAAATTTTTAAAATTTTTGAAATTTTCCGACACTTTCGTTTTTGTTTTGTCCCGAGTAGGCAATTCGATTCAATGTTCGCTATTTTTATAGTCATTTAAGCTGTATATCATGTGTTTGGTAAAGTAGTTGTTTCACCCAACACTAATTTCCACGAGCCATAGTGACGATGAGCTATTTATAAAGTTATACCCCGTTTTGGATTAGTGGTTTTTGATTTTCTCGTAAGTCATGTGCTTAGTGCTACGTATATATCGTGAGATTTATGATAGTTTGTATTTAGATCCAAAGTATGAGATAATCGTGAATATCTCAGTAAGTTTGAATGTGATAAGTAACACGTAACTAATGTTGTTAATGAAAAAGTTGAATTAAATGAATAAAATGGGTGTGTCGGAAGCTAGTCGATGATTTGGGTGCGGTAGGGTTTACCACGTAAGTCCTATACCACTATGATGACTAAGAGCTCACGACAGTTAGGAAAAGCTGCCTTATGATTGGAGTAAGGTAGGGTATTATCTCGAAATGTCCTATTCTGCTATGAGGGCAATAGCTTCTTCTAATGTGTGTTTAAAGTGAAATGGTTAGATCAACTTAACAATTGATGTGAAATGAATATAAGACTAAGTTATCGTCTATCTTATCCCCAAGATAAACCGATAGATATGTTTGTAGGATTATCCTCCTGAGTATTTCGTAAAGGCCCTAGATTCATTCGATCATATTTTTCGGATATGTCACGCTTGTAGGGTACATCTTATGAGTGTCATTTATTGCTAGTCCACGAGGGGGTATTAGCTAGTTTTGCTTTGAGTTTCTCGAGTTTGGATATAGTGGAAGTTTTTATGGCTATGCACACACACAAGGGTGAACTTCGATTTATTGAATATGTGTTATGCACGTTTAGATGTCCTGTTTTCTCTCGAGCCTAACTTTTGCTTTGTTTTGCTCGGACGAGCAAAAGCTTAAGTGTGGGGAGTTGTTGAGGTGAATTTATACGATTTATAACGCTATATTTTATGTTATTTTCTCTCATATTTGTATGAATTTGTATAAGAAACGAGTGTTCAATGGATTTATCGAGCAAATGGTACTTTAAATAAGTTATTCGCAACATAGGATTAATTTATGTGTTTTCATTATGTTTTTATGATTATTTGAGCGATATTACATTTTGCGATATTTTTATGTGTCATAAAAGCACAAATTCAAGCTCAAGAGGTGATCCGTAGATGATCAAGTCGGATTTGATTAAAGAGGAAGAGATAATGATGATTTACAAGGAGATAAAGATAAAGAAATCGAAATCAAATGGCCATCGGATGGCGTCCGTGTCCCGCCCATGGGACGGGCGTCGATGGAATTGGACGCGGCGTCCGGATATGGGAAGTTGATTCGTGATGTTTGACGCTGAAGTGGACGCCGCCTGGACGAGCGTTAGGTCGTGACTCGCCCAATTTGAAGTTCATGTGAAGAATGGACGGGCGTCCCAAGAACTGCAGGGGCGTCCGGTAGCCGACTTAGCGAGAACCGACTTTGAAATCTATATATAGTCGGCTGTTTTCTCCACACAAGGGATCCTACTCATTATTCAAAACCCTAAACCTAGGGGCGGCTTTAGGCTGCGTTTTCATCTTTTATTCTGCTTTTATGCTCTTAGTTTAGATTAAAAACTAGTTACTTTTTATGCACTATTTCTCGCAAATTTGAGTTCTTTGAGGATGTTCAGAGGCTAAAAGCTTCATCAAACGAGTATTGTGAAGCCGTCCCAACAATTATTGATTTCGCTTCCTTCGATTATACCGTGAGTTTTTAATAAAGGTTGTTTCTTATTCATGCTTATTCATGTTTAATTTGCTCTTATACCGGAAGATGTGCATGTGTTGATTGTTTATTGTTGATGGAAGTCTTAATAAACCCTAGATCACCATGAATAAGAATAGTAATTCGAATCTATCATAACGGAAGTTAATAGGTCTGATTACTAGATTATAAACACAAAGTTCGCACCTTTGGTTAGAAAACGCGTTAATCTTACATCGGAAGATAATAGATTGATAGATGAACTTTCTAAGGAATTAGGGTTCATGTTTAGGTGAGGTGAATCACAACCTAGATAAAACCGCAATATAATCGAGATAGGAAATCAATGTTCGTTGGATAGGTGGATCAATCCTCGTTTGCTCGTTATAAATTTGATTTAAATCCTTAAAAGCTTGAATTTGTCTAGTTAATTCACTTTTATCTGCATCTTAGATTAGTTAGTTTAAATTGGTTCGCAGCCCGTATCCTTCCTGGCTTTAGATCATCTCTTCTCCCGGCTTTACGTTTTAGTTAAGTTTAATTTTCAGATTTCGTTTAGTTTTATCCGCTATTTAGCTTAGTAATCGTGACATAGGTTAGTTAGATAAAAACTAGAGATCACAATCGTTTAGTTCCCCGTAAGATCGACCCGGCATTAACCGCTATTACTACGATCCTTATACTTGAGGTTAACCGGATTATTACTTGTTTATTTTTTGTTGATAAAATCCGTAACATGTGTGCATTAGACGGACTCAAAAATGACTCAGCCTTGTGTTCTTCACGGCCCGGTCCGGGAAACTCCCGGCTCGGTCCGGCCTCATCTTCCTTTTACTGAGGGGACAGAGGTAAAAGACACTTGAATTTTGTTTTTTTACTTCACGTGTGAAATTTTGGTGATCTTTTGAAGCAACTTGATTTTGGTTAATTGATTTTGTTACGACGGATAAAACGACACATTATATTTTTCAAAACGACTTAATACAAAAATTATTTTTAAGTTTTTATAGTTTTATGAAAATGAAACCGATTTAAAATACAAACTAAATTTTTATAAACGACTGATAAAATCAAACTAAACGAAAAATGAAAACAAACCAATAGTTAAATGACAAAAGTCGAATGCAATGAAATGTGTAGTAAACATGTTTAATCAATCATTAAAATTCAATCTTCATCATAGTCTTCCTCCGGATCAACTTGAAAACTCGAACTCGAAACGATCGAGAAGTCGATGCTCGAATCGTAGTCGTGGTCCTGACTGAACTATCAAGACCCATTGAACTCATGCCAGTCGTGACATGTGCAAACTCAGTGAATCCTCCCCAACTCGACATCTCTGGTCTCTGAACACCTGTCGAAAATACACCTGTCCCACTAGATTGGCTTCCAAAAGGATATGACGATGGATGAAAGCTCGACGGTGGTGGAATAGGTGTTTCCCACTGTGGTAAGGTATAAGAAGCGGTCGACAAGGTGGATAGGCGGGATCATCAAAGTGGGATTACGAAGCAAACATCGTTCCTTCTAAACCTCTACGAATATCATCACACCACCGCCTAGTACTCTCGTGAATAAAGCCACATTGGCTTGACCACGTGCAACATCTCATCACTAAAGATTGAAACATGTCATATGTGATAGTGTTGGAGAAAGGAGTTTGTTGAGGCCGACTAGAAAAAGATGGAAAAGAAGAAGATGTAAAACCGGTGGAGTGGTGGTGAGTTTGACGTCTTCTAAGCAAAGAGCTAATACTACCATCCGGAAGACTAGTCAAACTAGGTCCAATCAGATTTCCATCAGCCAGAGATAACTTGTCATTAGGCAGGAATGGTACTCCCAACCTACGACATAAATCAGAGATAAAACAAGGGAAGTATAGATGACTCCTGTCCAGCGATGACAATACTCTCAAAAATTCTTTTAAACATGACCTTTCCAACATCCACTCTAACATCGTTTACCATTGCCCAAGCGATACAAACATCTTCCTTTCCAAAAGCAGTATGTTTACTAGAAGGATAGAGATTATGGCTAATAAATCTTTTAATTGCCCTCAAACCTCTAAAACAGTTCCCGTAATTAAACCGATTTTCAACCCACACCGCGGTCGGGTCAAAAACAGTCTGGGCTCTCAGGGCAGTCTGCTCAAAACTAGCAGGATCATCTAAATTATAAACTACCCTGTAATCCTCCTCATCAGGAAAAACCTCAACTCCTAAGATTGCATTAATGACGGCAGGGTTAAAAGGAATATTTCTGGCTCGTAAGGGTACAGTTTCCGACTGAGTAAGCTGTTCTTCTGACAAAGTAGATAAAACCGAATAAAACTCAGCTACTATAGTCGTGTTAATCTCCTTCCTTCCGTCGCTAAATCTAACCACCGACGCCTTCTAAAGATATTCTTAACTTCATCACCTAAGTCATCCAAGTCTAATCCTTTTTCAACCAGAACATCACACTTACTATAAATTTTCGTATACGCTTTCTTAGCTTCAGGTGATGCGGTTTTTTCAAAACTTACGGCTTCCTCCTCAGGTGATAAAATTATTGTGCCTACGACAGGAGTTGAAATTGGAATTTTTGATTTTCTCTTTTTAGAGACTCTAGTACTCGACTCAGCCATTCTACGATATTGGTAATGCCAATCAACAACAAAAGCAACAACAAAAACAACAAAAAATAAAATGTCACAACACACTCGTAAATCAAAACAGTTGAAATTAATCTAAAAATTATGAAAAATACTGAAATTGACAACTAAATAAACTAAATTATACCTTATAGTGTAGAAAACGTTGAAAAGTAGGCCGGAAAAGTTGAAAAGTCGCCGGAATGAATGGAGCTTGTTTTTGACCCTTTTGAATTTTTCAATTTGTGTTGAAGAGAGATGAGATGATAATGAGAAGAAATTAAGTAATGGTGTAGTGTGAGATGAAGTTTTGTTGAAGAAAAGTGAAAAAAATTTCGTAATGGTGGGGTTTGGTGTGTTGGAGTGCGCCATTAGAAGAATTAGGGAAGAAGAAGAAGAAAAAGAGGTCCCCGTCTTTTTTATGATTTTTACCCGACCGGTCCGTGTTAAGGCCGGATCGGTCCGTGAACAAATTTTTCTATTTTTTCGATTTTTTTATTTATGATTTTTGAATAAAACTTATACAAATTCTAATAAAACTTAATTAAAGTCTTAAAAATAAGTTTATAAAATTTTCTTAAAATAAAATTTGAAGGAACTTTTATAATTTTATAACAATTTCTAAAAATTTAATAAAATCTTTATAACACTTTAATAAAAAGCTTATAAAAATTTAATAAATTTATATCAACTCTTATAAAACGCTTTAAATTAAAACTAAAAATAACTTTTATAAAATTTTATAAAACTCCTCAAATTTTCATAAAGATCCAATTATAAAATTCTCGAAGTTATGCTGAAAATTTTATAAAATAAAATAAAGGACTCAAACTTAAGGGTTCCTGACTCTTCGATTTCTAAATCTTCCAAAGTTCGATATAACGCTCAATCAACCTAACTCCTAAAAACGAGGCATTTGAATTATCTCTCGAATTCCATCGGGATTTTCGGATAACCACCTAATCGCTCCTTCCTAACAATATTCAAACACTCATCCCGGATTTGGTTGTGTTTTTCCCACAGCATCAACATGTTCACTTTTTCCACAGATTCTCATCTCATTAGAAACTTTGCCCTTCTTTTATCGCACTTCTTGATGTTCCATTACATACTTCTCTCAATCTGATCTCTCTCAACAATTTCTTGTTTTGTTCAAAAACTAAAGCTTCTATAAAAACGCGACATCTTTATCAAGGCCTAATTTCAAAAGTAAAATAAAAACTCCTATTCTATCTAAAAGACATCCAGTTCTTTTACGTCTATCCGGTAAAAGACGAAAAGAGTTTAAACATAAAAATACACAAAAATAAAGTAAAGATAGATAGCACCTGTTATTTGGCTGATTCCAGTTTCTCTGTTTTTCAATTTTTCGATTTTTCTCGCTTTTTCGCTTTGTCGGGGATCAATCAAGAGCATTATTTCTTCTTTCAGTGTGATTCCTTCTCCTCCACAAATAACTTTACTCTGTGTCCATTGGCTATAAAAGTTGTATTTCCATCGCTTAGTCCAACACTCAGCTTTGTAAACCCGTGTTACTTTAAATGGACCCGTCCATCTTGATTTAAGCTTACCTGAAACAACTTTAAACGTGAATTGTACAAAAGCACTCGATCACCTACATGGAACTCACGCTTTAAGATTCTCTTATCATGGAAAGACTTCGTGCGTTCTTTGTAGATTCGAGCGCTTTTCATAAGAATCGAGACGAAATTCTTCTAGTTACATCAATTGAAGCAATCTATGATCACCGACACCTTTTAGGATCGAAATTTAGAAATCTAATAGCCCGTAAGGCTCGGTGTTCTAACTCAACTGGGAGATGACATGACTTACCAAAGACTAGCTTATAGGAGAACAACCAATTGGTGTTTTAAAAGTCGCTCAGATGCCCATAACGCATCATCTAATTTAATTGCCCGCTTTTACGATTTGAATCAACTGCTTTTTTCTACGATTCTTTTAATCTCTATTTGACACCTCTACCGACCACCGGTTTTGCGGATGATAGGCGCCTAGTTTATGTGTTACACCATATTTCTCAACTAACTTAGTAAATGGTCTATTACAAAAGTGTGAACCTCTATCGCTAATGATCGCCCTCGGAATGCCATATCTAGTGAATATGTTCTTTTTAAGGAATCGTATGACAACCTTAGTATCATTAGTGGGAAGAGCTTCAGCTTCTACCCATTTTGAAACATAATCTACCATTACAAGAATAAATCTTTTTCCAAACGATATAGGAAAAGGTCCCATGAAATCTATACCCCAAACATCAAATAACTCACATTCTAAAATAGGTTGCATAGGCATTTCATGTTTTTTAGATACATTTCCCCATTTTTGACAAGATTCACAAGAATTAACATATTTATACGCATCTTTATATAGTATAGGCCAATAAAAACCACATTGTAAAACTTTAAAAGCAGTTTTCCATCCTCCATGATGACCTCCTGCCTCACGATCATGACAAAACGATAAAATACTTAAAATTTCATTATCAGGCACACATTTTCTGATTATCCCATCCGAACATTTACGGAAAAGGTCTGGTTCCTCCCAAGAATAAAATTTCAAGTCGTAAAAGAATTTCTTTTCTATTCCAAGTCCAATGAGACGGAATATAATCACAAAGTTAAGTAATTAATGATATCTCCAAACCAAGGTGAGATTTCCTTAGAAGAATTCTATTTTTTAATAATTGCATGGTTGAAGGAGTATCTATTCTAAATAGTTGTTCATCGTGAAATGAATCTTTTATTTCATTCCCTATCTCTTCCTCGCCTCCATTCTACTTAGATGATCTCGCTACTACATTTTCACTTCCTTTTTATCTTTAATTTCAATATCAAATTCTTGAAGTAGGAGAATCCATCTAAGAAGACGTGGTTTCGCATCCTTCTTACTCAAGAAATACTTGTGAGTCGAATGGTCCAGTAGACTATTACCTTAGAACCAACAATATAAGATCTCGAACTTATCTAAGGCAAAAATTACACCAATGCCTTTCTTTTTAGAGAGTTGCATAATTAAGCTGAGCTGCGTTTAATGTATGGGATGCATAGTAAATAGCTTTGAGAATTTTGTTATACCTTTGACCTAAAACAGCTCCTACAGCTAAATCGCTAGCATCACACATAATCTCAAAAGGTAAATTCCAGTCTGGTGCTACCAATCATCAGCAAGAATCAACTTCGCTTTCGTGGTCTTAAATGCTTCCATACATTTACTATCAAAGTTAAAAGGTACTTCTTTTCAAGCAAATGACTTAGAGGTTTTGCTATCTTTGAAAAATCTGCAATAAATCTCCTATAAAATCCTCGCATGTCCAAGAAATCCTCTTAGAGTCCTTAGATTAACGGTGGCGTAATTTTTCAATCACCTCGACTTTAGCTTTATCAACTTCAATTCCTATTTCGTAGATTCTATGACCTAAAACAATTCCTTCCGATACCATTAAATGACATTTTTCCCGGTTTAGAACTAAATTGGTATCATCACAACGTTGTAAAACTTTTTCTAAGTGCGACAAACATTTACCAAAAGAATCTCCATAAACACTAAAGTCGTCCATAAAAATTTCTAAGAATTTCTCAACCATATCGTAAAATATAGACATCATACATCTTTGAAACGTAGCAGAGCATTACATAAACCAAACGGCATTCTTTTATACGCAAAGTTCCATAAGGACAAGTGAAAGTAGTCTTTTCCTATCTCCTCTTTGCAATGAAAATCAGAAATAACCCGAATAACCATCTAAGAAACAAGAATACTTATGACCACTTAAACGCTCCAACATTTGAACTATGAATGGAAGCGGATGATGATCTTTCTTAGTATGATCATTTAGTTTTATAAAGTCAATGCACATTCGATAACTCGTAATTTCCTTGTTGGAATCCATTCATTCTTATCATTCTCTTTCACCGTGAAACCTCCTTTCTTTGGTACAACTTGAGTTGGACTCACCCATTCACTATCCGATATAGGAAAGATTATTCCCATTTCTAATAGCTTAATGACCTCTTTCTTAACGATTAATCAGTAATTCGGGTTGAGGCGGCGTTGCGGTTGAATACAAGGTTTAGCATCTTCTTTCAAAATTATCTTATGAACACAAATCTCGGGCTAATACCTCGAATATCGGCAATCGTCCATCCAAAAGCTTTCTTATGCTTTCTTATCATTCTTATTAATTGATCTTCTTGTCGCTTTCGCTTAAAGTTGATGAAATAATAATCGGTAATAGATTATCGCTTTCTAGAAAAGCATATTTCGATTTAAAGGTAATGGTTTCAATTCCAGCATTCTTCGTGGATCTTCTATTGATGATTTAAGAATTGGTCCTTCTAGTTCTAACTCCAAATACTTATGCCATGGTGGCTTAAAAGTAAAACTTCCTTTATCTAGAGAAAAGGATTATCTCTTTCATTTCAATGTCTTCCTCATCTTCTTTATAGATAGACAGAGTTAAGCATTCTTCTAATCTGTCTTCAAAAGTTGGTAACTCGATTATCATAGATGTAATGAATATCTTCTATAAAAGAACATGATTCTCGTGATGATATGGATGGTTCATAGCTTTGAAAATATTGAAAGCAACTTCATCTTCATTGACTCTCAAAATTAACTCTCCTTTATGAACATCGATTAAAGTTCTTCCTGTAGCTAGAAATGGACGACCTAGAATAAGAGGCGCCAATATCTTTCTTCCATTTCCATAACTACAAAATCTACCGGAAAATAGAATTTGTCTACTTTAACCAAGACATCCTTAATTATTCCTTTAGGGTACTTAATCGATCTATCTCGCCATTTGCAGAGTCATTTCGATCTTTGTAAGCTTTCCTATGCCTAGCTTTTTATAATCCTCATAAGACATGAGATTTATACTAGCTCCAAGATCACATAAGACCTTCTTAAATGTAAATCCTCCAATTTCACATGGAATCGTAAAACTTCCAGATCTTTCAGCCAGGTGGTAACTTATGCCATGCAGAATTGCAGAACATTCTTCATTTAGGCATATATTCTCATATTCCTCTAATTTTTCTTATTTGATAGTATTTCTTTCTTAAACTTTCCATAGGCGGTATATTAATCGAGCTTCAATAACAGGGATATTAACATGAAGATGACGAAAAGTATCAAGGAAACGAGCATACTTCTTATCGCTTTTGCCTTTTGATTTGATCTTTAGGAGGGTAAGGTAAAGATTCTAAATCTATAACCTTTGGCTCCTTAGTCAATTTCTCTTTCCTTTTTCCTTAAACCTTTGAGTATTACTTAGTCGCCATGTTTCGTGTTCTTGAATTTTTTTTCCTTTAAATTGTTCCTCGAATCAATCTCTACTTGAATTTTTTGTTCTTCCTGCTTCTCATTTATTCTCACATGTTCCTTGAATAAATTCCTTAAATTCTTATCCATAGGGTCTTTCAAAATCCTAGGGATTTTTACCCAATTTTCACCTTCATTTTCAGGTTCCAAACTTCTATTCCTTTTCAAGAAATTATCTATAATTTCTTCTTCCTCGTCAGTGAATTCAATTTCATCTTTAGTTTCATCATTCTTTCCATCTAAATCATTTTCTACTTCATTATTCCCGAAGTTTTCTACTCCATTGCTTCCACTGAGCTTCCTACTTCTCGTAACCACAACATTTACCTCTCTTGGGTTTCTGTCAGTGTTGCTTGGTAATCCTCCTGGGGGTCTACTGTTGTTACGTTCACCTTCCCTACTCAAATGATCTTCCATATTCCTCAATGAAGCTTCTATTGTTCTCATTCTGGTATCATGTCCACTCATAGATGTTTTTATTGTACTCATATCTTTAGTGACTGTACCAATAGAAGTCATCATTGTTTCCATATTCTTAGCTTGAGTAGATACTACACCCATCATATTTTTCATTAGTTTTTCCCATTTTTCAACTCCTTCTGCGCAGTTGAGTTGAACTCTGAAAGTTATGGTATACTTTGAGTGGTATGTTGAGGATAGGATCTTGGTAATGATTGTAAATTCTGATTAGATGTATTCTCTTGATAAACTTGGTTATTATTCCTATATGGGACTGGATATGGCGGTTGTCCTGGCTTACTAGGGTTTTCAGACCATCGATAAGTAGGATGATCTCTTCTAATAGCATTAAACGAGTTTGAGTATGCATTGTTCAAATTCCTATGCTGCTGAAGAAAACTCACCTCCTCTCTTGAATATCCTGTTGGTTCTTCAATCCCTAATGACACATTATCATGACTTGAGTATTCATTTGGTGTACTATTTTCTGAATTTTGGTTCTTATTCTGTTGTAAACCATCAAATTTCCTACTCAAATTCTCCAAGTGTGCTAGAACTTCCGTATTAGACGTACATTCTCCTGCAAAAGCTACTTTTCTGGTGCTAGAACCGGTTTCCCACATTCTGTTATTTTTGGAAATCTTTTCTATAGCATCGTAAATCGCTTGAGCTTCACTCATCATTAACGAACCACCACATGCATGATCTACATCCGCACGTGAGTCTTTTCTCAATTTACTGACGTAAGAGTTGAATTTGCATATCTAAGGAATAACCATGATCGGGACACGCTCTAACAATTTTTAAACCTTTCCCACGCATTCCCAAGAGTTTCCTCGATCCTTGCCTAAAGTTAGCAACCTCGACTTTTAATTCCAAATTTCGTCCAGAGTGAAATATTGTTTCAGAAATTCGCTTTGAATCTCCTCCCAACTAGTAAGTGAATGATGTGGAAGAGACATAAACCAATCTCGGCTCGTCCTTTTTAAAGAAAAAGGAAACATAGTCATTCTCGTTAATTCCTTATGAGCACCTTGACTTTTGGTCAGATTGCACAGCGCTTCTTCAAAAGATAGAGATGATGATGTGGATCTTCATCATCCTCTCCTAGGAATTGAGCTCTTGCGTCAATTAAACCAAAAAGATGAGACTTAATTTCGAAATTATTCGCTCCTTCATTAGGTAAAAGTATGGGATTATTAGTCTGGTTTCTTCTTACGGTTTGATCACAGATAGGTCTTGGGTTTGGTGGATTATTACGATTATTCTGGTTCCGATTTTGATTATTTCTATTATTATTATTATTATTATTAGGGTTAACAGGGTTTTGTCCATGCCCTAGAGCATGTTCCAGCCCTTGTTCAGGTGTTTCATCACTGATTTCAGCCATTCTCGTATTTCTGTTTGAAGATGATTCTTGGTCAGGATTTCCCTGACTAGTATGACCGCGTTTACTCTCTACTCTTAACTGCCTTTCGTAAGTGTTTATGTCAGGCTTATAAGGAGTGAGAGGGGCCTTACCACTTCTGGTCATCAACTAACAAAAATAGAAAATAACACGAAATTGATAGTAGTAAAAATTGGTAATTTTCCTAAAAGGTAACAACCAACGAAAAATAAAATAGAAATGAGATAAGAAAAGTGTTGACTTATTCTCGAGAATTTTAAGCTAATACAAGTAGTAACCATAGACACATAAAAAGAAATTAGCGACGTTCCCCGGCAACGGCGCCAAAATGCTGATACCGCCTAAACCTTACCTTGGAAACAGCGCGGAAGAAAGACATTACGCTTTCCTGGGTTAAACGATCCTAACCGGCAAGTACCGGGTCAAATTATAGTGCTAGTATGGTGAATCGTAGTATCGTATCCACAGGAACTTGGTAATTTCTTTTACGTGTGGTTAAACACCAAAGAGTCATTATTAACTCGATCTAAATCGCAATTTTATAACACGATCACTACTATTCTAGTTAACATAAAATAAATATGTAATTTGAAAGTTATTCTAATATAATATATATAGATATATAAATATATATAAATGTACATAAATTGCAAAGTATATATATAGATATAAATATATAGATACCAATATATTAAATGATATTTTATAGAATCACCAAAACTTATATAATTGGTTTATACGATCTTTTCGATTAATTGAAATGTGTTCGATCTCTCCTTTTATTTTAGGTCCAATTGAGTAAGTGAAACGGTGCACTCCTGAGGTAAACAATTCCTCCTCACACGAGCGTATGAAATTGTCATATGTCCATTGCATCAGTCCAAGGTCCACAACTGTTACGGTAAATGAATTAATCTGAACAGGTCCCGAGTACAAATCTACCTTTATATAAAAAGGAGTCATTCCGTTCGTCAAACGGTCAATTTTATTTTAAAGGCTCCGGTTGTCAAAGCCGGACGATTCAACTTTCCGGTTTAAGTTTCAATTAAACTGATGATTTAACATTATTATGATCTCGAGTACAAATTATAATAAAATTCATTTCTCCCAAAACAAATTTACCCCCGGGTAGGAAATCGGATTCCGTTATCACGTTGTTCACACGGCCAATTTTACCCTCCGGTTTTTCTATCTTTTATTTCATATCCTGACTACGAGGCGTCAATTCATAATTAGATTATGAATTCCTTAGATCTATTAAATATGTCAATACGAATATGATCAAAATAGAAAAAGATTCAATTAACTCAATTTTAGTCATTTTAACTTAACAACATTTCTTTAACGAAAAGATTGAAATAAAACCGATTACATAGTTTTGGCCAGTATTATATTTAGCCTAAAAACATTATAATAACTAAAAATATAAAATAAAACATAAATACTTAAGAAAAGTTACCCGAATACGGTAGTTGATTCAGAAATCGTATTTTCCGGACATTACAACTTCTTTAGCAAAACCGACTTCCGAGATTTTCCCGAGCATTATAACGATGCTACATTATTACAGCGTAAGGCCTTATTTACAACTACTACTAAAAATTAAAAAAAGAAAAGAGAAGAGAGGAGAATATATATATGATATTGTGTATATATATTTGGTACCCCGTCTCTGTTTGCAATTGAGCTCTTTATATAGACAAAGCTCTCAAGGCCGGACCGGTCCGGTATTAGGCCGGCTCGGTCCGGACTAATGATGATCCCCACTAACTTGATCACTCCAGCATGTGCGTTGGAGATATTTATTTTTATATATAATTATTAAACTTCTAAAATTCATATCTCGAGTTCTGGATCTCCAAAAATTGCAAACGAAATGCCAAAATTAAGATCTCGAGAAACTCTACAACTTTCATGAAGGACTCTTCTCCAGATAACGCTTTCTTGATAACCTCGTGTTCCTTCGAAGCTTTTACGGGATTTTTATTAATCCAAATCGATTAGCCACTTGATCACTGTTTAAGTTGTAGACCTCCAATCTTCATAATTTAAATTGCATTGGAAAACTCTCGGTAAAATCTACAACTTTTGTGAAGAGCACTTTTTCTGAAAATATCATTTTGATGAGCCATTCGTTTGTCGAAGATATTTCTCTATTATTACTTATCCAGATTGGTTGGCCACTTATCCACTTAAGCTTTTCAATTGACCATTTAAACTTGTGGCACTCTCTAAATCATTCCGGATATATGATTAAACTTCAATATGTCGATTCTCGGGTCTTGGTTTATAAATCGCAATAAAATACCACAAATACCCACGTAAATCGACCACGACACTCGATTTACTAAAATCGGTACAAAATTACAACTTTTTATTATTATTATTACTAAATACTCTAAATTATAAAGACTAACATTTTATACCATAATTTCATATATTTTATATAGAATTCGTTGATAAAACATAATAATATAACGTATATTTAATCATATAAAAATAATACATCAGTTACACATGGATCTGTTTGGACCAGTCCACACCAGTAAGTGTGAGTGGTAAGAAATACACCCTTGTAGTGGTGGATGACTTCTCAAAGTACACCTGGACCATTTTCATGAACAAGAATAAAGAGACACTCAAAAAACTGCCAGATTTGCTGAGAAGACTCTAGAATGAGAAAGAGCTAAAGATTATCAAGATCGGATCGATAGAGAGGCACCGAATTTCTAAATGAAATTATCGTAACCTATTGTGAAGAAAAAATGGAGTGCTACATCAACTATCTCAGCAGCAGAACTCCACAACAAAATGGTGTAGCGAAAGAAGAAACGGAACTCTCAAAGAAGCGAAGTAGAACAATGATTGTTTGAAGCATGCTTACTAAAGAGGTTTTGGGTCAAGCAAATAAACACAAGATGCCATACACAAAACAGATCAATCATCAACAAATATCATGGAAAGACTCCATATGAAATATGGAATGGTAGAAAACCCAATATCTCATATTTTCATATGTTTGGATCAAAATGTTTTGTCTTAAACAGAATCACCACACACCTTTGATGAGAAGGTCGATGAAGCAATCTTCATGGGATACTCGCACACCAAAGAGAGCATTCAGAGTACTCAATAAAAGAACATTGGTGATTGAAGAATCAATACATGTGGTTTTTGATGAACCAAATACAAATGGTGAAGATCTTCAAGACCAAGAAAAGAAAGCAAAGACAAAGGGAAATCTATACAAATGCAACCATACCAAAATACTATCCCGAATCATCATTTTGAAAATCAAGAGGAACCCCATACCAATACAAATGTAAGAAACACTGAAGTTGAAGTTCATGCTCAACATGAAGGTATGGAAGCACCAAGTGAAGAACATCTTCAACCGTGATCTAAATTGGCTAAGAGACCATCCTAAAGAACAAGTCATTGGAAATATTCACACAGAGTTAGAACCGTAAGACAATTTGAGCACATGCTAACTTGCTTTCTATCACAAGTGGAACCTAAGACCATAGATGATGCAATCCAAGATGCTTGATTGGATCACAAATGCATGCAAGAAGAACTAAATGAATTTGAAAGAAATGAAGTCCAGGAACTTGTTGACAGACTGTATATGGCCAACATCATTGGTGCAAAATGGGTATTCGAACAAGATGGAGGAGAAAGGAACTCATGTCGTAAACAAAGCAAGGCTAGTTGCAAAAGGCTATTCTCAAGCGAAGGAATAGATTATGATGAAACATTTGCACCAAAAGAGCAGTTGGAAGCAATCGACTCTTTCTAGCTTTTGTCGCATACAAAGACTTCAAAGTCTATCAAATGGATATCAAAAGTGCATTCCTAAATGGACTTTTGGAAGAAGAAGTTTATGTAGAACAACCTCCAGATTTCAAATCAAAGGAAAAGAAGACAAAGTATACAAACTCAAGAAGGCCCTCTATGGCCTCAAACAGCACCAAGAGACTGGTATGAAACACTATCACAATTTCTCGATCAAGAATGGATTCAACAAGGAACTATTGACAAGACTCTATTCAAACTAGAGGAAGGAGCAAGCACATTGCTGGTACAAATCTATGTTGATGACATAATCTTTGGATTAGAGGATGAAAAGCTTTGTGAGAAATTTGCAAACCTGATGAAAAGCAAATTTCAGATGAGCATGATGGGAGAATTAAACTATTTCCTTGGCCTTCAAGTAAAAAAAAAATGAAGGATGGCATTTTCATTAGTCAAGCCAAGTACACAAGAGATGTGATACACAAGTATGGGATGGATACAAGTGGCACAGAAGACACACCAATGTGTGCCAGAGTCATACTTGGGAAAGATGAAGCAGGAAAGGATGTTGATTAGAAAATGTATAGAGGAATCATTGGATCCTTATTATACTTAACTGCAAGCAGACCTGATATAGCATTTGCAGTAGGAGTGTGTGCAAGATTTCAAGCTCAACCAAAAGAATCACATCTTCTAGCAGCTAAAAGGATAATCAAATACTTGAAAAACACTATAAATGTTGGAATTTGGTATCCAAAAGATGGAGGATTTAAATTAATATCATATTCAGACTCTGACTATGCTGGATGCAAAATAGATAGAAAAAGCACCTCTGGAACATGCCAAATGCTAGGAACCAGACTAGTCTCTTGGTTCAGTAAAAAAGCAAAACTCCATATCTACATCAACAAATGACGAGGCATATATAGCAAAGCAGTAGTTGTGTGCACAAGTCTTGTGGATAAGACAACAGCTAAGAGACTATGGAGTGGAAGAGAAAACAATTCCAATCATGTGTGATAACACAAGTGCAATATCTATTACTGAAAATCCAGTATTGCATTCAAGAACAAAGCACATTGATGTAAGACATCATTTCATCAGAGACCATGTTGAAAAGGGGGATGTCATCCTAAAACACATACCCACCGAAGATCAATTGGCTGACATCTTCACTAAACCACTCAGCTATGAAAGATTTAGTATGTTGAGAACTGAGTTAGGGATGATTGAAATTGAATAAGTATCAAAGAGCGGCTAACTGGAGTAATCGGCTAAGTGACTTCATCAACTGGTACAACCTTTGCCATTACAGAGAGTCAGTGCGGGCAAGGCAATCGGTATCCAATAAGATAACTTAACCGATTGTTGGGAGCAGCAAGAGGAGCAACTTCGATGAAGAACTCATTGGATCGGCTAAGTGACCACCAAGGCACTTCACCGAAATAAAGACTTGGAGATCGGCTAAGTGACCAGCCAAGGCACTTCACCGAAATAATGACTTGGATAAATTAAAAGTGTGAACAAAATCAATTCTGATTACACGTGGAGAATAAGGAAATTATGGAGGATTATTCTGTGGAAGATTACACACGTATGATCATGGAGGTAATTATATTATTTTTCGAATTATTAACTCCTCGATTCCCGGGCTCTATCATTACTTACCTCAAACCACTCCCCATTCCACTCAAATATCACAATTTATATACACAAAATCACGCCATTATGTCACAAAATCCTTCCATATTCAAACCACGTTCACACTACCCAAATCACACTATATAAAATGACTCGTAGAATTTCGTAAATCTTTACTCTCTCTTGCAAATTACAAACCCAATCTCGATTATCACCAAAACTTGAAAAACTTCTTCCTAAACATATATCTACTATCAATGGCCTCATCTTCCACAATTTCTCCCAATCGAAAAAATACTATAAAAATCAATCATCACCGGTTCGTTTTCAAACTCGAACACTATCTATCGTTTTGTGATAACGATGCAAAAGCTCAACGCTTGGTCGATTCTTTGAACAAATTTGGGGCTAATGACGCTTTCTAAACCCCCAATTACGGGAATCACTATGAAAACCTGATCGCGATTCGGAAAAATGCCAAGTTTGTGCCCAAAGACAAAGAAACCGAGGTCGATCGCATAAAAGTTCAATTTTTGGGAAAGAGATAGTCATCACGCCTGGACTTCTCAATAGGTTCCTACAATTACCAATGATAGGCCCGCACAATGTCAAGTTTGTGCAGACTAACATCACAAAATTCTGGGCTGAGATAGCCAAAAATCCGAGGAAAAACAGCAAAACATACAATCTACCTAGATCAACACTCAAACTTCCGTTTGCCGAGTTTGCACCAGTCATCACCAAGAATATATAGCGCGAAAGGATCCATGGAAAACTGGACCGAGGTTCGGATCGATTGAAGGCCATCATCTACTTAACGCATCAAATTCGATCGGGCAACTTTTGTATTCAATAGACTAAAGGATCGATACAAAAGGAATTTGACCTTTCAATTACAAACACCAAACAAGGGTTTGCGAGAAGAAAGGTGATTTCGGGAAAAGAAATCATACGGTTCCTCTTCAACACTGCTCAACGCATTGAACGTGAAACCCACAAATCTGCAGTCCCCACACAAGTCAAAGACGATGTTCACTTACATCAAGGCTTCCATGAAGTCCAAACCCATAGCCGGGAGAAAAGAAAGCGACCGTAAGCGCATAGATCGAGAGTGGGACGAAGAACCGGATCCCGCAAAGCGCATGAAAACATCTCTCCGCCTGCGAACCCAAGAACAACTTAATTGACTCTATGACAATCGGTGATGACACGAAAAATGAAGAAGAAAAGCAACAAGGGAAATCACCTACCTAGAGGAAGGTGAAGAAGGATATAGAATCACTTCATCTCAAGAGGAGGAGAGATACATGAGGAAGAGGATGAGTCGAGAGGATGAACGCTGTCGATGGAGGAAATCTTGAAGCAATTCAAGAAGATTTGGGGATTTCGATGATGAACTGACTCTCCAAGAAGCTCTTTTCAAAAGCACAGCAAAGTTGACAACCACTAAGTGAGCCACCGATAAAGCTCACTCAAATTAACTTGTCAACTCCCCCACAATTGCACAAGGGGGAACAGTGGTTGATGAAGCAGTCCACACTCAACAAGAACAGATGGAAGAAAAGGAAGAAGAAGCACAAAATGAGAAGGAAGAGGAAGAAGAAGAAAAAGATGAAATTGAAGTGGAAAATGCGAATGAAACTGATGTAGATGAAGAGGATGTCCATGTGGCACCAGAAGAAATTGATCCAGAGAGAGTCTTCAATCTGGACATTCAACCCCTCATTGTGGACATGGAAAGGCAATATTACAGCAGGCAAAACCTGAAGAATTCCTTAAGGAGTGAAGCAACCTCCTTCAATCACAAGATTGAGGCTCTCCTCAATCATATCAAGATCCAAGATGAGGTCATGGAGAGACAAGGAAATTTACTTTGCAACTTACAACAACTCATCCCTCATCATGTCCAAACCAATCTTGAGTTCCTTGCTGAGACAAATGACAACAATCCCAAGCCATTGGTGGACACTCTCAATACACACACTAAACAAATTCAGCATCCGGATGAGATAATGGAGCATTCTGGCAAGCAGTTGGACTTTCTAATCAAAGTTGGTGAGGCCAACAACAAAATCTTGGAGAAAAAGTATGGCCCTCTCCTCGAATCAAGCGAGAATTGCGCACCTTGAAGCACGCTTTTGATGTCGCCACAAAGGGGGAAGGAGACTCAAAGCCCTCGAGAGCTCAGTGGGAAAAGGAACTCAAAAGGGAAAGGAAAGGGCGAAAGAAAGAGCTCCAGTGAAAAGGGAAAGGGCAACAAAGGCAAAGGCATCAGGATTGAAGAAATGAAGAAGTAAACATGTGACCTATTGCTTAATTCAATTTGATTTTATCATTTGCCTTTGCTCTTTAAATAAAAAGATGCAATATCTTATTGCCCTGTGATGGATGAATAAAATTGTTGAGTTTTGTTCTGTTGTTTATTATGAAAATTTATGATTACTTATGTTCAGGCTTTTGAGGGTTTTGGCATCATCAAAAAGGGGGAAATTGTTAGGAACATTTTATTATGTTTTGATGATGGCCATACTAGTCATTATATAGCAAGCCTGAAATAAGTTAGAATTCTCTCAGATAAGTCTTTACTTAGAGTCCGACATATTGTATAAGTTGAGTCGACAAGTATTGTACTAGTTGGTAGGACGGCAAAGCAAAAGCAGATATTCGGCAAAGTGAAGCCACCAAGCACCAAAGAGAAGCAATGAAGACATTATGGTCTGACTTATAACCAAGGAAGTCTGTGATGACCTTGGATAAGTCTAAGTTATGTTTCAAGTGATGAAACTCAATATTCAAATATGGTGTACACTCGGTCTCACCCAAATCAAGGATCGATGAAGTATAAAGATTCTCCTGAAACTAAAACAAAGAAGAAAACAAAGGGATCGGTGAGTAAACTGACTTTCGGCAAAGACAAAACAACGAAGAAAGAACTAACGGCTAAGTCAGAAGGCTCACTCGACCGTTCTGAAAATGGCGAAGTAACACTCACCAGATCAGACTTGATATATGTTGAAGATACAGAAGATCATGCATTAAATGCACAATCAATAGAGAATCAATCAAGGACGGATTTTCTGCTATAAGTTTGAAGAAAGAATCCGATCACTGTAATCAAGGAGAATGCAATTAAGGGGGAAATCAAGAATAAAATCAAGGATTATTCCCTCATTAAAATAGCCAACGGATGGAATTTCAAAACCAAGGTTATTCAAGGCTATAAATAGAAGGCATTGATAGAAAAAGAAAAACAACGATTCAAAAGAGAAAGAAACACAAAACTCACAATTTGAAAAGCCTTCTCTCGAACTTACAAGGATACATCTAGTGATCAACTCAAATATCGAGCTACAAAGTCATACATAGAACTGAGATTGATCAAGCAAGTGTGTGAATCACATTCATATCAAATCAAGCAAATCAATCGAGGCAACTCGAGAAGGAGTTGAATCTGTGATAGCCGTTGAAGGATTTTAATCTTAAGGAGCAAAGAAAAAGGAAAGACTCAATCATCAAGTCATTGCGAGTCAAGGAGTGATAGTCTTGTAGATTGTGAAGCTTGGGAAGCCAAGGACAATCATACTATTGTATCTGTGAAAACAATAGTGAATTCCTCCGATCATCACAGGAGAAGAGTGGATTAAGGGATTACACCACCCTGAACCACTATAAGCCTTGTGTCAATTTAATTTCTGCAATCTACTTTACAGCATTTATTTAATTTGCCTACATCATAACTTATATCTGTGATTGTCTAAACTGATTTGAAAACAACATAGTAAGAAGAGACTTATCCGCTGCCCAAAAGCTTTTGAATAAAAGAAAAGTTTTTGAAACTCCACTATAGTCATTCACCCCCCCCCCCCCTCTGACTATAGTTTCACCCTTCTATGAGACCAACAAAGGATAATACAATCTGGTTATGAGATTGTGAAAGCTGAAAAAGAAGCTCTTAAATAAGAAGTTGAAAGATTAAATGCTGAATTAAGAATTCTCAAAGGAAAGGAAAAAGAAGTCAGACAGAATCAACATAAGCCTGTTGTACATTTAGTAGCCTCTGAGTCTGCTGAACCATCTTGTTCCTCCACTTCATTCAAATCTGGAAAGCCTTATGGTGATGGAACAGGGCTTGGATTTGGAACTCAACAATCCAATAAGAGTGGATCTAGTAAGGTCACTGAACCTAGTACCAGAATTGGTCCTAAGTTTGTGCCTGCACAAGATCCAACTCCCAAAAGGGTTGTTGAGGCAGTAAAGCCTACTGAGAAAGCTTCAAGAAAGCAAAATCATAAGTCAAAGAAGTCAACAGCTCCTAATAAAAAGAATAAACCTAAAAATAGGACTGCTGTGCCTTCTAGACCTGCTGATAGCAGACCTGCTACCAAGTCTGCTTGGACCACAGAAGGGTAAAAACAAGAAATATTCCAAGGATAAGAATCCTAAACCCAAAAATGTTAATCATTCTAGGGATACTTATCTCAGGGGGAAAGGTAGATTGTTCCCTACTGATGATGATTGGAATATTCCTGCACCTACTGCTAGAAACAGTAAGTATAACCATACTGCTAGGGTAAAACCTAAGCAATGGAATCAGTAGAGGACTCAGCAGAGGACTTATACTAGACCTCAGCAGGGACCTCATCAGACTCCATACTACAAGGCTGTTCCTAACAGACAACAAACTAATGGTCATGCTAGTGATTCTAACAACAGAAATCACTCCAAACAACATTATAAACCAAAAGGCCAGAAAACATATGTGAATCATACACAACCAACTGTTAGAACTTATGGATGTGTGGAATACATGTATGAACCAAAGTATGACACTTTTCAAAGAAGACCTTATGGAAATTTGCCAAGGGTCATGCTTACCACTGACCATTATGGACCCAAACAGGTTTGGGTACCTAAAATGCATTAACTTTGTTTTGTAGGGTGTCTGGTACTTTGACAGTGGATGTTCCAGACATATGACAAAGAATAAGCACTGTTTGTCAAACTTTGTGACAATGGATGGTCCTAGAGTGAATTTTGGAAACAAGAATACACCTGGATACACAAGAGGATATGGCACACTTGTGAGGAATGGACTAACAATCAGGAATGTTGCATATGTGGAAGGACTGGACTACAACTTGCTGAGCACTGGACAGTTTTGTGACATGGGATACAAAGTCACTTTTGACAAAGGCACTTGTATTTTCATTAGTGAAAGAGGTGATCAAGTTGTGTTAGCAGGAAGAAGACAACAAAACATGTACATTGTGGATTGGTCTACTACAATTCCAGAAACCTGCCTGATTGTGCATACCAAGTCAGAACTCAATTGGTTATGGCATAAGAAGTTAAATCACTTAAATTTTGATGATATCAATCAGTTGGTGAAGAAGAAACTGGTGATTGGTTTACCTGAGATCACATTCAAGAAGGATGCTATATGTGATGCATGTCAGCAAGGTAAACAGACAAAATCAAGCTTCAAGTCAAAGACTAAGCAATCAACTAAAAGAGTTTTGGAGCTGATGCATATGGATCTATTTGGACCAGTAACACCAACAAGTGTAACTGGAAAGAAGTACACTTTGGTAGTTGTGGATGATTATTCAAGGTACACTTGGGTGATATTTATGAACAAGAAGAGTGAAACACTTCAAAAGATGCCTGAACTTTTGAAGAGATTACAAAATGAGAAAAGTTTGACAGTAGTAAAGATAAGATCGACAAAGTACTGAGTTTCTCAATAAAGTCATAAGAGAATATCAGAAATGTAATGGTGTATTACATCAACTTGTTGTCGCTTTGGTACACCTCAAAGAAAATGGGGTTCTGAAAGAAGAAACAGAACATTAAAAGAAGCAGGAAGAACAATGATTTGTGAAGCATTGTCGCTCGAAAGATATTGGGTGGCTAAGCAGCTAAATACATCATGCTATACACAAAACAGAACCTCAGTGAACAAGAAGCTGCTGAAGACACCTTATGAGATTTGGAATGGTGCTTGTTTCAAACCATAAAGTTCCTTGTTAAGTCTGTACACTTTATCTTCTTGATCTTTAACTTCAAAACCAGGAGGTTGCTGAACATAAACCTCTTCTTCCAGAATGCCATTCAAAAATACACTTTTGACATCCATCTGGTATACTTTGAAGTTTTTATAAGCAGCATATGCCAAGAATAATCTTATAGATTCCAATCTTGCAACTGGGGCATACGTCTCATCAAAATCTATTCTTTCAGCTTGAAAATAGCCTTTTGCCACTAGTCTGGCCTTATTTCTTACAATGGTACCAGATTCATCCAATTTGTTTCTGTATACCCATTTAGTTCCAATTATGTTTGCATGATTAGGCCTTTCCACTAGTGTCCAAACTTGGTTTCTTTCAAACTCATTCAATTCTTCTTGGATGGCAATTATCCAATCTGGATCAGATATTTCTTCTTCAACAACTTTAGGCTCCATTCGAGATAGAAAACAAGTAAACATTTCTTCCAATTGTCTTCTAGTCCTTTCATCTTGCTGTATGTTACCAATTAATTGTTCAGTAGGGTGATCCTTCAACCATTGTAAATCTTGATTTATTTGATTTACAGGAGCTTCATCTTCAATAGGTTCTGATGTTGCTTCAAGAGGGGTTCAACAGATCCTTGAACTGCATCTGTTGTTGCATCAGTAGTGTTACCAGCAGATTCTTCAGCAGGGGCAGAGTCAGAAACTTTTAAGTCATTTATCCTTTCCAAAACATCAACACATTTTGGATCAGTGACTTGGAGATTTTCAGCAGGTTCTGAAACATCATCTTCCATTCCAGTGAACTTAGGTTCATCAAATACAACATGTATTGATTCTTCATGTTTCAATGTCCTTTTGTTCAGTACTCTGAATGCCTTGCTGACTGAAGAATATCCCAAGAAATTCTTTCATCTAATTTTGGTTGGAATATCTTCAATTTCTCCTTATAATTTAAAAGAAAACACTTGCTTCCAAATGGATGGAAATAAGATATATTTGGTTTTCTTCCATTCCATATCTCATTATGTATCTTCAGCAGCTTCTTGTTTACTGAGGTCATTTTTTCTGTATAGCATGCTGTATTGATTGCTTTAGCCCAATATCTTTCAGGTAATAAAGCTTCACAAATCATAGTCCTTCATGCTTCTTTTAAAGTCATGTTTCTTCTTTCAGCAACCCCATTTTGCTGAGGTGTACCGGCAACAGCTAATTGATGCAGCACATCATTTTGTTCACAATATTCTCTTATGACTTTGTTGAGAAACTCAGTACCCTTGTCTGATCTGATCTTCACTGCTGTCAAACTTTTCTCATTTTGCAATCTCTTCAAAAGTTCAGGCATCTTTTGAAGTGTTTCACTTTTCTTGTTCGTGAATACTACCCAAGTGTATCTTGAATAATTATCCACAACTACCAGAGTGTAATTATTTCCTGTTACACTTGTTGGTGTTACTGGTCCAAATAAATCCATGTGCATCGGCTCCAAAACTCTTTTTGTTGATTGTTTAGTCTTTGACTTGAAGCTTGACTTTGTTTGTTTACCTTGTTGACATGCATCATATATAGCATCCTTTTTGAATGTGATCTCAGGCAAACCAATTACTAACTTCTTTTTCACCAATTGATTAATATCATCAAAGTTAAGATGATTCAACTTCTTATGCCACAACCAATTCTGTTCTCACTTAGTATGCACAATCAGGCATGTTTTTGGAACAACAGTAGACCAATCCACAACATACATGTTTTGTTGTCTTCTACCAGCCAACCCAACTTGTTCACCTCTTTCACTAATGACAATACAGTTGCCCTTGTCAAAAGTGACCTTGTAACCCATGTCACAAAACTGTCCAGTGCTCAGTAGGTTATAGTCCAGTCCTTCCACAAATGCAACATTCCTGATAGTTAATCCATTCCTCACCAGTGTGCCATATTCTCTTGTGTATCCTTGTGTGTTCTTGTTGCCAAAATTCACTCTTGGACCATCCTTTGCCACATAATTTGTCAAACAGTGCTTATTCTTTGTCATATGTCTGGAACATCCACTGTCAAAGTACCAGACACCTACAAAACAAAGTTAATGTGTTTTAGGTACCCAAAACTGTTTGGGTCCATAGTGGTCTGTGGTAAGCATGACCCTTGGCAAATTTCCATAAGGAAAGCATTACACTTTTGTTCATATATGTATCCTACATTTCCATAAAATCTAACATTTGATTGTGTAGGATTCACATATGCTTTCTAGCCTTTTGGTACATAATGTTGTTTGAAGTTATTTCTATTGTTAGAAGCACTAGCATAGCCATAGGTTGCTGTTTGTTAGGAGCACCCTGTAATATGGAGTCTCCTGAGGTCCCTACTGAGGTCTTGAATAAGTCCATTGCTGAGGTTTTACCCTAGCATTATGGTTATGACTGTTGTTTCTAGTAGTAGGGGTAGGAATATTCCAATCATCATCAGAAAGGAACAATCTACCTTTCCCCCTGAGATAAGTATCCCTAGAATGATTAACATTTTTAGGTGTAGGATTCTTCTCCTTGGAATATTTCTGATTTTTTCCCTTTTGTGGTCCAGCAGACTTAGTAGCAGGTCTAGAACGTCCAGCAGTCCTACTTTTGGATTTACCCATTTTGTTAGGTACTGTTGACCTTTTTGACTTCTGATTTTGCTTTCTTGAAGCCTTCTCAGTAGGTTTTTGTTGGAAATAAAATATATATTTTGATGATGATTCAACACTTATTCATTCGTTGTTCTAGACCCCATTGATGAAGTGTCATAACTAGCTGTTATAGTGCAAAGCAAAAAGATGACTAGATATCAATGTATAGGATTTAATAGATTCTGATATTTGTATAAGTTAAATCAGACAAGCACTGTAATATTTTTAGGTTGTGAACTGAGATAACAAGAAACTGAGATAACGGGAAACTAGAATTTAGTTAAAATGGAAAACAGAGCACACCAATTTGAAACTGAAGAAGATAAGTGGACACAAACTCGGTTGGCTTATCTAAAAGACTGAAGAACTGAGGGACACAGACTCAATTATTGAAGACTGAAGAACTGAGGGTTCAAACTCAATTATGAAGACTACGTCGAGACTGTAAAGCTATACTTCAGGCAAGATTGTGATGACCTGAACTGACATTATGGATCTTGTATAGGGAGCTAAGACACATAAGGACATTGATGTCTTTGCTGATTAATTCCTTGGTGTACTCTGATTAAGTCAATTATAATAAGATGGAAAACCAGAGTACTGAGATTTTTGAAGAGGAGTAAAAACTTAGTTAATGCTCTTAAGAACTGAGAACTGATAAAGTTCTCAGTAAATTAGTTTCATAACTAAGGTTTAACTAAACTGAAGAAGAATACAACCATTACAATTCAAGAATTATGATTGGAGGATAATCTATCCGTTCTGACATAAACGTACAAGCAAGAGAGCAGGACCACTAACGGCTACAAGGATTTCTAAGAATTAATCTAGTCAAGAAAGATCAAATTAAGGGGAAAAGCCAATTTAAAAGAATTCCTACTAAATACTTAATTGCAAGATCAAGAAATTTCTTCAAGTGTTCATTAGCATTCAAGAAAGATCCAGATCATTCATTTGAATAAATATAGAGCTGTGCATAACTTATTTATCAAGAAGAAAAGCTCAAATCACAATTGAATCATAGTTATTGATTCAAGTCTCAACTTTGATTCTATCAAAGGTTTAGACTGTGAAACACCAAGAAGGTGTGAAGGACAGTTGAGTGATGTCAGGAAGACTGTGGTTGTGATGAGCTGGTGAAGAGGAAATTCAACCCTCAAAGGACCAGTGTTTCAAACAATTGAAGAGCAGCAATTCTACCCGTTCTACAAGTGTTTAGATAGTGAAGCTAGAGATTAGTCAAGAACTATCAATTTAGAACTTTTTGTAACCGGTCCATCTCAAAGAAGTTCTAGTGGAATTTTCCTCCGCATCACAGTGGAATAGAGGACTGACAGGATTACACCATCTAGAACCTCTATAATTCTTGTTTATTTACTTTACACATTTACTTACTTCATTACAGTCATAATTATCTAGTTCTTATATACATCAATTTTAAGAAACTGACTCAACAAGTTATCTGATAATTTATAAAGGCTAAATCAATCTGCTGGCAGTTAACTAGACTAAGAATAAGTCAGTATTGACTTATACTCAGTTGAGTTAGCTTAACTCCACACAAGTTTTAACTACACCTTAATTTGCTTTAAATCCAGTTTTAGGGACAAGTTTATTCACCCCCTCTAAACTTGTGTTAGCCTTTCCAAGGGACCAAAAATTGGTATCGGAGCAGTTCTTCCTTTTGAAAGTGATCCAAAGATATCTTACAATCCAGTTGTTGAAAACCCCTTTCTGTATCATTTGTAAAAGCATTTTATTGAAATTTAATGGATACATCTAGATTAGAAGTTGGCTGAATAACCCCCTGACTGACTATTTGTAGAATGCTGTTTCTGAATTTCAGGATAAAGAATTTGAAATATTTAGTACTACGAGTTCACATACAAATCCAGAACCTCATTTTAGAAATGATGTGGACATTGACTTTAACGCGTATGATGATGAATCCAGAGGATTTCCATCCCTGAGTGATCTCTTAGAAGAAGAAGAAAAGGAGTTGCTACGAGTAGCTGATTACATAGAAGGAAAACTGACTGAAACCATCATTGAAGATCCATCCATCGCAAAAGCCAAAGATATTGTTGAGATTCTACCCATGAGCTATGAAGGCGAAAGTGATGAGGAAATCATACTGCTAGGAGCAGCACAGGCAAGTATTAATGATAAAGGGAAACAAGTTTTAAATGATGATGATTCCTCAACAGAAAATTTACCTATCAAACACCAGGAGGTAATTGCATTTACATCCAGCACTCACACTGCCATGAACAATCATAGAAATGAAGACTTCAATAAAACATTGGACATACTCATAAAGGAATTAGAGGTAATTCAAAAGAATTATGAGAATGTCAAAAAGGAGAAAAAGTTATTGAAAGCTGAAGTTTTGAGATTGAATGCTGAGATCAATTTAATCAAGGCTAATAATGGAACCAAGGTAATTCGACCAACTCATGAACTGACAGAAGTAATAAACATCATAGAATCATCAGTTGATCCAATCCCCAGTGTTCAGTTCAAACCTGGAAAACCATTTGGAGACAGATCTGGTTTAGGGTTTGTTAATCAGTATAATTTTAAGTTCAGACCAAGTTCATTTGCAATGAAATTTGTGGATCGCACAAATGATCGAGAACTCGTAAAATCGATAAAATTATTAGAACTGACAAAAACTAAGTAGAGCCAATTGCACAAACTGACAGAACTGAAAAATCAGTTTGTTAGAAGCACCAAACCAACAGATTTTACAGGAAGGCTCAGAAGGCTGAAAAATGTAAAACTGATCAGAGGTCAGTAAGCAAAAACTTCAAGTCTCATCCATCTAAGAATGAAGATCATTCATGGAATACTGAACTTAGAGGGAAAGGGAGGCTGTTTCCCACTGATGAGGACTGGAGTGAACCATCACGTCAGTTCCACAAACTGAACAAACCAAAAACCATTAGGACAAAATAGCAAGAATTTGTGAAAACTGACTTTACTCAGTCAAAATATCAAGAGAGGTATAAAGTCAAAAATAAAATTATATCATCTAAAACTAATCAGTTAGGACCCAAACAGATATTGGTACCGAAAATCTCTCATTTTGTTTTGCAGGAAAATATCGCTGACTGAGAACTGACGAGGTGTGATTCACAAAACTAATTTGTATTCACAACTGAGTTTTTAAATTAAGTATAAGTACAAGACTGAACGTGTACAGCTGGAAATACACCGCATCTACCCTACTTACTACTGTCTAGCTACGGATGTCAAGAAAAGACATGATATTTTTCAATCTCAACCGTCCATCTTTTCCACTCAACTCATTTTTGCAATCTCAAAACATTTATGACAAGACGTTTTGAATCCCACTCAATTCTTAACTACCTTTGCTACAAATTATAAATAACCCAGAATTTTCTTTTATAATTCTTCACACTCGAATTTTGAATCTATTCTCTAAAATCTATGAGTTTTCAAATTCTCAATCAAATCCAGAAAACAATGACTTCTACTCATATTGAACCTGGAATGATCATTTCTCTTGATCAGTTTATTGCAAAATATACTGATCGAACTCTAGCCAAAGTTATTGCAACAAAAATACAGCAAATCAAAGGATTGGATGCTATATTCAACATCAATCTGAAGAGTGTATGTCAGGAAAGCATTGGAGACTTCTATGAATTTGGAAGTACAGCTCTAGAAGGAGAGAGCACACACACTTTTACCACAACTGTCAATGGTAAGCAGATCAAAGTTACCGAAGACCTAATTACAGAGATTTTTGGGTTTGACAAATCTGGAGGAACGGAAGCCATCAAATTGACTAAAGAACAGAAGGAAAAATTATGGAAAGATATATCAATTGATGCAGACTCCACAGCTTCACAGACCGGGAGCACATGTTTACTCAAACCGGAATTCAATTTTCTCACTAAGATGTTAGCAAATTGCATAATTGGAAATGCAGGAAACTTTAGCAATCTCTCTAGAGCGAAATTGGATTTACTATATGTGATTTGGTTTGGAGAAAATTTCAATTGTCAAAGATATCTGTTTGATCAATTTGTGGCACAATCCATTGACACACCCAAAAAGAAGACCGATGTCAAGAAAGGTCGATTCTATCACAAGAAGACTCTTGCACTGGTGGTCCAAAGAATACTCGATCATTTTGGAATCACAAAGAGGAAAGAAACATCGATTGCCGATGGGAAGATTGTTATTAAAGAAGAAAAGTCTGGAAAAAGGAAAGTCAAGGTTCTGTGAGTGAACCTAAAAAGAAGAAAAGCAGAAATTTGAAGAAAGTTGTAACCGGAGATGAAGCCTTGGGATAGGTTGAAGAACTAAAGAAAAGAAGGATAAAGTTAGAAGATTCAGTAAAAGACAAATCGATCTTGTTTCACCAACACTACTTCAGTTGCTGAAAATTCAGCATAAATAGTGAGAACTGAAGTTACTCTTACCGAATCTGTTCCAACATCTGTAACTGAAGCTTTACCAATTCAAGAGCTAGTTACACATTAACAAGAAATCGAAATGACAAAGGAAACTGAAGTTGTCAACAGAGAACAAAATGTTGAAGCTGACTTACAGAAGGAAGCTGACACTCAGGGGAAACAGACCCTGAGAGTTGAGCATGACGATGAAGGATCTGACAGTGCAGAAAGGTTAATTGACAAAACAACGATGGACATGCTTTTGTTACTTTCAAAATCTAGATCCACACCTCAAAAATCTGCTTCCAGACTAGAATTTGAGGAATCAGTCAAAGAATTTTCAGCTTCTCACTCTGAAGAAAAATGAGCTGAAGTAGAATCAAGATTGACTAGAGTCATTCACCTGGATGAGCTGGTCCATGAAGAAGAACTCACTGAATCCATAATGAAAGAAGTTCCAGTTACTGAATTGGAACTTGAGCCTGTTGGAGAACAAGTTGCTGAAGAACTTGTTAGTGACAAAAATTTGGAAACCTAGCCGATAATCTAAGTTTCAGCCATTGAAAAAGGTACATCAGTCATCCCAGTCACTGCTGAGGGAGGAACCAGCAAAACTGACCCAATGCAAACTGAAGATATTGTGATAACTGGAGATATTCTGGATGTTGACCAGGAGATCTCAAGAGGATCTGAAGAGATTGTTACTCAATCTATGTTCTCAACCGATCATGGAGAACTGATGTCAGCTGATTATGAGTGATTGCGCAATTATCAAATCTGGAAATTCGGTTCTATCGCCAATCAAAGGAGTCAGCTAGCAGAAATGGAATTTACTGAAAAATAGGTATTTGATCCCTACAACATTACCAATCTATCAGAAATGATCAATACCGATGAATTCTTGAATCAAGGATATGCGCTGATCAGAAATAGTTATTGGAAAGAAGCCACAGCTGGTGGAAGTTCCAAAAGGGTGATGATGATGATTCTCAGGAAGATCCCAATTTGCATAAAGGGATTCTTGCCTCTTTACAAGAAAAGAAGACTGAAACTGATCAGAATACTGATGATGATTCTAGTAATTCTGAAGAAAGCAGTGAAAGTTCCACTTCTAGAACTACATCTGATGAACAAGAAAAAGATGAAGGAGGTTATCAATCTCCTACTGATAAGTCTATGCTAGAAATAGCAAGAACTGTGGCAAACATGGCTGGAGAAGAATCTGATGAAGAATTTAACGTACAAATATCACCTGCAAGAAATGTTGATCAATCAAGTCTAGAAGAAATTAGAAAACAATCTGAAGAGAGGAGAAGATCAGCAGAATACAAAGAAAAACTGAAGCAAGTTGTTCTCTCACCGCTGAAGCAAGCTAAATCAACTGAGGCTGAGACAAGCAAAGCCAATGAACAACAAGCTGGAAGCTCAAAAGACATGCCAACTCAGGTTGATCTCATTAAATTTTATCATAATAAGATAATCAGAATTCAGAAGGACGATAACAGTTTATTTGGAAAAGTTCTAAAGTCCTTAAAGGCTAGCAAAAATGAAAGAAGCGAATTTGAAAAGGAGATGGATATCGTCACTGGTAACTGTCAAGACACTCTAATTGAGCTTCAAAAGACAACCATTGAAAACGATGCAAGAAGAGATGAAACCCAAGATAGATGGGAAGGTATTATCAATAATCTGGTTGACAGAATGACTCTAATGGAAAATGGCATGAAGGACTCAGTTGTAGCTCAAACCATTTTGGCATCAACTCAGCAGAATCTAAACAATTACATCAAAAGCCTGATTGATAAAGATGATGTCAATAAGGGGGCAAGTTTGGACATCTTAAAAGTCCATGCAACTGAGATGCCACAAGTCCTTGCAAACATTGATGATAAACTGACTGAACTGAAGAAAGCTAGAGGAGAATTCACTAATGAGGAAATGGAGTAGATTGCTAAATACTCAGAGCCAACTGATAAAAGAATTGGCTTGGATTCTCGTCTCTACAGTTTATTCAAAAATCTACTAGTCAGAGAAGGAGAATCGAGACAAGAATCTCTAGAAATATTTCTATTTATGCAGAAGATTCTCATGCATTACTGGAACAAACTTAAGAAATGGCAAAAGAATGGTACTCTAGACAAAGAATCAGATAAGATTGAAAAGGCTTAACCTGAATTTGTTCAGAGTCTACTGAAAACATCCACCACTGAAAGGATGAGGACATCTGTCTTTACTTTCGCTATTCTTTTTAAAAGCAAATTCTTCGGCAAGCATAGTTTATCTGAATCATGGAACATATGGGCAAGCATCCATGGAATCGAAAGCACAACAACAAATGATGCTATGAGGAATGTTGCTGAAGCTTATGACAATCAATTGAGTTTAACTATTAAGTAAATAGAAGTTGTTGCTTTTTAATTCTTTTTATTATGATGTATTCTATTACCCAGCTTTGTAACTCAAATATCAATAAATTCTCAGTTTCTCAGTTCATTGTGTTACTCATTGTATCTTGTTTTATCTTTTTGCATTGCTTTTAAGGAGGGTATTGAAATCATCAAAAAGGGGGAAATTGTTGGAAATAAAATTTATGTTTTGATGATGATTCATCACTTATTCAGTCGTTGTTCTAGACCTCATTGATGAAGTGTCATAACTAGCTGTTATAGTGCAAAGCAAAAAGATGTCTAGATATCAATGTATAGGATTTAATAGAGTTTGCTATTTGTATAAGTTAAATCAGACAAGCACTGTAATATTTTTAGCTTGTGAACTGAGATAACAAGAAACTGAGATAACGGGAAACTGGAATTTAGTTAAAATGGAAAACAGAGCACACCAATTTGAAACTGAAGAAGATAAGTTCGCTAATGGACACAAACTTGGTTGGCTTATCTAGAAGACTGATGAACTGAGGGACACAGACTCAGTTATTGAAGACTGAAGAACTGAGGGTTCACACTCAGTTATGAAGACTACGTCGAGACTGTAAAGCTAGACTTCAGGAAAAATTGTGATGACCTGAACTGACTTTATGGATCTTGAATGGTGAGCTAAGACACATAAGAACAATGATGTCTTTGCTGATTAATTCCTTGGTGTACTCTGATTAAGTCAATTATAATCAGAAGAAAAACTGGAGTACTGAGATTTTTGAAGAAGAGTAAAAACTCAGTTAATGCTCTTAAGAACTGAGAACTGATAAAGTTCTCAGTAAATCAGTTTCAGAACTAAGGTTTAACTAAACTGAAGAAGAATACAACCGTTACAATTCATGAATTATGATTGGAGGATAATCTATCGATTCTGACATAAACGTACAAGCAAGAGAGCAGGACCACTAACGGCGACAAGGATTTGAACTCAAAGAAATTTGACCATTAGATGAGCCCCTATAAATAGACCACTTCTATTAGAAAGAAACAAAGGGAGAGGAGGAGGAATTCTAAGAATTAATCTAGTCAAGAAAGATCAAATTAAGGGGGAAAAGCCAATTTAAAAGAATTCCTACTAAATACTTAATTGCAAGATCAAGAAAGATCAAGATAATTCATTTGAAGAAATACAGAGATGTGCATAACTTATTTATCTAGAAGAAAAGCTCAAATCACAATTGAATCATAGTTATTGATTCAAGTCTCAACTTTGATTCTATCAAAGGTTTAGACTGTGATACACCAAGAAGGTGTGAAGGACAGTTGAGTGCAGTCAGGAAGACTATGGTTGTGATGAGCTGGTGAAGAGGCAATTCAACCCTCTAAGGACCAGTGTTTCAAACAATTGAAGAGCAACAATTCTACTTGTTCTACAAGTATTTAGATAGCGAAGCTAGAGATTTGTCAAGGACTATCAGTTTAGACCTTTTTGTAACCGGGACATCTCAAAGAAGTTCTAGTGGAATTTTCCTCCGCATCATAGGGGAAGAGAGGACTGACAGGATTACACCACCTAGAACCTCTATAATTCTTGTTTATTTACTTTACGTATTTACTTACTTCATTACAGTCATAATTATCTAGTTCTTATATACAGCAATTTTAAGAAACTGACTCAACAAGTTATCTGATAATTTATAAAGGCTAATTCAATCCACTGCCAGTTAACTAGACTAAGAATAAGTCAATATTGACTTATACTCAGTTGAGTTAGCTTAACTCCAAACAAGTTTTAACTGAACCTTAATGTGCTTTAAATCCAGTTTTAGGGGAAAGTTTATTCCCCCCCTCCCATTCTAAACTTGTGTTAGACTTCCAAGGGACCAACAGTTTTACTGCCTCAGCAACCCTTTTGGGAATTGGATCTTGTGCATGCACAAACTTAGGACCAATTCTGGTACTAGGTTCAGTAACCTTATTCGATCCTCCCTTAGTAGATTGTTGAGTTAAAGCCTGTGTTAGGTCCTATATGGATCCTTAGCTAGGTGTAAAGGCACAGAAGGGGGGGGGGGTTGAATGTGCTTTAAAACTTTTTAAAATCGTTTTGAAACAACCTATGTCCCAGTTTCACTGTTTTTCATACACACCTAGTTGTATCACCTTATTCAAGTGACTACAAAGCTTTAAACACTAATTTTTCGATTCAGCTCTCTTCCTCTCATGTCAAGCTACCACTTTCATGTTTTACGTTTGTTCATCAAACGAGTTTAACTTATTCAAATCATGCAATCAAAGTTAACATCCAAAACTGCAGTCTGTGTGTGTAAGTGTAAATTAAAAGCAAGGAACACCACAATGATTACCTGTTCGGCCAAACTAATTGCCAATGCAATTAGCCCTACGTCTGGGGGTTTTCTTATTAAGTGTATGCTACCAAAGACCCTACACACAACAAGCAATAACCCACACACAACCTTAATGCATTCTACCTAAGAAATCATAAGTATCCCAATTATTTTAACCCTTTAAAACAGTCCTAATCCACTTGATCCTACCCCTACACAAGTAAGTAAGATACACCACACTACTGAGAGTAGCTACACAAGACTCACCTCTCAAAAACACTCACCAACTTTGTCCACAAACAGGCCCACAACACAAGCACAAGAAAGACAGAGGCAGGGATTACGTCTTTCTGATTCATTCAAACAATTATAAGCACATGGAAGCTATATAAACGTGTTAAAACATATAACAACTATAAATTAACTTCCCAACAGAGTTGATTGATGATCTTCAATGAAAAGCATTCAAATAACGATCGATCATGCATCAACAAATTTTGACAAGAGCGATGCAGCAAAGAACCTCGATCAAGTTCAGACTTTGTTGATCAGGTTTCACTTTTATTCAGCCTTTGATCCCTCTTGTAAATTTGTTGCTCACACTCTCTAACATGTATATGAACACTTTGGAGTCGATTTGTGAGAGGATCAATCGAGTTTTTCTGCTACACTCCAAGTTTAACACCAAACAGCCCCATATATAGCTATTTTTAGGGTTGCAGCCTCTTTTCTTGTAAAATACCTCTTGTGCCCCTATCAATCTTGAGTAGAACGTGTAATATATAGATAATAGCATTATTTCCAATCAATTCAAATTGATACAACCGGATTTATCTCAATTAATTAACCCAATCAAATCAATTATCTATTTTTGGAAACAGTTTAAATAAATACAAGTTTATCTTCAAATTTTCTATATGATCACGTGTCCAAATCAAGATGATCAAAGAATGAAATATTCTCATAATATTTTCAAATATAATCCCTCAAATTTTCAGCTAATTTGGAGTTGAATCCGTCACTCAAAAAGACACTACAAGTCAACTATCTCACAGACAGACAGTTTTACTGAAGCATTTTGTAGTCAACTTTTAGCTATGATAAAGACCTTAAATCACAAAAGTTTCTTGAGACAAAATGTACCCCTATATGCAATATATAACATATAAAAAATTCAACGCATTCCAAGTAGTATAGGGTACTCAAAAGTGTGACACATCAGCACATCAGAAAGCTGTAACACAGACTTTCACAATCTGATGCGTTTTTGTTCAGCATGGTGTGTGCTCTGTGTTGCATGAAAATGCGATATTATATATGCGTTTTGTAGCTTGAATTCTGATATTTCCAACCATATAAAGATCATGCAATTTGGTTCAATATTGAGCAAGTTATGGGGGTGTGAACATGGGTGAAAAACAGTCCAACACTCAGAAAAATTCAGCAGATTTTTATCACATGAACCCTAATTTTGACCTAATTCAATTTTGATCAAATTGAACAACTTAAAGCATGATTAGGGTCAATTCTAAGTGTATTAATATAATTAAACATGTTTCACATCATTTAGGTGAGTTTGGACCATTTCCCCCAAAATTCCCAATTTGCCCTTTTTGACCTACTTTCACCTGATTTGACCCTATGATGATTCTCATACCAACCTAATGTGTTTTGGATCAATTTTAGGTTGTTACAATGTAAGTTGAGGTCAAATGTCCATTTACCCTTAAGGTCAACTCTTTGGTCACCTTTCCCATTTTGCCCCTATCACATTCTCAATTTAAGCTCATGATTTGTGATCATGCATTTCAAGTGAGGCTTACCATTTCTAGCCTTATGTGATGTTTGAGTTGAAATCATGCCTTTTCACACATACACACAATTGATCCAATGTGATCATGTGTTGTTATCATCAAAACCAATATACTCACAATCTCCCTCTTTTTGATGATGACAACAACCAAGCATGTATATCTGAAATGTATAGCAGATGTGTGTGTGTGAGCATATATCGAGGATGCAAGGCAATGGTATCAAATAATGTCATGCAAAACAATTTAGAGCACACAGGGGCTTCCTAGGTTTCTCTAAAGGTATCATTGACCTCTACCTACCCTTTAGCTCCCTCTAACTCTATGCTCTCCCTGTCATCTCTCACTTAGCTTACCAAGCTTCCCAAGTTGAGATCCAACTTCCCAGGTCGTGATCTCAACACCTTATACTAAGTAGAGACAGGCAATGGTACTAGTCAAACTCATGTCAGTTGTACCATACCCTTTGCATCATATAACATATAACATATCACATAAGCACATAAGGATGCAAATTTCTCATTCATAGATGGCTCTCCTCTATCATGATTCTCCCTCTATCATTCACCATCTTTCTTCTACATGCTCCCTCTATCTCACAATCTCCCAAACAGCATTTAAGCACATATCACATGCAATATCTCTCCCTCTTTCACAAATAACTAACCATGCAATAACTCTCCCTCTTGTAAGCACACATACATATACATGCAACAACAATCTCTCCTCTTTTTGTCATGCATCAAAAAGTGTCTCGAATAGCACTATGTGTGTGTAATGATAACCATGTCATCCTGGATAGCAATATAGCATGGCATAAGTCAAAATGTGGCATAATGAGAGAAAGTATGGATCAATACCAAAGCAAGATCAATGCTTAGATTATCTTTGTAGCACAAAGGTTCAACACACTATAGACATCTCAAAGCGGGTATACAATGTACTTAATAAGTAAGATGTTCATCTCGGTGTGTGTGTGTGCGAGAACCATATTAAATTTCCACTAGATCCAAACTTGACATTTCAAGCAAACTAGCCAATACTCATGCAAACTATAAACATATAATGATCCTCGAATTATGTGCCCAATAAAATGTAGCATGTCATGAAAAGGATGATAGAACATGATTAAAGCTTTTCGACATACTCAAAGGATTACTCCTACAACATGCCTTTCCGCTTATACTGGGGATAAGGTGGCAATGATTAAGTCTTTCAACGATTTATTCCATTTATACCATTTGTTACCACTTATTAGTTGATTCACATATGTTTTACACATATAAGCACATCGTATGAGCTTTTGCCCATCATAGCATAATAGGACATACGTGGTATACCCTACCTACCCAAATCATAAGGCGACTCTATTCGATTGTCATGAGCTTTTGGTCCTCATAGTGGTATAGGACATTCGGGATATGCCCTACCTCACTCAAATCATCAACCAACTTCCTCGACAAATACATTTATTATGTGAATCATTTTTACTTTTATAGTTCAATTCCCAAGTAAATATTTATGCTTAGCTTATCACATTCAAACATTAGGCATTCACGGTATGTCTTACTCTGACTCTAAAAATGAGCTATCAAAATTTCCATGACACTTTACATTTAAGAAAGCACAAGATTCTTAAGACAACATTAAGTGTCACAAGTTTAGATAAGTACAACTTTATATTTTAGCTCATCATTAACATGGTGCGTGAAGCGTGTCGGATGAGACATCCGCCTCTACTAAACATACAATATACAAGATCAATGACTATATGCATGAATTGTCTAAACATTTTCTCACATGGCATGTATTGAGGATGAATAAGAGCACAAAACATGTCAAGATGATTGAATATAAGAAACAAGACTTCAAATCATCTTCTTCATTTTAGTTTATGCATTAAAATGTATTTTTCATCTCAAAATCAAGTTTCACCATTATTTAGCAAATTTCACCAACATCTAGCATGCATGTAATCATTGATCATGAATCATCAAAACATATACTCACTAACATAGAAACACATAGCATGGCAACCATATCAGCCTATACCAACAGGTCTATCTTTCCCTGTTTCCTTAGTACTAGTCTCAGCTAACTTAGGTCCTATGACCTGAGACAGGACTTAGGGTGTCAGACTACAAACCATACCTGACCTTTCTTCCTTTCTTTTTCCAAGCAAACTTTGCTCAGTCTTTTCTTGGAACTCCCACTTAGAGCAATTTGAATTAGTGGAGTCCAACAGCATCCTCATTCTTCAACCTTTCTTCCAAGTCCTGGAAGATGATCCCTTTTCATAGATTGTACCTGCAATCATAAACTGTGGTGGTATCCTTTTTACGGATCCTGGAACCTTAGCTTTTTTATTTTCAACATTAAACATGTGGCTATTAGATGCATGGTGAACAATATTACTAACAACTCTAGCGAGATGATTTTGGCACATAAACATATTTAGCATGCATTTTGTTCACATAAGCGTGTTTAGCAATAAAAACAATTTTCTCTGGTTTATGTTCCTCAAAGGATTAACATGCATGGCTGGTTTAGCATTTACCACGAGATATAGCGAGTTTAGCATGCAACAAAGATTTACCTTTGTTTAAGTCCCTAACAGTATCCAACGTTTATGCTTCATGGGACGATCCACATGCATTATGTTGCGATCTTAAATGAGATAGTGCATTGAACAACAGACTCAACATTCACAGATATAGCATTGAGAGCAGGTGTTTATCACATAATTCACCATAGCCTATTCCAGATTTATCATTAGGCATCCTATGGTGTCCAAATCATCTTTTCCAAAATAAGTTGACTCTCGAGATAGATTTGACATGCAGATTTTATGTTTTTCCAGTTCACAAGTGAGTTCATTAATCCTAGCATGCAATTTATCATTTACTTTGAGTGAGTCATCATACTTTAGCTCAAGTGCCCTATAATTTTCATGCATTTCATTTAACTCTTTTTCAAAGCAGATTGATGGCACATTATCACATCTGAGTCATAATCGATTCATCAAATTTAATGGTTTCAGATTATCTCTGTGGAACTATCAACATATAGGTTATGACTTATTTCAACCACATCACATATAGGTGCATCAATTGTAGCACATGACAAACATGGATGAGTGAATCTCAACACATTTATCAAGTTGCTCACCAATTAACATTTCAAGAAATTCATTAATAATAGAGTTTTCATCAAGTACCTTATGAGCAACACATGCTACCTCAAATGTCTCGGATCTGGATCTACCAAAGACACAGATGTCCAACTCTTCAAATTTCTCCAACTTTTCCATCTCAGAAATTTTGACTTTTCTCCACATATTTCCTCAAGCCAGGCATAGTATTGTGCCTCAAATGTGGAAGGTACATCTCAAGAGGCTCTAGTGGCCATTTTGTCATTTCTGAAAATGACATAAAAGCCCAAGGACCAAGTGTAAAGTGCGAGATATGGCAACAATTACAAATATCACACCTATATTCCTTATAGAAGTTAAGCACCAGGTCAATAGTCCAAAAATACCACAAGATAGGAAAAATCAACCGAATGGTCAACTATGGCAAATTTGTACAAATGTGGACTAATTGAGCTATCGAGTGATGGAATATGTGCAACATACTTATATATGTTTAATAAGGTTGATAAAATAGGTAAGCACACAAGGAATCAAAAATACACAATTCAGTCAAGCAAATGCAAGAAGTATAATCATTTCACGTGATAGGGCGACTTACTTGTGTTGGACTGAATCTCTCAACACACTTATCCAATTAAGCTGAAAATTTATGGTTAGAGTCCTTATAACACAAAAACCTAAATGCTCAGGAGAGAATTCAAAAGGCACGGTGAAATTTTCGATTCATCAAGTGAGACAACTACACACATAGATTTACCAAGTAGCGAGCATGTTCAAGATGCAACTTATGGTTTCAAATTCAAGATCTCGTGGCTATAACACAAGCTACTATATGCTTATATAAGTTCAATAATGCTGATCAATAAGATAAATACTCAAGGAAACATGTATAACCAGTTTAGCCAAAAGAAATGCGAGCTATTTTCCTGTTTCACGCTTTTGATTGCAATGGCTTTCAACCCTAGATGCTTAGTGTTCAAGCCAACCACTCTCTGATACCAATTGTTAGGTCCTATATGGATCCTTAGCTAGGTGTAAAGGCACAGAAGGGGGGTTGAATGTGCTTTAAAACTTTTTAAAATCGTTTTGAAACAACCTATGTCCCAGTTTCACTGTTTTTCATACACACCTAGTTGTATCACCTTATTCAAGTGACTACAAAGCTTTAAACACTAATTTTTCGATTCAGCTCTCTTCCTCTCATGTCAAGCTACCACTTTCATGTTTTACGTTTGTTCATCAAACGAGTTTAACTTATTCAAATCATGCAATCAAAGTTAACATCCAAACTATGATCTGTGTGTGTAAGTGTAAATTAAAAGCAAGGAACACCACAATGATTACCCAGTTCGGCCAAACTAATTGCCAATGCAATTAGCCCTACGTCTGGGGTTTTTCTTATTAAGTGTATGCTACCAAAGACCCTACACACAACAAGCAATAACCCACACACAACCTTAATAAATTTCTACCTAAGAAATCATATATCCCCAACTGCTTTTAACCCTTTAAAACAGTCCTAATCCACTTGATCCTACCCCTACACAAGTAAGTAAGATACACCACACTACTGAGAGTAGCTACACAAGACTCACCTCTCAAAAACACTCACCAAACAGGCCACAACACAAGCACAAGCAAAGACAGACAGGATTACTGTCTTTCTGATTCGATTCAACAATTATAAGCACATGGAAGCTATATAAACGTGTTAAAACATATAACAACTATAAATTAACTTCCCAACAGAGTTTATTGATGATCTTCAATGAAAAGCATTCAGCATAACATCGATCATGCATCAACACTTGACAATGGCAAAGCAGAAAGAACCTCGATCAAGTTCACTTTGTTGATCAGGTTTCACTTTTATTCAGCCTTTGATCCCTCTTGTAAATTTGTTGCTCACACTCTCTAACATGTATATGAACACTTTGGAGTCGATTTGTGAGAGGATCAATCGAGTTTTTCTGCTACACTCCAAGTTTAACACCAAACAGCCTCATATATAGCTATTTTTAGGGTTGCAGCCTCTTTTCTTGTAAAATACCTCTTGTGCCCCTATCAATCTTGAGTAGAACGTGTAATATATAGATAATAGCATTATTTCCAATCAATTCAAATTGATACAACCGGATTTATCTCAATTAATTAACCCAATCAAATCAATTATCTATTTTTGGAAACAGTTTAAATAAATACAAGTTTATCTTCAAATTTTCTATATGATCACGTGTCCAAATCAAGATGATCAAAGAATGAAATATTCTCATAATATTTTCAACTATAATCCCTCAAATTTTCAGCTAATTTGGAGTTGAACCCGTCACTCAAAAAAGACACTACAAGTCAACTATCTCACAGACAGACAGTTTTACTGAAGCATTTTGTAGTCAACTTTTAGCTATGATAAAGACCTTAAATCACAAAAGTTTCTTGAGACAAAATGTACCCCTATATGCAATATATAACATATAAAAAATTCAACGCATTCCAAGTAGTATAGGGTACTCAAAAGTGTGACACATCAGCACATCAGAAAGCTGTAACACAGACTTTCACAATCTGATGCGTTTTTGTTCAGCATGGTGTGTGCTCTGTGTTGCATGAAAATGCGATATTATATATGCGTTTTGTAGCTTGAATTCTGATATTTCCAACCATATAAATATCATGCAATTTGGTTCAATATTGAGCAAGTTATGGGGTGTGAACATGGGTGAAAAACAGTCCAACACTTAGAAAAATTCAGCAGATTTTTATCACATGAACCCTAATTTTGACCTAATTCAATTTTGATCAAATTGAACAACTTAAAGCATGATTAGGGTCAATTCTAAGTGTATTAATATAATTAAACATGTTTCACATCATTCGGTGAGTTTGGACCATTTCCCCAAAATTCCCAATTTGCCCTTTTTTGACCTACTTTCACCGATTTGACCCTATGATGATTCTCATACCAACCTAATGTGTTTTGGATCAATTTTAGGTTGTTACAATGTAAGTTGAGGTCAAATGTCCATTTACCCTTAAGGTCAACTCTTTGGTCACCTTTCCCATTTTGCCCCTATCACATTCTCAATTTAAGCTCATGATTTGTGATCATGCATTTCAAGTGAGGCTTACCATTTCTAGCCTTATGTGATGTTTGAGTTGAAATCATGCCTTTTCACACATACACACAATTGATCCAATGTGATCATGTGTTGTTATCATCAAAACCAATATACTCACAGCCTGTTCTATCACCATAAGGCTTTCCAGATTTGAATGCAGTGGTGGAACTAGATTGTTCAGCTAGATTCAACAGCTACTGAATGTACAGTAGACTTATGTTGATTCTCTTCAAAATCTTTTTCTTTTCCTCTGAGAGTTCTTAATTCGGCTTTTAACCTTTCAATTTCTTCTTGAAGAGCTTCTTTTTCAGCCTTCACAATTTTATAACCAGATTGTATTTTCCTCATTTGATTAAGGATGGCATCCAAAGTTTCTTCATTGTCAGAATTTGTAGGATTTGAACCACAAGTAGATTCACAATCACTTTCTGCAGGAGTATTTATAGATACAGAGTTGTATACCTCCTCAGTCTCTTCCATATTTGCCATTAAAGCATAATCATCCATATCAGGAACAAGTGCAGTATCATCAGATTCGTTTCCTTTTTCTGATTCAACTTCATAGCCTGATTCATCATCAGCTACCATTGCTTTCTTGCCAGATCTTCTGTGCTGATTTTTGTTCTTCAGTAGGTCTAGACAATCAGGTCTGAAATGTCCAGGTTTCTTGTAGTTGAAGCACAGATAATCGGGTTCCTTTTTCTATTTTAGATCAGGACAGTCAGGTTTGAAGTGTCCTGGTTTCTTGCAATGATAACACAAATAATCATTATCTTTCTTGGATTCTTGCTTCTTATTTTCACTTGATTTCTTTGTGAAATTCCTTGGGGAACCCATTCCTATTTTCATCACTCTGATCTTTTTGCTCAGTAGGGCAATTTGTTGTTGCATCTCATCCATTAGATCATCTTGACCACCTGATGATTCTTCTTTATATGCAGCAGCCAATGCAGTAGTCTTTGGTTCTTCTTTTTCAGTCTCAGGAACAAGTTTCTTACTGAACTCATATGCTTTGAGATCTGAAAACAATTTGAAGTTATCCTCTTCATGTAGACTCCTGGACTCTTATATGGCAGTAACCTTCATCTCCCAAACTTCCTTTGTAGGTAGGGCTTCTAAGATTCTTGTATTGATATCTTCTTTTGTATAGATTACATTCAGCAGGGTGAGTTCATCCATGATAGCATTGAATCTTGACTCCATTTGTTCAATGGTTTCATTTGACTTTATTTTGAAATATTGAACTTTCTTTGGGCTACACTGGCATTGTTTTTCTTTATAGCATCAGTGCCTTCATAGATAAGTTGTAATTTTTCCAAAAGTTCCTTTGCAGTTTTGCAATCCTTCACTTTCATGTACATATTGCTGTCCAACGTTCTGTATATGATATCAATAGCAATGTTGTTGAGGTTTGCTCTTTTTCTATCTTCAACACCCCACTCTCTTTTTGGCTTTGGTACATACTGAGTTTCACTGCCTATAGTTATGGCCTTAGTGATCTTTAGTGGTCCATCAGTCAGCACATCCATCATCTCATCATGTGTTGCAGCTAGATAAGCATGCATACGATGTTTATACTCATCAAAATGATCTAAGGAGCACATCAACATGGTCCTATCATACTGGTTATTATCCATGATACAAAGCTTTGAAAATCAGAAACTTGAAAAGTTTTCAAAGAATTTTCACAAGTACAACAAGTAGGATTACTTCAGAACAGAAGCACTGCTCCAATACCAATTGTTGGTCCCTTGAAAAGGCTTTGGTAAATTTTAGAGGGGGAGGGGGTGGTGAATAAACTTAACACTTAAAACTTTTGGATTTAACAAACTCAAAGAATGTCAATAGCCTCTTTGGCCGATCGCTCGTGGTCTGCGACCACTCGATAGTCTGTGGCGACAGATATTCTCGTATTTGTTGCAGCGGAATATATTCAAATTAAGCCTTTTTACTTGTTAAAAAGATGATACTAAGTATTAGATACTCAGTAGTGTAAGTGTGAGATTCAGTTGCTAGTTTCAGTAAGTTGATGTGATCAGTATACTAAATGCAGAAAGTAAATACAGAAATTAAGCAGACAAATTTTATAGTGGTTCCAGGTGGTGTAATCCTGTCCATCCACTCTTCTCCTGTGATGTTGGAGGAAATTCACTAGAGATCTTTGAGGTTGCGATTACAAAAATCCTAAGTCATGCCTCATCCTTCACCAATAATTATGGCTTCACCAACTGAACACTTGAAACCGGTAGGATTCCTGCTCCAAAGTATTCCACTGGTCCTTAAAGGGTAGGATTGCCTCTTCACCAGCTTCACCTCAAACAACAGTTCTTGACACCTAAGTGCTTCTCTGTCTTCAGCAGGTTTCTTGTAAAAAAAGTTTGAATCAAGTAAAGGATTCAACAGTCAGCAGCTTGATCAGGATGAAATGATCAGCAGCTTGATGTCTTCAAGTGTGTTTTCTTGATGTAACTTGATAGCAGGTTACACTTGAAGATATTTCTTGATCAGTCAGTTAAAGTTCTGTGTATGTCAGCAGGGTGATTTTCTTGATTAAAAACTTGATAGCTTTGAGTAGATTATTTGTTTTGTCATCACTTGTATCTGAATCAGGAGTCTTCTATTTATAGGTGAGAATCATGTGACTTATGTTCGAAATTCAAACATAGCCGTTTCAAAATTGTCTCCATCTTGACTTGGTTTCTGTCACTATACATAGTACAGACACTGTCAGTTTTCTTTTTGTCAGTTTTCAGTCTGTCCACCCTTTGACTTGTGTCCATTGGTTAATCCTCTGAATCTTTCCAACGTTCTTTTCATCTTGGCCATTGATTTGTTGACAATATCAAGGCTTGTAATCCACCCTTATCCTTGTAATCTTCCAATGTAACCCTTAATTAAATCGAGAAAAATACTCAGCAAATATCTGAAGTATAATAGCCTGCTGAAGTACACATTTCTCAGCTGGTTTAAGTCTGCTGTGTTTTAACAACACATTATCTGACTTCTTCTCATATAACTTTTTATTGTGAAGTTAAAGTACACCATTTTGAACATAACTAAGTTCCAATCACCACTTAATATATGGAACTTAGACCTTGTACACAAGGTATATGTAATCAGTTTTGGTCACCACATACTTCCCTAAATTCTGATTCCATATCCTTGACTTTAAATACTAAGTTTGATCCCTTAGCCTTCAATAACTGAGTTTGTACCCTCAGCCTTCAGTCTTCGATAGGATCTTAGACACTCTACTGACCTAGTTACCCTACTAATCTAGACAGGTCTACTGATACAGCCAGCTGACCTAATTACAGTTCTTGCTTGATCAATCCTATATAAAGATCAAACTCTAATAAACCTATACATTTGATCTAGACATATTTTTGCCTTTGCTCTATAATAGATAGTCTGGCACTCATCATTAAAACATAAAATATGTCCAACAGAAAGCATTCAACACATTGAAGCGAATGCTTGTAACAGGCCCAATTCTGGTAGCGTCAGATTGGAACAAACCTTTTGAGCTTATATGTGATGGAAGTGACACGGCAATTGGAGCAGCCCTGGGACAAAGGGAGGATATGATCTTTACGCCTATCTAATACGCCAGTCGTACCCTTAACAGTGCCCAGAGGAATTATGCAACTACAGAGAAGGAAATCTTAGCTGTCATATTTGCATTTGACACGTTTGGACCTTACCTGATAGGATCGAAAGTCACTGTATTCACTGACCATACAACTTTGAAATACCTTCTAACCAAGCAAGACTCCAAGCCAAGATTGTTAAGATGGATTCTACTCTTACAAGAGTTTGATGTTGAGATTAAGGACAAAAAGGGATCTGAGAACCAGGTGGCTGATCACCAGTCAAGATGAACTTTGCATGAAGAAGAGAAACCGACTGAGATCAGGGAAAGCTTTCCTGATGAACAATTTTTTGCCGTCTCAGTGGTAGATCGAGTGGAATCTCAGTCCCGACAACATACATCAAGAGTGGGCAAGGTATACCCTTGGTTTTCTAACATTGTCAATTATCTAGCAAGAAGGTACCTACCACCAGAATTCATGAATGCGGATAAGAAGAAGTTTTCATGTATCTAAAGCATTATTATTGGGATGATCCCTACCTATACAAATTGTGCCGTGATGCCATTCTTAGGAGATGCGTCCATGATGATGAGATTCTAAGTATTTTGCACATGTGTCATTCTAGAGAAGCTGGAGGTCACTATAGGCTAGATAAGACAACAGCGAAAGGTACTGCAGTGTGGATTCTATTGGCCAACAATTCATAAATCTGCTTACGAGTTTACAAGATCCTGTCATTCCTGTCAAATGACTGGTAATATTTCTAAGCGGAATGAGATGCCACTGCAGAGTATCTTAGTAGTGGAGCTATTCGATGTATGGGGAATTGGTTTTGTTTGGCCTTTCACATCGTCAGAGTCAAATCATTACATCATGGTATCAGTTGATTATGTTTCCAAATGGGTGGAAGCAGTGGCTTCACATACTAATGATGCCAGGGTTGTCATGAATCTTCTTAAGAAGAACATTTTGATGAGGTTTGGAGTGCTTAGAGCCATAATTAGTGACGGAGGGAGTCATTTCTACAATAGGTTGTTTGAAAAGTTGATGATGAGATATGGTGTTAGACATAAGATTACAGTAGCATATCACCCCCAGACGAGTGGACAAGTAAAAGTCACAAATAGAGAGATTAAGAGGATCTTAGAGAAGACTGTGAATCCCACAAGGAAAGTTTGGTCTTTGAAATTAGATGACGCTCTTTGGGCATACATAACAGCTTATAGGACCACGATTGGGATGTCACCATATATGATAGTGTTTGGTAAAACATTTCATTTACCGGTAGAACTCGAGCACCGAGCATTGTGGGCTATGAGGTTTCTAAACATGGATGAGAATTTAGCTGGTGAAAAGAGAATGCTAGAGTTGAATAGATTGGAGGAGTTTAGACTTCAAGCGTATGAGAATGCAAATATTTACAAGGAATGAACGAAGCATCTGCATGATAAGAAGATCCTAAACCGCACATTTCAAGTTGGAGATAAAGTGCTGGAATATAATTCGCGTCTTCGTCTTTTTCCTGGGAAGTTGAAGTCTAGATGGTATGGACCACATATAGTCACGAAAGCCTTCAATTCAAGTGCATGTGAAGTTAGACATGTGGGCAGACTTTCACAGTTAACGGCCACAGGCTGAAACATTACCTAGAGCACAAGTATAACCCCGAATTGGAAGTCTTTACGTTGACAGAGCCGGAATACGAATAAAGGAGCCTTATTAGTACAGTCGAGCTGACGACTATAAACTCAAAACTATTTCTAAAACCCTTATTTATTGTTTTTGTTTATTTTAGTTATTTTGAGTCAATAAAGTAGCATGACAATCACAAGTTTTTTTTTATCACATATATCTTCAGTCATCTGGCTAGAGATATATGTGGTTTTTCCTTCACAATTCTTATGTGATACCCTCAGAAAAGTTTTCACATATTGCTTAGGCCAATAACGGAATAAAGTGGCTTAAACTGTTTTTGCGCATTCCTCCGGTATGCACAATTACCGCCACCTTATTTTCTTATTTCCCTTCGCATGTTACTCACAGTTTTTGGAAGAATTTTGGAAAACAGGTAACAACTTGGAAGAGGAATGACCTAGGAGCTAATGATTCTGCTCCAGGATTTGTTTTGACTCAGCCGACATTTCCAGAGCTAAGTACTTTTCCTTTTCTTTATTATTAGTCATTGGAGACAATGTCTATAATAAGTGGAGGGTACGCGTCTTAGCTGGGTAGTCGAAAAAAGGGAATATTTTTGAAAATTTTAACACTGTTTTTAGCTTGCTTATTAAACGTTTTTGAGTAAGGAATCGGTAGAAAATGAGCCCAAGTTCAATTTGAAGTGAGCTATAGCATATTCAATTTAGTATGGAATAATGAGCATATATTATGTTGTGTGAAGTAATAACTTATTAATTATTATTCTATCATTGCAATCAATATTTGAGCACATAATCTGAGTGAGAAGTGTTTAAGATTATATGATGAATTGTTTTAACCGTGAATCATTATTTGTCTGTCTACATACTTTAACAAATTTATGTAAGACAAGGGAAGCAACTTGGATGACGAGAGGTGACCGGGACAAACGGACTTGTGAGAGAAAGAGAAAAAAGTGAGGAAATATGCCAGAAAAGAAAAGAAAAAAAAAAAAAAAAAAAATGAAATGAAAAAAGAGAAAAGCAATAAAGGAAGTGAGGGAAGCGAACTCGTGTAAAAAGGGCACGACCCTCTCATAAAAAGAAACAAACGAGGACTTAAGAGCGATGCTCAGACCCCGAGTCTGCCCGACCCGATTACGGTACCATGTTGTGTAACCAAGTCTGAAAGCAAGATGAGCGAGTGTATGCGCAGTTAAGTTAAGATTGTGTGGTTAATACAACTTGATTCTCCACACGAACCCACTATCATGACTGATTCATCACACGACACATTGATGCATGATAAGTTGTGATTAATGGGGATCTTATGAATTGTGGGTTGATGTATGTTTCTTCCGGAAATCTTTATTGAATATGTGGTAATTAATGAGGATTGTTCTTGGTGGTACATTCCGCCTTGATACTCTGCTCGCGGACGAGCAGAAGGCTAGTTGGGGGTAGTTGATGACAGTTAAAATAGTCTATCCTACGGCATCAACATTCTATCCATTATGAGCTAAAAATAGTTGTTTCGACCAATAAATATGAACCATTAGAGTTGAATATCATATGTTGGGTTCGTGAGTCGAGAAATCTGCACTTAGCATTTATTTTCCCTATTTCGATATTATTTCATGTATTATTTGATGATTTTCAGGATACGAAATATTGGGCTGAGCATGATGGACGAATCTGGAGTGGACTGAACGAAAGGAATGGGCCTAGGGTATTCCAAAACATTCCAAGTTAAGTCGGTTGAAGAAAAAGGACAAAAATACCCTCAGTAACCCAGGAGGCGGTGCCGACTTACCGAGCTTTGAGAATCTTCAGAAACACGTTTCTTGGACAAGGGGTAGAACTAGATGTTCCTAAGTCGGTTTAGATAGCTATAAATAAGAGGCTTCGCCTCAGACCTCAATGTAACATTGGTAGCACACAAATACTACAATTACTATGCAATAAAAGTTCTTTGTTCTTTATTTTATTTATTTTATGAGTTCTGGTCGGAGAGACGACGGAGTCGCCGCCTAGGGAGAGATCCGAGGGAGATCTACGCTCATCTTTGAGGGTATGATTTTTTTTGCCTTTTCCAAGATGTAGATCTATCATTGTTCTATTCGACTAGTATGTTTTAATTGTTTATTTAGTAGTAGTTAGTTTATTTTACCCCATGTGTTAAAGATCTGATTCGTTGGTGAAGTAGTAGTTGCGTTCTCCAGATCTGTGACGATCTATATCGCTAGATCTGAATACCTAGTAAATTACTAATTCATGATAATCGGCGCCAGCTACGTTGATCGATAGATTTAATTTACATGTTTATAGCTTGATCAACTATTTTCATGTTATCGTAAACTAGCATGAAATACGAATAGTGAAGTGCTATGTTTGGACATTATCTAGAATGGACCCTAGGAACGTTCTGATCAATGTCGACAGCTGTCTAGGCGGGTTTGCGGTATGAGTTAGCGCTCAATATCAACAGCTCTAGTTCTTTATGCGTATAGGCCATTATGGACCAATTAAGGAGGGTAGCTAGCATATAGATTGTCTACTACCATTGTCGGAGTGGATAGGGTTAGGAGTTGTACCCGTAGATGAACAATGAATAAATTCACCAATGGGGAGGACTGTTGCATGTGTGGGGGTAACTAATTACTCATAATTGAACTAATACTTTAGAAACTCTTGTTACATTCGTTTGAGCTAGCATAATATTGTTGGTTTGTGGCACCAGTGGCACCAAATTTACTACTGTCTATATTATAGTTGGTCGTAGACCATTATCATGACCAGCTCAATCTTGATAATTAGACGTTCTTACAAGTCTCTGTGTGATCGACCTTGACTCGCCAGTACTCTACTATGATAGACCTAGTCCTATTGTTAGTAAGTGCTTTGCACGTGATCTTTCACCCCCCCTCTAAACTTGTGTCATCCTTTCCAAGGGACCAACAATTTCAATTATAGAAAATCTAAAACTTCACTCAAGAATAAAGCATATTGACGTGAGACATCATTTCATCAGAGATCTTGTTGAAAAATGAGAAGTAATTCTGAAGTACATATCCACTGAAGATCAATTGGCTGATATATTCACTAAGCCACTTAGTCATGAAAGGTTTTGTAAATTAAGAACTGAGTTGGGAATGATGGAAAATGACTAAGTTACATGGAGCAGCAAACTGGAGTAACCAGCTGAGTGACATCACCATCTGACCGAACCTTTGCCATTTCGGGTGCGCTCACTTGGCAAGTATAGCACTGGTACCAGCAAAGTCCACCTAACTGGTTGTTAGGAACATGTTTTTTGATGAAGCAGCTCACTAATCAGACTACTTCACCAGTTAAGTGACCAACCAGGTCACTCAACTACTCAAATTCAGTGGAGATAGCACCAAAGTGAAGTGTGAAATAAATCATTTATTTACACGTGGAAACTCAGAGATTAATGGAGCATTTATTATTGAGGATTACACACGTGGATTATTATTTTAATCAGACAAAAGGATTAAAATACGGAAGTTATTATTTTATAAGAGGGAATGACGGCTACACCTCAAAACTTGGGATTTATCATTACTTCCTTGATACACTCCCCCACTATCCTAAATTACCGTGATTTATACTCAAAAAATCATGCTATTAACTACATCACGTATGTACAACTCCCTTCCACACTCAATCAAGAAAATCTGTGTTCACACTCGAGACTTTCCACTATATAACCAACACTTCACCATATTCACAAATCATTATGCTTTATTGCAATCAAACCCTAATTCAAAGAAATTTCAAGCGTTCGTTCTCTAAATTTCTCTAATTTTAACAATGGCATCATCTTCTTCAATCCAAACCTCTTCCACTTAATATGAGAAAACAGTTGCCACTGGGTCATTCTTCAGACCCCATCACTATCTGGATTCATGCAACAATGATCCTCAAGCAAGGCATCTTGCTGATGGATGTGCAAACTTAGGGTTGATGACTTTTCTCAATCCCCCAATAACTGCAATATGCTATGAGAATCTCATCTCATTCTAGAAAAATGCAGAATTTGTGCTAGGTCTCTTCACGGAGGATGGGAGAATGCAGGAAGACAATATTATTACCACTATGAATGGCAAAAAGTTTGTAATAATGGCAAAATTGCGTCATCAACATCTCAAACTCTCTACTTGTGGCCCAGATAAAGTGTAGCATGCAGATCAAGACACCGATGCATTTTGGTTGGAGATTCGGAAGAATGCAACCAAAGAGAATAAGAAATTCAACTGCTTGAGATCCGATATCAAGGAACCATTCAATCAATTCATTCTACTAAAACGAAAGAACATCAAAGGGAAGAAAGAAGCTATGAATGCCATGACGGAAGTCAGAACCAAATTAATGGGTATCATCCACAATGTCTTAGAGTTTGATTGGGCCAACTACATCTTTACAAGAATCAGAGAACAAATCAAAGATGAATTAGACGCATCCACAAAAGGAATAGTAAAAGGTTTGACAAAACATGGGATCTTTTGGGAGAAAAATTCCTATGGGTTTCCTCTTCACTACCTGTTGAATTGCCTAGAAGTTCCACATGTAGGACTACATACCCTATATCAGTCAGAGGTGATGTACACTTACATTAAACAAACAAAGGGAAGTGAGAAAAGGAAACAAGATACCACCAGTACATCTAGGCAAAGAAAGAAACATAAAATGAAATCTCAGAGAAAATTGGAAAAAGAATCTACTGGAAATCTAGTATATGAATAAGACATGGGGGAAGAGAAACTACAGAATATGCATGATGATAAGAATGAAGAAAGAGGTGGAGATGAAAGAGAAGAGTAGATTGAGGAAATCCCTAAGAGGGACATTGATGATCGAGTTGAAGACTATCTAGACTAGAAATTGGGTGACTCGCGTGCCCAACTTTCAGATTATGACAAAATGTTTGAAGAAGAAGCATGGTTTTTCTCTTTATGGGGATAACCAGTTTGATTGGCCTCATGGATGAGAGGCAAATTCAGGAAATGGTTGCAGCAGCAAAAGCAAGATTGCTGCATTCTGAAGAGGAAGATGATCATCATAAGAGCAAGAGCCAGAGAGATAAGAATCGGAGCTGAAGCAGAATAACATCAAAGGATAATTCGAGAAGAAAGGGAAATGACAAGAAATGAGAGTTACATTGGATTTCCATTTCCAATCAGAAAACCTGATGATGACAGAGACTGATCAGCCAACCAATAAAGGCCTAGATCTGGAAATCAGCAAAGAGGATCTGGATGTAGTCAACACAGATCCAGCACCAGCAGAGCCAGTGGAAGTGGTCAAAGTCACTCAAGGACCGGTGGAAGACACTCTACAAGGAAATACCCAATTCGAAAAGAATACTTCTCCACATTCGAAAATAGAGAAGAATGAGATGTTGAAGTGGTTAGAAGTGTCAGAGAATTCTTCTTAGTATATGATGGTGCTTATCCTTCAAATATGTCACAAGATGAAGCATGGGCAAATTGGCTAAGTTATCAAGCTGATGAGCTGAGAATTGACATGGACAAGATGTATAATGAACTAAAAAAGCAGTATACGTCTCAGAGAAGAGAAGCAGCTTTGGGAGCATCTGGCTCTAGCAGCAGACCAAATCAATCAGTGCCCTCCTCAACAAAGGGCCTGAGGACTTAACTACTGAAGGACAAGAGGAATTCAATAATCTGGGTAAATTTTTCAAACCTATTTCCAGATTAACATCCCAACAGCAATGGGTGATGTACAAGGATCTAAAGATGGCAGATTCACATATTGCTGAAGCCAAAGCAAGATTGGAAAGGTACTTTGGAGAACCACATGCACATGAAACTATGCCTGACTTCAACATGCTATTTGACGGGAAAGTGTTTGTAACACTCACTTATAACATAGCATTGGAATATTGGAAATGGAAGTTTCCAAAAATTGAGTGTTCAGACATGGAAGGGATCCAGACCACAAAGTTCAAGAGGTACAAAGAGAACTTGTGGAAGTAGTAGTTGTAATAACTTGCATTTCACAAAATTTCCAATTATGTTATGCCCTTTATATATGAATAAAATTTCTGAGTTTTAGTTCTATTTATTATATAAATGTGTTTACTTATATTCAGGCTTATGAAGGTTTTGGCATCATCAAAAAGGGAAAATTGTTAGGAACATTTTATTGTTTTGATGATGACCATACTAGCTGTTATAGCAAGCCTGAAATAAGTTGAAAAATAGTAGAAATGTTTGTATATGATTTACTTAGAAGTCTGACAAGTTGTATAAGTTTAGTCAGACTAACACTGTACTAGACTGGTAGGCCGGATCAGTAAAGATAAAGGTCCAGCTCTGTGAAGACAGCCAAGAGACCAACATAGTGAAGTGAAGACCTATGGACTGACTTACAACCAAGGAAGTCTATGATGACTTTGGGTAAGTCCAAGATATATATCAAGTGATGAAACTTAAATTTTCTATAATATGGTGTACAATGATCTCACACAAATTAAGGGTTAGTGAAGTATTTGTTTATCGGCTGATAAAAAAGCAACAACAGAGTTAATATCAAGCAGCCAAGTAAAGCAATCAATTGACCGGTGAAAAAACTAAGGAAGCAGACAAGTAAAGAAATCACTCAGGTGGTGAAGTAAACAAAAGGCAATAGAGTTAAAAAAAAGTTGTCTGTACTTATTCAAAATGTGGAAAATAAGGAAGATCAAGCAATAAATGTATAATCAATAAAACACGGATTTTATGAGGAACGTTTGATGAAATCTGGATCACTGAAATCAAGAAGGATTAAATCAAGACAGAATCAAGGATTCACTGTGCATTAAATAGCCAATGGACAGAAATTCAAAATCAAGAAATCATGGCTATTAATAGAAGCCATTGACAGACAAGGAAGAAATTATTTTTTGGTAATCAAGAATTCTAAATGCTGAAACTCTGTCATTTTCACAAGCCTTCAAATTCCCCTTAAAAGATATATCCAAAAAATCAATCTCTGAATTCTAAATCAGAAAAAATACAATGCAGTCTGAGTATTGATCAATCTTGTGATCCTGAATTCACAACAACCCGAAGGATCATTTTGGATCAGCAATTGAATCAGATAGTCTGAGAAGGAATTGAAAAGGTGTGATAGCTACTAAAGGATTTTTTTCCCAAGGAGCAGTTTGTGGAAGACTGGGTCACTGACCCTTTTGTAGCCAGGGAGTGATAGTCTGTAGATTGTGAAGCTTGTGTAGCCAAGGACAATCATAACTACTGAATTGGTGAAAGACAATAATGAATTCCTTCAATCATAGATTGTGAAGCTTGTGTAGCCAAGGACAATCATAACTACTGAATTGGTGAAAGACAATAATGAATTCCTTCAATCATCACAAGAGAAGATTGGATTAAGGGATTCACCACCCTGAACCACCATAAGCTTTTATGTTTATTTATATTCTTCACTTTACTATACAACATTTACATTCTGCAATTTACTTTACTTGTGTACATTTAGATTACTTTGATAGAACTATTAAGAAGGTTTTTAATATTCCACTGCACAAAGGCTTTTCATGAAAAAAAGTTTTTTAAACTCAAATTAGTCATTCATCCACCCCTCCTTTGACTATATTTTCACCATTCTCTGGGACCAAAAGTTATATTTTCAATTCAGTGTCTATTATGCGCTTAATGACTAACACCCCTTTTGAAGTCCTTAGAAATCGGCCCGCGAATGTTAACTATTATAACGTTTTTGGGTGTAAGTGTTTTGTCCTGAATGATAAGGGAAATATAGATAAGTTTGCATCTAAATCAATCAACTGCATATTTGTTGGTTATTCAAAGACCTCTAGTGCTTATAGATCTACGATCCCATTTCCTGACACAATCTAGAGTTCATACATGTTCTACTGTTGAGTCTACTTCCATGACTAACCCGTCTTCTAGTATGCAAGAGATATACTCTTTTATAGAACAGTTAGCCTTGGATGATGATGAGGATCTACTTTCTCCTATGCAAAATTATACACCTATTGGAGATGAAGTAGCACCTTCTGCATCTATTGCACCTAATGCATCTGTTGAGTCAATAGTTGCCATTGATGGGGACACCTTAGTGAACGGTGCCCACCTTGGAAATGATGATATAGCCGACCCTGCTGGACAGCTAGATGAATGCAAGCATAAATGGAACTTCTTTCACACTCCTGATCTAATAATTTGAGATCTCAATGCAAGTGTTATACACCCAATGGTCTATTCTTAATCCCTCTCTTTCTCTACTTTACTTTCAGTATTACATTCTGCAAGTTATTTTGATTGTGTGTGTGCTTGCTTATACTTTGAAAAGACAATTTTTGAAGGGTTTATTCCACTGCACAAAAGATTTTCATTAAGAAAGATTTTTAAACTCCAAGAAGAGTCATTCACCCCCCCTCTGAATCTACTTTCACCCTTCTCTGGGACCAAAAATTGTTATCGGAGCAGTGTTCCTAGTATCAGAACCTGTTCAGATCTGATTTATGGTAACAAAGAGATCACATATTTTCAAAGTGTATATATATATATATATATATATATATATATATATATATATATATATATATAATATATATGGAATCTTCAAGATTTATGTCTAAAATTCCTGTGTTTAATGTCAATAATTTTTAGGAATACAAAATAAGAATGTTGTCTCATCTTGCAGCAACTCGTGAGGTGATGCTAGATGTAATCAATGATGGTCCTATAAAGATCATGATTGTAGCAACAATAGGTCCAAATCAAGGGGCTTCCATAGAGAAACCTAAAAAGGATTGGACAAAGTATGACATGAGAAGAGCAAATCTTGACTATGTTGCAAAGGATACGATCATGAAGATTCTTGACAGTAATATGTTAATGATAATCAAAGATTACAAAGGAGACGTGGGACAAACTAGCACTCATTAATGAAGGATCTGAAGCAATCAATGAAAACAAACAATCTATTGCAAAATAGAAGTTTAAAAATTTCAAAATGAAGTCTGGTGATTCCATTGATCAAGATAATATATTCTCAACAATCATTAGTGAACTACAACAACTTGGGCACTCATATCCCCAAAAGGAAGTATGACTGAAGATCTTGATAAGTTTGCCAGAAAGATGGAAGATAATCACTTTAGTACTCAAAGGTACATTAAATCTCACTAAACTGACTCTCTGACACTGATGTCACAACTGAAACCTCATGAATTTGAGCTAAACAATGAAGATGGTGTACCAGCAGAGTCACACAAAACAAGTGCATCGATTGCACCCTAGCAGAGTAAACCAGCTAACTCAACAAGCAAAGAGACACATGAACTGAAGGAGCAGGTTTCTTTACTAATAAGAAAGTTTGACAAATTCAAGAAGAAGCAGTTGAAGGGGAGTTCATCATCCAAACCCAAGTCTTCCTCCAGTAAAGACACTAAGAAGAGAGATGTTGAAGTCAGATGCTTAAACTGAAAAAGAAAGGACATTACAAGTTTGATTGTCCAGAAGAAAAGAAAGAAAAAAAGATGAAAATATGAGGCACAAATCATCTGACAAAAAGAGATATTCATCAAATAAGAAGAAAAGCAAGAAAGCACTAAAGGTCGAGACAAGCAGTGAAGAGGATAGCAATGCAGCAGAGTCATCTGACAGTAACTCAGTAGGCAGTGGATACTCCTCCAGCTCAGAGAATGACAAAGCCTGCCTATGAGTGATGGCTAAATAGACTCAAGAAACAAAAGTACTTTCTAGTGCATCTATGTCTGACACTGCATAATCTTCTATTTCCCCTCTTGATTCTGCAAAACTAATCAAATTCTCATGAGAAATTTGAATAAATTCAAATGAATCATAGAAATATGGAACAAAAGTGTGAGAATCTATGATGTATGCACGGGATGCGGAATGATCGGTAAAGGTAATCACTTTGATGATTGACACGAAGGACAACGAATAAATGGATAATTGAGCTTCCATTGACCCAAAATCAACGTGTGATCAAGAACCTTTGGTTTTTTGTAGACCCTAAATCAACCTGTGATAAAGAACCTACAAAACAAAGGTCATTCACAAATCTGCAGCTCAACAGATTTGATAAACCCAATTCTTGAATGAACGGCAATCAGTTTGATTATTAATCCAAGTCTGCTTGTAAATTACAATGATCAAGCCTTTATATAGGCTATACTGTCAGCTAGGGTTGCCTCCTAGGACTTCCATTTTACTACCAAAGAAAATAGGCCTTTAATGGGCCGAAAAAGAAAATAAGTGCTAAAATACCTAAAATAATAAAGGACTCCATTGGGCTTAATGTGGTTCTTATTTAAACTATCTAAAATGAAATAAAAATTCCAATAATAGTAATAAAAATAGTGATGAAATAATGACAACAAGCTAGACACAAATCATGAAAATACGAGCAAAGTTATATAAAGTGAGGCCTAGCCGGTCTTCATCATTCCCTCCCTCTTTGAGATGATTCGTCCTCGAATTAGAAGGATGTTGTATAGCTGATCTTCATGCAAAAGTTCTAAACCAACCACAAAAGACAACAACGATATGCCGGATCAAATGTGAAGCAAATAGACAACATCAAATCAATGGCATGTTGTGCTGATAATCCATGCATCACCCGTGGAACATGAGAATGGTATGTCGGATTGATAAAGATATGGGTGAAGCCCTCTGTGACAAAATATAGTTATAGAAATTCAAAACCGAATGGACATCTGCATGTTCAAAAATTGGATCGTCGAAAGTGTGCTTCAGTTTTCCCCCAATGTCAATTGAATGAAAAAAAATCCATATGCAATATATGGGATGCATTGGGTGTATCCAATAACCATGATTTCTCCTCAAGTGGATGATCATCATGTACCTACAAAGAAGCTAAAATAGTGCTCGAATAAGTGGTCAGTGAGGCAGAATCAGATTCTATAATCTTCTCCACTTTCTTATCCACAAATTTAGGCTTATTTTCATCCTCATTATCCGCCACACTCTCACTTTCCTCCCTTTTCAACTCCACCTCAATATTTTCTTCTTCCTGCAAATTCATAGCATTGCTCTCACTCCTTTCCGTTTCCATGACTTTTGATTCCTCGATCTGCAAATCATTCTCTTGTGTATTGGGTAGCGATTCAAGGACATAACTCTTGCCACAATCATAAAAAGAATAGCGAGTTCGGGATGCATTGTGACGTACATTATACAAACATATCCATGGCTCTCTAATATGAAATGTTCATCTTTCAGTGGCACCACATCGCACAATATAATAGCTCAGAACTTCCAATGGAAAATGGAATCCATGTTTGTCTCAAGCACTCGAACCCGATGACTTCCCTCAACAATGTAGTAAGGATGTGGATGTTTTTCCGTCAACAAGTTCAACTTATTAAGCGTGCTAATTAGATTCTCTTCTTCCATGTGATCTATGCACAACTTATATTTTTTTCTCAAAATTAAACAATGTGCATGAAATATGTAGTTATCCATTACCAAATTTGCCCCCAAAAAAAAACTGTAACGCCCCGTTCCCGGACACCGAGTCCTTATCCGGAAATCGAAACGTTCGGCACGCATAACATTAAATAAATAATATTACACGTAAGCCTCTACTACGTCGTATCAAATAAAAGCAAACGGAAGCAAAGACTCGGGTAAAATTTTTTCCAAACATTAAAGAATAGAAACCACTAAAGATAGAATAAATGTAATACTTATTACATTCAAAGAAACCAACGAAATCCAATGATACTAAGATAACTATTACATCCAACTAATCCAAGTCTATGAAATAGCATAAATGAAAGAACCAAAATAAATAAGAGTCTTCAACTCCGGCGTCTTCAAACGTCGTCATCAAAGTCCTCCTCGAAACCTTCACCAACCTGTTCGTCTTCTCTCCCCCAAACACATAAATAAACATGCATTTGAGGTAAGTACAATGTACATAGTAAAAGTAGAAGATACAATTTAATTAAGGTTATTATTAAAAGCTTATCTTGGCGAACGACTCAATCTAGGGTTCACTTCATGCCCATCGACACGTCGTGGCTATACGTTTCTACTTAGCTTATCTTTGTTACATCACTACCCAAGGACATCTGCGCATGGCGTTCATCGACTGAAGATATACTTGCTAACTAACGGTGATTAGCACCGATTAGCTCGGGGTCTCCCGGTATGCGTATCGTCCGATGGATTTCCTCCACTACCCTTCACCCGTTTAAGGCCGCAGTTGTTGTCCACCTTTTATGGACGTATCACATCGCCGATATGAAATAAAGTCTAACCGAGAATAGATGATGTTTTATCTTTTACTACACATATGTATGTATTGATGTGAATTAACTAGCCATCCCTAGTGTTTTCAAGTAAGCTCCTCACATCTCCTACTCTCGTATTTAGACCACTGAGACGCGGACAAGTCCTAGCAAATACACCGACATTGATGAACCCTAGTTCACCAAAGCACAAGCCCTTCATGCCCTTCCGACGGATCCGAACTTCAACTCCTTTAAGAGTACATTCGGTGTTTTAAATGAACGCATCGTAAGTACAATCGAAGCTCGTTTATGTTTAATTAATCTTAATACATCGTGATTAAGAGTTTAAAACAATAAAGGACATGATGATCAAGCTTGAAACAATTAAAGTAGTAGAAATAAGGTAATAAATCCAAACGCTTCGTTTAAACCTTATGGGCGCCCGTCCACTAATACCGGACGCTCGTCCACTTAAAATCGCTACAACCTCGTATGTAAATCACCCCTCAAACGCCCGTCCGCTTAAAGCAACGCCCGTTTGAAATCGGGCGCCGTCCACTAATCCCGGACGCCCGTCCTCCTAAGAACGCTACAATCTCGAATCAAAAATCTCACCGTCAGACGCCCGTCCGGCTAGTCCGACGCCCGTCCGAACTACAAAATCACAGGCGCCCGTCGACTAGTTCGACGCCTGCCCGCCTGGGGTTTACCTAAAACCTAAAATCTTCAAATACGATTTTCAATCCGTTTAAACTAAATAACAGCAATTTCAACACATAAAATCACAGGGAAACATATCTAACCATACCATGGCATCTAGGACCATTAACCAACTAAAAAGCCATAACCTTCTTAAATCTAAACACTTAAAACCTTAATCTAAACCTTAATTAGATTGTAGGAAGAGCTTCTTACTTGTCTTGCAGCCAAAAACCAGGTCTGATCAGCCTTGAAATCTGCAGCCTTTCCAACAAAATCGCTATCCAAGCGATGCTCTTCTCTCACGACGATTCCGGCGTTCAAACCGATCCGAAAACGATTGAGATTTGCTTTAGATTTTGGTGAAACTGTTCCAACCCTTTTTTTCTCCCAAGTCGACGGCAAGAAGAAAAGAGCGGTTTGCTCTCTTTTTTTTTTTTGACTAATGATTTAGGTTAGGGATTAATGTGTATAATAGATCCCTTATATAGTTAATCCCAATTAAATCATTTTTCCATAAAAAAGCAGAAAATCTCTTTTATTATATACATAATTATCTTGAAAATTACGTATATAAATATCCAATTATTTAAACTCCAAATAAAAGGAACCGAACCCAATATTTCGTTTTACTGCAAAATGACACGTCTGCCACTTTCCCAAAATCGGAATATTACATTCTCCCTTAAAGGAGTTTCGTCCTCTCGAAACTTAGAACATACCTGGTAAGTCCATTAAATCTGGGAACTCGATCATCTCATCCTCGACTTCCCACATAGCTTCTTCCGGTGAATGATTGCTCCATTGCACCAAAATCAAGGGAATCATTCTTCTCTTAACCATCTTTTCCTTCTGTCCAAAATTCGATCGGTTTCTCATCATACGAAAGGTTATCTTGAAGGATCTCCGGATCAACCGTAGTCTCAACATCCGCCTTGCTTGGTCAAACACCTTTTCAACATCGATCGTGGAACACGTTGTGGACTCTTGACATGGATTACGGTAGCTCAAAATCGATTATAAGCCAGCGGTCCAATCCTTTCCGGAATCTCAAAAGGTCCAACATACCTCGGACTCAACTTTCCTTTTTGTCCAAAACGCTCACTGTCACATTCTCCTTCATTGGTGAAGCTCGTAGATACACTCTTTCACCAACTTCAAACTCTAAGGGCCTTCTTTTCTAACATCTTCATCTTGCCCGAACTCTTACTTCTATCTTGAGCCGTCGCCTTGATTCTTCTTAACCAATATTGAATATCTCTAGGTCGTAATCCTTTACGAACTCTTTCCTTAGCCTCTCTTGCTGAAGATCCAATTCCTCCAAGTCCGGTGATTTGTCTTTCTTGCATCAACACACAACCCAAACCCTGTCCCCAAGCATCCGTGTAAACGTCATAATTATCAAAGATCTCGGGCTATGCCAAAACCGGGGCTGTAGTCAACTTCTTCTTCAACGTCTGAAAGGCCTCTTCACACTCACTGGTCCACTCAAACTTCACATTCTTCTGAGTGAGCCGGGTAAGTGGTGTAGCTATCCTTGAGAAGTCTTGAACAAACTTCCTATAATAGCCAAATGCACCAAGGAAACTTCTAACCTCTCAAATCAGAGTCGGTCCGGACCACTTCTCAACCTGCTTCAACCTTCGAGGATCAACTTTAATGCCATCTCCGAAATGACATGACCCAAGAAACTCACTTGATTCAACCAAAAGTCACATTTGGAAAACTTAGCATACAACCGATTCTTCTTCAAAGTCTCCAACACTATCCTTAAGTGTTCTTCATGTTCTTTCTCATCCTTGAATATACTAGATATCGCTCTATGAAGACTATCACAAACTTATCTAAGTATGGCATGAAAACACGCATTTAAGTCCATAAATGCAGATGGAGCATTAGTGAGTCCAAAGGCATAACTAAGAACTCATAATGTCCATACCTGCATCTGCGAAAGCCGTCTTGGTATATCTCGCTACCTTGATTTTTAAGCGGTGATATCCTCGACTAAGATCAATCTTAGAGAACACGCTCCTTCCTTGCAAATGATTAAACAAGTCATCAATTCTTGGCAGAGGATATTTGTTCTTGATGGTGAGATTATTCAACGCCTAGTCGATGCACATCCTCTATGCTACCGCCGTCTTTCTTCTTGACAAACAACACCGGGGCTCCCCACAGTGAAGTACTAGGTTGAATTATATTCCTCTCGAGCATGTCCTTAGGTGAGCTTTCAACTCTTTCAACTCAGCCGGCGCCGTGCGTAAGGTGCCTTGGCAAGCTGGTGTCGCTCCCGTATCAACTTGATCTCGACCGATCTCTCTATCCGCATGTTCCCGGTTCAATCATAAAAAGAATAGCGAGTTCGGGATGCATTGTGACGTACATTATACAAACATATCCATGGCTCTCTAATATGAAATGTTCATCTTTCAGTGGCACCACATCGCACAATATAATAGCTCTGTAACTTCCAATGGAAAATGGAATCCATGTTTGTCTCGTTACTCGAACCCGATGACTTCCCTCAACAATGTAGTAAGGATGTGGATGTTTTTCCGTCAACAAGTTCAACTTATTAAGCGTGCTAATTAGATTCTCTTCTTCCATGTGATCTATGCACAACTTATATTTTTTTCTCAAAATTAAACAATGTGTATGAAATATGTAGTTATCCATTACCAAATTTGCCCCCAAAAAAAACTCACAAAGCAACTTATAGTATTTTTAAACAAAATTGCTTGAGTCTTTCTTATGATCAAATATTGGAATTAAGTTAGCACCCCAAAAATAGTAACTCGGTAATTACTACCAAACAAAGTATTTGACTTTTTTGTTAATTTTCTTCTTAACAAGAAAGATTTATTTATTTTTCTTAGCCAAATATCACTAGAAATTTTGCTCCAATCATTTGCTAGTCCCACACTTCAACGACGAACAATCCACAAAATCAGCAACATAATTTTTATTAAAATGGGACAAAAGTCCGGGAAATTGGAAATTCATATCTTGTCTCCCCTACTTTTGAAATTAAAGTTGCAATTTAGATCAAATTACTTTTTAAGTAACACGTCGTTAATAGTGGAGTAAAAATATTTTTTACTTCAATAACAACGTCGTAAAAACTTAAACTTCACTATTATTGTCGTGAAATCTATTTAACTCCATTATTATTGTAGTAAAATCTGTTTAACTCCAATATTTTTTACTCCACTATTAACGGCGTGTTACCTAAAAACGAATTTGGTCTACATTGCAATTTAATTCCAAGTGGAGAACGGGACAAAACCTGAATTTCCAATTTTCTCAAAAATCCTCCAACAAATCAAACAAATTTCACATACTTGCTTCGAGACATATATTGACAACTCACATACAAATCCACGGGCGGTTGAAGTAGATATGAATCGTATTACAAAGTCGGACTTTGCGGCTGGGTAAGAATCGACTTCGGAAGAGATTTTTAAAAAAAAAAAATATACATTGACGTGATGTATATTTATATTTTTTTTCTTCACCCAATTTTGATAGCATCATACTCCTCTTGCATAGCATTATGCCACTTAGGTTGTTTAAAGGCTTGAGTGATGGAACGAGGTTCAGTATCAGGGGAAGATTGAATATGAGTGTGAAGATTAAGTTTTTGGATGGGTTTGTGAATATTATTTTTAGCCCGAGTACGCATCTGATGAAAAGGAGGGTGAGGGGGGGAAGAGGAGGAATCCGAGGCAGAGTTGGATGAGGATGAATCTAGTGAAGAAGGGGGGGATGGTGGTGAAGAAATGGGGGATGGTGGTGGAGAAGGTGGAGAAGGTTGAGGTGCAGGTGGGGGCGGTGGGGAGTCGAGGGGGGGAGCTATCAGGTGTGGGTGGAGCAGTGGATGAAACGGAAGAGTGACGAAAGAGGTATACATCCTCAACAAATTTCACGTGGCGGGAAACATAAAGACGAGAATTGGACACATCATAGCAGTAATAGGCATGTTGAGTGAGAGAATACCCGAGGAAGACACACGGAATGGATCGGGATTGTAATTTATGATCAGTGTATGGACGGAGCCAGGGATAGCACAAACAACCAAACGCGCGCAATTTTTTATTGTTAGGTGGTTCACCAAAGATACATTCATACGGGGATTGCATGGAGAGTGTGGGAGTGGGCATACGATTAATGAGATAGACAGCTGTGGAGAAGGCGTAGGTCTAGTAGGTTAAAGGAAGCGAGGCATGAGTGAGGAGAGAGAGACCAGTTTCAACAATGTGTAGATGGCGTCATTCAGAAAAACCATTATGTTCAGGAGTGTGAGGGGGAGTGGTGAAATGAGATATGCCATGTGAAGCAAGATATTCTTTTAGAACTGTGTATTCGCAGGCATTATCAGAGTACAAAATTTTAATTTTAGTGGTGAAAAAGTTTTCAATGATGGCTTTAAAATGCTGAAAAGTGGAAGCAACATCCGACTTATTGTGCAAGGGGTAAAACCAAATGTACTTCGTGTAGTGATCAACAAAAATAACATAATATTTAAAGCCATCCAATGAGTAAACAGGGGACGTCCAAACATCAGAAAATATAGTTTCAAAGGGATGGGAGGAATGTAAAGTAGACAAACCAAAAGCAAGTTTATGGCTCTTATTTTCTAAACAAGCAGCACAATGGGTAAAAGGGGATGAAGCAACATCCAATTTATTAGAGCTAATAATAGATTCAAAAATTTGACTGGCAGGGTGACCTGATGCCAAGTCTGATTATTTGTTTTGTTGGCAGCAAAAGCTAAGATGGGCTGGGAGGGCCACTCATATAAACCATCTTTAACGGGTCCATGCAGCAGGATCCGGCTGGTCACAAGATCCTTCACAATAAATTTACTAGGTAAGAATTCCACAGAAACATTAAAGTTTTGACACGACTGAGAGATGGAAATTAAATTTCTAGATATTTGAGGGACACATAATATATTATTAAGAGTAATTGATTGAGAATTCGAAATAGGGAGAGAAGCCGAACCAGTGTGAGTGATGGGTAAGGAGTTACCATCACCAACCATAATATCATCATTGCCATGATAGGGTGCGTGGAGTTACAGATTGTTTAGGTCAGCAGTGATATGATGAGTGGCTCCACTATCCAATAACCAACTTTGAGATGTAGGAGCTGCTGCATGGGCCTGAGGGCGCCAAGGACGTGGTGGTGAAGAAGAAGCTAAATTAATGGGCTGAATCTGAAATTGAGTGCAGAATTTTACTGAGTGTCCTTGAGTGGAACAAAGTTGGCATTTGCTTGGTAAGTCTGACTTGGCCGCTGCTGCTGAGGGTGATTTGAAGCACCATAAGGCTCGGTTGGATGATTCCCCCGCCATGGTTGAGTGGTTGGCCGAGGAAGCAACCCAGCTGTTGGTGGCCGACGATAATTTTGATGTTGTTGAGGCTGTTGGTAAGCTGCCAAGGCTGTAGTTGGCGCAAAATTTCGGGAGTAATCATCAGTTGGGACGGCCGGGGCATAATTTAGGAGTTTCTCGTGGAGTTCTTCAAAACCAATTGGAGTGTCTCGAGCCTGAAGAGCTCGTGCTAGGTCCTTATAGCCATCACCAAGTTGTTCAAATCAGGTGCATTACATCATCAGGATCCATTGATGCTCCAAGAGTTGCTAATTCATCCAATTTAGTCTTAATGGAATAGAGATATTCAGACATTGAGCGGTCTCCCTTGCGAATAGCTTTCAAATTGTCTTTGAGTAATCTAATTCTGCCCCGAGTTGGTTTAGCATAAATGTCTGCAAGTATTTTCCAAGCATCTGCTGATGTCTTGGCTTTGCGAATGACCGGAAGGATGGTGGGAGTAATATAAGCCATGATGGTGTTGAGAATTAAATTGTCTTGACGTTGCCAGGTGCGGTGAGCGGGATTCACTTTTGTTGTGCCATTAATGGTGATAGACTCCGGTGGGCATGGAGTATTACCGTTGACATAGCCGAGAAGATCGTACCCGTCAAGAAGTGTAGTGAATTGCATACACCATATCGAATAATTCGAAGAATCGAGTTTGTGCGGAACTTGCGTGGCTGCATTTAGAGAAATGATTTGGGAGGTGGGGTTTGTGGAGTTTTTGAAGTTACTACAGACATGTTAATGGTGTGATTTGCAGAGAAGGAAAAAAAATAAAATTGGAAGATGACCGATAAGAGCAGGGATAGAGAAATAATATATTAGAATGAATTCGAGAAAGAGGGACTATTTAATGGGAATATTTGGAAGAAGAATATTTGGCAGAGGAAGAAGAAGAATAAAGTCGAGAAAGAGGGAAGGAGGGAAATCAGATTTGCTGGGAGTAAATTGGCGTAATTGCTAAAATCAAGAGGAGCTGATTTCGCTCTGATACCATAACGGGTTTTGAAGAATTATTGTATATTGTATATAAAGTATAAGATTACAATTGTATATATATTTACACTTGGAAGATTCTAGACCTACTGTTATAAATACAAAAGAATAATTTAAATAATTACATATTCTATTTTAATATTTTTTCTTTTCTCTTTCGGGTTAAATTCAACAAATCAAATTATACTACATAGAACATTTAAAATCCACTACTCTCCTCCATACATATCTCCTCCATACATATGCTTTTTCTACAGATTTATTTTTTTTCCTTCATAGAAATAAAAGAATCAGTAAAGCCATTTAAATTTTTTGTGTGGAGTAAGAAATTAATAGTCTGAGAGAGTCCTTCATACTCTTATGAATCTGCTTCTTCACCACTTTCAATCACACTAAAAGGGAATTGTAAACCGCAATGAACTGTAGATGTAGGTCAGTAACCGATAATGGAAGGGGTTCAAAATGGGTCTCTATTTGAAGGGAAATATTGGGAGAAGATTTCTTTCACCATTAACCTTGGTCAATGACGATACCGAATATCGCACCTCCACGTGGTGTCACGAGATAGTCCTCCTGAAACGAGAATAAGTGATAGCCCAAGGGCCGAGTTACGAGTTGAGACATCGACAACCGACGTGATCAGAGAACCGAGACGATGGGCCCATCTCGATACCGCAAGTCGGAAAGATCGGGGTGCGGACAAAGTCCACTCTAAACACGCAAGCCCATTATCCATGTGGTTACTTGCATAAGTGGGTAAAACCCATATAAGCTGGTGAAAGCCCAAAGGGCTAATACTGTATTCTACCCAAACCGACATGGTTTAGGGTTAGGGTAGTGAACTCCCTATACATATACACATCCAGGAACTACGTGTGACTTGATTCCTGGACAATTACAGGATACGTAGGCAACCTGAGAGAGACTCTCAGGCTCAGTCTAAAATCACCCCCAAAATCACCCTTGATTCGATCATCCCTAGATTAAATTGACCTGAAATTATACATGACAAAATCGAGCATCGTCATTGGCGCTAGAAGAAGGGCCGTCTATCGGTGATGGATGAAGGAGGGATGGTGATCATGTTAATGGCAAAATAAGCCCAAAAATGCAGCGAGATCGGCGGCTAATTTATGGAGTTTGAACCGTTGGAATGAAAATTCCTCCGTTCAAATTAATGAAGAATGAGGGAAGAATGATCCCTCCAAATTTCAGACCGATCGGAGTGCGTCTTGATGCCCGATCATCGCCAAGAAGTTGCTGTTGTATCAAAGGCGCAGCAGAACCCTAATTGGGAGCAGACAGGTCAGTAGCCTTTTGCCGCCGATTGAACCGTAGGAACAAGATTTCCACCGTTCAGATTCAAGTATAAGGAGGGACGAACAAGACCTCCGAATTTCATGGCGATCGGAGTTATTTTTAGTGCCCGATCGTCGCCAAACAATTGCTGTTGTATCGCAAAGACATAGCAGAACCCTAATTGTTAGCAAACAAGTCGGCAGCCTTTTGCCGCCAATTGAGCCATTGGAACAACAATTCCACCAGTCAGATTTAAGAATTATGAGGACCGAACAAGCCCTAAAATTTTTAGGCCGATCGGAGTTCGTTTGATTTCTCGATCGTGGTAAAGAATTTACTGCAGGCACCAAAAACGCAGCTGGATTCTGGACAGCATCTGTCAGATCGGCGGCTTATTACCGGAGATTGAGCCGTTGAAAGAACAATTCCACCAATCACATCGAAGAAAAGTGGGGGAAGAATGATCCCTCCAAATTTCGTGCCGATCGGAATCCGTTTCGAGGTCTGATTGCCACCGGAAAGACACTGCTGTGGCGCCCAAGAAAGCTGCGAATTATCTACCGTATCTAGCTATCCACGAAGCGAGTTCTCGAGCTCCAAGGATCGAGCCGAGCACTTTAGCTCTCCAGGTTCTTACAATCGTCATTTGAAATTCTTATACACTTTGTAAGTCTTTATTATATGTGTAATGTTTTTTTTATCACATTCACATTGCACCACAAAGACTCGAGATATTGAGCACCAGCATTCGAGCTTTATCGATGTCGTGTGACCGAGCTCGGCTCGGCATCATATTATATAAGACCGAGCTCGGCCTAGGCATCATATTTGGAGCTCCTCTCGAGCAAATCTTATATAAGAAGAGCTCGGATCGGCATCATCTTTTATAAGACCGAGCTCGGCCTCGGCATCATATTTGTAGCTCACCGATGGGCAAATCTTTAATAAGTCCTCGACTCGGCATCATATTTGGAGCTCACCGATGAGCAAATCTTTAATAAGTCCGAGTTCGACTCGGCATCTTATTTTGGGAACTCTCCCCACGGCGGGTCGAGCTATATTATTTTGGAACTCACCCTACCAAATTGGCGGGTCGAGCTATATTATTTTGGAACTCACCCTACCAAATTGGCGGGTCGAGCTATCTTATTTTGGAACTCACCCTACCGAACTGGAGGGTCGAGCTATATTATTTTGGAACTCACTTACCACCGAATCAAGCGGGTTGAGCTATCTTATTTTGGAACTCACCCTACAGAACTGGAGGGTCGAGCTATATTATTTTGGAACTCACCCTACCGAACTGGAGGGTCGAGCTATCACATTTGGAGCTCAACATGAGCGAATATTTATAAAATCGCAGGTCGGCTCGGCCTCATATTTACAGGTCAACTTGAGCGCATCTTTAATAAGACCGAGCTCGCCTCGGCATTATATTCGGAGCTCGAAGGCAATCTTATGTAAGTCCGCTTGCCATCTAAGCATGGTACCAACAGACTACGCCAAATAAGCAAATGATACAATGTCTCAAAGGCAGTGCAATCGACTACGAGAAGGGAAAGTCCGCAAGTCGGATCCCTCAGTATAGCCAAAGTAAAACAAGCCTAGTAGGCGAAAAATGCTAAGGCAAAAGCACGGTTCGCAAGGTCAGACCAAACGTCCCAGCCAAGAGCCAAACGAGCCTACGAGGCAAAAAAGGCCAAGGCAAAGGGACGGCTCGCAAAGTCGGGCCAAACGCCCAGCCAAAGGCCAAACAAGCCTAAGAGGCGAAAAAGGCCAAGGCAAAGGCACGGTTCGCAAAGTCGGACCAAACGTCCAGAGAATCGATACATCTAAGGCAAAACTAGTCTGTGAGACAAAAAATGCTAAGGTGATCAAGTCGATCTCAAATTAAACTCGACTCACAAGTGCAATAAGAACCAAAAGTTCATAATACACTTGGGGGGCAACAAGACATCGATAAAGCAAGCAGCAAGCAGAGTCAGAGTCTCGACAAGCGAAGAGCTAAAAGACATCGAAACGTGAAAGCAACAGACAGAGCCAGAGGATCGACAAGCGAAGAGCTAAAAGACATCGATAAAGCAAGCAGCAAGCAGAGTCAGAGTCTCGACAAGCGAAGAGCTAAAAGACATCGATAAAGCAAGCAGCAAGCAGAGTCAGAGTCTCGACAAGCGAAGAGCTAAAAGACATCGAAACGTGAAAGCAGCAGATAGAGTTAGAGTCTCGACAAGCGAAGAGCTAAAAGACATCGAAATGTGAAAGCAGCAGACAGAGCCAGAGGCTCGACAAGTGAAGAGCTAAAATACATCGACAAAGCAAGCAGCAAGCAGAGTCAGAGTCTCGACAAGCGAAGAGCTAAAAGACATCGAAACGTGAAAACAGCAGACAGAGTCAGAGTCTCGACAAGCGAAGAGCTCAAAGACATCGAAATGTGAAAGAAGCAGACAGAGCTAGAGGCTCGACTAGTGAAGAGCTAAAAACATCGATAAAGCAAGCAGCAAGAAGAGTCAGAGTCTCGACAAGCGAAGCGCTAAAAGACATCGAAATGTGAAAGCAGCAGACAGAGCCAGAGGCTCGACAAGCGAAGAGCTAAAAGACATCGATAAATCAAGCAGCAAGCAGAGTCAGAGTCTCGATAAATGAAGAGCTAAAAGACATCGAGATATAAAAGATGAATAATAAAAAGAAGAAAAGCAAAATACTGCAAAAATTGAAGCAAAATAAAGCTAGGCATCTTATTTGGAACTCTCCTAGCCGAGCGTGGCGGGACGAGCCTTCTTGTTTTGGGAACTCTCCCCACGGAGGGTTGAGCTATCTTATTTTGGAACTCTCCTAGCCGAGCATGGCGGGACGAGCCTTCTTACTTCGGGAACTATCCCCATGGTTATTGCGACTTTGTGACTAGTATCTTGCGTATCTCGAGGATCTACTCCAAAAAGGATCTACTCAACGGTCTACGAGGGCCCGCAAGTCGGACGCCTTCAGTACCGACATCCAACATTTATAAGTACTAATGGGAAGAAAACACAATGGCATCGAAGTCTGAATCTACAGCGATGTAATCTGACTCCTATGAGAGAGGATTTACTAGGGCATCGAGGTCGGGCAACATGATCATTTCGATCGACAGCCACTGAAGCTAAAAGTTCCATGGAACCAAGAAGCTAAGGCATCGAGTTCAGATCATGTCCAAATCTCTCGGTAGTCATGTGTCATGAGTCATGAGAGACAAAAAAAACACCATGACACCGAGATCCAGAGCGACAGTTATGTATTACCAGTCTTTTTAGACAGTAATTACTAGGACATCGTAGCCGGGAATATATATCGACAGCTGAAAGGTCATCGATTTCGACAAACGAAAGGAGACAGCCAGGGGCATTGATGGGAGTCAACTTTACGTGACTCCGGTGCATTATTTACCCCCGTTTACCACACTTTCAGCACAATTTTGGGTAAATTGGACCATCTTCGGGGTGATATCGTGAGCTTATGGCACGGGGAACGAATCCGTTACTTTGAGGAATTCATACCCCTTTTTGTTAATATTAACCCCATTCCCGAGCACTTTTACCCTCCGGAATTGTTTGGATGTTTGTGGTTGCTTTTGATATTGAAAGGTATTGGTGTCTCGAGGACCCGGAAGCTCATGATTTGTGGTGAAAAGGCATGACCGAGGCAAGACGAGGGCCCAAAAAGGAAGAAAAGTGAATATTTGGGGAAACAGGGGTTCAAACGCGCGTTTGAAACCCTCTCAAACGTGCGTTCCAGAAGTCCAGAGTTTATACAGAGTTCAAGCCCTCCAAACGCGCGTTTGAAATCACTCCAAACGCGCGTTCCAAGACTCCAAACGCGCGTTTGAACCCCCCCAAACGTGCGTTCCAGATGAAGAACAGTCAAGTCCCTGCCCAGAATTTATGCGAAACGCGCGTTTGAAGATTTCAAACGCACGTTCCAGCCCTCCAAACGCGCGTTTGAACCGTTTTTGCAGCAGATTTTCCCTTCACCTATAAATACCCCCCTTAGACATTTTCTTAGATATCAAGCTTTTCTTAGCAAAACTCTACCCATTTTCTTGCTCGAATTTTGTAATAGCTTAGAATACTCTCTCTTAGTGTAAATCAACAACATCTTAGCTTAATCTTTCCATTTCTTAGCTTAGATTTTCATTCCAAACACTAAGAGACCACATTTTAATTACTTCTTTATTTTGTACTTTTAGGATCTCAACTAGAATTTCTGCAATTTTATGGTATATTTCTCCTCTCTTTTACCTGCTATGGCTTTTATTTACTGCTTTATGTATGTTTTAATTAGTATAATGAGTAGCTAATCCCTTTTCATAGTCGAATCATGTGAAATTTGGTGAAATCACCCTTGGGGTGATGAAATTGGGAGTGGGTAGTGTTTTTTTTATTGTTGTATCTTGCGTATTTCACGTCTTAGAACTCGTTATAACGGATTTGGGCTAGATTGATCACCTAGGTCAAAAATCACACACATCAATCTTGAGAGTTGTTCAGATAGAGGGGTGTGGGAAAAGGTTTCTAGGATCGCATTGTAGTGCGAGGTTACTCGTTGTAACGTTTAAACGGCTCTCGTGCATATCTTGTCTTGTTGATGAATCTCTCTTAGGAAAGGTTAGTTGACTTGGCATAAGGTGTTGGGGAAGAGTTGTTCAGACCTTGGCACCGGGATTAGGAGTACGTACCCGTGAAATTGAATGTAAGAGTTCGTTCGTTGTTGCACACTCCCAGTTTTGTCATTCCTTGGGGTGAAACTAACTATTTTGATCATGGTTCGGCTGTGTCTCTTTATCTATCTTTAAAACTTAGTAGTTTAATCTTCTTTCTTTCTTTTTATCTTTAGACTCGTTAGTTAGAATCACTTAGTGTAGTTGTAGTAAACAAAACCTTAAGAACTTTGATCACCTAGACTAAGCATTACGTTCACTTTGGTACTTACGAACACGATTCCTTTGGGTTCGACCTCGTACTCTCTATAGCTATGCTAGCAATCGACCAGTACACTTGCCGGTTAGAGTTAGTTTACCCACGCTTTGAGTCCTTATAAATTGTTTTTGAAGGGTGAATCGTAGCTCAATCAAAATGGCGCCGTTGCCGGGGAATTGTGTGCTATTTGTGATATCTTGCAAGTGAACCGAAGGCTTGGGCCTAGGTTTTATTTTACTATTTTCTTGTTGTTTGTTTTTTGTAGTGCATGACCCGGAGATCTCAAACACCACTCGAACCTTACATAGACGGGATTGAAGCTTACGCAAGGCGTAGAAATAGTCAACGAAGAAGAGGTCGTCAAGTAGAGGAGTCGATTCCGGTCGTTGAAGAGGATAGTTTGGGTGAGTTGGGAGAAGGTTCCAACATGGCACAACAAGGTGGACAAGGGTTGGAAGGAAATTTGGGAAATGATAATGGAGTCCCAATTCAAAACCCGCCTCTTGTCAATAACAATGCACAAGGAGGTGGGAATGGACAAGGAAACAATGTGGTGAATGCGAATGGGCCTATACCTCAAAATGTTCAACACGAGGCCCTAGGGAATCAAATGGATCCCGTTCTCATGCAACAACTCAACGCATGGATGTTGAATCAACTTCAACAGAACCAAAATCAAGCTCACAATCAAGGTGCAAATGCGATGCCTAATTGGTTTAACGGTCAACAAGAGCAAAACCAAGGTGGTTTGACTTGTAGAGATTTTGTGCTAGCTCCTACGGCAAACATGGGGCATAGTCCGATCCGAATGCCACCAAAGTGGCCGCCAACAACTTGGAATTGAATAGGAACATCATACATTTGTTGGGAGACAATGCTATATTCAAGGAACCGCTCTAGAAAATCCTCACTTATTCATTGATCACTTTCTCCAAATAGTGAACTCAACAAAGATCAATGAAGTGAGTGATGAGGCACTCAAACTTATGCTTTTCCGTTCGCCTTGAAAGAGCAAGCTAAGAGGTGGTATGATTCGTTGCCTAATGATTCTTTACACACATGGGAAGAAGTGGTAAAGACTTTTCTACTCAAATATTACCCCCCGTCGAAGACCATGGATATGAAAGAAGCTATCATGTCATTCAATGCTTATGAAGGAGAAGAGCTACATGAGTCTTGGGATCGATTTAAAGCTTTGTTGAGGGAGTGCCCGGGGCATGGATTGAGATCTTATGAGGTAGTTCATGCTTTCTTCCGGGGTCTAGATCATGTCCATCAAAGTACCCTGCATGCTTCATGCAATGGAGATATTATGAGTATGGTACCCGAAGTAGCTATGAACCAAATTGAGAAAATTTCCGAGACCTCGAGGCAATACATATCGTCGAGTAGAAAGGGGACAAGAAGCAAGAAGCCCGGTTTGGTTGAAGTGAAAGAAGTTGAGGCAAATGATCAATATCATGCTCAAGTACAAGCGATGGAGCAACAGTTGGGGAGATTGCAAAAGGAGAATGAGAGTGCTAAGCTTTGCCAAATTTGTAGTGGACCTCACTCGGCAAAGGATTGTAGGATGACGACCAAAGCTCAAAATATGGCTTATCCTCAATCCTCAACTCATGGGCAACCTAGTACTCTATCTCAAGATAACATGAATGAGTTGGCTAAGCGGATGATGAGTATTTGCTCGATGGAGCAATGGAATACGGGGCCCCAATATCAAAATCAATCTCAAAGCCCCTATCAAGGCCAATATATGGGGGAGCAACAAGGTGGGCAACCGTATGAAGAATCCCAAGATGTGAACTATATGGGACAAGGTCAAGGAGGGAATTATGGAAATCAAGGTGATGGTTCATGGAGGAATAACAACAATCAAGGTTGGAACCGGAATCAAAACCAAGGCCAAAACCAAGGGTATAGGCAAGGTCAAAATCAAAGCCAATCTTCACAAGGACAAGTCTATCAGGCATCTCTTCTACTACGCAACAACAAAGAAAAGTCCAAAAAATGCTAAGGCATGGAAGACAAGTTACATATGATCGACAAACGGAACTACTGAAAGTATAACGAAGATGATGAATCTGCATTATACTTTGGGGGCAACAACGAGTCGACATTGAATAAGTGTTAAGGCACGCATGTCGATGACCGGACTCGGGCTACGACAATCGACTCTCAGCGCGTGTAGGGGCGATGAAAAATCGAGCAAATAAAAAGCAAGCAAAGAAGTGAGCATCGACATGCAACAACATGGTTTGACATCAAATACTTGTAAAAATTTCAAAGAAAAATAACAAAAAAAGGCTAGTCACGAAGACTGGCCAAATAGTTATAGCATTGCAAAGATGCGAATTCAGAAGTTTTAAAATCAGAACAAATTTAAGTTCAAATTACATAATATCATTGGGCGGTCAGGTTTGTCGGAATTCTCAGTCGGTGGCGGCAGATCGGCCAGATTCAAAGAAGAACATCGATTGCGGCGGATCGGCGAGATGCACAAAGAGAGGGGCGATCCGCATGTCGGACAAAGTGCACAAACAATCGACATCGTCAAGGCAAAACGAGTCTAAGGGATAAATGTTGCTAATGTAAAAAAGTCTGCACTGCATACAGGGAGAGTCCGCAGGTCGGACAACGTGCCCAATAAAATACAAATATGATCCAAACCTAAGGTTCTCATGATACTTGGGGAGCAGATATCGACATATATGAACCGACATGAGAGAAGCTGATGTGCGAATAAGGTCAAAGGCCGCAATAAAGCATGATAGTCTATATCAAAGACAAAAGAAAAGAAGGAAAGATGTGCAATTTTTTAAGGAAAAAATAAGCCAAGTCCAAATGACCGGCTAAATGTTTATACAGATGGAAGCCAATGACAACGTTTGGTTAAAAAGGCCAAAGCCTAAGAAGAAGCATCATCTTTGGCGCTAAGGCAAATTCTCAAGACTGTTAGACTGACATTCGAGATCCACATGCCGTACTCCAAAGTCAGGGCAAGTCAAATTGTTCAGAGAAGTTGACCTCTACAGAGACAGTCCCAACTGCAGACATCTCAACATTCCTTCGACAGCTACAACATCGAAGCCAATTTCAACTGAGACAGTCCCAAGTTGGACATCTCATCATTCCTTCTATAGCTACCATAATCTTTCACAAAAAGCCGGGGTTCATGAGTCGAAACTATACGTGAAAAGTCCTATTCCTTAGCTAAATCACAAACTTGTGCCTATGCATGTTAAGGATCGTCTTTTAGTTACACTTTCTCAAAATGATTCAACATTGTATCTACTCAATACCAAAGTCATGAATTTTTTTTTAAAATTCGCCAAATTTGCTCAAAACTACCAATTGCTAAGGCACAACAGACCAATCACGCATAACAATTAAATCACACTCATAGCACACAAAATGCAAAGCTAAGTCTACCGCCCCCCACTTAAGAGTTGACATTGTCCTCAATGTAAAACGAGTGAAAGAAAGAGGACTTAGCTTGCATTTTAGTGGAATGGAGAAATCGGCATAAGGCGCAAAACTGGCAAATGTGGCATAGTATCTCCACCCATGCATGTTTAAGAAGATTGCCTGTGCTACAAAAGCATGAAACAACCACGAAAATAGTCTACAAAGAAAGGTGTGACCCCAGCTTGTAGCTTAGCACAAGTATCATAAAACACCAAAATATGTCCATCCAAAATAAAAATGTTTCAAGCCACAAGGACAACCTCCACATGAACAGTAAGCACCGGCTTATCAAAAGAAAATGACAAAGATTCAAAACAGTATGCATGAGTTGGGAATTCAATTTTATTTTTTTAGATTTTTTTTAAAAAAAAACTAGCCTAACTAAACAACAACTCAAGAAAGGAAAAGACGGGTTGCCTCCCGAAAGCGCTTTTGTTTAACGTCGTTAGCTCGACATAATGACTTATACGGTGCCAACAAGAGAATTATACACAAAGATGAAAATTATACGGTAGAAGGATGGATTATACAGCTCTTTGCATCGCTATGATGGCCAAACACTCACACAAGACTAAGCACTCACTATCTTTTCTCATCTACAACCGGACTATTCCTCCAACACGCATATTCACCTCAAAACCCTTACCAACCTTCTTACCGCTTCGTGTAAAAATAGCATTTACCTCCCGAAGATTCCCTTCGGTGTTAATGGGCAAACCACACCTTTGAGTTATACTTGATCCTCCAAAAAGTTGACTAATTTGAGACTCAATGTTTTTCAAAGGTGCTTCAACTCCGGTCAACCGAGTATCCGTAATGGCTTTGTATTGCTCCATTTTCTTTACAAAAGCTTCAATAGTCTTTGCCATAATTTCAATTGCCGCTTCCCATTGGGGCTTTTGTTCCGGTTGTTGTGGTTGATTCAAGAATCCCGGGGGTGCTTGTGGAAATGGTAGATATTGATGGTCTTGATTCGGATAGTGAGGAAAAACTTCTTGTTGTGGCCTTTGAACCATTTCAAGATCTTTGATTGATTTCTCCATAGATTCCATTTGTGCCATCATCATCATTTGTTGCTTCGATCGACTTGCTTGTGTTGAGTAGATCTCCCGAATACCATTGCCTATCATTTTCGACGATCTCTCAATAGTAGCATAAGCAACTTGGGGTGTTAAGCTCACAAAAGAACCTCCACTAGATGAATCAAGAACTTTCTCGCTTCATTTCTCAAACCATTGTAAAAGTTTGGACTTGCATCCACAACTCATTACCGTGATGAGGCACTTTCTTAGCAAAACCTTCCACCTATCACAAACTTCATGCAATGATTCCTCCGCATGTTGTAGAAAGTTTGCAATAAGCGGCTCTTATCTCAAAAGTTTTCCAAAGGGAAAGTACCTTGACAAAAATGCCGACGTGACATCTTCCCAAGTATGTAATGAATCATGGGCTTGTGACTCAAGCCAATCAATCGCACCGCCTCTTACGCAAAAAGGAAATATCCTCAACCGAAGTGCATCATCACTCGCCCCATTTATCCTTACGTCCCACAAACATCCATGAACCTTGCCAAGAACCGATACGGATCCTCCGTCTCAGTTCCATAGAAAAGTGCATGCTCTCTCAACAAATCCCATACATGTTGCTTTATTGCAAAGTTATCCGCATCAATAGGAGGTAAGTTTAATGGGACGATGTATAAATCCCGCATGTGGCATAGCATAATCCATTAAGGTACTTTCTTTGCCTTGCTTTGGAGCTTGTCGAATAGGGACTTGTGGTGCTTGGTTTTGAACCAGTTGAAGTAGAAAATTTTCAATGATTTCAGAGTCAAAATGTGGGATCGGATTGGGAGCTTGAGCGTGAAGCAAGGGTTGCTCGTGTTCCATGATGACCTCGGTCCTTAACTGCACCAACTCAAACAACAAGAAAACAGTAAAAAGAAAAGAAAAAAACCTTGTCCCAAATGTTTTGGCTACTTACAAGATATCAAGTGAAAGATTTCTCCCCGGCAACGGCAATAGTTAATCTAAAATAAACTTGATCGGCCTCACTAGGTTTCCACTCTAACCGGTAGAGTACCGGGTCAATTGTAGTCCAGTTAGGTGAGTCAAGGTCGTATCCACAGGGAGAAATCTCAGTTGAGTACCAAAGCGGCCCAAACATGCAATTAGTCTAGGTGTATCCATTAATCAAGAAGCGAGTATGAACCAACTACAAATTAACTAATGAAAAGCGAACTAAAAGTGCGATTAACTAAAACTACAATGACTCGAACGAAGTGGAAATGATATGAAATGAGGTGGCTCGGGTGATGTTCCAATGAACTAGATTTGAACTCTCGTAACTACTCGGAATCAAGCTTCACTAACGAATTCTCAACACATTCAAGGTGTAAATCACTATAATAACGTCAATCGATCTCTCGCATCAACGAACTATAACCAAACACCAAACCTATCGGCTAGGACTAGATTAGGATGAATAGTTATGCATTAAAGGACGATGAATTTCCCAATTCAAGATTAGGCAACACACTAGAAATCAATTCTATCTCTAGATGATTTTACTATGTGTTCATGGTGACTAGTTCCATGTCAATTCTTACGATTAGGCCTCGAATTAACACTAAGATTATTCAATTAGTGATGAATTAATCACACCCATAAAGATCAATCACCAAGACTTGAACAATTTGAGGACATACAAGACAACCCGGTTGAATCCAAGCAATTACAAGAAATCTAGCTCATTTTCTCATCACCCAAACCACAACTAACTTAGCTACTCATGATTAACACAATAACTATGTAATTCATACTAACTAAAGCCATGAAAACAGGAAATTAAAGCTGAAACCGAAATGGTACATCAATTTAATGTAATACATGAAAATAGCTCAAATACCATGAAGACTCATTAAGAAAGTGATGAGTTCTTCATTGTAGAGTAAAGCCAATGAGTTAATTTCACTCAATAGCTAATTTAAAAGACTGAAATGGAAGTTTGAACCCTCCATTCTCGCCTGAATAATGCCCAGGTCGAACTATTCCCCCTTTTTTCGGTCCCAGTTGTTTCTCTCTTACATATTACCTAATCTAATATAATATATTATTTTTCTATTCTTTTCGTCCAAATTAAGAATTCCCAGGAAATGGTGACTAATATATCTACATCTACACTACTTTTAGAAGAAGGAAGGGGTTAACAACCCCCCCCCCCCCCCCTCCTTCCACGTGGATAAATACAATTGTCTCAACCAAATACCCTTACTCGACACTTGTTTTTATTTATTTATTGGTGCTTCTATTTTTTTACTGTTCATTATGCTGCCCGGCCCATAGAAAATAGGTATTTGGACTTTAGGGATAAGACCATGTGATGTTCATACACTATAAGAAATTATATATTGAAATATTTATTCTTGGATTATTCAGTTAAAAAACAGCAAAAGTCATGGCCTGGTGTCTAAAGAAAAAAAAAACAGCCGACTTCTGCAACTTCAACCTGCCTTCGTCCTTCTTAAACCCCCTGTCTTCTAATCAACTGCTCCATCAACTGGAGTAAACATCTCTGGCTTGCTTGTCATACTATCCATTTCCTCAGTTCCAATGTTTTACCTGTTGTGAAGATGAGTGTTTTGGCCCTTTTTTGTTTTCTGTTTTCTGTTTTTTTTCCCTTCCTATTTTCCTATAGATTAATTTGTTTAAGTGTTCATGTTTAAAGGGAATTGATACTTAGGCGCAGCGAAATCACAATGCTGGGTGCCATTTTCCAATTCAGGTGTGTTTCTATTATCTAAGAACGTCTTTCTTTACTTTTAAAATAGCTTTGTCTGTACATGGATGTGAAGGTTGAAGAATCAGAATTTAACTGCTCCAGTAATCATATTTTGGTTTACCCCTCTTTATCATTCCATCTATTTAATGCATGTGGGTGCAATTGAAAAAAGTGTCTTCTTCATTAACTTTGTTTTATGTCGATTGTTGAAAATTAATGCAGGGTTGGAGTGCACTTGTTCTTGTGATTATATAAGGTGACTACTTTCCTTTGTTAAAATTTGTCTGCATAATCCTTCAATTTTCCAGTTGTATGTCCTTTTGGTTTTCTGTTTTTTTTTTTTTTTTTTTTTGTTGTTGTTGTGAATTTCTGTCAAAGATAACTTAAAATTTACGGGTGTTTCTTGTGTTTGAACATGTTCACCAATACTGCAAATGATTATACAAGGTGGCTATTTTCCTTTGTTAAAATTTGTCTGCATAATCTTTCAATTTTCCAGTTATATGTCCCTTTGGTTTTCTGTTTTTTTTTTTTTTTTTTTTTTTTGTTTTTGGTTTTTTTGTTTTTGGCTTTTTGTTTTTTGTTTCTTTTTGTGAATTTCTCTCAAACGTAACTTAAAATTTACATGTGTTTATTGTGTTTGTACATGTTCACGAATACTGCAAATTAACACATGACTACAAGCAAGCATTTGCTTTAGTAATAAAAAACTGTTTTTACAATATGTGTTGATTATGGTTGAAACTGTTGTGCTTTATTTAATGTGTAGAGCAGCTGCAGCAGCATATGTGTGCGTTGTCATTGGATATTGTAATTTGTTTCCTTTTTTGTTTTCTGTTTTTTATTCCCTTCCTATTTTCCTATAGATTAATTTGTTTAAGTGTTCATGTTTAATTAAAGGGAATTGATACTTAGGAGCAGCGAAATCGCAATGCTGGGTGCCATTTTCCAATTCAGGTGTGTTTCTATTATCTAAGAACGTCTTTATTTACTTTTAACATAGCTTTGTCTGTACATGGATGTCAAGGTTGAAGAATCAGAATTGTTGTTTTTGTTATTTACATTTTTGTCAAATTTTAAGCTTTGAAGAATCAGGACCTCAGAAACAAACAAGAAACTAATGCTAATAACGTAAAATGCGTAGCTTTATAAGCAAGATCATTTTATTCAATGTACAAATTACAATTCTCATCCTTTTTATATAGAGCTAGAAGGAGTTAGTTAAAAGGAGATGACAAACGCGGCTGAAACTGATTTAACTAACTGAAATTGCTTCCTATAATTAACTCTTTATACAAGGTGTTCGATATGTTCCTCTGAGAAAATAAAATAACGTATGTTGTGGATCATCAGCTGCAATGCTTAGGACTTGGTGTCAGGGCTGCCGTCCATGTGTTTCTAGAGGCTCTAGGCCCTAGGCTAGAACACTTTATCAAAACGGGGCATGGCCTTATAGGTGTATACTAAAGAACACAATCGGGATTTTTAAGGACGTGACACATGTTTAGACTAATAGACTCGGGTGCTAGGGCCATGGCCTTATAGGTGTATACTCAGGGATGGGTCTGGTCTATCTGCTATCTTCATGTCACTTTAGAATGCTCATCAAGTTGTTGATGAAGATCAGCTAATGCGGGTGTGAAGCTGACCCTTTTTATGAAACACAAAAGTAACTTGCTTTGCTATCTTTCTTGTTGTTTGCAAGTTGTGGCAGAGTCCTGAAGAAATTTAACAAATTTTCTTATGTATTAGAGGGATTGTTGTTACTTTAAAGGCAGCTTCAATACTGTCCTTTTGGCCTCTAGCTTTAAGGTTTTTTTTTTTTGTAAAAGGAGTAATGACCTTTGCTTAGCTGTAACAACAATGGCCGCTTTCAGGTAGATTCAAGTTCAACAGATTCAGGCTCATTTCTTGGGTTTGGGCTTGAGGATGGTTTTACTTAGGTGGTTACACTTGAGGTTTGTATGTATAAAAGTGTCAGTTGTAGAAGGTAGCTTAGGATGGTTTGCTCTTCTGCTTTGCTTTTAAACTCTTTATATTCTCAGGCTTGATAAAGGTTTGCCATAACACATTTGCAGTGCTTTTAATAACAGTGACATAGCTAATGAATCAAAATGTCAGGGACATATTACTTGTTTTACTGCAAAAATGTGGATGTAAGACTCATAAACAACTTCTTTCTTCTACCCTCTTCCTTTGTTGCATGAACAGAAAAGCTAGCCTCTTGTGCTTTCCTCATGCTTTACTGATTCAGATTTGACCCAATAATTGGTTGCTACATCTAATTGGTTGGTTGATGATATGCCTTGGTTAGGAACAATAGGATTTTATGTATGCCATGTTTAGAGCTTGAACTTTTAGCCAATTTTGTTTTCACTTTAGGTTATGGAAAATTGTAACGTGTTTTCTCTATGCAGGCTCTACAAAAGACAGGTCTACAACAAGGTTTTCTTCCTTCACTTAGGGTATGTGCTTCCTTTACTCTACTTAACATGATTGTATTAAGTGTTATCTTTAGATGTGTTACTGTTATGTTGGTTTGGATCTTCATTTATAATGTGTTTTGGAATTTCTGAGTCCTAATGCCCTTAAAATTGTGGTGAATCAAATCAATTTTTTGTGGTTGTTAGTCTATAAGAAAAAGCAAACATTATAGTTACCGGCCTTCCTTTTACAGTTTCATGCGTACTAAAGGCACCGCAAAGCCTAGACCAACATGCTTCCCCACAGAGCATGTTCAGGACCTTCTGGCTGTTCAACAGCTGGGTGACCATGCCTTAGACAACCCAGAAAAGACAGAACTCTTTTGTGGGTTCCCTTTGGGTTGCGATGCAGAGGCTGGCGTATCTATGGGTGATCCACTTCAAACGTCGCCATGCAATCTTGGGCATAGTTTGCATATTACTTTTGTATGTTTGAAGTATGCATAGGTTTCTTCACCATTTGTTCTCATCATTCCTTCATTTTTTATAATAGGCAATGATGTTTCATCATGCCATAGCAAAAGCCTCACTCCCACGCCTTCTTGCGCTTTACGTTTCAACAGATCACCGAGTTTCACTCCATACGCATGTGGGATTGCAGTATTTTTGTCAGGAACCTACACGAGTCGTGTCAGAACACCGGTAATTGTGTATAATAAACGATACCAATGTAATTTAAAAATAGGATGGCCACTTACCAAGACAATGTTAGGGTTCAACAACCATCCTGCGACGTAAATCAAGTGTTTTGCACCATCAAAGGCCTTGTATATGACCTCCCACAGTTTCTTGGGAGGGTTTCGAAGATTAAAAAGTCATTGAAAATCATCGTTATGATGTGCATCTTGATACAAACTGACAATGCAGTTCGATCTTTGTGGGAATGTAGCGTGCCTCATCCCATTTAAATATTGATCATATTCTGCAGGTTTAAACCACAAGATATATTGTAATTTCAGTTCTCTTTTGAGTTTGCCATTCTCCATGTACATTGGGAAGAAGCCATTGATCAAACTGCTTCCATTCAAAATTAGCTGATTGGCCTGAATTTCGATTTTTCCTAAGATTGAGCCTCTTGTCTTTAAAGTGAGGGTAATTGTGGTAGTTTCAAGTGGAGGAGAACATAAGATTTGAAAGGTTTGATTCGAAACTCTTCCTTGTTCATGAGTCGTCTCTACTATCATTTTGTCGTTGATTTCGATACTCACATAGGCTGGCTTTCCATTTGCTATACAGTGCACATTAAATTTTGACATGAAAAAAGATGTATTAATGTATGCAAAAGGGTTGGAAAACAACAATAGTTTACATAAGAAAGGTGAGACTCGAGAAAATTGTGGAATAACTGTTGAAGCAGGATTGGATTGGGATGTTGAATGTTCTGGATGCGAGGTTCTCTCAGCAATGGAAGTTAGGTATTTTTACAGATAAATCTTGTCGCAAAGCTGCTATGTTTATCCATACACCTGATTTAATTTGGTTGACTTTAATTAATGTTGGACCTCACAGATTTAAACTGCCTGTGACACTAAACGATGAAAATACAAGCATGATAAGCACAATCAAGTCACCAGATGCTGAAAAACTGATTCCTTTCGCTCCATCTGAAGTAATGAAGAAGCAAGAAGAGGTACTGATCATTCCAATATAACGATGGATGACTTTCTTTATATATACTTAATGAGAAGCTGTAGGCCTATTCTCCACATAAATTAGGTGATTAAGGTAGCCTAAAAGTAGTATAGCTAGACTAAATGATTTCCACCATTTTGAATAATGATGTTCAATATCAACACCTTTTGATTGTAATATATTCTAGCTAGCAAACCACTCTATGCTTTGCTTTATTTCATATTTTGCATCCATCAGTCATCATCTAAAGAAACTGATGGGGGTATGATAACAATGCTTGCATGGTTATCAGATAATTTGCTTTTCTTAAAATGTTCTCACTGCATGTAATGTAAAGTTATGCCAACTCCTGAACTGCTAAGTCTTATATTTAGCCCCGCAAATTTACATGCATTCTCGCCGCTTTCTTTTCGTCTTATATGTGTCCAGTTCAGACATGCTTTGGTTCCCCCAGACTTGCTTTCCTTCTGTTCACTGCCCACCAATTAGTGCATCATCTTTCAACAAAATTTAATCACCGCAGGGCCTTAGGGCCTTGCGGTGCAAAGCCAGACCCCACTAGTATTATATAATATAAATGTAGTCTAATATATATTATTGACTCATATAATTTACTAAGTCTTAAACACTTCGGCTCGGGAAAGAGGCATGGCTCGTCCCAAAGAAGATGCGGTCCTTACCACCATATTCGTCATATCTCATCATTTCCTTTCATTTTAATAATTGGAAAACCTGAAATAGCACACAAACACCAAATAGACGTAATTCCGTAGGGTACAAAGTACCCCGTGTGTGCTATAAAATTCCACATTTCAACGATAAAAAATGACATTTCCGATTAAGTGCTATGTGAAACCGAAAGTGATAATAATAACATGAAAGTGTGTTTATATGATAGAAATGAGGCTCAAAGTGCTACAAAGTAGGGAAAAAACATGTGTGAAATGCATGAAAGGATCGACTCTATCAACCACCCTCCACTTAGCTTTTGGTCGTCCTCGAGCAAAATGGCGATTTCGAAAAGAGTCATCACTTATGCATTGAACACATACAATAAAGCGTCATCTATCAAACTATAAAAAAGAGATGACCATAGACATACGAAGGCACAAGTTTCTACCTAGCTACGGTAATAGTGTGCGTGTGTGGATAGTTTCTTTCCCATTTACCCTAACTCCCGGTTTGGATTATAGACGTATGAGACGTCGGGGCTAGACCATAGGCTTATACTTCTTAACTATCTCCACTAATCGGGGCTACCTAAAGTCGAGCACAGTCGGGTAGGACTTGAAAGCTTGTAACGTTCGGCTGGGACGGGGGTAACCGAAGGGATAAGAAGGATAACAAGAAGAGAAAGCGCAAGAGAGCTTAACCGTAGGATTGGACATGTAATATCACTCACCCCAAGTACCAAGAGAAAACCGAAAGTATGACGCAAAAACAGTCATCACAGAAATGAATCTCTAGGGTAATTCGCAAAAAAGTTGTCTTTAGAAACGAATACCACAAGAGACTCATAAACACCAACCTCTCAATCAACTCTCTCCTAAACCAAACAATTAGACTTTTTACACTTTAAAAAAAATATCACTAATAGCACTTCTTTGACTCTTTTATTGTTTTTTTTTTTTTTTTCTTTTTCAACACCTTTTTTTTTTCAACACACTTTTTTTTCTTTTGCATTCACTTTTTTTTTCGTACATTTTTTTACCTTGGCTTTTTCTTTTGATTTTAATATTACAACGCAAAACAATATAACACAATAACATAAAATGAAATACGAGGCTACATAAAACGATAGCCAAAATATCACAACCACCAATGTGTAGTCACCCCTCCTCCAATAGACTCGCTCACCAAGCCGGCATCAAAATCACGAGTCATACATCTCCTATGTCCAAAGCATAAAAGTTAAGCTCACTTGCGAGGGAGGCCAAGGGAATGTAGACCACAAAAATAAAGGTTTTGGGGCTAGTTAAATGGGCTAAATACCGAAAGGCTAATGTTTTCGGATGGGGGTCTCACCATCCTAAGAAAGGTTGAGGCGGGGAGACTAGGGATAAAATGTTTCAGGTTGGCTATTTGGCTCTAGCGGGTCAAAGAAGCGGCATGACCTTCATCCTGTGCTTATCTCTAAGTAACCTATCTATTTCGCCTCAAAAGTTAATGATATAAGTTCTAGCTAGTCGGGCCTTCTCTATAGCTACCATAATCTTTCACAAAGAGCCGGGGTTCATGAGTCGAAACTATACGTGAAAAGTCCTATTCCTTAGCTAAATCACAAACTCGTGCCTATGCATGTTAAGGATCGTCTTTTAGTTACACTTTCTCAAAATGATTCAACATTGTATCTACTCAATACCAAAGTCATGATTTTTTTTTTTTTTTAAATTCGCCAAATTTGCTCAAAACTACCAATTGCTAAGGCACAATAGACCAATCACGCATAACAATTAAATCACACTCATAGCACACAAAATGCAAAGCTAAGTCTACCGCCCCCCCTTAAGAGTTGACATTGTCCTCAATGTAAAACGAGTGAAAGAAAGAGGACTTAGCTTGCATTTTAGTGGAATGGAGAAATCGGCATAAGGCGCAAAAATGGCAAATGTGGCATAGTATCTCCACCCATGCATGTTTAAGAAGATTGCCTGTGCTACAAAAACATGAAACAACCGCGAAAACAGTCTACAAAGAAGGGTGTGACCCTAGCTTGTAGCTTAGCACAAGTATCATAAAACACCAAAATATGTCCATCCAAAATAAAAATGTTTCAAGCCACAAGGACAACCTCCACATGAACAGTAAGCACCGGCTTATCAAAAGAAAATGACAAAGATTCAAAACAGTATGCATGAGTTGGGAATTCAATTTTATTTTTTTAGATTTTTAAAAAAAAAAAACTAGCCTAACTAAACAACAACTCAAGAAAGGAAAAGACGGGTTGCCTCCCGAAAGCGCTTTTGTTTAACGTCGTTAGCTCGACGTAATGACTTATACGGTGCCAACAAGAGAATTATACACAAAGATGAAAATTATACGGTAGAAGGATGGATTATACAGCTCTTTGCATCGCTATGATGGCCAAACACTCACACAAGACTAAGCACTCACTATCTTTTCTCATCTACAACCGGACTATTCCTCCAACACGCATATTCAATCTCCTTTTTGAGCACATGACGATCAGAGTGGTCTACAACCGGAGCACCCACCGAATCAATCCCAAAACAATCGCCGTGGTCATCATAAGGATGCTTGATGTGTACATAGACCTTGAAGGTTTCGCTTTCTTCGTTCACTCTCAAAGTGATTTCCCCTTTTTGAACATCTAGAAGAGTCCTCCCCGTGGCTAAAAATGGTCTTCCTAAAAGTAGGGGCATTTTCACGTCCTCTTCCATTTCAAGCACAGCAAAATCAACCGGGAACACAAATTTTCCTACATTTACCAAAATATCCTCAACCACTCCCATTGGGTACCTAAGAGATCTATCGGCCATTTGGAGCGTTATATTAGTAGGCTTCACTTTCTTTAAACCAAGTTTCTTGTAGATGCTAAGAGGCATTAAGTTCACGCTAGCGCCAAGGTCACATAGGGTTCTATCAAACTCAATAGGACCTATCTTGCAAGGAATAGAAAAGCTACCCGGATCTTTCAATTTAGGGGGTAACTTGTTTTGAAAAACCGCCGAACACTCCTCGTTTAAGGAAACAAGTTGATCCATTTTAGCCTTGTTGCTCAATATTCCCTTAAGAAATTTAACATAGGATGGCATGTTTGCCAATGCATCAACTAAGGGAATATTGATTTCAACTTTTCGGAGAATATCAAGAAACTTGTTTTGCTTTTTACTTAGAGGTTCCGGTTTCTTCTTACCACTAGGGGGAAATGGAAGTTTTACTCAAATCAAAAGATTTAGAAGAAGAAGAAGAATTCATACCTCCCGTACCATTTGGCATGCTCGGTCGTGGTGTGGCCTGGGAATTGTTTGGAAGTGTAGGCATGGCACGATCATCCTTAATCTCAACTTCTTTACCTTTACTTGCTTGACCTTGGTAAACTTTCCCACCAAGCTTCAAATTATCCCCGATATTATCTTCCTCAAACTCTTTCTCATCATCGGGTAACTCTTCATTCACCTCAAAACCCTTACCAACCTTCTTACCGCTTCGTGTAAAAATAGCATTTACCTCCCGAAGATTCCCTTCGGTGTTAATGGGCAAACCACACCTTTGAGTTATACTTGATCCTCCAAAAAGTTGACTAATTTGAGACTCAATGTTTTTCAAAGGTGCTTCAACTCCGGTCAACCGAGTATCGGTAATGGCTTTGTATTGCTCCATTTTCTTTACAAAAGCTTCAATAGCCTTTGCCATAATTTCAATTGCCGCTTCCCATTGGGGCTTTTGTTCCGGTTGTTGTGGTTGATTCAAGAATCCCGGGGGTGCTTGTGGAAATGGTAGATATTGATGGTCTTGATTCGGATAGTGAGGAAAAACTTCTTGTTGTGGCCTTTGAACCATTTCAAGATCTTTGATTGATTTCTCCATAGATTCCATTTGTGCCATCATCATCATTTGTTGCTTCGCATCGACTTGCTTGTGTTGAGTAGATCTCCCCGAATACCATTGCCTATCATTTTCGACGCATCTCTCAATAGTAGCATAAGCAACTTGGGGTGTTAAGCTCACAAAAGAACCTCCACTAGATGAATCAAGAACTTTCCTCGCTTCATTTCTCAAACCATTGTAAAAAGTTTGGACTTGCATCCACAGCTCATTACCGTGATGAGGGCACTTTCTTAGCAAAACCTTCCACCTATCACAAACTTCATGCAATGATTCCTCCGCATGTTGTAGAAAGTTTGCAATAGCGGCTCTTATCTCAAAAGTTTTCCAAAGGGGAAAGTACCTTGACAAAAATGCCGACGTGACATCTTCCCAAGTATGTAATGAATCATGGGCTTGTGACTCAAGCCAATCAATCGCACCTCCTCTTAACGCAAAAGGAAATATCCTCAACCGAAGTGCATCATCACTCGCCCCATTTATCCTTACTGTCCCACAAACATCCATGAACCTTGCCAAGAACCGATACGGATCCTCCGTCTCAGTTCCATAGAAAAGTGCATGCTCTCTCAACAAATCCCATACATGTTGCTTTATTGCAAAGTTATCCGCATCAATATGAGGTAAGCGAATGGGACGATGTATAAATCCCGCATGTGGCATAGCATAATCCATTAAGGTACTTTCTTTGCCTTGCTTTGGAGCTTGTCGAATAGGGACTTGTGGTGCTTGGTTTTGAACCAGTTGAAGTAGAAAATTTTCAATGATTTCAGAGTCAAAATGTGGGATCGGATTGGGAGCTTGAGCGAGAAGCAAGGGTTGCTCATGTTCCATGATGACCTCGGTCCTTAACTGCACCAACTCAAACAACAAGAAAACAGTAAAAAGAAAAGAAAAAAACCTTGTCCCAAATGTTTTGGCTACTTACAAGATATCAAGTGAAAGATTTCTCCCCGGCAACGGCAATAGTTAATCTAAAATAAACTTGATCGGCCTCACTAGGTTTCCACTCTAACCGGTAGAGTACCGGGTCAATTGTAGTCCAGTTAGGTGAGTCAAGGTCGTATCCACAGGGAGAAATCTCAGTTGAGTACCAAAGCGGCCCAAACAATTAGTCTAGGTGTATCCATTAATCAAGAAGCGAGTATGAACCAACTACAAATTAACTAATGAAAAGCGAACTAAAAGTGCGATTAACTAAAACTACAATGACTCGAACGAAGTGGAAATGATATGAAATGAGGTGGCTCGGGTGATGTTCCAATGAACTAGATTTGAACTCTCGTAACTACTCGGAATCAAGCTTCACTAACGAATTCTCAACACATTCAAGGTGTAAATCACTATAATAACGTCAATCGATCTCTCGCATCAACGAACTATAACCAAACACCAAACCTATCGGCTAGGACTAGATTAGGATGAATAGTTATGCATTAAAGGACGATGAATTTCCCAATTCAAGATTAGGCAACACACTAGAAATCAATTCTATCTCTAGATGATTTTACTATGTGTTCATGGTGACTAGTTCCATGTCAATTCTTACGATTAGGCCTCGAATTAACACTTAGATTATTCAATTAGTGATGAATTAATCACACCCATAAAGATCAATCACCAAGACTTGAACAATTTGAGGACATACAAGACAACCCGGTTGAATCCAAGCAATTACAAGAAATCTAGCTCATTTTCTCATCACCCAAACCACAACTAACTTAGCTACTCATGATTAACACAATAACTATGTAATTCATACTAACTAAAGCCATGAAAACAGGAAATTAAAGCTGAAACCGAAATGGTACCTCAATTTAGTGTAATATATGAAAATAGCTCAAATACCATGAAGGCTCATTAAGAAAGTGATGAGTTCTTCATTGTATAGTAAAGTCCATGAATTAATTTCACAATAGCTAATTTAAAAGACTGAAATTGAAGTTTGAACCCTCCATTCTCGCCTGAACAATGCCCAGGTCAAACTATTCCCCCTTTTTTCGGTCCCAGTTGTTTCTCTCTTACATATTACCTAATCTAATATAATATATTATTTTTCTATTCTTTTCGTCCAAATTAAGAATTCCCAGGAAATGGTGACTAATATATATTATATAATATATAAATGTAGTCTAATATATATTATTGACTCATATAATTTACTAAGTCTTAAACACTTGGGCTCGAGAAAGAGGCATGGCTCGGCCCAAAGAAGATGCGGTCCTTACCACCATATTCGTCATATCTCATCATTTCCTTTCATTTTAATAATTGGAAAATCCTGAAATAGCACACAAACACCAAATAGACGTAATTCCGTAGGTCTGCAAAGTATCCCGTGTGTCTTTATAAAATTCCACATTTCAACGATAAAAATGAGATTTCGATTAAGTCTTATGTGAAACCGAAAGTGATAATAATAACATGAAAGTGTGTTTATATGATAGAAATGAGGCTCAAAGTGCTACAAAGTAGGGAAAAAACATGTGTGCAATGCATGAAAGGATCGACTCCATCAACCATCCCTAGATTAATTTGACCCGAAATTATACATGACAAAATCGAGCATCGTCAGTCAATTAACAGGGGAATTTGGCGGAATATCTAAAAATGTTTTATGAGATTGAAGAAGGAACATGAAGGGAGGGAGAAGATCATGGGTAAAAAGCAAGAGAGCGAATGTAGACAAGGTCGACAGCCAATGCTAATTTTGGCATCTGTAGTTGGGTGGGTCGATAGAAAGTGAGTCCACAATTTGACCATTGTTTTATGTTAATGCTAGAAGAAAATTCTACTTGTAAATGTCGGGCAAAAAAGATAGCCAGAGAGTGCTTACTACTGTTTCCCTTAACAGAATGCATGATAGGAATTCAGATGGAATGACTGGATTTTTATTTTAATATGACAAACATTTACGGTATGAAATGCAAAATTATGGTTTTGATCGGATTACCTTCGGTCAAGGCTCTAATACCAAATGATGTATGCACAGTATGTGGAATGATCGTTAAAGGTAATCACTTTGATGATTAGGACAACGAATAAACGGATAATTGAGCTTCCATTGACCCAAAATCAAGGTGTCATCAAGAACCTCGGGTTGTTTGTAGACCCAAAATCAACCTGTGATAAAGAACATACAAAACAAAGGTCATTTACAAATTTGCAGTTCAACAGATTTGATAAACCAAATTCTCGAATCAACGAGATCTACTTGAATAACGCCATCACAAAGAATCAATTTGATTATTAATCCAAGTCTGCTTTGTAAATTACAATGATGATCAGCCTTTATATAAATTTATATTGACAACTAGGGTGCCTCTAGGGCTTCCATTTTACTACAAAAGAAAATGGGATTTTAGTGGGCCGAAAAAGAAAATAATTACTAAAAGACCTAAAATAATAAAGGACTCCATTGGGCTTAATGTGGCCCTTATTTAAACTATCTAAAATGAAATAAAAAGTCCAATAATAATAATAATAATAATAATTACAATAATAATAATAATAATAATAATAATTACAATAATAATAATAATAATAATAATAATAATAATAATAATAATAATAGTGATGAAATAATGACAACAAGCTAGACATAAATCATGAAAATACGAGCAAAGTAATATAGAGTGAGGCCTATCCGGTCTCATCATTCCCTTTCTCTTCGAGATGATTTTTCCTCGAATCAAAAGGATGTCGTATAGTTAATCTTCATGCAAAAGTTCTAAACCAACCACAAAAGACAACAATGATATGCCGGATCAAATATAAAGCAAATAGACAACATCGAATCAATGACATGCTGTGCTGATAATCTATGCATCACCAGTGGAACATGAGAATGGTATGTTGGATTGATAAAGATATGGGTGAAGCCCTCTTTGACAGAAATATAGTTATAGAAATTCAAAACTGAATGGACATCTGCATGCTCAAAACGGATCGTCGAAAGTGTGCCTCGGTTTCCCCCCAATGTCAATTGGATCAAAAAAATCCATATGCAATATATGTGCTGCATTGGGAGTATCCATTAACCTGGATTTCTCCTCAAGTGGATGAAAATAATGTACCTGCAAAGAAGATAAAATAGAGCTCGAATAAGTGGTCTGTGAGGCAGAATCATATTCTTCAATTTTTTCCACTTCCTCATCCACAAATTTAGGCTTATTTTCATCCTCATTATCCACCACACTCTCATTTTCCTCCCTTTTCAACTCCACCTCAATATTTTCTTCTTCCTGCAAATTCATAGCCTGTCACTCACTCCTTTCCGTTACCATGACTTTTGATTCCTCGATCTGCAAATCATTATCTTATGTATGGGGTAGAGATTCAAGGACATAACTCTTGCCACAATAATAAAAATAATAGTGAGTTCGGGATGCATAGTGACGTACATTATACAAACATATCAATGGCTTCCCTAATATGAAATGTTAATCTTTCAGTGGCACCACATCGCACAATATAATAGCTCTATAACTTTCAATAGAAAAATGAATCCATGTTTGTCTCGTAACTCAAACCCGATGACTTCCATCAATAATGTAGTAAAGATGTGGATGTTTTGCCATCGACAAGTTCAACTTATTAACACTTTCTTGCTAACTATATTCTCTTTTTCCATGTGATCTATGCACAACTTATATTATTGTCCCAAAAGAAAAACTCACAAAGCAACTTATAGTATTTTTAAACAAAATTGATGGAGACTTTCTTATGATCAAATATTGGAATTAAGTTAGCACCCCAAAAATAGTAACTAAGCAATTACTACCAAACAAAGTATTTGACTTTTTTGTTAAATTTTTTTTTTAACAACACAGATTTATTTATTTTTCCTAGCCAAATATCACTAGAAATTTTGCTCCAATTAAGTGCTAATCCCACACTTCAAGGACGATGATGAAGTCGGAAATCACCTATAGATCCAATTAACCTCTAGGACGATTCGAACAAGAACAAAAACAATGAGAACTATGATTTGTGTGAGATTAAGACTGAGCCTGAGAGTTAGTTTCCCTCAAGTTGCCTACGTATCCAATAATCAAATTGGAATCAAGTCATTCGTAGTTCCTTAGGGTTGTTTATATAGGGAGGCGTCTCACCCCCTTTTCTTGTCAAACAAGTCGTAGAATCCTTAAACCCTAATGATCATCACGTGTTTATCTCTGACAACAGATAATTATGATTATACTCAAATTATGGGATTTCCTTCCCGTGATCCAGGGATTCTCCTATAATATAGGCACATGTGTTATTTATCACTTAAGGAAGGAGCCAGTCGGCTTTCGATGGGGTCCTCAGGTCGTCTCGACCTGAGCTGCACGTCCTACCTCCAGACTTGCCGAGCGGCTGCGCAGCGCGTGTCGGGAAGTATATGGATGCACCTCCTCCTGGGGTAGGTCTTACTCTTTGTGGGGCTCCCGGCCTAAAAGCGGTTAAATTCGAGGTGTTATAAAGGTGACACGTGGCCGGGTCTGTTTTCACCATCGTCATAAGCCCTCCAGATCTGGCCAGACTACCTAGAAGCTGGGTCGATCTGAGGTCAGCTCGGACGTTTCAGGATAACACGCTTGACTTGACACGTGGCACCGCTACCCTTTAGGCTGCCAAAGCGAGCGCAAGAAACGAAGCGTCCTTGTACACACCGCAATAATGGGGCAGTTTTTCCAAGACTTCTTTTTGGGGTTTTATAACTCCCTAGTCTTATCACATCCCCTCAGACGTTACTCTTTAAATCAAGTGTGGAGTCGGGACGGTTGCCATTCCATTCTTCCATCTCTCCGGTTTCTGTGTTCAAGTAAGCTCTCTATCTTGTCTCATTCTTCTAAGTCTTTTTCTGTTGTTAATGAGCGAACCTATAATCCTTACTGATAGTTCCATTGAGGCTTTATTTGAATCGGAGCCAGAATTAGATGAAGACAGTACCCCTACCGGAGCCAATTTCGAGAGACCTGCCCTCTCTTTTTTCAATCCTCCCCATTCTTCCTCGTCTTCCAGATTTGTCCTTACCCTAAAGGCTTTTATGGCTCTGAAATCTCAGGCGGCTTGCCACGGTATCGATACTAAGTTAAACGCTACAGATGTGAACCGCATCTGTAAACAATACAATCTGGTAAATCCGCTTTTCAAACCTCATCGTCCCCGGCCTGGCGTTTATGCCTACCAACTGCGGGCCGGATGCTGTGCCGCCTGACAGAGCACTTTTGTGCGGTTTAAGGTTTTCGATCTGTCCGGCCGTCCTGGCTGTCTTGGAGCACTACGATCTAGGGTTGGCCCAGATCGTGCCGAATGGGATAAGGGCGATAGTGGGCTTCGCCATTTGGTGCAGATGCGCCTGCATCCCCTTTAAAGTCCAAACATTTCGCTTGTTCTTCCAACGTAAACAGGTGCCTGGACAGGCTGGGTACTACTGCTTCCCACATCGAAGGGATTTTATGCCTGACGTCCAATTCACTGAGCTGGGGGATACTTCATACAAAGGTTGGAAGACCAGGTTCTTCTTTATCTGTCCCGAGGTGACTCGGAACCTGGGCAAGTGGAACTCCTCGGACCTGGACAGCGATCCACAGCCGACTGATGTGGATAGGAAACTGTTAGACGACATTCGCAAAAGCGGGGTGTACATCACAGCAAAAAAGTACTCCTCTGAGTTGATCTTGGCTGCCCAGTTGCCCACCGCGGGTCCTGACCCCTACAAGGAATTAGATAAGGAGGAGTACAAGATATGTAGGGCTTTAATACTTTCTTTTTGCCATGCTTTACTATCTGTAAAATATTTTCTAACATGTCTTGTTATTCATTTTGGCAGTGTCTTCCTTGGCCGAACTCCTGAAGGATGTTAACGACGAAGTGGTTCCTCCAGTCAACCCTGGCGAATCTACCCAGGGAACTAAGCAGCAGGAGAACATAGAGCCGGAATGCCTCCGAGCTGCTGGGACTATCCTGACTCCCACCTCGGCTCAACTCTTGTCCGGGCAACCAGATGACTCCTCTGGAGAAGTTGAGCGGATAAACGTGGATGAAGATCAGGAAGAAAGAGAAGATGCGATCGAGCCTAGACGGAAGAAGAAAGTAGTCTATCTCTCGACTCAGAAGGGTCGATTGAAGAAAAGGAAGGCGGCTCGCCAGACCATAGAGAATGTCAAAGATTCTCCTGAAGAGCAATCTTCCCCAAGGCACAATCGGTTGTACGAGCTGTCAGACCCGGACCTCGCTGCTGTGGTATGTTCTTGGATAACTATGTCTGTCATTCTTATGTGCCTTACTTCCTTCTTACCTTTCCTTTGTCTTTTCCAGGGAGCTCAGGTCGGTCAGGAATTCCTGGATCGCCTTACCGAATCCGCAGCGAGTAAGGAGGCTCTGCAGGGAACGATCGAGGAGCTCTGAGCGAGTCGTGATAAGTATAAGGAGGCCTCAAAGGCTAAGGACCAGGAGGTTGCGGCTCTGAAGAAAGAACTTGCCGAGACTAGGACCAAGTGTACTGCCGAACTCTAAGCTAAGCATGACGAGTACGTCGCCGAGAACTCCGAGTTGGGACAAGCGCTGGCCAAGGTCCGGGCTGAACTGACTACTCTGGAAGCTTCTCTTCCTGCTCGGGATGCCCGAGTCATGCATGAGTATAAGTCCTCTGATCTTCTAGCCGGAGCTCTGAAGGTCCTGCTGATCCCTGTCATGCAACATGGGTACACGACGGGTGTGGATGAGGCAAAAGAACAGCGCCCTGAGCTGGTTCTTCCTAACCTTATGCATTATCGTTCCATGTACAAGGAAGGAACATGTCAGATTTATGATGCCCGGTTGAGAGAGTTTAAAGAAGGTGAAGACATCGGGGTCAAGTACGCTAGACGTCGTCCTGCCTCTCAGAATGCTGCGCCGACTCCATCTTCAACAGGGCAGACTCCGGGAACCCAGACTTGATTGTCTCTCCTTATTTTGTTGGAAAATTTTTGAAACTTTTTGCCCAAGTTCTTTTTGAAACTTTTTGCCCAAGTTCTTGTATTTGGTTTATACTTTGTGGTGTCCTGCCCACTATAATTTGGCTTTATTCGGTTTATTTTGGATTTAAATGTTCGAATACTTTCTTATGGATGTCCCCTTTCCCCCCAGTATGGCATGCATTACTGACGGTTTGGATGACATACTAAGTTTTTTGATTAAATTCTTGCCTGACCTGCAGACTTAGGAGGTTTGACTTTTGCAAACCTTCTGAGTATAACCTGACTCAGTTAAAAACCCTGTCCTGGCCTGAGGACTCGGGAAGCTTGTGGTATTCAAGCTTTCTGAGTCTGACCTGCAGGCCTCAGTTAAATTTTGGCCTGACCTGCAGACTTAGGAGGTTTGACTTTTGCAAACCTTCTGAGTATAACCTGACTCAGTTAAAAACCCTTTCCTGGCCTGAGGACTCGGGAAGCTTGTGGTATTCAAGCTTTCTGAGTCTGACCTGCAGGCCTCAGTATGAAATATGTTGCATTATAAAGATTGACAATGTATAACATAAAACTATATCTTTATTAGAAATCAATGATGTTTAATAACACTGTTTATTGAAAGTAACAAAATGAAAAGACAGAAACAAGCCTGGAATTGCTTCAGGCATAAAATTTTCTAAGATTTTCCGCATTCCAACTCCGCGGTATGGTCTGGCCACTCGCATTAGCTAGCTGGTAAGCACCTTTGCCATGAATCTTTACCACCCTGTACGGGCCTTCCCAATTCGGGTTAAGCTTTCCCTGGGGACCTTGCTTGCTGACCTTATTCTTTCGCAGTACCAAATCTCCTTCTTTGAAGTATGAATGTTTAACTTTAGAGTTGTAATACTGGGATATCCTCTGTTTATATTTCGTCATTCAGATATAAGCCACTTCCCTGGCTTCTTCCAAGTTATCCTTGGCGTGCCTGAGCTCGAGTTCTTGTTCTGTGTTTGTATGGAGCTCGGTCCTCGGGGAGGGGAGCCCTATTTCAGCCGGAATAACTGCTTCACACCCATAGGCTAAGGCAAAAGGAGTTTCTCCGGTAGCCGAGTTCGGAGTCGTTCTGTATGCCCAAAGGATGTTGGGCAAATGCTCGACCCAGGCTTGTCCTTCTTCTTCCAATCTCTTTTTCAACCCAAACTTGAGCTGCCTGTTTGTCTGCTCTACTTGGCCGTTGGCCTGGGGATAACCGATATAGGTAAAGTGTTGGACTATACCCAGCTCGGCACACCATGACCTGACTATTCTATTCTCGAACTGCGTTCTGTTGTCCGACACCAAGATCTTGGGTATCCCAAATCGGCAGACGATATTCTTCCACAAAAATTTCTGTATGACTTTGCCCGTGATGGTGGTCAAGGCCTCTGCTTCCACCCACTTAGTAAAGTAATCAACGGCTACAACAAAAAACTGTAAGTTACCTAGTGCTCGGGGAAGGGGTCCAACCAAATCTAACCCCCATTGGTAAAAGGGCCAAGGAGAGACCAAGAGGATCATGTTCTGTGCCGGCTGGTGAGACAAATTATCATGCACCTGGTATGACTTGCACCTCATTACTAGGTCGTTCGCATCGCCCTGCATGGTTGGCCAATAATATCCAAACAAACGGCATTTGCGAGCCAGTGTCCGGGCTCCTGCATGATTACCACAAATGCCGAGGTGGATTTCCTTGAGTAGATAGTTTCCCTCCTCCTGGGTAGCACATCTAAGCCATGGTGACACAAACGATCGTCTGTATAGGATATCATCGAAGAGAGCATATCTGCTGGCTTGTAGCTTTATCTTCCGGGACTGAGCCTTGTCAGTTGGCAAAATCCCATGCTTTAGATAAGAGGTTATAGGGTCCATCCAGGTGGCTTGTTGGCTGATCGGTTGAACTTCACTTGGGATATAACTTCGTTCGGCCAGCTGTTCCACCAGGACTTTTTTGTCTGAAAAGAAGTTAGATGCCAGTTTGGAGAGGGCATCGGCCTTTTTGTTCCTAGATCGAGAGACCTGCTCTATCTGGATTGACTTGAAGTTCTTCAGCAAAGCGTGTGCTGCTGCCAGATATTTTTTCATCGATTCCTCCTTTGCCTCGTATTCACCCTTAACGTGATTGACTACCAATTGGGAGTCACTGAATACATATAGGTTATCTGCCCCAAGCTTAATGGCTAACCGGAGCCCTGTAATCAAAGCTTCATACTCCGCCTCGTTGTTTGTTGCCATGAAGTTAAAACACAATGCATACGGGAATTCTTCCCCCTTTGGACTGAGGAGCAAAAGACCTGCCCCTGCTCCTTCTTTTCCAGATGCCCCGTCAACGAAAAGCGTCCATGTATCTACCTGCCCTGCTGGAGATTCCTTTTCTACTTCAACCTGAATTCCTTCAGCTAGGAAGTCAGCTAAAGCCTGGGCTTTAACCGCAGTCCGGGGTTGGTAGTCCAGGTCATACTCTGCCAGCTCGATAACCCATCTGGCTAGTCAGCCCGAGGTGTCAGGTCGTGCCAAGATCTAGCGTAGTGGTTGATCTGTGACCACAGTGATGGAATGAGCTTGAAAGTATGGTCGTAACTTTCTAGAGGCATGTACCAGAGCTAAAGCTAGCTTTTCCACGTTGGTATATCTGACCTCCGGTCCATGTAAGGCCCGGCTTACATAGAACACGGGTGTTTGTATCTGTCCCTCTTCTCTGATTAAGACTGCACTGATTGCCTCATCGACCACTGATAAGTATAAAAGCAGAGTTTCGCCTTCCTGAGGAGACGTCAGGGTTGGTATCTCAGCCAGATATCTTTTAAGATCTTCAAATGCCTTCTGACTGTCCTCACTCCATTGGAAAGGGCTTGCCTTCCTTAGGATCTTAAAGAAAGGTAGAGCACGCTGTGCTGATTCGGATAGGAACCTACTCAGGGCGGCCACGCGACCTGTTAGCCTCTGCACCTCCTTGATGCTCCTGGGTGGTGGCATTATCTTTAAGGCTTCAACCTTATCCGGGTTGGCCTTAATTCCTTCCTTTGAAATCATATACCCCAGGAATTTTCCTGACCTGACCCCAAATGTGCATTTCTTGGGGTTGAGTTTCATTTGGGTCTGCCTGAGTACCCCGAATACTTCTCGGACGTCAGTCATATATTGATCCAGAGACCTGCTCTTGATCAAAAGATCGTCTACATAGACTTCCATACATTTCCCGATTTGCTTCTCAAAAATTTTATTCACTGCCCTTTGGTAAGTAGCACCGGCGTTCTTCAATCCGAACGGCATGGTAACATAGCAGAAAGTTCCTTCTTCTGTTATGAATGCCATTTTTTCTGCATCGTCTGGGTCCATTGCAATTTGGTCGTAACCCTTATATGCGTCTAGAAATGCAAAAACTTCAAAACCGACCGTTGAGTCGACTAACCTGTCAATTTTTGGAAGTGGGTAGCAATCCTTGGGACACGCCTTCTTCAGGTCAATGAAATCTACGCACATTCGCCGGCTACCGTCTGGCTTTTTTACCAGAACCGGGATGGCAAGCTAGGTCGAGTAGAATACCTCACGTATAATCCCGGCTTGGAGCAACATCTCCACTTCTTTCTGAATAGCCTCCATTCTATCTTTTGCAAACTGCCTCTTCTTTTGCCGAATCGGTTTCCGGGCTGGATCGACATGAAGCTTGTGCAGGGCCAGCTCGGGTGACAGGCCTGGCATGTCCTCTGTCTTCCATGCAAATACGTCTCTAAACTCTTTCAAGATTCTAACAAGTTCTGCTTTGAGTCGATCTGGGATCCATGATCCTATGTTGACTGACAGACCTTCCTATTCTTTTCCCAGGTTTATCACCTCAATTTTGTCGTCTGAGGACCGTTTTCCTCTTCCTCTGGGAGCAATTCTTCCACAGAAACCTGTTGCACCATCATCTTTCCATTAACGGTGGCCGTGTAGCAGCTCTGGCTGTTTCCACATCCCCTTTAATTTCTGCCGTCCTTTGCCAAGTCGAGAACTTCATACTTATGTGAGCCGGGGATATTACCGCTCGTAGATCTACCAGGGCGGTCGCCCCATTATGACATTGTAGGCCGATGGGGCCCTGACTACCACGTAATTCACCATAAGGACCCTGTCCCGAGGTGCTTTCCCAAAGGTGGTAGGTAAGCTGATCATACCCACAGGATGGACCGGTGGTCCTGCGAATCCGAATAAGGGAGATGACACATGCGCTAACTCAGCATCTTTTAACTTCGTCGACTGGAACACATTGTAGTATAGCACGTTGACTGCACTCCCGGTGTCCACACAAATACGCTTCACCGTATGTTTGTTGATTACCGCCTCCATAACCAAACCTTCGTTGTTGATGACAAGAGGGAGAGGGTCGCATGGACCATAAATTACCTCCCCGGACAACCTTTGTCTCTTTCCTGAGTCTGCACTGGTAGGTGTCCGGTTACTACTTTTCTCCTCAGGTCGGGACGATGTACTCGGACCGCCTGAGATGGTATTAATGGTATTGATAGGACGATTATCTGGCTGTCCCTCAGGTCCTGGAGATGGTTCCCTCCTTCGTCTGTAATCATCCTTTCGGTCATGACCGAAATCTCTCCTCTTGTATTCCCGTCTTCCACGGGGTTCTGGGTTACGGGATCTATCTATGACCTCGTCAAGTTTCCCTTCCATAACAGCAGCGTCGATCTCTCTCTGTAAATCCTGGCATTGCTCCGAGTCATGACCAATGTCTTCATGGAACTTACAGTACTTGGTCTGGTACCTCTTTTCCCGGGGACCCCTCATAGGAGGTGGAGTACGGGCAATCCCTTTTCTTTGCATTATAGCGAGGACCTGCTCACGTGATCTATTCAGAGGGATAAAGTCTATTTCTTGAAGAGCCCCCTTTTTTCCGAGTCGGTCAGTTACAGGTGCGGCTACTCGGTCCCATACTGGTTTACGCTTTCTATCGGATCGATCATCCGATCTCTCTTTCTTGGGGGCTTCTGACTCCCTCTTTAGGTGGTTGGCCTCCTCACGCTGACAGTGCTTGTAGGCTAGATCCATACATTCGTCCATTGACTTCGGAAGTCGGACGTTTAGCTTAGAATACAACCTACATTCTCGTAGGCCTGCTACGAAAGAGGTGATCAAAAGGTGCTCCTCTGTGTTCCCAACCTGCCTAGACTCCTCGTTGAATCTTTTCAGATACTGCAGTACGGTCTCTTCTTTTTTCTGACGAATAGTGAGGAGGTACGTGACATTCCTCTGGAAAGGTTTGGCTGTGACAAAAGCTTGCAGAAATCTTCTTGCCAGAGTTTCAAAGTTTTCGATGGACCGGGGTGGTAGCTTCCGGAACCACTCACGTGCCCTGCCCGTGAGTAGAGCCAGAAAGGCCTTGCACTTCATCTCCTTGGCTGCACAATCCAAATTCATGTGTGTTAGATACTTGAAGAGGTGGTCTTGGGGATCCTTCGTTCCGTCATATGCTTCTAGTTTTGGTATCTTAAATCTCTCCGGGCGTGGGTAGTTCAAAATCTGCTCTGAGAACGGTGATTCGATTGAAAGATCGTCCGTTTTCTTCCCCAGAATTCCATTTAATTCCGCCCGAGCAGCCTCCTGGGCCTGAGCATTAACCTACTTTTTCCGTGCATGCGAAGTGGAGGATAGAGTTTCCCCTCTATCTTCTTTATTCGCTAAGTTACCCTTAGGATCATTATTTTCTGGAACGTCCTCTTCCCGCCCTTTTAGGGCTAGACCCATCACGCTTTTGAACGCCGGGACATCCAGATTACGTAACGCTTCCAGCAGAGCCTGCTGTCCCGGATCTGCCAGTACTTCTTCCTGGTTGGTTTGCGGTTGGTTGGTGGTAGCAGTTGGATCTACCTCTCCGGCGTCTCTAGCTGCCGCTGTCTGAGTCTTTTTTCCAGTAGTTTTCGGTGGTGCCATTGCAATCTCTTGATCGAATCGCTAAACAAAGGACCCTCCTTCTAGCACCAATTGATGAAGTCGGAAATCACCTATAGATCCAATTAACCTCTAGGACGATTCGAACAAGAACAAAAACAATGAGAACTATGATTTGTGTGAGATTAAGACTGAGCCTGAGAGTTAGTTTCCCTCAAGTTGCCTACGTATCCAATAATCAAATTGGAATCAAGTCATTTGTAGTTCCTTAGGGTTGTTTATATAGGGAGGCGTCTCACCCTCTTTTCTTGTCAAACAAGTCGTAGAATCCTTAAACCCTAAGGATCATCACGTGTTTATCTCTGACAAGAGATAATTATGATTATATTCAAATTACGGGATTTCCTTCCGGTGATCCAGGGATTCTCCTATAATATAGGCACATGTGTTATTTATCACTTAAGGAAGGAGCCAGTCGGCTTTCGATGGGGTCCTCAGGTCGTCTCGACCTGAGCTGCACGTCCTACCTCCAGACTTGCCGAGCTGGCCTGCAGTGCCGTAGTCGGGAAGTATATGGACAGACCTCCCTCCTGGGGTAGGGTCTTACTACTGTGGGGCTCCTGGCCCTAAAAGCGGTTAACTTCGAGGTGTTATAAAGGTGACACGTGGCCGGGTCTGTTTTCACCATCGTCAGACGAACAATCCACAAAATCAGCAACACAATTGTTATTATTATTACTAGATTTTTTTCCAAAATGGGACAAAATTCCTCCAACAAATCAAACAAATTTCACATACTTGATTGGAGACATATATTGACAACTCACTTACAAATCAACGGGCGGTTACGGTAGATATGATTGGTATTACAAAGTCGGACTTTGTGGCTGGGTAAGAATCGACTTCGGATGAGAAATTTTTTTTATTTTGAAAATATGCAATGACGTGGTGTGATCAATGCAAGGATGCCGGTTGGGATGATAAATGAAGGCACGATAGGAATTCAGATGGAATGACTGTATTTTTATTTTAATATGACGAACATTTATGGTATGAAATACAAAATTATGGTTTTGATCGGATTTCCTTCGGTCAAAGCTCTGATACCAAATGATGTATGCACGGGATGCAGAATGATCGTTAAAGGTAATCACTTTGATGATTGACACGAAGGACAACGAATAAACGGATAATTGAGCTTCCATTGACCCAAAATCAAGGTGTGATCAAGAACCTTGGGTTGTTTGTAGACCCAAAATCAACAAGTGATAAAGAACCTACAAAATGAAGGTCACTCACAAATCTGCAGCTCAACAGATTTGATAAACCCAATTCTCGAATCAATGATATCTACTTGAAAAATGCCATCACGGCAATCAATTTGATTATTCATCCAAGTCTGCTTGTAAATTACAATGATCAAGCCTTTATATAGGTACTGTCAGCTAGGTTGCCTCCTAGGGCTTCCATTTTACTACAAAAGAAAATGGGATTTTAATGGGCCGAAAAAGAAAATAAGTACTAAAAGACCTAAAATAATAAGGAACTCCATTGGGCATAATGTGGCCCTTATTTAAACTATCTATAATGAAATAAAAATTCCAATAATAATAATAAAAACAGTGATGAAATAATGACAACAAGCTATACACAAATCATGAAAATACGAGGAAAGTAATATAGAGTGAGGCCTAGCCAGTCCTCATCAATCTAAGAAAGGAAAATAAAAAATTGAAGAAAGAACTGGATAAGAAAAAATCTTACTCAGCTAGTTAAGAAAACCACTTAGTGTTCAACAAACATCAGATGATCAGTAATCTGGTATTGACAGACCAGCTAAGGAAATAGCTTTACCAGGAGACAAGATTTCTGCATCATCTGAGGCTATTATTGCACCAGCCTACAAACACCCAAAATGTTTGAATCCAGATCTGGTATGGGTTACAATAGTCAAGATGAGAAGTGACAGAATGGTCAAAACAATTCTGAATTAAAGATCAAAACTGGTCCAAAATTTAGAAAAGGACAGACCATTGAGTCAATTACTCATCCTGCACCAATGAAGTCAAAGACCAGTGCAGTGAAACAACAAAGTAAATCATCTTACTACTAGCCAACTAAAGTCAATGGTATGGAGAAAGGTAAGGGAAGACTTTACCTATCAGAAGATGATTGGAATGTTCCCCCACCAGCATACATAAGAAAACTAGCTTATAAACAGTCAAATGCATTCAGAAAAAACCAGCATAGGCCTGGCCCTGGATACAAAAGACAATATGAGCAAAGTTCATCTCCTGTATACTGGAGAGTGAAACAATATGCCATAACAGCAAAATGTATGAAAGTGTATAAGAATACTTTGATTAAATCAAATAGAAGTTATTCTGACAGGCATTATTGTTGGAAATAAAATTTATGTTTTGATGACGATTCATCAGTTATTTTAATCATTGTTCTTAACCCCATTGATGAAGTGTCAAAACAAGCTATTATAGTGCAAAGCAAAAAGATTTCTAGAAATCAATGTATAGGATTTATTAGAGTCTAACAATTGTATAAGTAAATCAAACAAGCACTGTAATATTTCTAGGGTCAGAACTAAGAAAATGAGAAACTGATTTGATGACTTTAAAAGTGCTGAGTTTACAACTGAAGATCAATCAGTTTAGAAAACTGACTCAGAGCACACCAACTGACTCAGAACTGAAGAAGGTAAGTTCGTTGAGGGACATAGACTCGGTTGACTTATCTAGAAGTAGAAGGCTGAGGGAACAAACTCAGTGGTTGAAGAACTGAGGGATCCAAACTCAGTTATTGAAGATTGAAGAACTGAGGGTTCAAACTCAGTTATGAAGATTAAAGGCCGAGACTGTAAAGTTAGAATTCAAGAAAGTCTGTGATGGCCTGAACTGACTTAATGGATCTTGTAGGAAGATCTAAGATACATAAGGACAATGATATCTGAGTTGATTTTTGGAATGGTGTACTCTGATTAAGTTAATAATAATCAGATGAAAAATAGAGTACTGAGATTTTTAAAGAATAGTAAAACTCTGTTAATGCTCTAAAGCTGAAAATTGACTAATTTCAATAAGACCAGTTTTCATGCTGAGGTCAAGAAAAACTGAAGATTATCTGACCGTTATAAAGCAGGAAATTGTATTGGTTGAACAGAAATGTCAGAAAGTACACTGACATTCATCAGATTGAGCAGGACCACCAACAGATACAAGGGCTCAAATTCAAATGTTCAAATTCATCTAACCGTTGAAGGAACCCCTATAAATAGATTACTTCTATCACAAAAAGAAGTGCGGAATTCTAAGAATTGATCTAGTCAAGAAAGATCCTACTAAGGGGGAAAGCATGTCAAAAGAATTCCTGCTAAATACGTTATTGGAAGATCAAGAAATCTTCAAAGTGTTCTTAAGCATTCAAAGAAAGAACAAGATCAAACATTTGAAGAAAGATAGAGCCTGAGCATATTATATACATCTAGAAGAAAAAGCTCAAATCACAAAGTTGAATCATAGTTATTGATTGATGAACCAAAAACCGTCGATGATAAATTCATGGCCGTTCTTCTAAAGACAACCTGCAAAAAGCTCCAAGAACAACATAAACGATAGAAAAGAGGGGGTGTTTTGGTGGTGGTTTAGACTGGACTTGAGATGTTATTTCTCAAGCTGCCTACGTATCCAATGCGTGTATTGGAATCAAGTCTCCGTAGTTCCTTAGGGATGGTTTATATAGAGGAGAGTTGTGCCCTAAGGCGGCGTGGGCCTTGTCCTTGTTGGGCTTGGATTTCTGTGTTCCCTGAGGAAAAGATAACTACGATTTAATCTCCTTAATTGTAGGAGATAATTGCGTGTATATTTGAATGTCAGGATTAGAGTAGTAAATATGAGGGATTCTTCCCATATTTATCTGATGATCACACACGTGGGAAATATGATTAGAGATTAACTCTGGCCGACCTAGCTGGGCCGAACTAAAGTGGCCAGGCCTTTCTATGTTTGGACCGACCTACGGAGGTCGGGTGAGATAGCCGAGCTGGGATCAGCTCGGATTCTTGTGTGTATAAGTGGTTTGGTCCGAAAGGGAGTTAGGCCGACTTATAGGGTCGGGCCTGGGCAGGTTTACAAGTACCGGCTGACTTGGAGGGGTCGGAGGATGGTAACCGAGCTCATGCGGCTCGGTTACTGGGGGTTCTGCTTTTGATTGAGGCTTTTCGCTATCTTTATTTATTATTGTGCTGATGTAGAGGCGACACGTGGGTAAGGTCAGTTTCTGGCACCGTCTAAGCCCCCCAGATCCAGCTGAGCCCTTAGGGTCAGCTCGGATCTACTTGGCCATGGGTCTCTAGACTTGAAGAGTTGATACGCAGCTTACTCATCCAATCTGACAGAGTTCTGCTATGACATTGCGGGATGCGAGGCATTTTAGCCAATGTTGGTGGTTGCGTGACTATTCTTAGAGCAAGGAAAACGGTTGTGTTTGTGATCATGAGCTGAGCCGTATAAGGCTGCCTATGTACCCTTAGTTTGTAAGGGATCAAGCCCAATTTGCGTAGTTCTTCGAAAATGAGAGCCCCCTTTTCGTCAAGGGTGTGCGGTTATTTATAGTGCCTTGAGTTGGCTGTCACCAAGTTGTTGGATGAGCTGGCAAACTGGGACGTTGCCGAACTGAGATCGGTCTTAGAGTGCCGAGCTGAAGAGCTGGCGAGTTGATAGCTCTTGGCGAAACAGGGAGATTTGAGGAATGAGAGCGTTGTTCATGAACTTTGTTGCCTAGTTGTGTTGGCTTTGTTTGCGTTGAAGGATGGCGGACTGGAGGGGTGAGCGGGTTGAGCCCCTAGTGCTTTGTATCAAGCTAGCTGCTTGTTACTTAATTCCCGTTGCCCTGGATCACGACATTAATCGTGATGGTCCGAGGCGGGATTGATCGTGCTTGGCTTGGTCCGGCCTATTAAGGGGAGGACTGGCTAGGCCAAAGGGCCTATCTGTTCCTGGGCTTACGTATGGGCCAGGTTCAGATCCATGGATTATTTCCGGAACTGGGAACTTGGCCTGGCTCGATATATCAATGTCCCCCTACTCTTTGAGCTTTCTAGCGTGTAAGTGAAGGTCATGATGTAAAGTTGTAATAACTTGATACACCGTTTGTTGATGTGATTTGTACTAGAGCGATCTACTGAGATAACGTAAGGCTCATATAGCGTAGTGCACCGGTGTTGTGCTTAGATAGCCACCAGTTTTAAGTGCATTAGGCTTGAGACCGTAAGGACACAATTTTGAGAAGATTCGCTCGAGGGCGAGCTTTAAAAACAGTGTCGAGGTGGACTCGAGCGTATAAAGAATCGCTCGAGGGCTTATCAGACTGACTTATAGCATTAAGCTTCACGGCGAGCAGGCTCAGGTCGGACGGATCTCTCGCATGAAAGTATTAGATGAGCAGGGCCAGGCTAGTGCTGACTTCTCGTTTAAAAACACGGAAAGCTGGGCCAGGTCGGACTGACTTCTCACATTATTAAGCGGACAGGCTATGATGCCACTCTATTAAGCGGACCCAATGTACTCTTTAGTTGACATATGCTTGCTGCACCGGACATGCAAAGCTCAGATTGTGTGTCCTGCAGACTTTTTCGAGCCCGGCTTGTGGAACAGAAGCCGGTCTCTAGGAGGACTGATATGGAGCTAGCTGACGTTGGCTTCAAGGCCATGGAATATGCAAGCTTTCTTTTCTTACTCTAGTGTTGTAATTTGATAGTGTTTCTTACTTGTAGGGAACCTAGATTGGCCAGGACGTTTTCCTCAGGCTGGGAAAAAGTTTACTGGAGATTTGAAGAAGATTTCCGACCTGAGGCAAGGTCGGCCTAACCATGTCTACACTTTGTGGGTTGATAAGGCAGAGGGTTGCCGACTTTGTCGTAGACAACCTTCCTAGCAAGGCTTTTATAAGATAGGCATGGATGCGGTCTATGACAACCGTTTGAAGGACTTCTCGGAGGGAGTGGACATTGTGTCCGAGTACTCCTGCCGTGCTGCGGTTGCTCTTACCTTGTCTCTTGCTTCTTCTGAGCCACTGTGGAGTCCAGCCCCCGGTTCCTAGGTCAAAAGGCTTATGGACTTGTAGTTTTTGCTCTGAAATTGTCATCTGTACAATTTGATACTACAAGGAGTATTTCGTTAAGTTCTCAGCCTTAACTTTATTCCGAGCACTTTTTTAAGTACTTGATTATAATAGAGGTGTCTTGCCCCCCAGTATACCATGCATTAACTTGTGGTTTTGGATGGTATACTAAAGGACTTGTCATGTTTTTTTTTCGGGTTTGTCCTATAGGCAATGAATGCTGTTAAGTCCGACTTACGGACTGAAAGAGGTCGGTTACAAACTCATTGAGTCCGATATGCGGAGTTCAATTGAGTCCGACCCACGGACTTTGGTTCGAGTCCGACTTGAGGACCTAATGAGCTTGTCCGACAAACTTTGCTGTGTTTGTCCTACGAATTTCAGTTCGAGTCTGTCCTGCAGACTTAGAATTTATCCTTTTTATTTTGATGCTATGCTTTTGGTAGTCTCACTAACCTTTTTAATTTTGCTTATGTAGGGGACCTTAGTTGGTCAGGAGGTTTCCCGGAGGTTGGGGGAGGCCTCCAATGAGTCTAATGTCAACAAGAAGAAGATTTCCGAGTTGAGGTAAACCAGAGGGGAGTTTGGGGACGCTGTCGAGCTCGGAGACAAGAAGATAAAGGCTTTCCAGGATCAGCTTTTGGTCAAAGAGGCAGAGCTGAAGTCAAGGCAGCTGCTTGCCTTAAGGATACAGAGATGAAGTCTGTGCAAGCTCAACTCCTACCTCAAGAGGGTGAGCCAAAGTCCTTAGCGAGTGAACTTGCTGAGGAAAAGAAGGCAAAGGAGCGGGAGGTCGGGGACCTCCAGGCAAGGGTGGCCCGTCTGGAAGCTACATTCCCAGCTCGGTGTGCCGGGGCCATTCAAGAGTACAAGGCTTCGGCGGAATTTTCCGAGGCCTTGAAGGTGTTGCTGATCCATGTCCTCAACTATGGTTATACCCAAGGAGTGGACGAGGCGAGGATCCAATATCCTTCCCTGTGCTGGAGGACCTTCCTAAGAAGGTTTATTATAAGCAGGGAATGAGTGTGTTCTACACTGAGCGTGTCTAGGATTTTAAGGTTGGGGTGGACATCGTATCCAAGTATGTTGTCCAACCGACTGCTACTTCTGGTTTGGCTCCTTCATCAGAGCCTCAAAAGAGTCCTACTCCAGAGTCTTCATGTTTTTAGGCGTTTGTTTGTTTTTAATTTGAAAAATTTGTACTATGATTTTATTAAAGGTGTTATTTTGTTTTGTATTTGTTTTTGTTATATTGTTGGAGTATGCCCCTCAGTATGCCATTTATCAGTCCAAATATTTGGATGGCATACTTGTTTAGACTGTGTTTTTGTTATTGTTGGAGAGGGGTATGTCCCCCACTACGTCATGCACTACATATAACGCCGAGCTCAGTGCTCGGGTTAAATTGTATCAGCGTTTAATAAAATTCTTCAAGGGGTGCACTGCCCAATATGCAACTCTGAGTTTTCAGAGTGCACACTTACGTTTGTATGTAGGGCTGAGCTCTATTCGTGAGCTCGGGTAACTACAAGTTAGGTACTGAGTTTCCACAAGTCACATTAGCTTTAGTTTTATGTTAGCTTACAACGAGCAGGAGTAAGTCTAACCATATTTAATATAAATTGAGTTAGTCTTAAACGAATAAAAGCACGGCGAGCAGGTCCAGGCTAGTGCTGACTTCTCACGTGAAAGTATTGGACGAGCAGGGCCAGGCTAGTGCTGACTTCTCGTTTTAAAGCACGACGAGCAGGGCCAGGCTAGTGCTGACTTCTCGCGTGAAATAGTAGCACATGTGTTTGTACTGTAAAATTAATAAAGACCATGCATAATGGAGAACAAAATAATAGTAAATTAACTTACCATTTGCTTATTGGTGTGATCTGTCGGTGCCGACCTGAAGTCGGTCTTATAGAAGGCTCGCTCGCAGGCGAGTTCCAAATATGATGCCGAACTAAATCGGACTTATAGAAGGCTCGCCCGAAGGCAAGTTCCAATCATGATGCCGACCTGAAGCCGGACTTACAGAAGGCTCGCCCGAGGGCGAGTTCCAAATATGGCGCCGACCTAAAGCTGGACTTACAGAAGGCTCGCCCGAGGGCGAGTTCCAAATATGGCACCGACCTGAATTCAGACTTATAGAAGGCTCGCCCGAGGGTGAGTTCCAAACATGAAGCTGAACTAAATCGGACTTATAGAAGGCTCGCCCGAAGGCGAGTTCCAAGAATAAGATAGTTTGATCATTTAAGTTATAGAAAAACCCGGTAAGAGCTTGTATCATAAGAGCTCGGATTTGGAGAGCTGGGGTGCTCGGATCGAATCATGGAGATCTGGGGGAGCTCGGTTCGGATCATGGAGAGCACCAAGCCGGGATATTGGAGAATAAGGAATAAAACTCACAGCTTATTTTCGTGTTACTGCAGCAACTTTCCGGCGATGATCGGGTATCGAAACGAACTCTAATCGGCACGAAATTTGGAGGGCTTGTTCATACCTCCTTCTTCTTCTATATGGATGGTGGAAATATTTGTTCAGCGGCTCAACCTTTGGCAATCGGCCGCTGATGTGACTGCTGCGTTTTTTGGTGATACAGCAGCAGCAACAACTTTACAGCGACGATTGGGTATCAAATGAACTCCGATCAACAAGAGAACTTGTTCATACCTCCTTCATATTTGATGTGAATGGTGGAATTTGTGTTTCAATGGCTCAATCTCTGGAAATAAACCACCGATCTGGCTGCTGTGCTTTTTTTGTGACAGCAGCAACATCAACTTTTTGGGGACGATCGGGCATCGAAACGAACTCCGATCAGAATGAAATTTGGAGGTCTTGTTCCTACCAACATCTTATTCAATATGAATGGTGGAATTATGTTTTTCACGGCTCAATCTCCATAAATTGGCCGTAGATCTGACTGCGTTTTTCCTAGTGGACTTTTAACAAAGTTGCCGGTAGGAAGCCCTCCTTCTAGCGCCATTTGACGAACCAAAAATCATCGATGATAAATCCAGGGCCGTTATCCTAAAGACAACCTGTAGAAGTTCCAAGAACAACATAAATGATAGAAAAGAGGGGGTGTTTTGGTGGTGGTTTAGACTGGACTTGAGATGTTATTTCTCAAGCTGCTTACGTATCCAATGCGTGTATTGGAATCAAGTCTCTGTAGTTCCTTAAGGATGGTTTATATAGAGGAGAGTTGTACCCTAAGACGGCATGGGCCTTGTCCTTGTTGGGCTTGGATATCCGTGTTCCCTAATGAAAAGATAACTATGATTGAATCTCCTTAATTGTATGAGATAATTGCCTGTATATTTGAATGCCAGGATTAGAGTAGTAAATACGAGGGATTCTTCCCATATTTATCTGATGATCACACATATTGGAAATACTATTAGAGATTAACTCTGGCTGACCTAGATGAGCCGAACTAAAGCGGCCGGGCCTTTCTGTGTTTGGGCCGACCTACGGAGGTCGGGGAAGATAGCCGAGCTGGGTTCAACTAAGATTCTTGTGTGTATAAGTGGTTTGGTCTGAGAGGGACTTAGGCCGACTTATAGGGTCGGGTATAGGCAGGTTTGATCACAATTACCGGCCGACTTGGAGGGGTTAGAGGATGTTAACCGAGCACATGCGGCTCGGGTACTGGGGGTTCTACCCTTGATGGAGGCTTTTCTCTATCTTTATTTATTATTGTGCTAATGTGGAGGCGACACGTGGGTAAGGTCAGTTTCTGGCATCATCATAGATTCAAGTCTCAACTTTGATTTTATCAAAGGTTTAGGCTGTGAAACACCAAGAAGGTGTGAAGGACAGTTGAATGCAGTCAGGAATACTGTGTTTGTGTTGAGCTGGTGAAGAGGAAATTCTACCCTTCAATGACTAGTGGAGCAAGCTTAGTTTAAACAGCAATCTCACCCGTTGAAGACTGAAGCTGGAAGATTGTGAAGCTTGGGATTAGTGAAGGACAATCAGTGTTTAAATTTACTTTGTGTCTTGTAACTGTAAACCTCAAGAACACAGTGAATTTGGCCTCCTACATCACATGGAAGAGAGGGCTGACAGGATTACACCACCTGGAACCTCTATAATTTCTGTCTTATTTACCTACTTACTTTATGCAATTAATTACTGCATCTAAGTTTATACTGCACCTGATCACACTCAGCAAAGATAAGAAACTGAGTCAACACAGCATTGCATTTTATCTAAAGAAACTGATAAACTCCAGTTTTATATAACGGCTTAATTTAATCCGCTGCCAATTAACTCAGTTCAGCATAAGTCAGTCTTGACTTATACTCAGCTAAGTTAGCTTAACTCCGCACAAGTTTAAAGCTGAACTCAATCTGGTTCAAGATTCAGTTTTTAGGGACAAGTTTATTCACCCCCCTCTCTAAAGTTGTGTCAGCTTTTCCAAGGGACCAACAATTGGTATCAGAGTGAATCTTCTACTCTGAAGATATCTCCGTTTGAGCTTTATCAGTTTGAGATAACTAAGCATCAGTTATTTTCGATACCAACAATTAGTATCGGAAGCTGAATCCTTGTTACGAAGGTTTTTCAAATATCTGTTTTCAAAAGGATTTTCAAAACAGCATCATGGATACACAGCATCACCTTAGAAGTTTAATTAAATACTCATTTTTAAGATTTGATGAATGCAAAAGCAAATTGTAGGCTCTTGGTGCTGATACTCAAGCAAAGCTTATTGAGACTTTCATTGAAGATCCATCCATTACAAACAATGAAGGAAATGCTGAAATTTTACCCATAAGCTTTGAAGGAAATGATCATGGAGAAAGTGATGAAGAAATCATACTTTTTGGAACAAATCTGATGAGAAACACTGCTGGATCAGATAAAGGCAAGCAAATAATGGAATATAAAGAAGCCACAACTGAAAATTTATTGATTAACCATCAAGAAATAAATGTTTCTACATCCAATTGTCACACTGCCATAAACAATCACAGAAATACAAATTTCAATGAAACCTTGGACATACTCATAAAGGAATTAGAGGAAATTCAAAAGAATTATGAGAATGTCAAAAAGGAAAAAGAATTGTTGAAAGCTGCAGTTCTAAGATTGAATGCTGAGATCAATTTTATCAAGGCAAACAATGAAACCAAGGAGAATTGCTCAACTAATGAATTAACATTGGTAATAAACATCACAGAATCATCAGTTGATCCAATTCCTAGTGTTCAGTTCAAACCCGGAAAACCATTTGGAGATAGAACAGGTTTAGGGTTTGACAAACAACAGAATTTTAAGTTCAGACCTAGTTCAGCTGCACCTAAGTTTGTTGCTGCACAAATGTCAGGAACTCAGAAAACTATTAGAACTGACAAAAACTCAGCACTGCCTCGACCTAAAACTGACAAAACTATAAAATCAGTTAGAGACAATTCACAAAATGATAGATTCTATAGAAAGAATCAGAAGGCTGGATAGGGCAGAACTGATTAGAGATCAGTTAAAAGGACATTCAAGTCATATCCTTCAAAGAATGATAATCATTCATGGAATACCAGATTCAGGGGAAAAGGAAGACTTTTTCCCACTGACGACGACTGGAATGGACCACTGATCACTCAGTCACAAATTTTTTTTAAAGAATAAGACGTTCAAGTCGAAGAAGCAAAATTTTGTGAAAACTGACTTTACTCAGTCAAAATATCAAGAAAGGCATACAAAGAATATGGAAGTCAAGGCTAAGATCAACAAGCCATTATCAAAGAACTCCAGAAAACAAAAAAACTAATAAAAAAGGACCCAAACAGATATGGGTACCAAAAATTTCTCAATTTGTTTTACAGGAAATCAAAAGCTGAGAAAACTGAGAACCGGTAATTCTCAAAACTGAATCATGTTTTGGAACTGATCAAAAAAGACAACTGATTCAAGTTTTGGATAAGTTCAAAGCTAGAACTTTACAGCTGGAGATACACCGTATCTACTACAATTACTGATACAAGCTATGGATGATAGAGAAGATTTGACCTACCTTAATCTCAACCATCCATCTTCTCCACTCACCACCTTTTTCACAATCTCAACTCCAGATGTGACTTATGACAAGACATTTTAAGACACACTCAAAGTTTTCAAACTGCCTCATCTACCATCTATAAATACCCTTGTGTTTTCCACATTAATTCTTTACACTCAGTTTTTGCACAATCCCTCTATCAAACTTCTTCTCTAACCTTAAGTAATTCTAAATCCATTCAACCTTCAGATATCATGACTTTTACAAGAGTAGAACCTGTTGGACTTATTTCTATGTTTTGATGATGAGTGCCATACTAGCTGTTATAGTGCAAAGGCAAAAAGATGTCTAGATCAAATGTATAGGTTTACTAGAGTTTGATTCATAAATAGGTTTGATCAAACAAGCATCAGAATGGTCACCGACTTCGTCATCGTGACTAGTCTAGGTCAAGAGGGTAGATAGGTCGATGAGACTAGTCAGAACCTCTTGAAGACCAAGACCGAAGGTGAGAGGCTCAAACTCGCGATTCTGAAGGCTAAGGGATCAAACTTAGTAATTAAAGTCAAGGATATGGAATCGAATTTAGGCAAGTCTGTGATGACCTAAACGATTACATATACCTTGTGTAGAAAGGTCTAAGTTCCATAAGTTGGATGAAGTTTGGAACTTGGTTATATTTAAAAGGTGTAATCTAACTTCACAAACAAAAGTTAGATAAAAGAAATCAAATTGCATTATATTTTATACACAAAGAAATTGTCGTTCACAATAGATCGATAGGTACTTGACAGATCGATGAACTCGCCGATATATACCTCGATTAATTCAAGATTATATTGGAAGATTACATGGATAAGGACACCCAACTACCTCTGATTTGATCAAACAAATCAGTGGTTAGGATTAAAACGTTGGGATGATTCAGGACTTTATCCAATGGACACAAGTCAAAGGGGTGGATGATCGCTTCACAAAAAGGAATTACGGCGATGTCGATCCTATGAATAGTGACAGAATGCAAATCGGATGGGACAAAAACAAGGAACGTTACATTTGAATTTAAAATACAAGTCACATGCATTCCTACCTATAAATAGAAGACTTTCAACTCGAAAACTAGATGATGAATTTTGGATAAACTTTAAGAGATAACTCGAAATGAAAAACACCTGTTGAACTTACCGAGAATAAAGTCTGGCATCTGAGAGAATTTCTTCAAGTGCATTACAGTATTCAAGATACATCAAGCATACACACTTGAAGACCGCAAGTCTCTTTGATTATATCATCCTATTCAAGTGGTTTGAATCAATCATTTACTTGATTCACTCTTTATTTTAGAAAGAACTCTTGAAGACAGTGAAGCATCCGTTGGGTGTGAAAAATCTGTTGTTTGTGGTGGAGTGGTGAAGAGGCAATCCTACCCTTCAAGGACCAGTGGAAGACTCAGTGCGACAATCCTACTGCTCCCGAGCCAGATTTGTGAAGCCATTGTTATTGGTGAAGGACAAGCAACTTAGGAATCTTTGTAACAGCTACATCAAAGATCTCTAGTGAATTTCCTCCAACATCACAGGAGAAGAGTGGACTGACAGGATTACACCACCTGGAACCACTATAAAATCTGGCTATTTACTTTTAGCATTTATATTCTGCACTTAGTTTATTTTACATATCAATCTACTGAATCTAGCAACTGAAATCACACACATACACTACTGAGTATCTAATACTTGGTATCATATTTAACAACATGTAGCAAGGCTTAATTTTGATATTATTCTGCTGCACAAATTCAAAGAAGCGAATCGTCGATGAACTCATGCTTATCGGCCAGACTCTACGAGGTCTCAAAGACTCTCTGAAGTATCGCAGTGCTGAAGTTGCAGAATTTGTTAACTCCAAAGTTTTAAGTGTTAAGTTTATTCACCCCCTCTAAACTTAACCAAAGCCTTTTCAAGGACCAACGGTTGGTATCGAGCGAAGGTGCTTACTTACAAGAATTCCTACTTGTTGTGCTTGTGAAAATTCTTTGAAACTTTCTTCCAAGTTACTGATTTTCAAAGACTTGCATCATGGATAACACACAGTATGCTAGAACTATGTTGATGTGTTCTCTAGATAGATTTGATGAGTATAAACGTCGAATGCAGGCTTACTAGCTGCAACTCATGATGAGATGATGGATGACTAAGCGATGGACCACCTGGAGATTACCAAGGCAATAACAATAGTGGGTGATACAACCGAGTACATTCCTAAACCAAAAGAGAATAGAATGCGAAGATTTAAAAGAGCAAACCTCAACAACATTGCTATTGATATCATTTATAGAACTTTGGATAACAATATGTACATGAAGGTTAAAGATTGCAAAAGCGCTAAGGAACTTTGGGACAAGATACATTTGGTGCAGTGAAGGCACTCGATGCAATAAAGAAGAATAAAATCGGTGTGGCGTAAAGAGGTTCCAAAAGTTCAAGATGTCGCTAAATGAAACCATTGAGCAAATGGAATCAAGATTCAATGCAATCTAGATGAACTTACCTGCTAAGTGTAAGTTATTCAAAAGAAGAAATAAACACCAAAATCTTGGAGGCTCTACACAAAAAGATGTTTGGAAAATGAAGGTAATAGCTTGCAATAGAAGAAATGAGAAAGTTGCATGAAGAAGACACTTTCAAGTTGTTTTCGATCTCAAGGCTTATGAATTTAGCAAAAAGCTTGTACACAGGATCGAAAAGGAAGAGCCAAAGACCATGCGCATTGGCTGCTTCACATCAAGAAGAAACATCGAGGAGGACAAGATGATCTGCTGGATGAAATGCAAGAAGCGGTTGCCCTACCGAGCAAGAAAAAATCGAGGATGATGAAGACCGAAAGGCCCTTCAAGAAATTTCACAAAGAGGCCTCTACTGAAGAAGGAAAGAAGAATCAAAGAAAGATAATGACTATCTCATGCTTTCATTGCAAGAAACCGTGACACTTCAAACTCCGATCGTCCCGAGTTAAAACAAGGCAAGGAACTCCGATTGTCTTTGCTTCAACCGCAAGAAGCCTGGACATTTTAGACTGATTGTCCGGACTCATCAAGACCAAGAGTCAACAAAGAAGACATGGCAAGAAGGCTATGGTTGCTTTGAAGATGAATCGGGTATGATGTGGAATCTGAAAGGAAATGAATCGGATGACACAAAGACCAGTTTCTTGATATGGAAGATTATGCTTTGATGGCCAATATGGATGAAACGAGGAGGTATACAACATCAGTATCTATCAATACTCCCGCAAGAAGTGATTGTGAATCAACTTGTGGTTCAAATCCTAGAAATTCTGACAACAATGAGACTTTGGATGCCATCCTTAATCAATCGAGGATAATACAATCTGGTTATGAGATTGTGAAGGCTGAAAAAGAAGCTCTTGAGTTAAAAGTTGGAAGATTGAAAGCTGAATTAAGGGTTCTCAAAGGTAAGGAAAAAGATGTTGGACAGAATCAGTATAAGTCTGCTGAATATCCAGCAGCCTCTGAATCTGCTGAACCATCTTGTTCCACTACTGCATACAAATCAGGAAAGCCTTATGGGGATAGAACAGGGCTTGGATTTGGAACTCAGCAATCTAACAAGAGTGGATCCAGTAAGGTCACCGAACCTAGTACTGAGTGGTCCTAAGTTTGTACACTTAGATCCAACTCCCAATAAGGTTCTTTGAGGCGAGAAAACCCAATGAGAATGCTTCAAGGAAGCAAAATCAGTAAGTCAACGACTCCCTAATAAAAAGAGTAAATCTAGAAATAGGGATCTTTGTGCCTTCTAAGCTCTTGATAGCGAGACACACTACCAAGTCTGCTGGACCACGAAAGGTAAGAAACATAAATATTCCAAGGATAAGAATCCTAAACCCAAAAATGTTAATCATTCAAGGGATACTTATCTCAGGGGGAAAGGTAGACTTTTCCCTACTGATGATGATTGGAATATTCCTGCATCTAATGCTAGAAACAATAAGTATAACCATGCTACTAGGGTAAAACCTAGGCAATGGGATCAATGAGAGGACTTACACAAGACCTCAGAGACTCCATATTACAGGGCTGTTCCTAACAGACAACAAACAAATGGTTATACTAATGCTTCTAACACCAAGAATCACTTTAAACAGCATTATAAACCAAAAGGCCAGAAAACATATGTGATTCCTACACAACCTACTGTTAGAACTTATGGATGTGTGGAATACATGTATGAACCAAAGTATGACACATTCAGGAGAAGACCTTATGGAAACATACCAAGGGTCATGCTTGCCACTGACCACTATGGACCCAAACAAGTTTGGGTACCTAAAATGCATTAACTTTGTTTTGTAGGGTGTCTGGTACTTTGACAGTGGATGTTCCAGACATATGACAAAGAATAAGCACTGTCTGTCAAATTTTGTGACAAAAGATGGTCCAAGGGTGAATTTTGGCAACAAGAATACACCTGGATATACAAGAGGATATGGCACACTTGTGAGAAATGGACTTACTATCAAGAATGTTGCATATGTGGAAGGATGACTACAACTTGCTTGAGCCTTCGGACAATTCCAGACATGGGATACAAGGTCACTTTTGACAAAAACAAGCTCAGTATTGTCTTTAGTGAAAGAGGTGATCAAGTTGTACTTGCCGTAGAAGACAAATGAATATATGTATGTTGTGGATTGGTCTCTGCGCCTCGAAACACACTGATTGTGCATACCAAGTCTAAACTCAATTGGTTATGGCACAAGAAGTTGAATCACTTAAACTTTGATGATATTAATCAGTTGGTGAAGAAGAAGCTGGTGATTGGTTTACCTAAGATCACATTCAAGAAGGATGCTATATGTGATGCATGTCGTGAGGTAAATGATAAAGTCAAGCTTCAAATAAAAACCAAACAATCAACTAATAGAGCGTTGGAGCTGATGCATATGGATCTTTTTGGACCAATAACTCCAACAAGTGTAACAGGAAAGAAGTACACTTTAGTGGTTGTGGATGATTATTCAAGGTACACTTGGGTGATATTTATGAACAAGAAAAGTGAAACACTCAAAAGCATGCCTAATCTTTTGAAGAGATTACAAAAAGAGAAAAGTTTAACAGTAATAAAGATAAGATCAGATCAGGGTACTGAATTTCTCAACAAAGTTATAAGAGAATATTGTGAGCATGTAATGGTGTACTACATCAACTTGTCATTGCTGGGTACACCTCAAAGAAATGGGGTTCTTTGAAAGAAGAAACAGGACTTTAAAGGAAACAGGAAGAACAATGATCTGTGAAGCATTGCTACCTAAAAGATATTGGGCTGAAGCAGTCAATACAGCATGCTATACACAAAACAGAACATCAGTAAACAAGAAGCTGCTGAAGACACCTTATAAAGTTTGGAATGGAAGGAAACCTAACATATCCTATTTCCATCCATTTGGAAGTAAATGTTTTATCCTAAATCATAAGGTACACTTGAAAACATTCCAACCAAAATTAGATGAAGGAATTTTCTTGGGGTATTCTTCAGTCAGCAAGGCATTCAGGGTACTGAACAAGAGGTCACTGAAACATGAAGAAACAATCCATGTTGTGTTTGATGAACCTAAGTTTACTGGTATGAAAGATGAAGATTGTGAACCTGCTGAGAATCAACAAGTCACTGATCCAGATTGTGTTGAAGTTTTGGAAAGATTCAATGATTTAAAAGTTTCGATCATCGCCTCTGCTTGAACACCTGTGATAATGTTATCGATGCAACAAGCGAAGCGGTTCAAAGATCTCTGGACCCCGCTAGAAGAAGCTACAATGAGACCTAACGAAGATGAGGTTCTGAAAATCAAAATAACCAAAATCCACAATGGTTAAGGAATCACCCTGCTGAACAAGTTATTGGCAATGTACAACAAGGTGTGAGGACTAGAAGACAACTGGAAGCTATGTTTACTTGTTTTCTATCTCAAATGGAACCAAAAGTTGTTGAAGAAGCTATTTCAGATCCAGACTGGATAATAGCTATGCAAGAGGAATTGAATGAATTTGAAAGAAATCAAGTTTGGACACTAGTTGAAAGGCCAAGTCATGCAAATATCATTGGTACTAAGTGGGTATACAGAAATAAACTTGATGAATCTGATACCATTGTGAGGAATAAGGCCAGACTAGTTGCAAAAGGCTATTCTCAAGCAGAAGGAATAGATTTTGATGAAACTTATGCACCTGTTGCAAGATTGGAAGCTATCAGATTATTCTTGGCACATGCTGCATATAAGAACTTCAAAGTATATCAAATGGATGTCAAAAGTGCATTTTTGAATGGCATTCTAGAAGAGGAAGTGTATGTACAGCAACCTCCTGGATTTGAAGTTAAAGATCAAGAAGATAAAGTGTATAGACTCAACAAAGCACTTTATGGATTGAAACAAGCACCAAGAGCATGGTATGAGACTCTATCTCAATTCTTGGTGGACAATGGTTTTACAAAAGGCACCATTGACAAGACACTTTTCAGAATCAGTGAAGGGAACAAAGACTCATTGAGTGCAGATTTATGTTGATGACATAATCTTTGGTTCTGAAAATGATTTACTTTGTGAAAAGTTTGCAAATCTAATGAAGAGTAAATTCCAAATGAGTATGATGGGAGAAATGAACTACTTTTTGGGATTGCAAGTTAAACAAATGAAAGATGGAATCTTCATTCATCAAACCAAGTATACCAAGGAGTTGCTGAAGAAGTTTGGTATGGAAAATAGCGCTAAAAATTCAACTCCTATGAGTACAAATATCAGACTGGATGAAGATAAAGAAGGCAAAGATGTTGATCGGACCTTATACGAGAATGGATGATAGGCGCCTATTGTACCTTATCGCCAAGAGACTGATATATCCTTTGCTGTAGGTGTTTGTGCAAGATTTCAATCTAAACCTAAAGAAAGTCACTTAGGTGCAGTCAAAAGAGTTCTCAAGTACCTTAAAGAGACTTTGGGAGTAGGGATATGGTATTCCAAGGAAGGAAGCTTCAAAGTTATATCCTACTCAGATTCTGATTATGCTGGATGCAGGATTGATAGAAAAAGCACCTCAGGAACTTGTCAGTTAATGGGAAATAGACTGGTTTCCTGGTTTAGCAAGAAACATAATTCTATATCAACTTCCACTCTTTGAAAATTTGAATACATTCTCTCTTTGGAAGTTGTTTGTGCACAAGTACTATGGCTAAGACAACAATTAAGGGATTATGGAATTGAAGAAAAGGAAATTCCAATAATGTGTGACAACACAAGTGCAATTGCAATCACATAAAATCCTGTTTTGCACTCAAGAACCAAGCACATTGATGTGAGACATCATTTTATAAGAGATCATGTTGAAAAGAAAGATGTGGTGGTTCTATACATCCCTACTGAAGATCAACTTGCTGATATTATTACTAAACCACTTGATAGTGAAAGATTTGCTAAACTAAGGACTGAACTTGGAATTATAAAAGTTGATGATGATCCGCCAGTTGTACTGGAATTCACCAAGGGATTAGTCTTTGCTATGTTGGGTGAGCTCACTTAGCAGATTAGTCATTGGTATCAACAATTCCATGTACTTATGTTTGGACAATTGAGCAAATGAGGTTGCCAAGGGGATTGGTCTTTGTCATGTTGGGTGAGCTCACTTGACGGATCGATCATTGGTATTAAACTTCATCTTGTATTATCAATTGAACAAAACAAGAAGAAAACAAGGATCGTGAGTACTTATGTCGGCGAGTCACTGAAGCCTATTTATCAGCAGACTACTGAGCCCACCCTACTGAGGACTACCCTGCTGAATGGAACGTTACTCAGTCAAATTTTATTAAAGTCAAAAAGCAATTTGGCGGGATACTTATTTTATCCTTTATAACCGCAGTTAACACGATCTAACGGTTATCAGACGTTATGGAACACGTGTCAAGCTAGCATTTATTCAGATTAATCGTGGTTGACATGGATGTACGTCGCACCTTGACAGCTTACAACTACTCACTTTGTCTATTTATACAAAGCTATCACACAAAGATTCTCTACTTGCAAAATCGCTTTTATCATCGCGATTTTTACATCGTGTGTGAACACAGATTTGAGAATCAATCTTCTTCATCTCATTCTTCTCATACAAATGGCGGAAAAGGTTGATGTCCGTTTGAATCAAGCCAAAGTGTTAGAGGCTTTGTTGTGGATGCAAACAGAACTGAATTGGCCATTAACATTGGTCGAAGAATAAGGAGATATGCCGGTCTGGAGAATGTGTTGAATATAAGACTGGAGACAATCTCATATACAAATGTTGTCAGTTTTTGGAGAAACATTCAAATACAGGAAGGAATTGAAGCATTTGAAACGGCTGTGAATGGACAAGAAATTGAAGTTTCCCCCAGTCTACTGAGGGAAGTTTTTGGATTTGTAGAAGTAGTGGATGGCTCAGTCAATCCTGAAGCAATGGGATTGGACAAAATGGCGTTTATTGATCAAATCAAAACAAATAAAGCCACCAAATCTGTTCCAGGCATCAACTGCAGACATATTGGGCATGAGTACAACCTGCTGAGCAAACTCATTGCTAAAAACATACTTGGACTGATTGGAAGTATGGATACTCTATCAGGACCCAAGATAGAGTTGATGATAATCATTTGCAGGAGCATGAAGTTTGATTGGGCTGGTTACTTCATTCATTATATGAAGAAGGTTTTCAAGGAAGAAAAAGAGGGAAAGAGGAAGTCCAAGGCATTGCCCTTAGGATTGATGGTTCAGACCCTGCTGAATCATTTGGAAATCCCTGATGTAGCACCTGAAAAGATAAATCAGTCTAGATACAAGAAGGAAATTGATTATGCTATTCCTGGTCTAGATGATGATGAAGAGGTTGCTGGAGAGGCTGCTGATGATGATAATGGTGGAGATGATGGTGATGCTGGTGGTGAGCAGGTCCAACAAACTAAGAAGATATCTGTTAAACCTGCTGCACCAAAGAAAGCTGCTGAGAAAAGAAAGGGTGGAGATACAAGGAAGATAACTGAAGTATTAAAGCCTTCAAAGAAAACAAGGAAGAAAACAGCACAGACTGTTGAATCTGCTGAGGTTCATGTGGAGGTTCATGACCTCTTTATTCTTTCGCAAGAAAAACTGTTGTTGAAATCTTGAGGGAACAATAGAAGGAAGCTAGTAGAAAAAGGAAGTCTACTGTGGCTGAAAAGGATGATGAACCCCTTTCCAATAGAAGAAAAGAAATTATCCATAAACAGAAACATGGAAAGGGGAAAGAACTGAAAAACTTGGAGGCTCAAAGAGTCCAAGAGGAAGCATCAGTAGAAGAGGAAGAAGAGGCTATTGAGGCTGAGCCCTTGACCATAATCAAGCCTGTGGAGATTACTGACTCCTCACCTGAAGAGGTTGTCAAGTCTATCGATCTTTGGACAAAGTTGTTGTTGAGCAATCTGTTGAAGATATATCTGCAGCTCTCATCGACCACTGAGCCTCTTTGTAGTATCTCTTGAAGAACCACAAAGAAACCACTGAACTCGAACTCTCTTGTGGTAATTGAAGAAATAGTTGAAGACTTGGTTGAAGACCCTGCAAGTGTGGGAAGAACTCGGGGGAAGAGCGGTCTGCTTTGCTAACCTGGCGATGAGCATGTAAGTCGTGGGAACCAAGTGTGGTACAGATGGAAGTAGTAGGCACAAATGTACAACCTCAAAGAACCTCATGACTTTCAAACATCTCATTTGAAGAAACCATGAACCTACTTGTTGGAACCTTTGGAGGTCAACAAGGTACCGGAGTTGCTCCTCAGAGATTTTCATGCCCTTTGAAAGGCATGTGAAAGAAAGAAAGAAAACTGAAGAGTATGTAGATCCCAAACTTCAGAAAATTGCTGACTATTTCCAATGGAAGTTTGGTTTCTACAAGAGACAAAAGCCAGCTGCTGAACCTATGACAGATTTTGAAGAATGGGCTTTTGAAAAGTTGGGAGTAGAGAACTTGCTGGATCTGATTGATACCACCTTGCTGCAATCCAGATTGATGGACTTATTTGATGAGCAACAGAAGGAGGAGGGTATCAAGTTTAGGGATCCAAGAGATGGAAATGATGATTCTTCCTCATCATCAGATTCTAGAGGAGATTTCCCCTCTGGACCAGGAGGAACCAGTGGGACTGCATTAATCATTGAACCACCTACACAATCCATTAATCTTTATCGTAAGTCTGCCGAGGGCCAAGAGATCAAGAGATGGATGAGGATCCACAGGATCTCACCATGGATGATCTGGAAGCATTGATCAATGAAGGAATCAATTTGATTGCTGGTAGGCTAGCTGGCTAGCTGATGAATCTTATACATTCCATGTTCTAGAGCCTACTGCACAAAATGAAGCTGAACAGAGTGAGGATTTGGATGGAGAAAGAGTTACTGATTTCAATGAACCTAGTGCTAGCTCAGAAGAATCCATTGAATATCAAGATGGATTTGACTTTGAGGGCATTCTTACTAAAACTGCCATCATCCTGCACAAGATTGGTCATGCAGAAGGATTCCAAGTGGATAATGAGGCTATATTCAATCCACAAAGAATTGAAGAGGAGGTGCAGGTTTCTGGGCTACAAACAGCACCTGAACAAAGGTTGGAACAGGAGGTACAGGCTGCTGAGTCTCAGACAACACCTGGACACAGGTTGGAACCAAATTTGGGTTTGGAGGAAACCTCTGCTGTTGTTGGTAAGGCTGCTATAGTGGAACCTACTGGAGACAAGACCACTGAAGGGAAAGATGGTCAGCAGACTGCTGTTAATGAGGATGAGCAGCTGCTGGACTATGACTTTAGTGATGAGGAATTTCAGATGCCTGAAGAAGAAAATATTGATGTTAATCCCCCACAGGCATTTGTTCCTATTTTTGAAGAACCTGCCATTGATCCTATCTTGGAGGAATATCAAGGACCTAACCCTGCTGGTCTAGATAGGAGTTGGGCAATGGTTGTGAGCAATCAGAGACCACAATACAATGTTGAGGAGCCTGCTGATGAAGCTACTGGTGGAAGGATGACCAGTGGAGTGCCAGTTGAAGTTTTGAATGAGTTAAGGACTGTTAGAAATGATATGCAACAGTTAAGAACTCAACTGGATAGGCAAGAACAGAGATTTGAAGAACTGATGAACCTGATAAATGAAAACAAACAATCTGCTGATACAGTTGCTTCAAATTTTGCATCCACTCAAAATGCTGTCAATGATATGATGCTAGATGTAAGGGGAATCAAGGTTGGAAATACTGCCAAAGAGAAGTTTCTGAAAGACCAACTTATTTCCATCCATCAGAAACTTGACAACCTTGCTGCTACACCTAAACCTGCTGAGCCTGCTGCTGCACAACAACCTGCCATGCCTGATCCTAAACTTACTGAAAGGATCAATCTACTAGAGGAGACCTTGCAATCAAGGATTACTGCAATTGATACAAGAACTGAAATTATGGAAGGTAAATTGAATAGAGTGGTAATCTCACAGGAGGGTATTCATGGCCTAATGTCCCGTTTTGTTGATGATGTCACTAAGGGGGAAGAGGGCCAATCAGCTGCAAAGAAAAGAGGCACAAGACTCTTTGCAAAGAAAAGATGGGAGGATGAGATTAATGCTCTCAGCAACTCCACACTCTAGCAGAGTTCAACTCACCGATGATCTCCTTAGACAATACAATAAAGAATACTATAACAGAAGAGACCTTATCATGACATGGGATATCATGAAGGTCTAAACTCTTTCTTGGCATTGAAATTTTGGGAAGCAAGAGTCAGAGCCTTAAGGGAAACTTACAGAGGAGGCAGAGGTGGAAGACGTGGAAGAAGTGGCAGAGGTGATAGGATCTTACCTATCATAAAAGCAAAGGACTCACTTGATGAATTCAAGGAACTGTACATGAAGTTTGGATTCAGAGTGAATGATATTAATCTTATCCTGCTCAAGCATAGAACAGTGGAAACAAGTTAATCCCTACATTGATTTTACTTTGATTGAAAATGAGTGGATGAGGATATGATAGAACAAATCGTAAACCTATCAAGAGCAAAGTTTGAGAAGGCTAGACAAGAAAGAGAAAAGAGACAGAGATCAAAGATATTTTTAATCGCATTATGTCTTTCTTGATTCTAGATCAGAATAGCTTTGAACAAATGATTTTAATGAAAGATGAATATTTGTTCTGTTTTTGTCTTAATCTTTTGCTTTGTTGATTAGGTGAGGTAGTGGCATCATCACCAAAAGGGGGAATTGTTGGACTTATTTCTATGTTTTGATGATGAGTGCCATACTAGCTTTATTATAGTGCAAAGGCAAAAGATGTCTAGATCAAATGTATAGGTTTACTAGAGTTTGATTCATAAATAGGTTTGATCAAACAAGCATTTGTAATGGTCACCGACTTCATCGGCCAGACTAGTCTAGGTCGATGAGGTAGATAGGTCGATGAGACTAGTCAGAACCTGTTGAAAGACCCGAAGCTGAAGGCGAGGGCTCAAACTCGATTCTGAAGGCTAAGGGATCAAACCTAGTAATTAAAGTCAAGGATATGGAATCGTAATTTAGGCAAGTCTGTGATGACCTAAACGATTACATATACCTTGTAATAGAAAGGTCTAAGTTCCATAAGTTGGATGAAGTTTGGAACTTGGTTATATTTAAAAGGTGTAATCTAACTTCACAAACAAAAGTTAGATAAAAGAAATCAGCTGCATTATATTTTATACACAAAGAAATTGTCATTCAAAGAGATCGATAGGTACTTCAATGATCGATGAACTCGGTAATATATACCTCGATTAATTCAAGATTATATTGGAAGATTACATGGATAAGGACAGCCAACTACCTCTGATTTGATCAAACAAATCAGTGGTTAGGATTAAAAGAACGTTGGGATGATTCAGGACTTTATCCAATGGACACAAGTCAAAGGGTGGACAGACTGCACTGTCAAAAAGGAATTCTGACAGTGTCAGTCCTATGAATAGTGACAGAATGCAAATCAGATGGGACAAAAACAAGGAACGGTTACATTTGAATTTAAAATACAAGTCACATGCATTCCTACCTATAAATAGAAGAATTTCAACTCAGAAACTAGATGATGAATTTTGGATAAACTTTAAGAGATAACTCTGAGCTGAAAAACACCCTGCTGAACATACTGAGAATAAAGCTGCTGATCTAGAGAATTTCTTCAAGTGCATTCTCAGATTCAAGATACATCAAGCATACACACTTGAAGACGCAAGTCGCCGATTATATCATCCTTATCAAGTCTTTGCAATCGAATCATTTACTTGATTCACTCTTTATTTTATAAAGAACTCATTGAAGACAAAGTGAAGCATCTGTTGGGTGTGAAAAGCGTTGTTTGTGGTGGAGCCGGTGAAGAGGCAATCCTACCCTTCAAGGACCAAAGTGGAAGACTCAGGAGCAACAATCCTACTGCTCCTGGCCAGCTTTGTCAAGCCATAGTTATTGGTGAAGGACAAGCAACTTAGGAATCTTTGTAATGACTACATCAAAGATCTCTAGTGAATTTCCTCCAACATCACAGAGAAAGAGTGGACTGACAGATTACACCACCGGAACCACTATAAAATCTGGCTATTTACTTTCAAATTTATATTCTCGCACTTAGTTTATTTTACATATCAATCTACTGAATCTAGCAACTGAAATCACACACATACACTACTGAGTATCTAATACTTGGTATCATATTTAACAACAAGTAACAAGGCTTAATTTTGATATTATTCCGCTGCACAAATTCAGCAAATTGAACTGTCAAGAGACTCATCATTTATCAAGAAGGCTCACGAGGTCTCAAAGATACTCTTGAAGTATCAAATGGTGCTGAAGTTGCATAATTTGTTAACTCCAAAAGTTTTAAGTGTTAAGTTTATTCACCCCCCCCTCTAAACTTAACCAAAGCCTTTTCAAGGGACCAAAAGAACCTGGCATGATCATCTAACTCGATCAATTTGTTGCAAGATATACAGATCGAACACTAGCCCAATAAATTGGAGAGAAAATCAGGAAAATCAAAGGACTGGAACATGTGTTCAACATGAATTTGAAGAGTGTTTGTCTGGATAGCATCGGTGACTTCTATGAGTTTGGGAGAAAAAGCATAGAAGATGAATGAATTTTTACTTACACTACCAAGGTCAATGAGAAAGAAATCAAGCCCACTGAGGATCTTATTGCAAATATCATTGGTTTTGAAAAATCTGGGTTTACTTAAGTCTTGAAGGTGACCAAAGAACAAAGGGAAAAGCTGTGGAAAATCATTGCAATGAAAGAACATTCGAATATGCTGTTATCTACAAGTACATGACTTCTCAAACCAGAGTTTAATTATCTGACCAAGATGCTCGCAATCTGTATCATTGGAAATGCAGGCTATTTCAACAATCTCTCTGGCACCAAAATTGATTTGCTGTATGTGATTTGGATTGGAGAGATACATTTTGGACCAATTGATAGAACAGTACTCTGATGTGCCCAAGAAGAAAACTGACGAGAAGAAAGGGAGAATTTATCATAAGAAGACCGTTGTACTTTTGGCTCAAATAATCATCGATCACTTTGGAATAGCAAAGAGAAGGGAAACTGAAATTGTTGACGGCAAGATTGCAGCTAAAGAAGAAAAATCTGGAAAGAGGAAAGTTGAAGGTTCTAAAACTGAACCTAAGAAGAAGAGAAAAAGATCTTCCAAGAAAAATGACAACCGGGGAAGTTTTGAAGGATCTTGAGAGGCTAAAAGAAAAGAAAACTGGACGAGCTGGAAAAAGTCATAACTGGTCCAGTTGCTGAGAAATTAATGGAGCCTTCACCAGCAAAATCCGCTACCTTATTTGCTGAAAGTCAAGCAAAGAAAATTAGAACTGTGGAAACCCCTACAAAACCAGTTCTTGCTGAAATCGGGTCTATTGCTGAAGAAGTGCCCATTCAAGAATCATTGAGAGAAATTCATGAATTTGTTCCGTCACTGCCAGAAGATAACACTCAGGAGGAACAAACCCTGAGAACTGATCTTGATGATGAAGAAACTGACAGTGAGGAAGAGCTGATTGGATCAGAAGTGTTAACCATGCTCAACTTAATTGCTAAGTCTATATCAACTCCACAAAAATCAGCATCCAGACTTGAGTATGAAGAGTCGATCAAATAATTGGAAGCTTCTCAGTCGCAAGAAAGAGAAGTTGTTGAAGTTGAATCTAGACCAGTACAAGTCATCACTCTGGATGAACTTGTTAATGAGAAGTTGAAGAAGAAGCTGGTGATAATGAAAAGAAAGGAAACCAACCATGGCCCCGAAATCAGACTCATCAAAGAACTTGTTGCCGAATTAAATGAGCCTCGAGCAAGCGAATCTAGAAAGATCTTGAACAGTTCTTGAACCAAAGAATGAAATTGAGACCTTACCAGAAATTAGAAAGTTGTTGCTGAAGAGAAACTGGAAACTGAGCAAGTCACCTCAGTCCCAGAAATTAAAGCTGAATCATCCGTCATCCCAGTTATTGCTGAGGGGGAATCTGGCAAAACTAAAGTCGAGAAAGTTGAGACTCTAGCTGACTCAAATCCAAAGATTCCTAGAGAAACTGAAGAGGTTGCAACAAAGCTTGATCCGTCTGTTGATATTAGGCAACTCATTGAAGCTGACTGTAGGAGACTTGATGCTTATCAACATTGGAAGTTCAGCTCAATCCCAAATCAGAGAAATCAACTAGAGGAAAGGGAAATCACAGAGCAATGGGTTTTTGACCTATTTACCATCACTCATTATCTCAACTGTTCAGCCCTGATGAATTTTTGAGCACGGGTTATTCACTGACTAGAGATAATTACTGGAAGAAGCAAGCTGAAAAGGAATCCTTTAAGTCTAAGAAAGATGATGACGATGATGATGATTCTCAGGGTGATCCTGATTTGCAGAAAGGAATTCTTGCTTCTTTTCAGGAAAAGGAAGCAGCAAAAGATGTTGCTGAGAGCTCTGGTGAAGATATCTCTGGAGATAGTAGTGGAGATTCAGACTCTGAAACTCGATCTGAATCAGATAATGAAGAGAGAAGGATATCAGTCTCTGACTGACAAAGGTGTACTTGAAATAGCAAAAGTTGTGGCTGACCATGCCAAAGTTGACCTTGCTGAAGAAGAAAATGATGGTAAGTCACCTATCAAGGAAAAAGAAAACTTGTGGAAGGCCTACCTAAAGTCCCATTCAAGAAATAAAGCTTATAGGATGCTGGCAAAAAAAGTAAACAGATTAAGAGTTCATTCAAATCAAAGCCACACCAATCAACAACTAGAATCCTGAAACTGTTGCACACTGATCTATTTGGTCCAGTGATCGCGTGCAAAGCACTTACTAGCAATAGGACTAGGTCTATCGTAGTAGAGTACTGGCGAGTCAAGGTCGATCCCACAGTGACTCGTAAGAACATCCAATTATGAAGATTGAGCTTGTCACAATTAATGGTCTATGACCAACTATAAATAGTAGTATATTTGGGGCCACAAATTAACAATATTACACTAGTTCACACGGATGTAAACATGAATTTCTAATGTATTAGTTCAATTATGAGTAATTAGTTATTCCCCCCACACATGCTTTGGTGAATTTTAATTCATTGTTCAGCTATGGTACAACTCATAACCCTATCTACTCCCACCATAGTAGTAGACAATCTATACACAAGCTACCCTCCTTAATTGGTCCGTAATAGCCCATACGCATAAAGAACTAGAGCTGTCGGTATTGAGCACTAACTCATACCGCAAACCCGCCTAGACAGCTATTGACACTGATTAGCACGTTCCTAGGGTCAATCAAGATAAGGTCCAAACTAGCACTTCACTATCAGTACTTCATGCTAATTTATGAAGACATGCAAATAGTTGATCAGGCTACCAACATGTAAATTAAATCTATCGATCAACGTAGCTGGCGCCGATTATCATGAATTAGTAATTTATAAGGTATTCAGATCTAGCGATATAAAAGTCACAGATCTGAAGAACGCAATCACTATTTCATGATTTCTTCACCAATGAATTAGAACTATAACACATATGGTAAAATAAACTAACTACTACATAATTAAACTAAATAAGCAATTAACACATACTAGTCGAATAGAACAACGACATATCTACATCTTAGAAAAGACGGAAAATCATACCCTTGAAGACGAGTGTAGATCTCCCTCGAATCTTTCCCTAGGCGGCGACTCCATCGTCTCTCCGACCAGAACCCAAAAACTAATAAAATAAAGAACAAATAACTTTTATTGCATAATTTGTCTTGAAAATTTGTGTACATTGAATTCTGAGGCGAGGCCTCTTATTTATAGCTACATAAACCAACTTAGAAACACCTAAATCTACCATTCGTCCAAGAAATTGCGTTTCAGAAGATTTGGGATCCTCGGTATGTCGGCGGAAGCTCTCGGTACCGAGGGTATTTTTGTCTTTTTTCCTCTACCGACTTAGCTTGGAAGGTTCTGGAATACCCTAGGCCCAATCCTTTCGTTCGGTCCACTCCAGATTCGCCAAGATACCCAGCCCAATATTTCGTATCCTGAAAATAATCAAATAATGCATGAAATAATATCGAAATAAGGAAAATAAATGTTAAGTGCAACTTTCTCGACTCGGAACCCGACATATGATATTCAACTCAAATGGTTCATATTTATAGGTCGAAACAACTATTTTTAGCTCATAATGGACAGAATGTTGATGCCGTAGGATAGACTGTTTTAAGTGTCATCAACTACCCCCCACTAGCCTTCTGCTCGTCCTCGAGCAGTGTATCAAGGCGGAATGTACCCCCAAGAACAATCTCCACCAACTACCACATATTCACTAAAGATTTCCATCAGAAACACACATTAAGCCACAATCTATAAGCTCCCCATTAATCAGTACTTATCATGCATCAATGTGTCATGTGTTGAATCAGTCATGATAGTGCATTCGTGAGGAGAATCAAGTTGTATTAACCCCACAATCTTAACTTACCTGCGCATAAACTCGTTCATCTTGCCTTCAGACTAGGTTGCACAACATGGAACCTTAATCGGGCCGGGCGGACTCGGGGACTGAGTCTTGCTCTTAAGTCCTCATTTGTTTCTTTTTATGTGAGGGCCGTGCCCTTTTTACACGAGTTGGCTTCCCTCGCTGCCTTCATTGCATTTTTTTTTCTTTGGCAGATTTCATCACTTTTTTCCCACAAGCCCGTTTTGTCCCAGTTAACCTCTTGTGGAATTCAAGTTGATTCCCTTGTCTCACAACAATTTTTTAAAGTATATAGATAGACAAATAATGATACCCTGTTAAAACAACTCATCATCTAATCTTAAACACTTCTCACTCAGATTATGTGCTCAGATATTGAGTGCAATGATAGAATAACAACTAATAAGTAACTACTTAATACAACATAACATATGCTCATTCTTCCATACTAAATTGAATATGCTATAACTAACTTCAAATTGAACTTGGGCTCCTTTTCTACCGATTCCTTACTCGAAAACGTGCAATAAGAAAGCTAAAAACAATGTTAAAATTTCAAAAATTCAAAATTATTCCCTTTTTTCGATTACCCAGCTAAGACCGTCTACCCCCCACTCATTATAGGCATTGTCCCCAATGATTAATAATAAAGAGAAGGATAGGTACATAGCTCTGTAATTGGTCTGCTGAGTCAAAGTGAATCCCGGAGCAGAACCATCAGCTCCTAGGTCATTCCTCTTCCAAGTTGTTACCTGCTATCCAAAATACTTCCGAAAACTTTGAGTAACATACGAAGGGCAATAAGAAAATAAGGTGGCGGTAAATGCGCATACCGGAGGAATGCCCAAAAACAGTTTAAGCCACTTTATTCTTTATTTCTCCTAAGCAAGATGTGAAAATTTTTACGAGGGTATCACATGAGGATCGTGAAGGAAAAAACCACATATATCTCTAGCCATATGACTGAAGATATATGTGATGAAAAAAACCTTGCGATTGTCGTGCTACTTTATTGACTCAAAATAACAAAAGCAATAAATAAGGGTTTACGAATAGTTCTGAGTTTACAGTCGCCAGCTCGACTGTACTAATAAGGCTCCTTTATTCGTACTTTGGATCCATCAACATAAAGACTTCCAACTCAGGGTTATACTTATGCTCTAGGTAATGCTTCAGCCTGTGGCCATTAACTATGAACGTCTTCCCAGAGCATTCATTTCTAACTTCACACGCGCCTGAATTGAAAACTTTTGTGACTACATGTGGTCCATACCATCTAGACTACAACTTCCCAGGAAAAGGACGAAAATGCGAATTATATACCAGCACCTTATCTCCAACTTGAAATGTGCGGTTGAGAATCCTTTTATTGTGCAGGCATTTCGTTCTTTCCTTGTAAATCTTTGCATTCTCATAAGATTGAAGTCTAAACTCTTCCAATCTATTCAATTCCAACAATCTCTTTTCATCGGCTAAATTCTCATCCATGTTTAGAAATCTCATAGCCCATAAGCTCGGTGCTTGAGTTCTACTGGTAAATGAAACGCTTTTCCAAACACTATCATGTAAGGTGACATCCCAATTTTGGTCCTATAAGCGGTTCTGTACTCCCAAAGAGCGTCATCTAATTTCAAAGACCAATCTTTCCTCATAGGATTCACAATCTTCTCCAAGATCCTCTTAATTTCTCTGTTCATGACTTCTACTTGTCCACTCGTCTAAGGGTGATATGCTACTGCAATCTAATGTCCAACCCCCTATCTCAACATCAATTTCTCAAACAACCTATTGCATAAATGACTCCCTCCGTCACTAATTATGGCTCTGAGCACTCCAAACCTCGTCAAAATGTTCTTCTTAATAAACCTCAGGACAACCCTGGCATCATTAGTAGGTGAGGCCACTGCCTCCACCCATTTGGAAACATAATCAACCTCTACTAGGATGTAACAATTTGATTCTGATGATGTGAAAGGCCCAACAAAATCCATTCCCCAAACATCGGATAACTCCACTTCTAAGATACTCTAGAGTGGCATCTCATTCCGCCTAGAAATATTACCGGTCATTTGGCAGGAATGACAGGCTCTTGTAAACTCGTAAGAAGATTTATGATTGGTGGCCAATATAATCCATACTGCAGTACCTTTGCTGCTGTCTTGTCCGGCCCATAGTTACCTCCAGCTTCCCTAGAATGACATAGGTGCAAACTAATTGGAATGTCATCATCATGGATGCATATCCTAAGAATGCATCAGGGCACAATTTGTATAGGTAGGGATCGTCCCAATGATAATGCTTCAGATCCGTAAAGAACTTTTTCTTATATGCATTTGTGAATTCCGGTGGTAGGTACCTTCCTGCTAGATAATTGACAATGTTAGCAAACCAAGGGTATACCTTGCCCACTCTTGGTGTACTTTGTCGGGTTTGAGATTCAACTCGAGCTACCACTGAGAGGCAAAAAATTGTTCATCGGGAAAGCTCTCCCTAATCTCAGTCGGTTGCTCTTCTTCCAACAAAGTTAATCTTGACAGGTGATCAGCCACCTAGTTCTCAGATCCATTTTTATCTTTAATCCCAACATCAAACTCTTGTAAGTGTAGAATCCATCTCAACAATCCTGGCATGGAGTCATGCTTGGTTAGAAGGTATTTCAGAGTTGCATGGTTAGTGAATACAATGACTTTCGATCCTATCAGGTATGGTCAAAACTTGTCAAATCCAAAGATGACAACTAAGAGTTCCTTCTTTGTAGTCGCATAATTCCTCTGGGCACTGTTAAGGGTATGACTGGCATAATAGACAGGTTTAAAGATTTTATCCTCCTTTTGTCCTAGGGCTGCTCCAACGGCCCTATCGTTTGTATCACACATAAGCTCAAAAGGTTTGTTCCAATCAGGTGCTACCAGAATTGGGGCGATTGTAACCATTTGCTTCAATGTGTTGAATGCTTGCTTGCATTCTTATCCAAATACAAAATGCACGTCCTTTGCAAGTAATTTCGCCAAAGGTCTAGAAAATTTAGAGAAGTCCTTGATAAACCTCCAATAAAATTCCTGCGTGGCCTAGAAAGGCTCGCAACGTCTTTAAGTTCGTTGGAGGTGGTAACTTCTCTATTACCTCTATCTTTGCTTTATCGACTTCCATTCCTTTCGTTGAAATCTTATGACCCAACACTATTCCTTCTGTTACCATGAATTGGCATTTCTCCCAATTAAGTACAAGGTTGGTCTCTTCACATCTCTTTACACTCTTCTCAAGTTGTCCAAGAATTTATCTAAGCTATCTCTAATTACAGAGAAATCATCCATGAAAATCTCTAGAAAATCCTCCACCATGTCCGCAAATAATTACATCATGCACCTTTGGAATGTTGCTGGTGCATTAAAAATTCCAAAATGCAAGCGATTGTACGCACAGGTTCCATAGGGGCATGTGAAAGTTGTTTTCTCTTCATCCTCTGGGGCAATATGATCTGATAGTAACCAGAATATCCATCTAAGAAACAATAAAATGCATGACCACTTAATCTCTCTAGCATTTGGTCAATGAATGGTAGGAGAAAATGATCTTTACGAGTTGCGTGATTCAGTATTCTGAAATCAATGCAAACTCGATGTCCAGTAATTAGTCTCGCAGGGATTAACTTATCAAACTCATTAGGTTGTACAGTGAATCCTCCTTTCTTGGGCACCACATGAATCGGGCTTACCTATTCTCTCTCTGCAATTGGGAAAATGATTCCCATCTCCAACATCTTTATGATCTCTTCCTTAACAACATCCTTCAGTTGTGGCGTCAGCCTCCATTGAGGTTGTACTACCAAATTCTTCTCAGGGTCTATAGAGATCTTATGCATGGACACCACAATCGTCCACCCGAACATTCTCTTATGCTCTCTCAGTACTCTTAAAAGTTTCTCTTCCTCTAAAAGTGACAGTAACGATGAAATTATGAGGGGAAGAGTATCATCTTGTAAATACACGTACATCAGGTGAGATGGCGAAGGTTTCTACGTTAATTTCCTTGGTGGCTCTTCTAATGATGACCTTAACAGCTTACCAGTCAATTGTAAGTCAAAGAACTTATGCCACGAAGGTCTATGAATTGTTCCTCCTAAATCCACATAAGATATAGGCTCTACTTCTCGCACGTGACCTTCGCTACACCCAGGCCAGGTTTCTTTATTTCTTTCTTCATCCTTTAGGAGCAAAGTCTCTACTACTTCAGGGTCTAGTACCACTTGCTGATATAATTCCAAAACAAGCTCGTCTATGGAATCTAGCATGTAGCATGCTTCTCCTTCATCTTGTGTATACCTCATTGAATTCATCACATTAAATACTACTCTATCCTCATTCACTCTCAGAATCAGCTCACCCTTATGAACATCTATCAATGTCTTACTCGTTGCTAGGAAAGGTCTTCCTAAGATTAGTGGAACGTCGTGGTTAGCCTCCATGTCTAGCACCACAAAGTCTACGGGGAATACAAACTTATCAACTTTTACCAAAACATCCTCCACCACTCCACAAGGTTGCTTCATAGACCTATCCACCAATTGAAGGGTTATAGATGTTTTGTTCAACTCTTTCATGCCTAACTTATGAAAGATGAAGAGTGGCATTAAATTGACACTGGCTCCAAGATCACACAATGCTTTATTTAGGCACACTCCTCCAATTGTGCAAGGTATGAGGAAGCTCCTAGGATATTTACACTTAGGAGGCAGTTTGCGTTGCAAACTGCCGAGCATTCCTCGTTAATGCATATAGTCTCAAGGTCTAACAATTTCCTTTTGGTAGAGATTGCTTCTTTCAAGAACTTTGCATACTCTAACATTCCGGCCAGAGCTTCTACCAAAGGTATATTCACTTGCAACTTCTTAAACATTTCTATGAACTTTTTATAACGAGCATCATCATTATTCGGTTTATTTTTCATAGGGGGATAGGGTAAAGTAGCAGGATTAATAGTTACAGTTTGTGAAGACTTACCTGCTGACTGCTACTACTCTACCTACTTGTCTGCTGAGTTTTTAGACTCCCGGTTTACCGGAGTAGTGTCCCGGTTTAACGGCCTCTCTTTTCTCCGATTCATTTGCGTTACTGTTGTTTATGCGCTTCTTGATTCTTCCTAGATAGTTGGTATAACTGGTCCAGGCAATTCCTTTCCACTTCTTGTCATGATTTCATTTATGTCCTTTGGGTTTTTCAATGTTTTACTTGGCAATCCTCCTAGAGGACGAGCTGACACTTGTTCGACGATCTGCCCTATTTTGTGCGACAGATTCTGCACTAAGGCTTCTTGATTGGTCAGTCTTGTATCATTCTTCTAACAATATATGGTGAAGTTTGTATTCAGCTCAGTAATGGATTTTGTAAGTTGAATGACCGTGTCGGTCACAGTTGAGCTCATTTTATCCATGGCTGCTTCATAACCACCGGACTTGTTGAATTGAGGCACGAATCCACCAGTTTGTCTTGGTCTCTCTCCACCGTTAGGATAACTTAGTCGAAAACCCCCAGTAGGGTCACTCAATCAAAAACCAGGGGGTCATGAGAACCTGGGTGATATCCCCCCTCATAAGGATTTCTTTGCCACCCTATATAGTTCACATCTTTGGTGTTGGTTGCTTCGATATCTTGTACCTTCTCAACCTTGGCTATGAGATCTTGCATGCCATTTATCTTCTCATTCATCACCATTAGCTGGTATAAGATCTTTTGATAAGTATCTTCTCCAAATATGCCTTCAGCTACTTTTGCGGTCTCAATTTGATGTGTTCCCCATTGGCTTGTCAGTGCTATTTGCTCCATTTTCACTTCAGCTTCTTCTGGTGAGAGCATGGCAAAACATCCATTGCTTGATGCATCTACCCTCATCTACTCACTTGGCCGCAATCCGTGATAGAAACTATGCATTCGTATGGGCAGAGTGATATCATGGTGAGGGCATCTCCGTTGTGCCTCCTTAAACCTTACCCAAGCCTCTTCAAAGGTCTCAGTGGGTTTCTACTTGAAATTCACAATGTCTTGTCTCATCTGTAGTGCCTTCCCAGGTGGGCAGTACTTGTTCATAAACTTCTGCAGTAGATCGGTCCAAGTTTGGATCGATCCTGGTGCTAGAGACAATAACCATATCTTCTCTTTGCCATTCAGAGTGAATGGAAACAACTTCAGCTTATTGTTATCTTTAGGCACTCCTACTGGTTTGATGGTGCTGACTATCTCCAAGAAGTTGGTGATTTGTACACTAGGATCTTCATTCGGTATTCAATGAAAGGTAGCGTAATTGGTCACCATTTGTATCACATTTGGTTTTGGATGGAAGATCTCAGCCGCATCCTCAGGCTGAGCAATTGCTGGCATGAATTGCTCAATCATCGGCATTGCATAACTCTATAGAGTTCTCCTATCTGCTTGTACCACAACTCCTGCTCCGTTTTGTCCATTTTGTCCGTTTTGCGCCATGTTGATTTCTGTATCCTCCAAAGGTGGAATCTCTTCTTCCCTCTCGCTGTGATATCCTTCCTGTGAACCCACGTCGTCCGCCAGCCTAACAGATCTCTCTTGAGTTTCCTTTCTCTTTTGTCTAGCAAACTTTTTGATCTCAGGTATGAATCTCTCAAGTTTGGCTGCTGAAATTCGTGTAGCGTACTAGAAGGCACAAAAAGAAAATAAAAAGTTAGTGACTTGCCTCGCCGGCTGTTACACATGCCTGGCAGACTCAAAATCTGAGACTCCGACTCTGACTTGACTTGACTGGGTGATAAAACCGGATTCGCCGAATCTTGAACCCTCAGTTTACCGCGGTATACCCTCGGTAAACCAGATGCACTTTTTTCCAAATTTTAACAGAACTGACTCTGTAGGACTCTAGTATAAACAGACTCAATAAAACAGACTCGAATATATACAGACACTGAATCTTAAATAAAAAGGTATTCTTGACACGAGTCCCCAGCAACGGCGCCATTAAATCTTGATCGCGTGCAAAGCTCTTACTAGCAATAGGACTAGGTATATCGTAGTAAAGTACTGGTGAGTCAAGGTCGATCCCATAGAGTCTCGTAAGAACGTCATTATAAAGATTCATCTTGTCACAGTTAACGGTCTACGACCAACTATAATATAAAGAGTAGTAAATTTGGTGCCACAAATTAACAATATTATGGTAGTTCAATAGGATGTAAACAAGAGTTTCTAATGTATTAGTTCAATCATGAGTAATTAGTTAGTCCCCCCACACATGCAATAGTCCTCCCCTTTGTTGAATTTTAATTTATTGTTCAGCTACGGGTACAACTCCTAACCATATCTACTCCGACCATGGTAGTAGACAATCTATATGCAAGCTGCCCTCCTTAATTGGTCCGTAATAGCCCATACGTATAAAGAACTAGAGTTGTCAGTATTGAGTGCTAACCCATACAGCAAACCCGCCTAGACAACTATCGACACTGGTTAGTACGTTCCTAGGGTCCATCAAGATAAGGTCCAAACTAGCACTTCACTATCAGTACTTCATGCTAATTTACGAAGACATGCAAATAGTTGATCAGGCTACTAACATATAAATTAAATCTATCGATCGACGTAGCTGGCGCCGATTATCATGAATTAGTAATGTACTAGGTATTCAGATCTAGCGATATAGACCATCGCAGATCTGAAGAACGCAATCACTATTTCATGATTTCTTCACAATCAAATTAGATCTATAACACATGGGGTAAAATAAACTAACTACTACATAATTAGACTAAATAAGCAATTAACACATACTAGTCGAATAGAACAACGACAAATCTACATCTTGGAAAAGATAGAAAATCATACACTAAAAGACGAGCATAGATCTCCCTTGGATCTCTCCCTAGGTGGCGACTCTGTCGTCTCTCCACCCAGAACTCATAAAATAATAATATAAAGAACAAAGAACTTTTATTGCATAATTTGTCTTGAAAATTTGTGTACATTGAATTCTGAGGCGAGGCCTCTTATTTATAGCTACATAAACTGACTTAGAAACACTTAGATCTACCCTTCATCCATGAAAATGTGTTTCAGAAGATTCGGGATCCTCGGTAAGTCGGCGACAGCTCTCGGTAAACCGAGGGTATTTTGGTCTTTTTTTCCTCTGCCGACCTAGCTTGGAAGGTTCTGGAATACCCTAGGCCCAATCCTTTCATTCACTCCACTCTAGATTCGTCCACGATGCTCAGCCCAATATTTCGTATCCTGAAAATATTCAAATATTGCACGAAATAATATCGAAATAAGGAAAATAAACGTTAAGTGCAACTTTCTAAATTCGTGAACCTGACATATGATATTCAACTAAAATGGTTCATATTTATAGGTCAAAACAACTATTTTTAGGTCATAATGGACAAAATGTTGATGCCGTTGGATAGACCATTTTAAGCGTCATCATCAGTCACACCATTAAGTGTAAGTAGAATGAAGTACACCCTAGTGGTGGTTGATGACTTCTCCAAATACACTTGGATGGTATTTTTAAATAATAAGAAAGAGACACTCAAGAAATTACCAGATCCACTCAAGAGATTGAAAAATGAGAAGGAGTTGAATATTATGAAGATTATATCAGATAGAGGAATAGATTTTCTAAATGAATCAATTAGAACCTACTGTGATGAAAATAGAGTCATGCATCAACTATCTGCAACTGGAAAACAGAATGGAGTAGGAGAAAGAAGAAACATAACCCTAAAAGAAGTTGTCAGAACAATTAGAGCTGAGGCAAGTTTACCAAAGAGGTTCAGGGCTGAAGTAGCTAAAACAACTTTCTATATACAAAATAGATCAATCATCAACAAACACCATAAAAAACACCATATGAAGTATGGAATGGAAGAAAACAAAACATATCACACTTGCACATGTTTGGAGCAAAATGTTTTATCTTGAACATGAACTAGCTGAGTACTTTTGATGAAAAGGCTGATGAAGCAATATTCATGGGATACTCAGACACTATCAAGGCATTCAGAGTGTTAATTATTAGAACCGGGGTGATTGAAAAATCTATTCATGTAGTGTTTGATGAACCAAACACTAGTTGTGAAGATCTAACAACTCTAGATGAAGTTGAGACAAGAAAACAAGAATCTGAACCAGCTTATATAGAAGCAGAGACACCAACTACACTACTGGATGAAACAGTTGATGAACAAGAAGATATACCAGATGATACACCGGCAGAGCAAGTAACATGGACACAACTTCAACCAGATATCAACTCACTCAAAGACCATTTATATGAGCAAGTCATTGGAGTTGTTACTACAGGTGTCATAACCAGAAGGTAATTGGAGAGAATGTTGAATTGTTTTATGTCATATGTTGAATCCAAAACAATAGATGATGCAATCCAAGATGTTGATTGGATAACAACAATGCAAGAAGAACTCAATGAGTTTCACAGAAATGAAGTCTGTGAACTAGTGGATAGACCAGATTTAGCAAACATCTTTGGTACAAAATGGGTATTCAGAAACATGATGGATGGACAAGGAGAAATTGTCAAAATCAAATCCAGACTGGTGGCAAAAAGGACACTCATAAGCAGAAGGAATAGATTATGATGAGACATTTGCACCAGTGGCTAGATTGGAGGCAATCATACTGTTTCTAGCATTTACAGCTCATAGAGATTTCAAAATCTATCAAATGGATGTAAAGAGTACATTCCCAAATAGACTACTAGAAGGAGAAGTCTACGTGGAGCAACCACTGGATTTCAGATCAAAGGAAAGGAAGATAAACTGTACAAACTCAAGAAATCCCTATATGGACTCAAATAGGCACCCAAAGCCTGGTATGAGACTTTATCACAATTCTTGATTGGCAAGGAATTCATCAAAGGAACCATTGACAAGACACTCTTCAATTTAGAAGATGGATCAAGCACTTTAATTGTCCAAATTTATGTGGATGATATCATACTTGGATCAGAAGATGAGAATATATGTGGAACGTTTTCAAATTTAATGAAGATAAAATTCCAAATGAGTATGATGGGAGAACTCAACTACTTTCTTGGACTATAAGTTAAACAGGTGAAAGATGGCATTTTCATAAATAAAAAAATATACAAAGGACTTGATACACAAGTATGGTATGGATAACAGTGGAGTATTAGAGACACCACTCTGGGCAAGAGTCATTCTTGGGAAAGATGAAAATAGAAAGGATGTTGATCAGAAAATTTACAGAGGCATAATTGGCTCATTACTGTACTTAACTACTAGCAGACCAGATATAGCATTTGCTGTAGGAGTACGTGCAAGATTCCAATCTCAACCAAAGGAATCTCATTTACTAGCAGCTAAGAGGATCATTAAGTATCTAAAGCATACATTGAATTTAGGAATTTGATATCCAAGATATGGATGATTCAAGTTAATATCCTATTCTGATTCAGATTATGCTGGATGCAAAGTGATAGAAAAAGCACTTCAGGAACTTGTCAAATGCTAGTTTGCATACTAGTATCATGGTTCAGTAAAAAGCAAAACTCTATATCTTCTTCAACAGCTGAGGCAGAATATATAGCAGCTGGTAGCTGTTGTTCACGAGTACTATGGATTAGACAACATCTAAGAGACTATGGAATAGAAGAAAAGACAATTCCAATCATGTGTGATAACACAAGTGCTATACTCCACTCAAGAACCAAGCATATTGATGTAAGACATCATTTCATTAGAGATCATATGGAAAAGGGAGATGTGAGTTTGAACTATATATCTACTAAAGATGAACTACCAGACATATTCACAAAACCACTCAGTCATGAAAGTTTTTGCAAATTAAGAACTGAGTTGGGAATGATTGAAATTGACTAAATTAAATGGAGCAACTAACTGGAGTAACCAGCTGAGTGACTTCACCGCCTGAGTTGACCTTTGCCATTTCGGGTGAGCTCACTTAGGAGGCCAACCACTGGATTAGCGAAGTCTACTTAACTGATTGTTAAGAACAATTGTTTTGATGAAGCAACAGTGAACAAGGATCATCTGGTAAGCAGTAGCAAACTAACCAACTGATACATCAGCTGAGTGACCAGGAAAGTTACTCAACTACTCAGATCACCAGTGTAGTGATCAGCTAAGAGATGTGTGAAATGGATAAATTAATTTACATATGTGGAAAATCAGAGAATTATGGACCATTTATTATTTGATATTACACACATGGATATTACATAGTTTAATAAGATACGAGGACTAAAATACCGAGGTTTATATTAGAGGAGACGACAACGCCTCGTTTATCGGGATTCATCATTACAACCCTCGATCCACTATCCCACTACCTCAATTACCGTGATTTATATACAAAGAATCATGCATTAATCCCACTAAATCCTTTCATATTCATCTCTGTTCACACTACAAAAATCCTACTACATAAACCACACTTGCCCATTTTTACAAGCTTTATGCTTTCATAATACTCAACCCCTATATTTCCAGAAATTTCATACATTTTTACTCTCTCAAATTTCTCTAACTCTTACGATGGATTCGTATTCTTCAACTGTTATGTCTGCAAAACAATATGAAAACATCATCGCCAGTGGTTCTTTCTTCCGACGTATACATTATCTGTGTTTGTGCGAGAGTAATGCTCAAGCACAATGATTGGTAGATAGGTATACCAATGTAGGGTTAATGACATTTCTTAACCCACCCAACATGGTTGTTTGTTATGAGAATCTTATATCTTTCTTGAAAAATGCTAAATTTGTAGAAGGACGAATAACCGAGGATGGTAAATTGATCCCTGATAAGATTACAACAACTATTAATGGACAGAAATTGGCAATAACGGCCAATCTACTCAACAAACATCTTAAACTTTCCAGGAATGACCCTACAAGATTAGAGAATGTGGTTATGGAGACTGATGCATTCTGGTTGGATATAGGGCATGATGCAACCCTTGAAAACAAAAAGTTCAATTGTTTGAGAACGGCCTTAAAGAAACCGTTTGGGGAATTATCTGTTGTGGGTCAATGGGTCCTTCTCCCTCCCCCTCTTCAAATTCCGATTCATAGTTTTCATAGAGAAATCTCTGATTAAGGATAGAACAAGATCCGTTTTGCATCATATCTAAGAGATTCCTCAGTTCAGGCCGAAGAAGCAATGTCACTCAATCATTATCAAACCGGCTGCAATCTTTTTAGCCTATTGATATGGAAATGTATTAATGGAAAGCTAGAAGCTTTGAATGCCATGACAGAAGTTAGAACCAGGCTAATGGCAATAATTTATGAATAATTTGAGTTTGACTAAGCAACATACAATTTCTACAGGCTTAAAGAGAAAATTGAAGAAGAAATTGATGCATGAAAGAAGGCTGCACAGAAAGGATTAAAGAAAACTGGACCTTTCTGGGTGAAGAAATCCTATGGGATTCCCCTTCACTATTTATTGGAGCATAACCCTATTCAATCACACAATCTGCACCATGCAAATGTGGATGTTCACCTACATAACGAATGGAAAGGGAGTCCAGAAAAGAAAAGAGAGTGAATTTACACCTGCATATCTGCAAAGAGAGGCTGAGCAACAATCCCAAGTCATTGAAGGAACAGAGGCTCATGAAAGGGAACAAAAAATTTAAATAGTTGAGGATGATGAAGAGAGAGGAGGAACAAGAACTGGAGCAAGAACTTCCTAAAAAAGAAATTTAGAAAGAAGAAGATATCCTAGAGATGGATATTGATGATAGAGTTGGTGACTACCTAGATTGGAAATTTGATGATTCATGATGACCAAAATAGTGATGATCCAACCTTAACCGGCAATATACCGGGTCGGATGTACTATAGAGGTGAGCAATGTCGTATCCCACGGAGAATAATCGAGTCCAAAGTCGTTTTTGTACATAGTTTAGGTCAATCAAATTTGTTCACAGTTTAATTATACTACAACGACGTTTAAACTAGAGATAATAAGAGTGAGAGAGAAACATAGCCAAACCATAAGCCAATTGAATACTTTCACCCCTCTAATCGATTATTCGGGAATGAGTTCAACCAACCACCCAACCTTACGATTATATCGACTCATTTGTGGGTTAAAACTCCTAAGATGGTACTAGACGCCATGCAACAACCTAGTACCCTTTTCCCGGTTCAATAGTCCGCCTTTAAGAATTTAACTGGCCAAAATAAGATTAACGCTCTAGAGGTGCTTGTTTAATCAACTGATAAACCTCGTTCCCTAATTGATTCTAAACAACTCAGTCAATTATAAGAAACGACCTTAAAACCCCTTTTCCCACACCTCTTCATAACATACATTTATAAAAGTGGTGTGTTGGTTCATGAACTAGGTGTACAGGCTAATTCAATCATTAAGAACAAGTTTTAAGACACGAATTCATCGATATGAAATCAATTAAGCACTACCCATTCCCAATTTCATCAATTAGAGGGGGGTTTCTTCAATCTTTACATGATTTAGCTATGAAAATGTTTAGCAGCACATTATAATGCAAGAAACAAGAAACATGAAATTAAACTTATAAAGATCAAATATAAGAGGAATATAGAGTTACCCATAGAAAAAATCCCCAAAATTAAACTACGAGATTCACATATATATATATTCACAATTTGAAGTATTATCTTCACGTACTTCATGCAGTTAACCAATTAAAATTAATAATAATAAAAACATATATATTCAAACACGCCAGGAAAATTTCGCAGGGATTTTTTGTTAATCTTAACCATCTATAATAAATTGAAACACCTATTGTTTCAATGCAAGAATTCTAATGACAAAAGAATTTTGTTTGAACAGAAAATATATAAGTTCAGCGTATGTAGATGACCAAAACAAAATAGAGTATATATATTCAGCCCAAACTCAAAACCTAGATCATTAATTGTACATGTCACCAGCACTACCACTATAGAGCGAAACCAAAAATATATATTTTCTGACGCAAAAAGCATAGTGCTCACTCGTCGGGTCAAAAGATGGAAAATCAAATGTAACCCCTATAGCATTTGGGCGATGGAGAAAATAAAAGAAAGGACATACATGAATTATGTATTTTGAACCGATGACTTACACCCTTATTTTTATTACAGAATCAACAATCTAATGACAATCGAATAACAAGGAAAATAGGCAGGATTTGATACCACATGTTAGAATCTATTATCAGAGTACCCAACAAAATACGCACAGCGGAAAGGAACATACCTATATCCATCATTATTCAGATTTACCCTGTATGTTGAACACCGTTATATCTCCATCTCATGTTCATGCCTCCATCTTCATGCCGAAATATAAACACCCAAATGAATAAAGAAAAGTGTAGTGCTCATTGAGTCTTTTGGTCAATTCCTTTCAGGATGCCCTAAACTGATGGTATCACATGCTTATATAGGTTAGACCAGGGACCCAAGTGCAATTTTAGTAACCGCGGTTAATTTCACTCTTCAAGGAAATTAGTTTTAACTCACTTTTAATAAACCAATGTGTAAACGATTTACTGTATTAAGAAGATATAAGATATGTATTAATGGGAGATAATGCCCACATTAATGACAGATCATAAGATCGGGCCATAAATAATGTCTAATTAATAGCCATAACAAATTATATTAATTAAAATGTTACCTTAAAATTAGACATTTCTTACGGTAATAACAAACACGATTACAACATTTTTCTTCTCATAAGAGGTAAGTGATTATTGAACCTTTGTAACTTAGTTGTCTTTTTTGAAGCATTATATTGGAAACTCTAGTCAATATGGTCCTATCTTATAGGACTCAATCCCATTCCGGTCGTAAATATTGACTTATCATCTCTGGAAAAGTCTTCTGTAAGCGGATCTGCTAGATTCTCCTTTGATTTTACATAATCAAAGAAAATCACCCCATTAGAAAATAAATAGCATATCATGTTTAATCTATTCGGAATCCCTAGCTAAAGGCTCTTGTATGGTTTTTTCCTTTAAACTTTTCAAATGCATCCTTCATTACCGCCCCATAAGAACTCGGTCCACGAGTTCCAGTTCTGCTACATTTGATCAATATATTAGTTGAAAACTCTGTCAAAAATGCCACAAATACTATCATAGTAAAACCAAGAACAAGGCCCAACGCATTCTTAAGGGCTAGTAAATCCATAATTCCAGCACTAATTAAATGAAGCACTCAGGGTCCAAGAAAACAGTGAGCCAACTTTCACCAGCTATGTTAATATGCCTAAGATCGGATGGGTCTACTACACCACTTACCCAGCACCTCTTCCCTACACCCATCAAAACGACTTAATATTAATTCTTTGGTATCAATATATATTTTTTCTCTCTTTCATTTTTCCGTAATACTCTCCATTCCTCCCTTTTTCCTTAAATAAAAAAACTAAAACCCAATAAAATAGAAACACTCCGGCAATCATATATATGTAATCTAAATCATATATATATATATATATATATATATTATGATTCGAACTATTAATTGAAAATAAAAAAATGGAAAACCCAATAAAATATGGATCTCTCCGATGAATTGGACGATTAATTGAAATGTATAATCAGTTGATACATGTTACTTTGAATTATTTATTAAATGTATATTTGGATGGAGAAAAAAAGATAAAAAAGAAAAGGAAAAGGAAACTGATTGAAAACATTGCAATTTTAGAAGACATAGGGTAAGGGGAGTAGGGTTAGTGGAGGGATATGTCCTGAACAGAGGTGAATGAGCCATTGTATACTTCACGTAAAATCTCATAAGTTCATATATTAATAATTTCACACACGATTATATATATTAAATATGTATATGTTTCATGGTTGTTCATAAACAACACAAAAGAAAATCACACGGATAAGTAGGCACATTCATGTGCCTTTAATTCAATAATTGTTCATTACGAGCATCATTCCATTAAGGACATTACACACAAATATATATATATATATTATTTTGGGGAAAAAAAAACACACACACATTGAACATCACTAGATGTAAGTATTCAGTCTTCTCCAACTAGAAGGAAAGTCATCCTTCTATGTAACTCCTCCGACTCATGGCAACCAATTGGATTTAAATCCTTCATCCTCTGATAAATAGAGCCTACAGTTAATCGGATTCAAATTCTTCATCATAGATTAAAAAGCACTTGCAATCAGAATATGGCCAGTTATCTTCCTTCTCAGAATCATGACAAGGATCATTGTCAATCGGGCACATGCAAGGCTTAATGCAGACAACCTTATGCTTAGAATCACTACGTCGGCATTCATAGATGCCACATTCTTCTTGCGGGAGAAGCCTAGTTGTTTTCACTTGATAAAGATCACCCGCCCCTGCAAGTTGTCATGGGTTGAAATTATAACTTATAATGAATTTAATTACAGCATAAACTCAAATGAAAATAAGGCTGCTCTTATTTTTTCATGTACAAACACAAATATATATACATACAAATTAAATCTATATATGTTTATAGCCGATGGGATTGGGGAAAGATGGTAATTAAATCAACATGGTATCAGAACGGGAGGTCATGGAATAAATCCTTGTTGTCAATACTGTCTTCCTATTTATATCATGAAGTGTTGGATCTTTTTGTTGCCCTTTGGACCCTTTATATGCATTTGTGTGTCATATTGGCCCAGACTTGGTATAGGCTCATGACGAAACAAAATTCATCGGGTGTCAAATACGGGCCGTTTAATCTAGTGGTAATTGGTTGAAGGTGGCAAGATAAGAACAAGGGATGGTTTTTTGGGAGAATTTAGGCGAGCACAGGATTTTCTCCGGAGTGCCTACGTATCCAAAGCGTATCTTGGAATCAAATCTGCCGTAGTTCTTTGTGGATGTTTATATATGGGCGATTGTGCCCTAGGCCTGCATGGGCCGTGCCCAATGTGGACTCTATTTTCGTGTTATTCAAATTAGAGATAATCCAAGGATTATATCGTGATTTTAGGAGATAATTATGATACTGAGTTTTTCGTATTAAATAGCGAGGATTAGAGCCTTAAAGACTTAGGATTCTTTCCATAATTATCGTATAATTATTATTAGTAGTATTATACTCTCTAGGCGACTGCTGGCGAGGCGCTAAGCTCCACACGACCGAGCCATGCGTAGTCTACCCCACTCTCTGTCGGCTTGCGGTGGATCGAAGTCGGCTGAACAATCTTCTGAGGGATTGATTAGGCCCTTAGACCTATTATGAGGCTCCTGGCCCTTATAGTTAATGTGTTAGGTCCCTTCTTGTTTTCATTTGGGTGTCACGTGCTTGACCTGTGGGGTGGTGAAATCCAGTATTGTCATAAGCCCCCCAGATCCAACTGAGCTCTTGAGGTCATGTTGGATCTGAGTTAGGTATCCCGCTACTCCTAGGTTTGTTCGGCTTGTTCATGCCGGAGCTCGGTCCCTGTTTTAACAGGGTTAATATAGTCAACTATGCCAGGTGGCACGGTCACACCATAATGTCGCCTTAATGTTTTTGAGAAATGAGCGTTTTCCGCCCAAAATAAGCGGGTTTTCAAGAATAAATTTGTTCTTATACCCTTAATCATATCAACCATCTCCACAATTTTGTCAGGCGAAGAGAATGTTAGGTGTAGTGCCCGAAAGACAATTTGTGTGATTGTTTTTAATAATGAATGACATAATTTATCTCACCTTATTACTTGCTTTGTGCTTGTAAAGTAATACACCTTTGCAAACCCTAAGTATATCTACATATGTAACCACTTAACTCGGTGTATGGATTACACGTGAGGATTGAGTTAGTGGTGATATACTTAAAAGCTGTTAGTCCGTGGTGAACTTAATCGAGTTTAGGGTCTCTTGATTAAAACACCAATAATGCGCCTGAACACCTTAGGGTGTGATAGTCTTATCCGGACTTGTCGGTGAGGTACTACTACGTGGGGCATTTATATATGATGGCATTCATATAGGATTGGACCGATTTAATCAATTTCTCGGTATAATTCCGTAATCGAGGAATCTTATTAAATCATTAGATGATCATATATGGATCAACCTTAATCCTGAGGTGATCACGAGTCTTTGCTTGTCCCGGGTAGTGTTTGATGTGTTAATTACGGTTCACTTAAATAATGTGTTCCAAGCCACTTCTCATTGGCACTATCTCCGGATGAGTGAGTAGTTACGATTTTCACGAGACATGGAATCCATTCCTTCCTGCGGGAAGTAGAGAGACCGATCCCTTTATTTGTTAGCCTCCTAAGAAAGTGATCGATCCGGGAGTTCACATTTGACTAATTAGCTACTAGTCGGATATGTGTACTAATTGATCATCGAGGGGTTAATGGTAAATAAGGATAAGATATTCAGTCGGGTTCACGGAGACCTCCCACTCGAAATGGGCGATCTATGGAGGGTTAATCCGTATGTAGTGATTATATCAATGGGCGCTTATTAAGCTACATGGGTTGAGTATAAGTATACATCTATAATCGGTAGAGTTCGATTTCGGGTTTATGGTGGCGTAATCCCGGAATTAATAATTAATGTACTTTACATTCGATGAATAATTAATTATTGGAGCTACTTCAGTTATAGGTCCATAATCCCCGATGTAGGCTTACGTAATTGACTAGTAATCTTGTTACTTGGGCCTCATTGATAATTAATTGGTGAAATTTAATTAATTGATATGCATGGATATTATTTAGTTGGGCTAAATAATATAATACACATAAAGACATTTTATGTGGGCTTTTGACCCTAAAGGTGGCGCCAATATCATCATTTAATTAGAGAGAAATTAGTTTTCTTGGATAATTATTTGACATGTGATTTATCTTTTATTTGTTAAATGATAATTCATGGAATATTAGATAATAATATGGTTTATCCTAATTTGTTTGGGATAATCATTTTATTTATCTTTTATTTGGAAAAGGATTAATGTGATAATTATCACTTAATTATTTAATCCTTGGAGGACATTGATTACTCTCCTATATAAAGAGAGTTCTCCCAAGTCTAATGAAATAAGGTACTATTCACGTCACTATTCACCGAGAGAAATTGGCGAAAAATTTGGCCTCTATTCTTAGGGTTCGAGTTGGAAAAATCTTGGGATTTTTAGTTTGCATATCAAGGAGGCTCGTGTATCAAGAAGGGTGTCCACCAACCGCCGTTTGGAGAACACATCGGAAGATCAAGGCTTCTCTTCCCTATATTGGTAACATGATCTTAACCCCTTGTAGTAGTTTAAGTCCTTTAATTATGTATTGTGATGTATAAATCGTGATCCGTCATTGCGTAGATCTAATTCGTTTAGATCTAAGAACCTCGCATCCTTCATGTGGTATCGGAGAAAGGTTCCACGATTTATATAGTCATAATCATAATTAAACGATTTAAAGGAGTGGAATTGTATGTAGGTGATATTTTACTTATTATTATGTATTAATAATTTTTAAATTGCTATGGTTGAAGAGATGGATTGGGGTTGGCACCGTTTTCCCGTTAGATCTATTGTAAACTCATATAAGCGATGAAAATTCGTTCATATGAGTATAGGAAATATGTAATTCATGTATTATTGCAATTTTAATTTCCAGAAAATAGATCTGTACATTAGCTGTTTAGTCTTTTCGTTTTTTCCGTTATATGAGCCGTTAAAACGAAGATCCCTCCGGTCAGAATCAAGATTGGAAGTTGATGAACAATCCCACAAATTTTGGTGTCGATCAGAGTCCGTTTGGGTTTCCGTTCGTTGCTGCGAAGTGGCTGCTGTAACAGAAAAACGCAGGATTCACAGAAACCCTAACTGTGACTTCTTCGATTTTCTGGGAACAATTGGACCGTTCAAATTAAAATCCGACCGGTCAGATCGATAATCATGGAGTTTTGGACATGAGATAAAATTTGCAGGACGATCAGGATTCATCTTGATCCCCGATCGGCCTCGGGAAGTAAATGATGCGCTGCTGTAAGAGTCTGTTTCAGCAGCAAGTTGGGCGGCTCACTGAGGAATATTGACAAGTCAAAGCTCCAATCCGACCGTCCATCTTCAAGTCCGAAGAATGAAGATCAGATCTGGAAAGTTTCGTCCCGATCCGAGTTCGTTTGATATTCCGATCGTCGAAGATTCTTAACAGCTGCAGATTAGGGTTTTAATTTATTTTCGAGTAGATTAGTTACGGGGGTGCCAACGGTCCATCTCGGTGTTTATTTTCGCACTAGTTTACATGTGTAGATTGTATGAGTAGAACCGGAAAATTGCCATGACATGCATCATATCATGAATTCCACTCCATATGCATACATGTAGAAATTAATTCGAGGAATTAGTTAGGCATGTATAAAACACACGATTAGTTTTAATTAATTGTTTGATATTAATTAGAAACTAATTAGGGTAAAAACCGAGGAACACGGGTTTTTTCAATCGTCGAGGTTGGGTGATGGATTCTCGGTGAATCCCACTCTGCGAAAGCATAAGGAGTAAAATCCCGAAACCTCGTGGTTAAGGTGTTGGATTCTTGGTGAATTCCACCTTACCTAAGACGAGATTACGTTTTTGTTCCGTAGTAGTGTCTCGTGAATGTTTGATGTTTAAGGATTGGATAATCACGGGCAAACAGGTTCGAAAGTGGTTTAACCACGGTTGGGTGGTCAACAATAGCTACGGCTCAATCGACTTCACCCTCCACGTGTGGCGTTTGCACGGGGGTCTGGCAATACTGAGCCATCCGAAGAGCCGCTACGGCTCAACGGAGCTCTCTAGCCTTGACCCGTCCGGCGGCCCACATATGTTCTAACGAATAGGTCGGGTGGGCTAGCCCACATAACCGACAACATTCGGGCCTATGATTTATTGTTCCTTAATGAAACATCAAGTCCAAAACGTGATCGATAAACCCACCACTTTTTCAAAATATTGAGTGGGAGCGGGAGAGGCGACAGCCGACCCCACGGCCTCTACTGTTGACACAAGCAACGTGAGAGAATGGTGACGCCTCGTGCCGGCTTTGATTTCGGCCCCCTAAGGAAGGCCTTCACCGCTATCAAAATTCAAGGCTTGGTCTCCGAAAGGATAGGATTTTGGGTACTCGTCGGGTCACTGACCGACCCTAAGGCGGCATACTCGGGGTCTACCTAAAAATCAGAGACAAAGTGGTCACACTCATAAAGGGTATTTTTGGTAGTACCTTGGCTGAAAAAGGAAAGGTGATTGACGATCACAAATGAGATGTTCGATTCTCAATCGATCTTCAATATTAATCGAAACCTCTTTGACCTACCCTAAGGCGACACTTTGAGGCATTAGATTAAATCCTTGGAGCAGTAGGATAGACTATAAGTACCTAGTTTATGTTCCTAAAATTTCTTAGTAGTGTATGATTTGGATTTATCTTCATCAATTTTATTTACAATTTATTATACATATCTCTCTAGGGTGCTAGACTGCTAGTGTAAAATTGACTAGTAATGACTTCGTTAAAAAGTGGTAAGTAACTAGAACGTTGTACTTATTGATCTTACATGCGATTAATTTTTCGGAAGAGATTTTTCTCTTGAGCCTTCAAGACTTAAGTGACGTAATTAAGTATGTCACGGCTGTCACTCGTGTTGAACGAGAGACAACCATAGTTAGTTTGAAAGATGATTGGGACGATAAAATTCTTCTAGTGAATTTTATTTGTGTAGTGTCTACACGAGAAATTTTCTAATAGAAAAATTGGAGAATCATCGATTAAAGTGTCGCTAGTTAGACGGTATTTGGAACCGATAAACTAGTGGGAGCTTTTATCTTATGTTTTTCTAATTTATTAGAAAATAAGTCCCACTAGGTAACACTTTCATTAGACATCCCACAGTTCACGAGTAGTGTCTACTCTAAAGAACTGCTAGTTCAAGACTGCTTCCTTTTAAGGAAAGTTAAGAATGGGAAAGAATGTCTATAAGTGTTAATCATCTTAACTAAAGTTTTAAGGCTAAACCGAAATATTAATTAAAGAAAGTATAGGATAAGGAAAGTGATTTCAGATCACTAACCAATGAATCCTTAGCGACTTTCTTAACCGAGTAACTTGACTCAATGGCTTAGTTCTTTGGAAGAACAATAATCTTTGTGCATTAATAAAGTAACAACGAGCGATAATTTCAATAGAATAGTGGGAGTGATATAAGGAAATGAATTTGATTCTATCCTGAATATCACGAAAAATTTATTTTTCGTTTCTGATTTGTTGAAACAATTGGATTCACTTTCAACTCGATATATTGTTGCCACATAGAAAGTGAATATGACATTTGTAAATACGAATCCGAGACTCGGACTTTTGTTTGATAAAGTCGAACCACTTAGAACAAATGAATAAGTCGTGTAACACATCTAAAACTATTAAAGGTAAAAGGTTTCCGTATTAAGATAAACGACCTTTCAATATCTATTAATTAGTGCATATATCCTAGAGACAAGACCTGCTGACTGGCTAAGGGTGATTCCTATCTCCCAGTCTTGGAACACTATCTCAAAGGAACAATGACTAAGTTTTCTTTTCAATCGGGAAAGGGTAATAGTTTTGAAGGGGTAAAATAGCTTGTTCACCATGACCTTCGGGGTCTAGTGAGAGATACAAGCTAGTGGGAGATTTTGAGTGGTGACATTCTGTCTGATAACTACTCAAAACACTGGTTGGTTTATCGAAAGAATACGAGGAGGTGTCTCTGATTTTAGCAGAGAATAGAGTATTCCATGCTCAGAAATAGGCTATCGCATAGTCTTGGGACTGATGCTCGGCCTGCCTCCTAGTGGAATGTTTCTCACTGAGAAAGAAACCATAGACTTGCCCTATATAGTTATTGATGTACTACAATACACTGCTAAACTCGATTAAGATAATTGGTTGCAAAATAACGGTTAACATTATTATGTAAACCGAGAAGTCTACCTAGAAGATGCTAGTGAATTTATGGATAAGGAGTGAATTCGGTTCACACCACATCCGTAAATGTAGGCATTTAGCATTTAATGCTTGAAGGTAGGTCAGGGATTTTGCGCATACGTTCGATTGTATTTGTTCGTGAAATATCTTAATGAGACGAGTGAAGGTTGATTATAAGATTCTTGAGATCGAAAAGTGACGGTTGAATCGTCACAAGCCTTCGATAGAATCTATAAGTAACAACCTTAAACCTTGAGTACGGTTACCCAAAGGTAGTTACTATCTCGATTTAATCGGACCACGTCCAACATCGGTTGTTGGTGATTACAATGATAAATACTACTAGATCGGGATGTCAATCCACCACGCGCGGGGAGTATGGTTTAACCATTGACCCATTGTGGTTTTGTGGACTTTACGGTCTGCTGGGGTGATTGATAACCTATGGCTCTTAGTGGGTGTATAGGATTACGATCATAGAGGTTGGTTTGACACCTTAACCACTGTAAATGGAGTTTTGTACTCCGGTTTTGTTCGATCTATTGTAGAACCACCGAGTGTCTCAGGCCCAATTGGGAGCAATTGGATCCACATAGAAAGAGTCGAATGAATAGGAAAGTTTAAACTTTCGGCGCAAAGTTGAGTGGTATAGGGGTGATTCCACGACAAGTAGAGAGTTAACCGGACCTTGAACTCTCTCACCACTCGATCTTGCTAGATTTCGTTAAGCGAGAAAATAGGGGTGATTCCACGAGACTTTCTTGCCGAACAACGGAATCAAATTCATTCGAAACGAAGGGTTTTAGCTAAGAATGAATAACGGATTCGTTACAAAGCAAAAGATAGGGGTGATTCCCTAAGACCTTTTTGCGAGACTAATGATATCTTAATTCATTCAGAAAGAACCTTTGGTAGGAGGCCTGCCATGGCTTATATCCTTTGTGGATTTAAGAGAACCTCTCGGTCATTTAAAAGTCACATGTTTTAAAATATGTGGACTTGACCAAAATATTGATACGTTTTTAGTAGACTGGATATCAATATTGGTAAAGTAGTAGTATTAGTGTTCATGAATGATAACACTGAAACGGTTGGAAACAGCATGAGTGTGCTATCTGAAGTCGGAAACTGACACGCCTAGATTCTCTGGATGAGAGAATTGGACTATATTCTAAGAATTTGATTCGGTCAAATCCACGAGAATGAGTCATTGGCTATCCCACCTGTCTTATTGAATAAGATTGATTATGCATATACGGTTGCAGCATTCATCGAGAGTAGTCCTACCCTACCTCTCAGGAATGATTCTCTAAATCTCCGGATAAAGAGAAAATGGGATAGAGTCTCTCTTGGATAACGGCAAGTCAGGTTATCATAAGTCAATAGTAATCGAATCTTGGATTTGAGCAATAAGTAGCAGTTTTAGTACGTCCTCAAGTATCTTTAGAGAACGAGGAATCATATGCTTCAATTCTTGTATATTCAGGTGCAAACTTGAATATGGTTGACTACTAATCGATTACACTTGTAGTCAGATTAAGGATGATCATTAAGTTGATCTCGGGCTCAGTGTTTACTCATAGTACTTAGAATTTCCTTTTATGGTCTGGGAGTAATTCCAGGTCTGATAAGCCGATATCACTTCATTGTGAAAACAGTGAAGAAATAGCTTAGAAGGATCTTCTCAGATCCTTTAGAGGTCAAAAGCATATTGAGAGAGTACCGCTGATTAGATGGACCGGCAACGCTTCGTCTCGGGCCGACAACCAAAGCGATCGATGTACCAAGTCCGGTGCTTGGAGGGTATGGCATTGAGGAATATATCTCATCTGCTTTTAGAGCAAGTGGGAGAGTGTTGTGAATAAGATGAGAAAGGGTGTGCTCTAAAAACAATGGTTGCTTGTCATTTCGTGCAAGTGGGAGATTGTTAGGTGTAGTGCCGAAAGACAATTTGTGTGATTGTTTTTAATAATGAATGACATAATTTATCTCACCTTATTACTTGCTTTGTGCTTGTAAAGTAATACATCTGCTGCAAAACCTAAGTATATCATATGTAACCACTTAACTTTCGGTGTATGGATTACACGTGAGGATTGAGTTAGTGGTGATATACTTAAATCTGATAGTCCGTGGTGAACTTAATCGAGTTTAGGGTCTCTTGATTAAAACACCAATAATGCGCCCGAACACCTTAGGGTGTGATAGTCTTATCCGACTGTCGGTAGAGGGTACCTTTCGTGGGGCATTTATATATGATGGCATTCATATAGGGTGGACCGATTTAATCTGAATTTCTCGGTATAATTCCGTAATCGAGGAATCTTATTAAATCATTAGATGATCATATATGGATCAACCTTAATCCCGAGGTGATCACGAGTCTTTGCTTGTCCCGGGGTAGTGTTTGATGTGTTAGTTACGGTTCACTTAAATAATGTGTTCCAAGCCACTTCTCATTGGCACTATCTCCGGATGAGTGAGTAGTTCGATTTTCACGGACATGGAATCCATTCCTTCCTGCGGGAAGTAGAGAGACGATCCCTTTATTTGTTAGCCCTAAGAAAGTGATCGATCCCGGAGTTCACATTTGACTAATTAGCTACTAGTCGATATGTGTACTAATTGATCATCGAGGGGTTAATGGTAAATAAGGATAAGATATTCTCAGAGTCGGGTTCACGGAGACCTCCCACTCGAAATGGGCAGTCTATGGAGGGTTAATCCGTATGTAGTGATTATATCAATGGGCGCTTATTAAGCTATGGGTTGAGTATAAGTATACATCTATAATCGGTAGAGTTCGATTTGGGTTTATGGTGGCGTAATCCCGGAATTAATAATTAATGTACTTTACATTCGATGAATAATTAATTATTGGAGCTACTGTTATAGGTCCATGGTCCCCGATGTGGCTTACGTAATTCGGACTAGTAATCTTGTTACTTGGGCCTCAGTGATAATTAATTGGTGGGCTAATTAATTGATATGCATGGATATTATTTAGTTGGGCTAAATAATATAATACACATAAAAGACATTTTATGTGGGCTTTTTGACCCTAAAGGTGGCGCCAATATCATCATTTAATTAGAGAGAAATTAGTTTTCTTGGATAATTATTTGACATGTGATTTATCTTTTATTTGTTAAATGATAATTCATGGAATATTAGATAATAATATGGTTTATCCTAATTTGTTTGGGATAATCATTTTATTTATCTTTTATTTGGAAAAGGATTAATGTGATAATTATCACTTAATTATTTAATCCTTGGAGGACATTGATTACTCTCCTATATAAAGAGAGTTCTCCCAAGTCTAATGAAATAAGGTACTATTCACGTCACTATTCACCGAGAGAAATTGGCCGAAAAATTTCGCCTCTATTCTTAGGGTTGAGTTGGAAAAATCTTGAGGATTTTTACTCGTTTGCATATCAAGGAGGCTCGTGTATCAAGAAGGGTGTCCACCAACCGCCGTTTGGAGAACACATCGGAAGATCAAGGCTTCTCTTCCCTATATTGGTAACATGATCTTAACCCCCTTGTAGTAGTTTAAGTCCTTTAATTATGTATTGTGATGTATAAATCGTGATCCGTCCGCTGCGTAGATCTAATTCGTTTAGATCTAAGAACCTGCATCCTTCAGAGAACTTATGTTACCCTGACGGTTTTGAGTGGAAGTCTCCCTTATCTTCTTTCCTATTTAAACTTCGCTTTCCTTTCATTTTCTTTCAACTATGAGAGCTAGAGCTTCAACTCTTACAAGTGTTTAGGTGGAATCCGTAGAAATGGAGAATGATCTGGAGGTAGAGAGCGTTCCAACCAATTGTGCCGGTGATTCCTCTCGTCGTTACTCTGAGACATTAACGCAAAAACATGTTTACGGATCCAGGAGAGAGCTCAACACCTTATGGGTAGCTTTGGGAAAGCCTTTGTTCTTGTTGAGCGAAGCCTGGACTACATATACTAGGAATATAACATAAACTGGGGGATCTATACTCCCATGCTTCCGGTAGAGCCTTGGCCATGTGCCTGCCATCCTCCAGAGGGATTTAGAGCTTTCTATGAGGGCCAATTGAAGGGTGGATTATGGATACCCTGGTGCCCTGCATTTCTGGATATGCTAAGATACTACAAGATTGGTGTTGCACAAATAGCACCTAACGGTGTTAGTAGTATCAATGGGTTTTCCATCCTATGCGAGGATGGCGAATGTTCGTTTCACGGTTCCCTTTTCAAAGTTTTCATCATATCCAGAAGAATCAAGGGCCGAATGGGTGGTACACCTTTCTGTTGGAAGTAGCGCCCGAAAGACAATTTATGTAATTGTTTTTAGAATTAATAAATGACAGATTTATTCTTACCTTATTACTTGATTCGTGCTTGTAAGTATTACACTACTGAAAACTCAAAGTCGTATCATATGTAGCCATATAACTTATTGTGTGTCACACATAAGGATTAAGTTTATGGTGATACACTTGAACTGTAAGTCCGTGGTGAAGTTAATCACAATATGGGGTCTATTGATTAAACCACCATTAATGCGCCCAGAACACTTTACGGTGTGACCGTCTTATCCGGACCGTCCACGTTGGTTGTCTAAGTGGGGCATTTATATATGATAAGAGTCATATAGGACTAGACCGATTAATCTGAGTTTCTCATATAATTCCGTGATTGAGAAATCTTATTAAATCACAAGATAATCATTTATGGATTAACCTTAATCCTGAAGTGATTACAGACTCCTACTTGTTTCAGGATATGGTTTGATGTAATCGTTAAGGATCGCTAAGAGGCGCGGTCCGAATCACTTTCACGTTGGCACTATTTTGGAATGAGTGAGAAGTGTGTGTCTCACAGATATGGAATCCGTTCTTTCCTGCGGGAAGTAGAAAGACAATCTCCTTATTTGTTGATCCTAAAAACTGATCGATCCCGGGAGTTCGTATTGGTTATGAACTAATTGATCACTAGTGGGTTAATGGTAAATAAGGATAAGATGTAGTGAAGAAGGTTTATGGAAATACTCCTACTTCAGTACGGATAGTCTGTGGAGGGTTAGTTTATATGAAATGATTATATCAATGGACACTTATCGACTCGATTCGACGTTTTGAGAATTAGTTATATCTATAATCGATAGAGTTCAGTTTCAGATTTATAGTGACATAATTCCGGAATTAATGAATTAAGAAGAAATATTCTGTTCGATGAATATTTTATTTAATTTATTGTAGCTACTAGTAATAGGTCCAAGGTCCCCGGGTTGGCTCCTAACACGCGAGTGTTTTCTCGTTTTATGGAATCTCGAGAATAAATTAAATAGTTGGTCTATTTAATGAATATGCAATATTATTTATTTGGTAAATAATATGTAAAATAGAAAAGACATTTTCTATTAAAATTGACTATGAAGTTGGCGCCACATATTGGATATATCGGGAAGAAATTTTTCTAGTTTATCTCATTTGTGTAATTAACTAATTAACTATTTGTTAGATAATTAATGGAAAAATTAAGAGATTGATTTTTTGGGAATTATCTCTTATTTTGTAGCAAAAATATCTTTTCCTTATGGGAATAGGTTTTTGTGGTGTGAAAAGGATAACTCTCTTGACTAGTTATTTTCCTATATAAAGATAGTTCCTCCTAACACAATTGACTACAACAAATTTGCGCCACAAATAAAATAGAAGGAAGAAAAATTAGTTTCTTGCCTTAGTCATTTAGAGAAGAAAAACCTAGGGTTTTTCTTGTGAATATTCGAGGAGGTTCTACGGTGAGTATCGACGTCCACCAGTCGTCGCTTGAAGATACAATCCGGAAGATCACGGCTTCTCCCTCTATGTCGATTTACTATCCCTCTCCGTTTAGGTAAGTCTTCAACCTTCTCGTAAGATTAATTAGTTATGTTTCATATCGTAAATAGCATAAGCTTCCGATGTGCGAAGACCGAGTGTCTCGATCGGTGCTACTACTCCTAGCATGTGGTATCGGAGCCAGGTTCAATTTTTAGGATACCGAGAGCATAATTAATTAAAATTAGGAGTGAAATTGCATATTAGATTGCATCTTTTATTTTGTTAAATGATTGAATGTTATGGTTGACGAGATGGATTGGGGTTGGTACTTGTTTACAGTTAGATCTATTGTACGCTCGTATAATTAGTATTATACTTAGTATATAAAATATGTAATTTATTTTGCAATTTATGTATTTATTTTTGCAATTTAAATTTCATAGTAGTAGTATTTTTTCCGGATCCGTCGGCCAAAACATCTTCAATGAAGAAGAAAAGGGATGTTGGACTTTGGACGTCCAGGCACTGTTCACGAATAAAGAAAAAGAAAAAAAAAGGATGTTGTACGTGTGAAGATGAAGCAAAAGGAAAGGCATAAAAGATCAAGATGGTGCGGCCAAGACGTTTTAAGTTTTTTTTTTTTTTTTTTTTGTTGCTTTTCCTAGTTTAAATAGGTTAGATACGAAGTACCAACGGTCCATCTCGATTGTATATGATGAGAGTCAACTTTACTATGTTTTGGTGCATGTTTTAACCCCCGTTTATGACACTCTTGGCTTGTTTTGGGTGGTTTTAGACCGATTATAAAGTAAAAACGCTTTGAGCACTTAGAGGTAATCCACCAAATTGATGGAAAACCTTATCATTTTACGGTGTTTTGGCCCTATTTGAGCCTATTTATCTTTTATGCCTCATCTTCCGGGCATCTGAGTCACCTATTTCAGCCCTATTTATCTTTCGGGATTATGCTTGGTATATTGTGCTATGGAAATGCAGGAAATAGGTGACTCGTATGCCCGGAAGATGAGGCATGAGACTTAGAATGGCGAAACCGAAGCCCGGGGATGGAAACGGATCAAAAATAGTTGATGTTTTCGCCTTACATTCACTTTATCTGCACTTTGAGCAATGTTGGAGGCATTTTCTGGACTTCTAGTATTCATGAAAGTTGTATATAATTGAATGAGCTTTCCAACGCACTTTGAATCACTCAAATCGGAGCTCTACATGCAAAGATATTGTCAGATTACTGAAGGTGTATCAGTCCAGGAATTTTTGGCGCGCGCCGAAGACTTTGGGGCGCGCCAAGTTGGAACAGAGAGCTCCCAGAATCACAGAACAGTTTTGGCGCGTGCCGAAGACTTTGGGGCACGCCAAAACTGCTTTATCTGCACGTTTTTGGGCCTTTTTAAATAGATTTTTCAGCCCCCATTTCATATGAACTCATACCTAGACTTAATTAGGACACCCTTAGGTCGATTTTCTCCCCTTTTCTCCCTTAGATTAGCTCTTCTTTCACTCTTTACCTTAGATTAAACACAATTTAGCATAGATTCTCTCCTCCTTGTTGGTGTTTTTGAAGTCTTCTTCCCCAAGTGACAATGGGTTTGGATAAAGATTGATTCAACTTCAATTTCCTGCGTTTTTGGTAATTAATGTCATTCCTCTTTCTCTTTTATGGCTTTAATCTTCTCTTTGATTGTTATTTCATATTTTACTATGAGTAGCTAAACATTCCATAGCTAAATCATGTGAAGATTGAAGAAACCACCCTCTAATTGATGAAATTGGGAATGGGTAGTGTTTAATTGTTGTTATATCGACGAATTCATGTCTTAAAACTTGTTCTTAATGCTTGAATTAGCTTGTACACCTAGTTCATGAACTCACACACCACTTTTATAAATGTATGTTGCGAAGGGGTGTGGGAAAAGGGGTTTTAAGATCGTTATTTACAATTGACTGAGTTGTTTAGATCGATTGGGTAACGAGGTTTGTCGGTGTAAATCGAGCGGCTCTAGAGCGTTTATCTTGTTCCGGTCAGTTAAATCCTTAAAGGCGGACTGTTGAACCGGGCAAAGGGTGCTGGGTTGTTGCATGGCGTCTAGTACTATCCCCGGTACTATCCCCGGTAGTGCCTCATCGGTACTATCCCCGGTTGAATTAACTGAGTTGTTTAGATTGATTAGGGAGTGAGGTTCAATCGGTTGTGAAATCGAGCAACTCTAGTGCGTTAATCTTGTTCCGGTCAATTAAATTCTTAAAGGCGGACTGTTGAACCGGGCAAAGGGTGTTCGATTGTTGTATGGCGTCGTACACTAGCTTAGGAGTTTGCACCCATGAATGAGTCGATATAAGTAGAGGTTGGTAGGTTGGTTGATCCCATTCCCGAGCTAATCGATTGGAGGGGTGAAAGTAATCAATTGGATCATAGTTTGGCTATGTCTCTTTCTCTCTTTAGTATCTTTAGTTTATATTTTGTTTTAGTGAAATTAAACTTGAAACATCTTGGTTGACCTAAACTAAGTCCGAAAACGGCTTTGATACTCGATTGATTCCTCGTGGGATACAACTTTGCTCACCTCTATAGTGCTTCCGACCCGCTACTCTGCCGGTTAAGGTTGGTGGACACTATTTATACGGTGCCAACTTTCGAGTTATACCGTTGACACAAAGGTGGAATTGGTGGATAGAAAGAAGTTTGATGAAATTAAACGATTTGAATGCCAAGTTTAGAGTCCTCGACAAGACTCACAAGGTCCCACACAAGGGACGGGATCCTTAAGGAGGATAACCTCAAGTGCCTCATCGAAATGTAACAACCCTATGAGCTAATCGATTGGACACTATCCCCGGTTGATGAGGGTGTTCAACTTCAATTTCCGGTGTGGGATGTGAGCTAAACTTCGCAACATACATTTATAAAAGTGGTGTGTGAGTTCATGAACTAGGTGTACAAGCTAATTCAAGCATTAAGAACAAGTTTTAAGACATGAATTCGTCAATATAACAACAATTAAACACTACCCATTCCCAATTTCATCAATTAGAGGGTGATTTCTTCAATTTTCACATAATTTGGCTATGAAAAGTTTAGATACTCATAGTAAAACATGAAATAACAATCAAAGAGAAGATTAAAGCCATATAAGAGAAAGAGGAATGAAATTAATTACCAAAAACGCAGGAAATTGAAGTTTACATCAAGCTTTTTCAACACCCATGTCAATTGGTGAAGAAGAAGATCCAAAATCAGAAAATCCAAGATTAGAGAAGAAACTTGAGCTAAAATCTAAGCCAGAAAACTTGATGACCAAAATAGTAACGACCAACCTTAACCGGCAGAGTACCGGGTCGGAAGCACTATAGAGGTGAGCAAGGTCGTATCCCACGAGGAATCAATCGAGTATCAAAGCCGTTTTCGGACTTAGTTTAGGTCAACCAAGATGTTTCAAGTTTAATTTCACTAAAACAAAATATAAACTAAAGATACTAAAGAGAGAAAGAGACATAGCCAAACTATGATGCAATTGATTACTTTCACCCCTCCAATCGATTAGCTCGGGAATGGGATCAACCAACCTACCAACCTCTACTTATATCGACTCATTCATGGGTGCAAACTCCTAAGCTAGTGTACGACGCCATACAACAATCGAACACCCTTTGCCCGGTTCAACAATCCGCCTTTAAGAATTTAATTGACCGGAACAAGATTAACGCACTAGAGTTGCTCGATTTCACAACCGATTGAACCTCACTCCTAATCAATCTAAACAACTCGATTGATTATAAAGAATGATCTTAAAACCCCTTTTCCCACACCCCTTCGCAACATACATTTATAAAAGTGGTGTGTGAGTTCATGAACTAGGTGTACAAGCTAATTCAAGCATTAAGAACAAGTTTTAAGACATGAATTCGTCAATATAACAACAATTAAACACTACCCATTTCCAATTTCATCAATTAGAGGGTGATTTCTTCAATCTTCACATAATTTGGCTATGAAAAGTTTAGCTACTCATCATAAAGCAAGAAATAACAATCAAAGAAAGGATTAAAGCCATTAATCAAGAGAAGAAATGAAATTAATTACCAAAAACGCAGGAAATTGAAGTTGAATCAATCTTCATCCAAACCCATTGTCACTTGGGGAAGAAGACTTCAAAAACACCAACAAGGAGGAGAGAATCTATGCTAAATTGTGTTTAATCTAAGGGAAAGAGTGAAAGAAGAGCTAATCTAAGGGAGAAAAGGGAAGAAAATCGACCTAAGGGAGTCCTAATTAAGTCTAGGTATGAGTTCTTATGAAATGGGGGCTGAAAAATCTATTTAAAAAGGCCAAAAAACGTGCAGATAAAGCAGTTTTGGCATGCCCCAAAGTCTTCGGCGCGCGCCAAAACTGTTCTGTGATTCTGGGAGCTCTCTGTTCCAACTTGGCGTGCCCCAAAGTCTTCGGCGCGCGCCAAAATTCCTGGGCAGATACACCTTCAGTAATCTGGAAATATATTTGCGCGTAGAGCTCCGATTTGAATGATTCAAAATGCGTTGGAAAGCTCATTCAATTATCTACAACTATCATGAAGACCACAAGTCCAGAAAATGCATGTATCTGGGATAAAATTGCAGATAAAGTTAACAAATGGTAAAACCACCAACCACCTTTGATCCGTTTCCATCCCCGGGGCTTCGGTTTCGCCATTCTAAGTCTCATGCCTCATCTTCCGGGCATACGAGTCACCTATTTCCTGCATTTCCATAGCACAATATACCAAGCATAATCCCGAAAGATAAATAGGGCTCGAATAGGGCCAAAACACCGTAAAATGATAAGGTTTTCCATCAATTTGATGGATTACCTCTAAGTAAGTGCTCAAAGCATTTTTACCTTATAATCGGTCTAAAACCACCCAAAACAAGCCAAGAGTGTCATAAACGGGGGTTAAAACATGCACCAAAATATAGTAAAGTTGACTCATCAACCACCCCCCCACTTAGCGCTTGCTCGCCCATGAGCAAAATGAGCGTTTTAAAAGAATCCAAATAGTCAACGTTACACGCCAGAGTCAAGCCAATCACATACCAAAGATAACCGACAAGTAAGTGAGTAAATGCATAAAACTTAACCCTACCTTATCGAGCAAACGGGATGTGTGTGTGAATAGCTTCTCCTACATTTACCACGGTTTACCGGTTTGGATTATGGATGCTAGGTCATTGGGACTACACCATAGGCTCATACTTCATAAGCATCTCCACTAATCGTACAAAACGAGAGGCTAAGCAAGGTCGAGTAGGACTTGAAAAGTTGTAACGTTAGGATCGGGACGGGGCAAACCGAAAGGAATTTTTGGGGGATAATCAACAAAGATATAAAACGAGCATGCTCAATCATGGGGTATAACAATACAGAACATAGCTAGCTCCATCCTTCTCTAGCTCAAAAAGAAACTAGAAACATGATCCAAGAAAATAGAATGCCATATCGCACTATGTCTCAAGTGTAACGAGGCAAAAGCATACAAGAATCATGTTTCTATATTAAGGATTCATCCCAAACACCAACATCATATAACAAATCAACAACACAAGTCTTAAAACACTTGGCTTCCTTTGACTCAAACCTATTTAAATTGTATAGTGCAGCTTTCTGAATTCAAAAAGTTTCTCAAAAAAAAAAAAAAAAAAATAAGAAGAGAAAAGTCAAAAGAAAATGAAATCAATCAAAGAAAGCTTGCAAATAAAGTCAATAAAAGCCGGGGATCATAAGGTAGGGGATGAAAAACACTACCCACACACTCACCCCCGGCTCCGTCTAGTACTCTGCCGGTTAAGGTTGGTCGTTACTATTTTGGTCATCAAGTTTTCTGGCGCCGTTGCCGGGGAATCATATCGATATCTCATAAGTCTTTTGAAGACTTAGGTTTAGGTTGTTTTTTTTTCTTTCTTCTTTCTTGATGTTGGTTTTTCGTTGAAGAGTCACACCATTTACTACGGTAGTGGTGGTGACTAGATACCGTGATTGTGTTCTTGTTTTTCCCTTGAATCACAGTGTATGGATCCATGTGGCCATGATGGATCTTCTCCCTACTCTTTTGGAGGCTTTAATTTCGGTGCTATGGGTTTTGGATTCCAACCATATTATCAGTTCAACCCATACACATCACCATACAACAATGAGTGGGAGAGTCCTCCAAGTTCTCGCCAAAACACCCCAATGCGTATTTGCAATATGATCAACCTCCACAAATAGCTTCTCCACCGCAAAAGAGCTCAACCGACATCCTCTTAGAGCAAATCAATAAGACTTTGCAAGAGCAAGGCCGTCTGTTAGAAGAGCAAGGCCGAGCTTTGGAAGAGCAAGGCCGAATATTGGAAGAGCAAGGTCGGGAGTTGATGGATATTAAAACGAATGCTACTACTCTTCAATTGGAATTAAAGAACTTGGAGAACCGGGTAGAGCAATTGATTGAGAAGAGGAAGGTTGAGATGAGTGCTAAAAATGATGAAATTTCATTTGCTCCACCGTCGACTCTTGAGATAATCACCCATCACGAATGTTATGAAGAAGGTATGAATCATGCTACTAGTGAATCAATTATTCCTTCTCCTTTGAACCTTATTGAAAAAATTGTGGTGGTGGATCACATTGAATATGTTGATGTTGTGGTTGAGCCAAAATGTTATTACTTGGTGTTAGAATCTTTGTTACTTGGCATATGCTCTAATTCAGGGAAATTGAATTCATTGTGTTGCACGGTGAATTTCTTGAATCAATCTTGGTGGTGGGGATTGAGCCCCTTGTTTGTCTTGCCTCATTTTAAGGGTGTGCTCAATTCTTTTGATTTGTGTAAGGAGAGGCAACGGTTTGCTCTCCTTTGGTATAATTATCCTTAGCATTGTTGCCGGTATAAAGTCGAACTAAGGATTTTAAACTTAGAATGTTTTAGGTAGATTTTTTTTGTGTTCAAAATAAAAGTGGATGAAATTTTTTTTTTTTAATTGCCATGTTCTTGATGCTATTGAGCAAAAGATGTGCAATTTTTTTTCTTTTATTCCACTCGTGCTTTGTTGCTTTTCCTTTAGTTTCTTAATAAGTCAAGCCAATGACATAAAACAAAGGCGCTTGGGGGAGGCAACCCACCATTTCTCTGTTTTTGCTTTAGTTTTTGTGCTAGGAGTGGTCTAGGGTGATACTTTGGGGGTATGGGTACCGTTTTTGAGTGGTTCTTCTTCGATCCGTTGTTGGCTCGTATCTTTTTGCATGGATGTTGTTTTACTTGTTTGATTGTTATTGCATCGCATCTTTAGTCGGTTCCTTTTTGGTTTCATATGATCGTGTATGTGACTTTGCGCTCTTTTATTATATCTCGATATTTGTTGCTTGCTTTTGGCACGGTGGTTGTTCCCCGTGCATGCGTTTTCTTGGTGTTTTTGTCATATGGCTTCAGATATTCGAGTGGAACTTTCATGGATAAGTCATGTACATGGTTTGTGTCTCTCTCCCGGGTTAAGCTAAGCCTTCTTTCTCCTTTATCATTCACACACTGAGGACAGTGTTGCATTTAAAGTGGGGGGGTGGTAGGCTTAGCTTTGATATGTGCTTCATTGTTTTTCTGGCCATTGTGTTGTATGCTTAGTGTTTGGTCACTTCTTTAGTAAAAATTTGAGCACTTTTTAAAATTTTCCATGGTATTGATGTTGCATTCGTATGTTGAGCCTTCACATTGATAGGATAAACGGAGTAGTGAATGTTTGAATTCATGTTACTTGGCTTACTACCTTATCTTGGAAATGAGATTTTCATGCACGCATAGCTTCGATTTCATGAGACATGGTAACTAGTGACCGATTATGGTAGACTTAGGCACAATTCGGCTACCTAGAACTCATATCATTAACTTCGAGACGAAATAGAAGGGCCGACCTTGGTAGAGTTTGGGATGACAGTTATGGCGTTTCTTTGACCCAACCAGAGCCAAATAGCCATCCCGTGACATATTCCACAGTAACCCCTCTAAGCTTTGGTAGGATGGCTAGACCCCCATCCGACACTTAGCCATTCGTTTGTAGCCCGTAATGTCCCGACCCCCAAGCCTTATTTGTGGTCTACGTTCCCTTGGACACCCTACGAGTCAAGCTTAATCCTTTCATTTCGAGCACACTTGCTAAAGCAAGTGTGGGGTGGTAGAGGAGTACGTATGTATAGAGGAGTTGGTTTTTACGAGCTATTTCATGATATTGGAGGGTAGGAGCTCGATTCATTTTATGTATATGTGATGGCCTTTGACTCAAACCCAATAAAAATTCAAGTTCAAAATCAAAAAAAAAAAAAAAAAACAACGAAAGAAAGAAAAAAAACAGTCATGAAAGGAAAATAAAAGGTTGAGTCAAAGAAAGCCAAGTGTTTTCGGGCTCGTGTATTGATTTGTATATGATGTTGGTGTTTGAGATGAGTTTTTAGTGGAGAAACATGATTTCTTATACATTTTTGCCTCGTTACACTTGAGACATAGTGCGATATGGCATTTTATTTCTTGGATCATGTTTCTAGTTTCTTTTTGAGCTAGAGAAGGATGGAGCTAGCTATGTTCTGTATTGTTATACCCCGTGATTGAGCTTGCTCGTTTTATATCTTTATTGATTATCCCCCAGAAATTCCTTTCGGTTGGCCCCATCCCGAGCCTAACGTTACAACCTTTCAAGTCCTACTCGACCTTGCTTAGCCTCGGTTTGGCCCTGATTAGTGGAGATGCTTATGAAGTATGAGCCTATGGTGTAGTCCCAATGACCTAGAATCTATAATCCAAACCGGTAAACCGTGGTAAATGTAGGAGAACCTATTCACACACACACATCCCGCTTGCTCGATAAGGTAGGGTTAAGTTTTATGCATTTACTCACTTACTTGTCGGTTATCTTTGGTATGTGATTGGATTGACCTACGCGTGTAACGTTGACTCTTTGGATTCTTTTAAAACGCTCATTTTGCTCGTGGGCGAGCAAACGCTAAGTGGGGGGTGGTTGATGAGAGTCAACTTTACTATGTTTTGCTGCATGTTTTAACCCCTGTTTATGACACTCTTGGCTTGTTTTGGGTGGTTTTAGACCGATTATAAGGTAAAAACGATTTGAGCACTTACTTAGAGGTAATCCATCAAATTGATGGAAAACCTTATCATTTTACGGTGTTTTGGCCCTATTTGAGCCCTATTTATCTTTCGGGATTATGCTTGGTATATTGTGCTATGGAAATGCAGGAAATAGGTGACTCGTATGCCCGGAAGATGAGGCATGAGACTTAGAATGGCGAAACCGAAGCCCGGGGATGGAAACGGATCAAAAATAGTTGATGTTTTCGCCTTACATTCACTTTATCTGCACTTTGAGCAATGTTGGAGGCATTTTCTGGACTTCTGGTATTCATGAAAGTTGTATATAATTGAATGAGCTTTCCAACGCACTTTGAATCACTCAAATCGGAGCTCTACATGCAAAGATATTGTCAGATTACTGAAGGTGTATCAGTCCGGAATTTTTGGCGCGCGCCGAAGACTTTGGGGCGCGCCAAGTTGGAACAGAGAGCTCCTGAGAATCACGTAACAGTTTTGGCGCGCCAAGACTTTGGGGCACACCAAAACTGCTTTATCTCGCACGCTTTTGGGCCTTTTAAATAGATTTTTCAGCCCCATTTCATATGAACTCATACTGGAGACTTAATTAGACACCCTTAGGTCGATTTTCTCCCATTTTCTCCCTTAGATTAGCTCTTCTTTCACTCTTTACCTTAGATTAAACACAATTTAGCATAGATTCTCTCCTCCTTGTTGGTGTTTTTGAAGTCTTCTTCCCAAGTGACAATGGGTTTGGATGAAGATTGATTCAACTTCAATTTCCTGCGCTTTTGGTAATTAATGTCATTCCTCTTTCTCTTTTATGGCTTTAATCTTCTCTTTGATTGTTATTTCATATTTTACTATGAGTAGCTAAACTTTTCATAGCCAAATTATGTGAAAATTGAAGAAATCACCCTCTAATTGATGAAATTGGGAATGGGTAGTGTTTAATTGTTGTTATATTGACGAATTCATGTCTTAAAACTTGTTATAATGCTTGAATTAGCTTGTACACCTAGTTTATGAACTCACACACCACTTTTATAAATGTATGTTGCGAAGGGGTGTGGGAAAAGGGGTTTTGAGATCGTTATTTACAATTGACTGAGTTGTTTAGATCAATTGGGTAACGAGGTTTGTCGGTGTAAATCGGGCAACTCTAGCGCGTTAATTTTGTTTCGGTCAATTAAATTCTTAAAGGCGGACTGTTGAACCGGGCAAAGGGTGTTCGATTGTTGTATGGCGTCGTACACTAGCTTAGGAGTTTGCACCCATGAATGAGTCGTTATAAGTAGAGGTTTGTAGGTTGGTTAATCCCATTCCCGAGCTAATCGATTGGAGAGGTGAAAGTAATCAATTGGATCATAGTTTGGCTATGTCTCTTTCTCTCTTTAGCATCTTTAGTTTATATTTTGTTTTAGTGTACTTAAACTTGAAATATCTTGGTTGACCTAAACTAAATCCAAAAACGACTTTGGTATTCGATAAATTCCTCGTGAGATACGACCTTGCTCACCTCTATTGTGCTTCCGACCCGGTACTCTGCCGGTTAAGGTTGGTCGTTACTATTTTGGTCATCTAGTTATACTTTTACACATTTATTTTCATGTTTGATAATTTATGTTAGATAACCATGCCATGACATGCATCATATTTTGTGAATTCCACTCCTAGCATATGCATACATGTAGATAATTAATCGTGATATTAATTAGGCATGTATGAGACGTAATTAATTTAGATTAATTTAGGTAATTAATTAAATTAATTAAACCGAACGAAAATTTATCGGGATATAAAATTCATATGATAAAATAAAATTTACTCGGTAAATTTAATTTTGGGATCTAAAATTCATTCATGAATTTTAGTTATGTAGCGACTACATAAATTTTAAATTTTGATAATCAAAAAATTGGAAAATCTGGAAAAGTTGGACACCAACCGAGCAAAAGGTTCAAAATTGGTTCGTATGGTCAACGGGCTTCGCTCGACTTGATTTGTCCGTCCAAGTGCGACGTTAGCGCCGGTGGTCCGGCAAGGTCAAGCTATTCGGCGAGCTGAGGCTCAATCGGGCAACCTTAGCCCGATTCATCCAGCTGTCGCATATGAACCAACGAAAAGGATGGGTCGGCTTAGCCAATCCCGACACCATTCGGTAAACTCGGTTAAAGCTCAGCCAGAGTTTAATACCGATAAGTTGGTGATTGCTATTCAAGATTCATTGTTTTCAAATTATTGAGATAAAATTCTACGATCCAAAATTTTTGTCATGACATTATTAGGACTATAAAATTCATTGGTGAATTTTTGTTGTGTAGTGTCTACACAAGAGATTTTTCTAAATATTCGAAAAAAATTGGAAAATCATGAATAAGGTGTCGCTAGTTAAACGGTATTTGGAACCGATAAACTAGTGGGAGTTTTTAATTTTGTGATTTATTGTTTTTGGAAATTTTTAAAAAAAAATTCATAAAGTCCTAATATATTAGGGTTTTAAAATTCTTGGTGAATTTTAAATTGTGTAGTGTCTACACAAAGATTTTATAAATCCGTGAAATTGGATAGTCGTGAATAAGTGACACTAGTTAGACGGTATTTGGAACCGATAAACTAGTGGGAGGATGAAATTAAATATTCATGATCTATTGTTTTCTGGATTGTTAGCAAATTCTAAAATCCTAATGAGACTACCTAACTTTCAAAATAACGAGTGGGAGCAGGGAAGGTGACAACCGACCCCACGGCCTCTACTGTTGACACAAGCACGTGAGAGAATGGTGACGCCTCGTACCGCTTTGATTTCGGCCCCCCTGAGGGTGGCTTTCACCGCTATCAAAATTCAAGGCTTGGTCTCCGAAAGGATAGGATTTTGGATACTCGTCGAGTCACTGACCGACCCTGAGGCGGCATACTCGGGGCGTACTTTGAGATCTGAAATAGTAGGTAACACTCTGAAGAATACGTAGGAAATATCTTGGCTGAAAAAGGAAGGTAATCAACAATTAAATAGAGATGTCCGATTCTGAGTCAATTGTTGAGAGAGATTGTCTCAAATTAATCGTCACCTCTGTGACCTACCCTGAGGCGGCACTGCAGGTGTGAGATTAAATCCTTGGAATGGTAGGATAAACTGCATGCATGACATCACATTTATAATTCCTAAAATCATATTTAGTTGTGGTGTATGATTTGATTTATATTTCTGTCAAAATTTATTTTCTACAACTGCATATTATCTCATGGTATCTAAACTGCTAAACATGATAAATTGACTGATGATGACTTCGTAAAAGTGGAAAAGTAACAAGAACGTTGAACTCATAAATCGAGAATGCAAATTAATCTTTGCGGATGAGGATATTCCTCTTGAGTCTACAAACTTAAGTGACATTGATAAGTATGTCACTGCTGTCACTTGTGTTGAACGAGAGACAAACCAAAATTAGTTCAAAGATGATGAGAATGATTTGATATCAACCTTACTAAGACATCCCACAGTTCACGAGTAGTGGCTACTCAAATGAACTGCTAGTTAAAGGCCTTTTCCTTTAAAGAAAGCCGATAATGGGAAGGTAAATGTCTACAAATGTAAGTCATCTAAACTAAATAAGTTAAAGGCTAAACCGAAAGATTAATAAAAGAAAGCATAGGATAAGGAAAGTAATTCCGGATCACTAACCTATGAATCTTAGAGACTTTCTTAACCGAGTAATTTGACTCGTGCTAAGTTCTTTTGTAAGAACAAGGTAGCTAGGCATTAATGATTAAAGAATAAACAACGGGCAGTTATTTCAGCTGAGATAGTGGGAGTGATATATGGAAAGAAATTTCACATTTTAATCCTTGAATATCAAAGAAATATAATTTCTGTTTTCAGATTCGTTGGCACAAATGGATTCACTGTCACATCGGTAATGTAGTTGCCTTAATGAAAGTGAATATTACATTTGTATGAAATTTTAAGACTCAGACTTTTGTCTGATAAAGTCAGAACCACTAAGTAATGGTATATGTAACACATCATAAACTATTAAGGCAAATGGTTTCCGTATTCAGATGAACGACTCTTCAGCATCTATTAATTAATGCATAAATCCTAAAGATAAGATCTGAAGACTGGCTAAGGGTGATTCCTATCTCCCAGTCTAAGAACACTATCTCAAAGGATGAATGGCTCAGTAACCTTTCAATTAGGAAAGGGTAATAGAGCTAAAGAAGTATCATAGCTTGTTCATATTGACCTTCGGGGCCTTATGAAGGATACAAGCTAGTGGGAGCTTTTGAGTAATAGATATTTTGTCTAATGACTAATCAAAATGGAGATATTTCATCTAAATATTTGGAGGAATCTCTGATATTACCAGAGAAATGAGTATTCCATGCTCAGATATAGTTCTGACATGGTTTTGTCACCGATGCTTGGCCTACCTCCGAATGAAACGATTTCACTGAAAGGATGAACCATGGATTGCCTTATATAGTTATTGACATGCCACAATACACTGCTTAACTCAATTAAGATATTAGTTGAAAAATAACGGTTTACATTATTATGTGATACCGAGATGTCTACCTAGAAGATGCTTATGAATTTGTGGATAAAGAGTGAATAACTTTTACTCCACTTCCGCTAATAGAGGCATTTAGCACTAGTGCTTGAAGGTAGGACTGGAGATTTTGCATACACATTCAGATGGTGACTGTTCGTGAAATATCTTAGTGCAATGAGTAAAGGTTGGTTATTAAATTCTTAGGATCGTAAAATGACGGTTGAACTGTCACAACCTTTCTAGGAGAATGTATATATATAACAACCTTGGACCTTGAAGTATAGTTACTCAAGGAGTTACTATCTGATTTAATCGCACCGCATCCAACATTGGTTGTTGGGGGTTATCTTGATAAATGCTATCAACCGTATCGTAATGTCGATCCACCCAAATGCAAAGGGGAGTATGGTTTATCCATTGACTCACCGTGATTACAAATCTGCTAGGGGTGATTGATCACCTATGGTCTTTTAGAGAAGATTGTATAGATTCTCGACAATAGAGGGTTGGTTTAAAGCCATAAACCTGTATATGGAGTTTTGGTACTCCAGTTCTATTCATACTCTTGTAGAACAACCTGAGTGTCTCAGGCCTAGTGGGAGTAATTGGATCTACATGCAAAAGAGTCGAATGAATGGAAAGTTTATCTTTCTAAGCAAAGCCAAGTGGTCTAGGGGGTGATTCCTGAGTAGTAGATAGTTCAATAGGGGTGATGCCCTGAACTCTCTCACCATTCAGCCTTGCTTGACTCCATGAAAAGCGTAAAGATTACCGATGATGCCTCGAAACTTTCTGCCCATCAATGGAGCTTAGATTTCTTCGAATGTATGGGTTCTAGCTTAAATCCAATTGCAGATTGACTGCATATGCTTATATCCATTGGTGGATTAAAGAAAACCTCTAAGTATTTAAAGGTCACATGTTTTAAATGTGTGGGCTTGACCTGAATATTGATGAGTCTTTTGTAGACCAGAGAATCAATATTGGTAATGTAGTAGACATTAGTGTTTATACAAGTAACACTGCAACAGCTGGAAACAACATGGGTGTGTTATCTAAAGTCAAGAACTGACGAGCTAAAGCTTCTCTGAATCAGAGAAGTGGACTATATTCTTAGAATTGATTTGGTCAAATTCATGAGAACAAGTTGTGGCATTATCCCACGCTTCTTATTGGTTAAGATAAAAATGGCATATTAGTATGCGATATTCAACGAGAGGTTTCTTACCCAACCCCTCACAGAATAATTCTCTCAATCTTCGGATATAGAGAAAATGGGATAAATTCTCTTTTGGATAGAGAATTTCAGGTTATTAAAAGTCAATAAAAGCCGAGTCTTGGATTCGGGCGTTGAAAGCAGTATAGTGCATCCTCAAGTATCTTGAGAGAACGAGGAATCATATGCTTGTGCATTTGGGTGCGAACCTGAGTGTCGTTGACTACACTGATTCTGATTTTTTGTCGGATTAAGGATGACCGTGAATCGATCTCAGGCTCAGTGTTTACTCATAGTGATGGAGCTATAGTCTGGAGCAATCCAGCACTGCCGGTTTGACTCGGTTAGTCGAATACATAGCAGCCTTTCGAGCAAAATAAAAGAGGCAAAGCAGGCTTGAGGAGTACTTTGTTGGACCGGGAAGTGATTCCAGGTCTCGATGAGCCGATACCATTTTACCGTGAAAACAGTTGAGAGGTAGCTCATGCAAACGATCTTCGCAATCACAAGAGGTCAAAAGCATATTGAGAGAAAATACCACCTGTTCAGACAGACCGTGTAGAGAGGAGACATTTCGGTCCTAAAGATCACCTCGAAACCGACAACCTGCTGATCAGTTTAACCAAGTCGCGTGGCATCTAATGTCACTAATAAGCGTTTAGCGGGTATGCAATTGAGAGATATGTCTCATCTGCTTTAGAGCAAGTGGGAGAATGTTGTGGATAAAAAAAAATAAGGGTGTGGTGCTCTAAAAACAATCATTGCTTGTCTTCACGGGCAAGTGGGAGATTGTTAGATATAGTGTGCCTGAAAGACAATTGTTGCTTGTCCTTACGGGCAAGTGGGAGATTGTTGAAAGTAGCGCCCGAAAGACAATTTATGTAATTGTTTTTAGAATTAATAAATGACAGATTTATTCTCATCTTATTACTTGGTTCGTGCTTGTAATTAATACACTACTGAAAACACCAAGTCGTATCACATGAAGCCATATAAATTAGTGTGTGTCACACATGAGGATTATGTTTATGGTGATACACTTGAACTGTAAGTCCGTGGTGAAGTTAATCACAGTATGGGGTCTATTGATTAAACCACCATTAATGCGCCAAGAACACTTTAAGGTGTGACCGTCTAATCCAGACCTTCAACATTAGTTGTCTAAGTGGGGCATTTATATATGATAAGAGTCATATAGGACTGGACCGATTTAATCTGAGTTTCTCATATAATTCCGTGATTGAGAAATCTTATTAAATCACAAGATGATCATAAACAGATTAACCTTAATCCTGAAGTGATTACAGACTCTTACTTGTTTCAGGATAGAGTTTAATGTGGTCGTTAAGGATCGCTAAGATGCACGGTCCGAATCACTTTCACGTTGGCACTATTTTGGAATGAGTGAGAAGTGTGTGTCTCACAGATATGAAATCCGTTCCTTCCTGCGGGAAGTAGAAATACAATCCCCTTATTTGTTGATCCTAGAAACTGATCGATCCCGGGAGTTCGTATTGGTTATGAACTAATTGATCACTAGTGGGTTAATGGTAAATAAGGATAAGATGTAGTGAAGAAGGTTTACGGAAATACTCCTACTTCAGTACGCATAGTCTATGGAGGGTTAGTTTGTATGAAATGATTATATCAATGGACACTTATCGTCTCGATTCGACGATTTGAGAATAAGTTATATCTATAATCGTTAGAGTTTAGTTCAGATTTATGGTGGCGTAATTCCGAAATTAATGAATTTAGTAGAAATATTCTATTTGATGAATATTTTATTTAATTTATTGTAGCTACTGGTTATAGGTCCATGGTCCCTGTGTTGGCTCTAACACGCGAATGTTTTCTCGCTTTATGGAACTCGAGAATAAATTAAATAGTTGGTCTATTTAATGAATATGCAATATTATTTATTTGGTAAATAATATATAAAATAGAAAAGACATTTTCTATTAAAATTTACTATGAAGTTGGCACCACATATTGGGTATATTAGGAGAAGAAAATTTTCTAGTTTATCTCATGTGTGTAATTAATTAATTATCTATTTGTTAGATAATTAATGGAAAAATTAAGAGATTGATTTTTTGGGAATTATTTCTTATTTTGTAGTAAAAATATCTTTTCCTTATGGGAATAGGTTTTTGTGGTGTGAAAAGGATAACTCTCTTGACTAGTTATTTTTCTATATAAAGAGAGTTCCTCCTAACACAATTGACTATAACAAATTTGCGCCACAAATAAAATAGAAGGAAGAAAACTTAGTTTCTTGCCTTAGTCATTTAGAGAAGAAAAACCTAGGGTTTTTCTTGTGCATATTCAAGGAGGTTCTACGGCGAGGATCGACGTCCACCAGTCGTCGCTTGGAGATACAATCTGGAAGATCACGGCTTCTCCCTCTATGCCGATTTACTATCCCTCTCCGTTTAGGTTAGTCTTCAACCTTCTCGTAGGATTAATTAGTTATGTTTCATATCGTAAATAGCATAAGCTTCCACTGTGCGAAGATCGAGTGTCTCGATCGGTGCTACTACTCCTATCACTTCCCACGTCATCCCGGCGTTCAAGCTTACATTGTTGATGGTACTTCACCAGCCAATAACTAGAAAACAAAATTTTTCTTTGTCTTGTGCAAGAATTGGGTTGAATTAAGCTTGTGGGTAACGACTACTCTGGACAAGGATGCTGCACCCGACTTGGGGGATTCTACCGACCTGCACACCACCGAACGCCGCTGTAGGAGATTGGGTGAGGGCGAGCAGTTCCACTGAAAGAACGAAATCTGATGAGCACCTTCTCTCCCAATCTGTGGATATAGCTATTAACGCGGAGCCCATCAGTGTTGTTATGGCTATGTTTCAGGCGAATCAACAAAGGGAGAATGTTCTCATTTCTTTTGCTCCGAGGGTGAATATCACAAATCCTACCCTTGGCATCCTGAATGAAGATGTTGAGGAAGAGGAAGAAGGCACCTCTTATCAAGAGGACCCGTTTTGAGGCCGGTGATCGGCGAAGGAAGAGGAGCAGAACTGAAGCTTCTTCAGATCAATCTTCTGAACCGACTGATCTGGATGAGGAGGTCGACAAGGATAATGATACCGAAGAACATGATCCATTACTGGAGATGACCAACGAGCAGTTGGCCAATAAGGGTATCAGCATAATCGCATACGTAAGTGTTCTTGGTGCTCTTCTAACTTTTGTCATTAGGGTTTATATATTCTAAAGTTTAAATTGTTCCTGTATCAGGGGTCTCACGTTGGAGAGGAGACCTTCATGCAATTTGCTGCTATGGCCTCATGTACATAGAGTTTGAGGAGGAGAATCTCCGAGCTGGAGCGGATTAGCTGAGCGTGAGCAGCTCAGTTAGAGTTTGCAAGTTGCCGTTTAGGAGAATAAATTGTTGGAAAGGTGTCTTAAACCCAATCGGGTTGGACCAGATCCGACCGGGTCGGGTGATTTACAGTCTATTTAGTTCATGTAATAACTTTATTATGATTAATAAAAGCACTTATGTTATTATATATTGTTTATCTTCATGTTATTTGTTGTATATATATATATAGTAACGTCCCTAGTGTCAATCTGTGATAGAGAAACCATGATAGTGATTATGGTTGATGAGATCCCTAATCACTATAACAAGATTGGTACTTAAATGTCTCTAGTCTTACATATTATCAAATGGGACATTGATAGTATAATCGATCTAAGACGTATTAGATGTCCTCTATCTTTTAGAAGATAGGATAGATCTCGCTCTATCGAAGTGTAGGGACACTTGGACTTTATGTGGACGTGTATTAGAGAATGCGACGTTAGGACCGCCCACTTATATTAAGTGTCGACTATGTGGCGGTTGTGTAATTATCCTTTTGACCCGAGTCTTCATGGCATCGTGGTGTGGATTGTCATGCTTTGACACTATTGAGATTTCCCTAGCCACAGGGCGATCATACGGTAGTTATTGGGTATGATATTGAAGCATGCGGAGTATACATGATTGGTCATCCGGGAATCGCGTATCCTATGATTGGCATCGAATATCCGAAATGGCCTTCTTATAAGGAATGTCTAGTTCTCGAGAATCTTTGCAAAGTGGGAGTAAATGTGTTATCCCGAGAGAGCTTGATATCCAGATTATAAGATACGATCGTTAATGTATTGACACTCGAGATACGATCGTATGGATATTATTACAGCGATAGGATTGTAAGTTACACGGTAACTGCTTCACATGAAAGGTATTAGTCATTGCTTTTGACTCTTTCGATGATTGGGGGTCACGGTGTGTTGCTAGACGCTATCCCGTGATCGTTAGGCATGAAGGGCATTTTAGTAATTTGCACTTTGTGTCTACGGCCAACATATTCGGAAGCCTATCGGGTCACACACATATGAACATCGATTCGGATTAAAATACGGTTATAGTTGATAACCAAATAAGGAAAGTTTATCTCTAGACTATAAAGGTTATAGTGGTAAATTAATATGGTGGTACTTATTTATTATGAGTAAATAAAATACAAGATATTAATTATATACAAATTATATTAATTAAAGAATATTCCGGAAGCCAATTATTTGGCACATGGGGCGCCACATTTAAATGTATGAGATACACTTGGATTGTGCACTTTAATTAATAAGATTACCATAATATTAATATATGATATTAATTGATTTTGGGAAAATAGATTTATGGTAATAAGATATTTATAATCAATATAAGATATTGGCAAAATAAGTTATATTTAAAGAGATAAATCAATCTAGAAGATTTTCTTTATTTTATTGGGAAAATGTTTTCTTCTTCTACACACATATGGGGCGCCACTTTTGACTATAAATAAGAGGTGGGTGTCAAGCTCTTTTATACATCACAATTGTAAGAGCTCATAGTTCTTGTGTAAAATAGAGAACAAGCCATAGTGAGTTTGTGAGGGAGGAAAAGGCCGGTCTAGCAACCGGAGTTTTTCGATAGCAATCCAAGGAGGATTCCGGCAAGGGGTTCGTGTGGATTAGCGATAGAGGCCGGACGCGTGGATGGCTTGCGCACTGAACTACTCTTCGTTGACGGTCAAAGCGACGATCTTGTAGATCATCTGAGGTATAACCGTCAAACTACTTAACGTGTTTATTGCATTAAATGAAGAACGATCTAGTAAAAGGAAATCAAATTTTAAATTCCGCTGCGTTAAACTAGTGATTTCCTAACACTGGTATCGGAGCCAGACTTCGAGCTTAAGCAATAAGCATAATTTAATTGCATAGTATTTAATCGATAGATGCAAGATTTAAATCACGAAACGTTAAAACAAAAAAAAAACAAAAAAAAATTTAGGGTTTATGGGGGGCTCGGCCGATCGGGCGGCGCCCTCCTCGGCGGCGGCGGGCGGCGGTGGCGCGTCGGTCGCCGTCCGTCGGCTCTCTTCTTCCAATGGGGAGATCGACCCTTTTCGTTTTGTGATATTTATTGTGCATAGATATCTCGTTTGTTTAGTTGTGTCATATGGCCAACCAATGGTTCAAATAGTTTGGACCATTGGGAAACCATATGGCATATTGGCCTTTCCAAATTTTGATTTGGAATAGGCTCAGCCCTTTCAAATATTTGATTTGTAAAGACTCAGCTCAGGCCACTTCCAAAATTTTGATTTTGGAAAGTGGCCAGACCTAAACCAAAACAATTTGGCCTTTCCAAATTTTGATTTGGAATAGGCCTAGGCCCTTTTCAAATATTTGATTTGTAAAAGGCCTAGGCCTAGGCCACTTCCAAAATTTTGATTTTGGAAAGTGGACAGGCCTAAGCCAAATTTAGTTTTGGAAAGGAAACAAATAGGAGACTTTATAATTTTAATTATTTTGAATAGTTCAAATTTAATTGAAATTAAAATCGATTTAAAATTAAATGTTAATTTTAATTTTCGATTAAGTCATATAATTAATTAAAAGTTATTTAATTATTTGATGTGATAAAATAAAGACGCATGAGTAGTTAAAAAAAATTAGAATTTAATCCTTTTCATAAGATAAAATTGTATGGATTAGATGTGTAGATATAATGTGATTATATGGACCCCGATTGATCATGGACTCGACCAATAGGATAGATGAGAATGTTTTCTTTATGTTGTTTTTTGAAAATTGTCCTAGGCTGTTATGAAGAATGTGACCTAGTTTACTTTTTGCACTCATCCCATTCCCGTTAGCTCTCCCGTGTGCGGCGGGTGTAATTATTTATTATGTAACAAGAATGGAGCAAGAAGCGAAGACCAAGGAGAGATAAAGAACCCATTGACGTACAGCAATAAAGATCCTATTGGCGGTTGTTGATACCCTTTTAGTTTGTGACCAGCGGTTTTGTCGGTTTGTATTCAAACCGCACTCTAGGAAAAGTCCATGATCATACCGGTTATTTTGTGTGTGGAATGTTGTGTATGTTTTACTTTATATGATATAGTAGTCATATGCACATAGTAGATGAGACCATACATAAACCAAATTAATTAAGTGAATTAATTTAAAATTATTCCCACGCCAAAAATTTGAGCCAAAATTGTCTCCCAATATTATAATGACGGTGAAGAGCCTTTGTTCGGATCCAACTGATCGACCACCGTCGGGAGTTGACCTACCACGGGTATATCGTTATTATCGAGATATGATCGTCACGAGATCTCATGAATATTGGGTTACGACTCGACTAAAGTCTTTCGGTGATTGGCCACCGTCAGGGCCGTCTAACTTTAGAGACAAGGGGTTAACTACCACATAGAGATGCGGACTGTCAAAAAGTTGACTAGTCAACCATATGATGCGACTGGTAGGAGTACCTACCTTTCGAAATTTCCGAGATTGATCGACCACCGTCAGGGATTAAGGCAACTAGATTGGATCCCAGCCACTAAAGAATTGATCAAATTCTTGGAAGCCAATTGGGAATAGTTGGCTAGTGGGAGTAAAACCTTAGGAAATTTTTAAGTGCAAATTTAGGGTTTTACATACATGAATTTTACTTATTCTATCTTTATTGTTGTGGAAAATGTCAAACAAATTGAACCTTCGTTTTATCATCGAAAACAAGCTTGATGAAACTAATTTTCTCGATTGGGAAAGGAACCTCAAAATCGTTTTGAGGCACGAGAAGATTAGCAATGTCTTGGACGAGGCCCTACCGGAAAAGCCCGCTGAGGGTTCAGCTGCGGATGCTGTCGAGAAGTATAACAAGCACTTTTCTGACAGTACTAATGCTACATGTATCATGCTTGCTTCTATGACACCTGAGCTGCAGAAACAGCATGAGTCTATGGACGCCTACACAATCATGGTCCACCTAAAGGAACTATATGCTTCTCAGTCTCGCACTGAGAGGTACGAGGTCTCGAAGGCCCTGTTTAGTTGTAAGATGGCGTCTGGGATTGTTGTGGGGTCACACGTGCTTAAGATGATCGGGTACATAGAAAGGCTTGGGAAGCTAGGCCACAAGTTGGAACGAGAGTTGAGTATTGATTTGATTCTGCAATCTCTACCTGATTCATTCTCGCTGTTCGTGATGAACTATCATATGAACAAGATAGATTGATCCCTTGCGGAGTTATTGAACATGTTGAAGACTGCTGATGGCACTGTAGGGAAGGGAAAGCAAGTGTTGCTGGTCACTTCGAGCAAGGGCAAGGCAAAAGCCAAGAAGAAGTCCAAGAAGGCGAAGGCTGCACGTAAGCCAACGCCTAAGATAGAAAAAGACAAATCCACGGATGCTTGCTTCCATTGTGGTGAGACCGGACATTGGAGGAGAAACTGCAAAGGCTTCTTGAGTACCAAGAAGAAGCATTCTGATGCTTCAACTTCAGGTATATTTATGATTGAGATCAACATTACTTCTTCTTAGTCTAACCACTGGGTATTAGATACTGGTTGTGGTTCTCATATTTGTACGAATATGCAGGCACTAAGAACAGCTAGAGATCAGAAGAAAGGAGAGGTGGACCTACGCGTTGAAAATGGAGCAAGTGTTGCTGCACTAGCCGTAAGAGTTTATTTTCTTTCATTGTCCAGTAGGCTAGTACTTGAACTTAGTAACTGTTATTTTGCTCCTGCTCTTACGAAGAGTATTATTTCCATTTCCGCATTAGATGTTGATGGTTTTTCATTTACGTTTGAGAATAAATGTTGTTCTTTTTCACGTGATGGAATCTTTTATGGTACTTGCATACTTAGCAATGGTATATAGATATTAGATATGAATGTTGACGTACTTAATATAAATAACAAGAAAGCCAAAACAAATGACTTGAATGAATCCTACTTATGGCATTGTAGACTTGGCCATATAAATAAAAATCGCATTTCCAAACTCCATAAAGATGGAATGTTGGATCAATTCGATTACTTAATCGCTTGATACATGCGAAGCTTGTTTACTTGGCAAGATGACAAAGTCACCTTTTAGTGGCAAAGGGATAAGATCCAATGAATTGCTTGAGCTCATACATACTGATGTATGTGGCCCAAAGTCAATCCAAGCCAAATGAGGATACTCTTATTTTATCACTTTCACTGATGACCATTCTCGCTATGGTTATTTATACTTAATGAAGTATAAGTCCAAGCCTTTGAAAAGTTCAAGGAATTCGTATGAAGTGGAGAAACAACTAGGTAAAGAAATCAAAACGCTTCGATCCGATCGAGGCGGAGAATACCTAGATGGAGAGTTTCAAAGTTATTTAAAGGAGAATGGGATTCTACCTGAATGGACCCCTCCAGGTACGCCTCAAATGAATGGCATATCTGAGAGGAGGAACCGTACTTTGTTAGACATGGTACGATCCATGATGAGTTGCGCAGTTCTTCCAAAATCGTTTTGGGGGTATGCTCTAGAGACCGCATCCTATACACTGAACCGAGTTCCATCAAAGACGGTTGAGTCCACTCCCTATGAAGTGTTCAAAGGGAAGAAACCAACACTAGTTTACATGAAACCTTAGGGATGTCCAGTTTATGTGAAACGGACCATGCCTGATAAATTGGAACCTAGATCTGACAAATGTCTGTTTGCGGGTTATCCTATGGAAACCAAAGGGTACCAATTTTACCATCCTGAGGAACAAGGTGTTTGTTGCCAGGACTGGCCACTTTCTGGAGAAAGAGTTTATTCTAGACAGGGTCAGTGGGAGTAAAATTGATCTTGATGAAATTCGAGAACCACTTACGGATAACAGTCCGTTGATGGAAGTAGAGGAGACACCACATATAAATGTGGGGCCACCCTCTACTGTAGACACACCAGCACCTCGAAGATCCACCAGGGAACGCCGTGAACCCGAAAGGTACACGGGCGTGTATCTCATGGAAGATGAGGACCCTAGAACTTATGAGGAAGTGCTATTATGGCATGACAAAGAGAAATGGCTGGAAGCCATGAATTCTGAAATGGAATCCATGAAAGACAACCAAGTTTGGAACCTAGTTGATCCACCTAAAGGAATAGTTCCTATAGGGTGTAAATGGGCCTTTAAAAGAAAGACCGACATGGACGATAACGTGACTACCTATAAGGCTAGGTTAGTGGCAAAAGGTTACAAGCAAAGACAAGGAGTTGACTATGACGAAACTTTTTTGCATGTTGCCATGTTAAAATCCATTAGAATTTTGCTCGCTATTGCAGCATACCATGATTACGAAATCTGGCAGATGGATGTTGAAAACAGCTTTCCTTAACGGGAACCTGTCTGAGGAGGTGTATATGACACAGCTTGAGGGTTTCACAACCAATGACGCCAGGATGGTGTGTAAACTGCAAAGGTCCATTTATGGATTAAAGCAAGCTTCTCGGAGTTGGAATCTTCGCTTTGATGAGATAATCAAACAGTTTGATTTCATCAAGAACGAAGATGAGCCCTGTGTTTACAAGAAGGTTAGTGGGAGTGCCATTGTGTTCTTAGTGCTTTATGTAGATGACATATTGCTCATAGGGAATGATGTGCCTTTGTTACAATCGGTCAAAGCTTAGTTATCCAAGAACTTCTCAATGAAGGATTTGGGTGATGCAGCCTATATTCTAGGAATAAAGATCTATAGAGATAGATCTAAAAGGTTGCTTGGTCTGTCGCAATCCACCTATATAGACAAGATGCTAAAGAGATTCAGCATGGAGCAGTCCAAGAAAGGATTGCTGCCCATGTCACATGGGGTCTACCTGTCAAAGGGAATGAGTCCTAAGACAGAGGAGGAAAGGGCACAAATGAGTAAAGTCCCTTATGCTTTGGCAATCGGGTCTATCATGTATGCTATGTTATGCACAAGACCAGATGTCTCGTACCCTCTAAGTATGACTAGTAGGTACCAGTCCGATCCAGGTGATGGTCAATGGATTGCTGTGAAAAATATCCTTAAGTACATGAGACGTACTAGGGATATGTTCCTGGTTTTTGGGAACGATGATTTAGTATTATGAGGTTACACAGATGCCAGTTTCCAAACTGACAAGGATGAATTTAAGTCACAATCTGGATTTGTTTTCACTCTTAACGGCGGAGTAGTGAGCTGGAAGAGTTCCAAGCAGATTACTACTGCAGACTCTACAACGGAAGCCGAATACATAGCAGCCTCGGAGGCGGTGAAGGAAGCTGTTTGGATGAAGAATTTCATTACTGAACTTGGTGTGGTTCCCTCCATTGAAGGTCCAGTGCCCCTGCACTGCGATAATAATGGAGCGATATCTCAGTCAAAGGAACCAAGGTCTCATCAGAAGTCCAAACATGTGCTACGGCGCTATCACTTGATTAGAGAGATAGTACATAGAGGAGATGTAAAGATAGAGAAAGTCCACATGGATGATAACATAGCTGATCCGTTAACCAAGGCATTGTCTCAAGCAAATCATGAGAAACATGATCACTTGCACGGGCTTAGGCATATGGGTGATTGGTTTTAGGCCAAGTGTTGCAAAGGTGTCCTAAACCCAATCGGGTTGGACCGGATCCGACCGGGTCGGGTGATTTACAGTCTATTTAGTTCATGTAATAACTTTATTATGATTAATAAAAGCAGTTATGTTATTATATATTGTTTATCTTCATGTTATTTGTTTTATATATATATAGTAACGTCCCTAGTGTCAATCTGTGATAGAGAAACTATGATAGTGATTATGGTTGATGAGATCTCTAATCACTATAACAAGATTGGTACTTAAATGTCTCTAGTCTTACATATTATTAAATGGGACATTGATGGTATAATTAGACTAGCACGTATTGGATGTCCTCTATCTTTTAGAAGATAGGGATATATCTCATCTATCGAAGTGTAAGGACACTTGGACTGTACGTGGACGTGTATTAGAGAATGCGTACGTTAGACTGGCCCACTTATATTAAGTGTCACACTATGTGGCGGTGTGTAATTATCCTTTTGACCGGAGTCTTCATGGCATCACGGTGTGGATTGTCATGCTTTGACACTATTGAGATTTCCCCTAGCCACGGGGCGATCATGCGGTAATGATTGGGTATGAAATTGAAGCATGGGGAGTATACATGATTGGTCGTCCGGGAATCGCGTATCCTATGATTGGGATCGAATATCCGAAATGGCCTTCTAATAAGGAATGTCTAGTTCTCGAGAATCTTTGCAAAGTGGGAGTAAATGTGTTATCCCGAGAGAGCTTGATATCCAGATTATAAGATACGATCGTTAATGTATTGACACTCGAGATACGATCGTATGGATATTATTATAGCGAAAGGATTGTCAGTTACACGGTAATTGCTTCACATGAAAGGTAGTAGTCATTGCTTTTGACTCTTCCGATGATTGGGGGTCACAGTGTGTTGCTAGATGCTATCCCGTGATCGTTAGGCATGAAGGGCATTTTAGTAATTTGCACTTTGTGTCTACGGCCAACATATTCGGAAGCCTATCGGGTCACACACATATGAACATCGAGTCGGATTAAAATGCGGTTATAGTTGATAACCAAATAAGGAAAGTTTATCTCTAGACTATAAAGGTTATAGTGGTAAATTAATATGGTGGTATTTATTTATTATGAATAAATAAAATACAAGATATTAATTATATACAAATTATATTAATTAAAGAATATTCCGGAAGCCAATTATTTGGCACATGGGGTGTCACATTTAAGTGTATGAGATACACTTGGATTGTGCACTTTAATTAATAAGATTACTATAATATTAATATATGATATTAATTGATTTTGGGAAAATAGATTTATGGTAATAAGATAATTATAATCAATATAAGATATTGGCAAAATAAGTTATAATTAAAGAGATAAATCAATCTAGAAGATTTTTTTTATTTTATTGGGAAAAGGTTTTCTTCTTCTACACACATATGGGGCGCCACTTTTGACTATAAATAAGAGGTGGGTGTCAAGCTCTTTTGTACATCACAATTGCAAGAGCTCATAGTTCTTGTGTAAAATAGAGAGAAAGCCATAGTGAGTTTGTGAGGGAGGAAAAGGCCGGTCTAGCAACCGGAGTTTTTCTATAGCAATCCAAGGAGGATTTCGGCAAGGGGTTCGTGTGGATTAGCGATAGAGGCCGGACACGTGGACGGCTTGCGCACTGAACTACTCTCCGTTGACAGTCAAAGCGACGATCTTGTAGATCATCTGAGGTATAACCGTCAAACTACTTAACGTGTTTATTGCATTAAATGAAGAACGATCTAGTAAAAGGAAATCAAATTTTAAATTCCGCTGCGTTAAACTAGTGATTTTCTAACATAAATCTCTCAAGAAGCGGTTCCAAGCCCATGAAGCTGAGGTACAGAGATTAAGATCCGCTTATAAAGGCTCCATTGAAACCATGCATGAGGATCACTTGGTAGTGACATCTGAGATTGGACAGATTATTGCCAAACTGAGAGAAGAGAAAAATGCCTTATCGGCTGAGCTTGAAATCACCCCTGCTCGGGTGCTAGGTGACTATAAGTTTTTTCCTGAGTTTAAATAGGCCTTGGACCTAATGCTCGTCCCCCTGATACATGTGAGCATTACTCCATGGGCATTAACGTGGCATTGGCCTAGTTTCCCGACTTGGACATCACACGCCTGCCTCATACCAAGTTGTATATGTCTATTATGGACAAGGTTTATAACGATTGTGTGGGGGATTTCCGAAAGAGAGTAGATATTGTAGCTCAGAATGAAGCTCGGCAGATTCCCTTCGAAGGTCTGCCAACCAGCCCAAGTCGGGTGTTGCTACGACACTAGGGTAGGAGTCAATTCCTGGGTCTTAATTTATATGCTCTTTTGTTTTTATAAGTATCAAAAATTTGTAAATGAAGCATAATGTATTTGAATAACTTTAAGTTTTGCAATTTTTCGAGTTTTTGCGTACTTGCTTGAATGTATACCTTTTGAATGTATACTTCTGGAATCTGGTCCGTATTGGGTATCCCCCCAGCGTGCCTTTCAATAACTTGTATTTTTGAATGGCATACTTGACTCATGATTGCTACCTACTTCCCTCTTAGGGTCTATCTTTTTATAGAATCAAAGATTGACACTGAGTCCAATTTATGAACTCGGTAGCCCATCCTATGGACATAGATAAAGATTTACACTGAGTTTGACTAGCGGAACTCAGCATGGTCCGTCCTGCGGACATGGATAAATGTTTATACTTGGTCCGACCTGCAGAAATCAGCACGTCCATTGATTCAGTCGCTGCTTTTATAACCGTACATTTATTATTGCATTGACTACGGTTTTGGTAACCGTGGGGCAATAAATGTGGTCTTAGGAAATTGAATCTGGAATGACCCTATGGATCTTGTCCATTTGATCTTTCAATCTCAGACGTCTGGCTCTTTTCCTTTTTTTATAAAAGGCGATTTTCCTTATCTCTCATCGCATTTGCAAACCTAGATATTTTATTATTGAGTATTTTCTTTCCTTCTTTCATTATGTCGATGTCCTATACTGGTTCCTCTCCCTCTCATTCCCTCGACGTGTCCCCTTTCTTTGCTACCGCTTGCATGAATTTCTATGGGTATTTCAACAGGCAACGGCACTCGGTGGAGATGGGTTTGAACACACACAAAGTTAAAGGGAGTGGTTCCATGTTTCGCGTTGTTTCGTCAGGGTGGCGTGACTTTACTGCTGCACCTAGGGGGAGGTTTAACCTCACCTTCGTGCATCAATTCTATTCTGTGTTATCAGAGGTTGACTCCGTCGAGGGTACCACCTCGGTTCTTCTTCGAGGTTTCCCTGTTGGCTTCAATCCAGTGCCGATAAACACGTTTCTTCGCTTTCCTGAGGTCAATCCGGTGGTGCACTATGAGGCGGCTTGGGATCTCGATAATGAGGTGCCCAATTTTGCTCACAGGGTCCACACATATTGGCACTTGTTTCCAGGTGTCGGGGATCCTATTTTACTAGGTGTTGCTTCTAGGATGCACCGATCGCACCGGGAATGGAAGCGGTTCATCAATACCCGCGCCATTCCAACTGTATATTTTGAGGTGCTTACTGATGGAGTGGCTATCCTTATTCACACTATCTTTACCCCGTAGGTGAGCGTCGACTTGGGTGTCATAATCCATCGTGAGGCCGTCAATTTTGCAAGGTTAATGGATCCTGATCGCCCCATACCATTTTCTTGGTTGATCTCAAATCTCTGTACAGCAGTTGTGGGATGTCAATCAGCACTGTGGATGCGTATCTTAGCGCGGATTAGCTCTCTTTTCAGCATTTTCTTTTGTTCACATTTTGTAGTACTCTTTGATTCTATAAATGACTTTATTCCTTTTTTTGTGTCTATTTTTTCCTTCTCCAAGCTTCCAATAGACTTAATAAGGTTACACAGAGATGGACCTATGGAACTCATCACGTCCGCCCTGCGGACTTAGTTAAAAATTACACTGTGTCCGATCTGCGGAACTCAGCGTGCCCGTCCTGTGGACTCAGATAAAAATTACACTGAGTCTGACCTGCAGAACTCAGTGCGTCCGTCCTGCAGACTTAGATAAAAATAACACTGAGTCCGACCAGCGGAAATCAGCACGTCCGTCCTGCGGACTTAGATAAAAATTACACTTTGTCCGATCTGCGGAACTCAGCGCGTCCATCCTATGGACTGAGATAAAAAATACATTGAGTTCGACCTGCGGAACTCAGCACGTCCGTCCTGCGGACTTAGATAAAAATTACAGTGAGTCTGACCGGCGGAACACAACGCGTCCGTCCTGCGGACTTAGATCAAAATTATACTGAGTCCGACATGTGGAATTCAGCGCGTCCATCCTGCGGACATAGATAAAAATGACACTGAGTCCATCCCGTGGAACTCAACGCGTCCGCCCTACAGACTTTCGTTAGATTGTCCTTTGCATACTTTATCTTTATAATTATTCTATGCAAATCATGCACCATTAATAAGACAAAAATATAAATTGCATAAAGAAAAGCACCCGCCTAGTGCCAAATCAAACCATCCAAAAACAAAGTATCAGAAGAATGTATTTAAGACATGAAAATAGAATGACAACAAGTAATGCATGTAGCTCGTCTCGGGTTGTGCCTATTGAAATAGTGTCATAAACCCAATCGGGTTGGACTGGATCCGACCGGTTCGGATCATTTCTACTATTTCTTTGTGTTTATACATATGATAAATGACTTTTTGTTATTATATATTTGTTCGTTTAATGGACCAGTTATGGTATTGTGTTTATGATAACGTCCCTAATGTCAAACTGTGAAAGAGAAATAATAATAGTGATTATGGTTGATGAGATCTCGACTCACTTTAATAAGTTTGATACTTAAATGTCCCTAGTCATATGTGCTTTTAAACAGGACATTAATACTATGATTAGACTAGTACGTATTAGATGTCTTATATCTTATTAAAGATAGGTATAGATCTCGTCTATCGAAGTGTAGAGACACTTGGACTGTATGTGGACGTGTATTAGAGAATGCGTACGTTAGACTGGCCCACTTACAATATTGAGTGCCGCAGTATGTGCCGGTTGTGTAATTATCCTAAGACCGGAGTCTTCATGACATCACGGTGTGGATTGTCATGCTTTGACACTATTGAGGTTTCCCCTAGCCATTTGGCGATCATGCGGTAGTGATTGGGTATGATACTGAAGCATGCGTAGGATTCATGTTGCTCGTCCGGAAATCGCGTATAATAGGAGTAAATATTCGAAAGGGCTTTCTTATAGGGATAGTCTTACTTTACTAAATCTTTGTAAAGTGGAAGTAAATGAGTTACTTTGAGAGAGCATGATATCTAGATTATAAGATAAAGTCGTTAATGTATTAACACTCGAGATACGACTGTATGTATATTGTAACAGCGATTGGACTCTATTTACACAGTAACCGTTTCACATGAAATGTAGTAGTCATTGCATTTGACTCTTTCGATGATTGGGGGTCACAATGTGTTTCTAGAGGCTATTTCGTGATCGTTACGTATTAATGGTATTTTAGTAAGTGCACTTTGGGCCTACAACCAACATATTCGGAAGCCAATCGAGTCACACACATAAGAAAATCTATCCGGATTAAAATGCGGTTATCGAAATAACCAAATAAGGAAAGTTTTATCTCGATTATAAAGGGTTATAGTGGTAAATCAATACAGTGATATTCATTATGAATAAATATAATAGAAGATATATTGTTTTGATTAATTAAATATACATATTTTTATTGTGTATGGTGCGTAGATATATATATATATATATATATATATATATATATATATATATATATATATATATATATATATATATGATATTTATGAATTTAATTAATTGATCATAGTATTATATTAATTAATATATGGGGCTCATGTATTAGTGTATAAGATACACTTGGATTTAATTAATAGTATTATCTTGTATTAATATTATATATTATATATATATATATATATATATATATATATATATATATATATATATATATTTGCACACATGTATAAATTGATTTATGGTAATACGTTAATGATATATTCAGTATTAGATATTGGTCATATAAATCTTGGAAATATTTAATATAGGATATTGAGTATTTAATGAGATAAATCTAGAATATCTATTTTCTTTATTTTACTAGCAAAATGTTTTCATTCTCCTTACTCCACTTAGAACGCTTTTCCCAATCAGATTGGGAGCTACATGGGGCGCACCACCCTCTATATAAGAGAGGGGTTGGCTAGCTCTTTTGAAGATTTCTAATTTACTAGAATTAATGAGAGCTTCTTAGAGAGAGATTTGAGAGAGAGAAAATGTCGGTCTAGCAACCGAGTTTTTCTAGTAACAACCCAATGGTGGATTCCGGTGGGTTGTTCGTGTGGATCAACGGTAGAGGCCGAACACTTGGGCGGCTTCGTGTAGAAACTACAACCATAGACAAAGCGACAATCTATTTTAGATCATCCAAGGTATTCCTTATTGTACTTTTTTTATGTTCGTTGCTTAAACGAAGTCGATCCTGGTTAAAGCAATAAGCATTAGTTAATTTGCTTAGTAATTTTTCTAGATGCATGATTTAAATTCGCAAAACGTAAAAACAAAAAAAAATCCGGGTCGGGCTGCTCGGCCGAAACGGCGGCGCCCCACCGCATTATAGCCGGTGGCGTTGACGGCCCTAGGTTTGCCAGCGGCGGCTAGTGGTTTTGTGATGGACATCGAATTTTGTTTTTTTTGTGTGTGAATTTTTATGGTATATTGAAATCCCTTGTTGTTTAGTTGATGTCATGTGGCTAACTGATGGTTCAAATAGTTTGGACCGTTAGGATGCCACATGGTATAAAAGGGACCACTAAATTTGTTGGGTAAAAAGGTTTGAGTAATGGTCCACAATTGTGGACCTAAGGTCAACCTAGGACTTTACCAAATATTTGGTATTGTCCTAGATCAACGCCTTTTGGTTTAGGAAATCAAAGGCATCCATTTAAGGTTAACTTAGGCCTTTACCAAATATTTGGTAATGGCCTAGGTCAATGCCTTTTGGTTTAGGAAATCGAAGACATCCGTTTTGATTAAAAATCAAAAGGAAATAAAACAAAATAGACCTATTTTATTTTAGAATAGTTCTAGTTAACAAAATTAAAATATAAATCGTTTTAAAATTAATCGTAAATTTTATTTCGATTAAAATCATTTAATTAATTAATGTTAATTAGTTAATTGATTAGATAAAATTATTTAATTGATTAAACGTTAATCGATTAATTAAGACGCAAGTTGGTAAATTTAGATTTTATCGTTTTTATAAGATTTTATTGTATGAATTAGATAGGTTACATATACTGTAATATGATTATATGGACCCTGATTGATCATGGACTCGACCTATAGGATAAATGTGAATGATTTATTTTTCTGTTGGTTTGAAATTTGTCCTATGCCGTTATGAACAACGTGACCTAGTGTATTTTCTACATTTATCCCATTCCCATTAGCTCCCCCCGTGTGCGGCGGACGTATTTATTTTATTAGATAGAATTTTATGTAACAAGAATGGAGCGGAAGATGAAGGCCAAAGAAAAAAAGACATAGAGATCCTATTGGCGGTTGCAGCTACCCTTAGATTGTGACCCACAGTTCTTCAGTTTGTATTCGAAACCGCACTTACGAAAAGTCCATGATCATACCGGTTACTTTACGCATTTATTATTTTGTGCATATATTTATTTTATACGATACGATAGATGCACGACTAGGCACGATTTAGATAAATGTGTAGGATATATGTCTATAGAGATAGATATATTTGATGAGACCATAATTAAAAATTAATTAAGTGAATTAAATACTCCCACAACAAAAACTATGTAGGAATTGCCTTCCAATATTATAATGACGGTGAAGAGCTCTTGTTCGGATCCAATCCATCAGCCACAGCTGGGGGTTGACCTACGTCAGGTATATCTTTATTATTGAGATATGAACGTAAGTGATCTCGTGAATATTGGGTTATGACTTGACTAAGATTTATTTGACAATCAGCCACAGCAGGGGTCGGGTAATTTTTAGAGACAAGGGTTGGCCACCACATTGTGATGTGAATTGTCAAAGAGTTGACTGGTCAACAACCAAGAGTCACATAGTGATGTGATTGGTGAGGTGTCACCTACTTATCGAATTATTTCGTTTCACCAGCCACATCAGGGAATCGACGTAACTAGGTGGGATCTTGGCCACTAAAGAATTTTTGCAAAGTTCTTGAAAGTCAATTGGGAGTAGTTGACTAAAGAGAGCAAAATCATAAACCAAAAGACCATTTTTATTTTGCATGTGTAAACAACAACACTCTTTTATCTTAATTTTTATGTTGTAGTTTTTAGCAAACTTTTATATATGTTTCTTTTCTGGTTAGTTAAAACCAAATCAATGACTTTTACCTTTTGAGAAACGTACTCAAATAAGGTTAAGTAATTTTAATCATTTTAAAATAAGCAATAACACGAACAACTACATTGTAGTAGTTAAAGAAAAGGAGACTACATATTTGATGTTGTGCTCTAAGACTTTAATTATTAATCAGAACGTAAACTCAAGATATGATTAAATCACTTGAAATGAGTTTCAACGAATTAATCATATATTGGATACGATATTGTCCAATGGGTCATTTTTTGTCATACGATGACAATTAATTCAAAACATAAGATGTGTTGAATGTAAAAACTTTTTCTCTCTCTTGGGAGTAGAGCCTGTGTCACTGTTGCTTCGTCTTCACCTTGAAGCTTCCAGATCCTTGTTACATAGATTCCATCAACCAGTTCTATTCTCGTTTCTTCATCTTCTGCTGTAAATTTGTTTAAGCTCACTCTCAAACCTGTTTGAACTCGATCTGCTGCCCTCCATGGAAGAAGATTTAGCAGGAAAGCTTGGTATTTTGAAGGTCAACGCCTTGGAGAAAATAAACATTGAGTTGCCGAGGGAGCTAACTGAAAAATCGGAAAAAGAGTGCCGGAAAAGTGTAATAATCAAGGCTCTGACGGACAAAACAGTGAGCTTCGACGGAATGCAAGGTACTTTATCAACAGTGTGGAGATTTGTTAGCGGATTCAAGCTGATGAGCCTTGGTACCAATTTCTTTCAAGTTCAATCCGATCATGAGGATGATATAGACAGAGTTCTTGCGGGCTGTCCCTGGTACCACGACAACTACCTGCTGGTGATCAAGCCCTGGAAGGAAGATATAGAGATTGACGATAAAGCTTTCAATATCGCTCCGGTCTGGGTCCAAGTCTGGAATCTTCCCCTACGCTGGGCATCCATTGACACTGGTAAGTACCTTTGTAACAAGTTTGGAATAGCATCTGATGCTGAGGCAATTGTTGGTGAAAATACTCATGGGAAGATCATAAGAGTCAAAGTAATGATGGACATCTCAAAACCACTAATCAGAGGAATGAACGCCTCTCAAGGAAATACCACATCGTGGGCCACTCTCAAGTATGAAAATCTCTCTTATTTCTGTTACTACTGCGGTATTATTGGGCATGCTAACAGGAGCTGCCCTTACAAAGTCATGGATCAGAGAAGAGGTATCTATAAGGATAAGCTCTACGGCCCTGAACTCAGGGCCCCCTGTTTAAACAGAAGCTAGGTAAATCTGCGGTAGTGGACAACTGGAAAAGCAGGATCTCGGGGTTTTCTGAAAATTCTCCAAAGAGGAATGGTGCTAGCCAAGGCCCAGGCCCCTCCACAGCTAAGAGCGATATGAGGGATTGTAGGCAGGATGAATTTGAGCAACAAATGGAAGCAGCCATGAGGCTTAGTTTAGAGGAGGAGTATAAGAGAAAAGGCAAGGCTATAGCAGGGGTTAAAATTGTCGAGAATTCCGAAAAACAGGCTGCGGACAGAGTTCCAAGGAATGTGGAAGTGCCTGCTAAAGTGGAGAAATTTCTGCTACTTGAATGGCACCTTGGAAAGTCTAGTCAAGAGAAGGAAGTTGCGGATGAAGGAGGCAGTATTTCCTTTGATGAAACCTGCTTGGTGGATGCCAAAGTGGAATCAGAATTAAAAATGGCCAAGCGGCTTAAACCAAAAAAGGTAAGTGTTAAGAGAAAGCCTATCACTGTGGTGCCAAAGGTCTCCGATGCTGATGCAAAGTGCTTCACGTCAAAAAGGAAATGTCCCGAGAAAGCGGAGGATCCTTACTGGTCAGTTGTGGAACCAAGCTTGAAAACGCTTTGTATTCAAGACGAAAGTAGCAGCAACAGTGGCAATGGGGTGGAGGCAGCCAGCCCGAAGTGGCTCCCGCCAACACAATGAGGATTATGGTGTGGAATTGCCAAGGGGTGGGGAGCTCCTTGACAATTTCCCAGGCTGAGGAGGTTTGTAAACTCCACTCCCCAGATTTGCTATTCCTATCTGAAACTAAAAACCCGTCTAGTTTGTTAAGAAGACTTAGTAGTAAGTTTTGTTTTGATGATGTCGCTACGGTTGAACCTCTTGGGCTATCTGGTGGGCTAGCTTTATTTTGGAAAAAAGACGCTAATATTGTAAATATTACCACCACTGATTTCACTATAGAAGCTTGTATAAAAGGAGTACAGCCAGAATTTTATTGGTGGTTCATCGGGATTTATGCGAGCCCTTCTGCTGCTCATCGGAAGGAACAATGGGAATTCTTGAGTAATAGAAGATCGAACTGGGGTGATCACTTTGTTTTGGCCGGAGATTTCAACGACATTCGCTCAAGTCAAGAAAAATTGAGTGGACGGCAAAGAACTGACTCCTCTTTTGTGGACTTCAATGGCTTTATTGCATCGTGTGGTCTTCTTGTCTTAGGATTCGTCGGGCACTTTTGGACTTGGTGTAGATTGAGAGACGGTGAGGCCCCTGTTTATGAGAGGCTTGACAGAGTTTTGGCCTCCCCGCAGTGGTCGGCTATGTTTGTTGAAGCCGCGGTCAATCATATAGACATGGCAAGCTCTGATCACTGTTTATTGGAGCTAACCTGTAGTGCTGTCAACACCAACCGGAAAAGGAAGTTTATGTTCGACGACAGGTGGATTTCTAGGCCGGGTTTCTTCGAGGCGGTAAGAGATGGCTGGTCTTCAAGCATCCCAGGTTCGCCTTTTTTTCAAATTTTATGTAAAATTAAAGAAGTGTGAATGCGACTAAACAATTGGAAGAAATCTTGTGGACCTAACTATGCACTTAAAATCAACCAATTAAAAGGCCAATTCAAGGCTGCTAGGGAGGAAAATGCGCATGCCTCTCACTCAAAAAATTTAAAACTTGAGCTTAAAAATGCTTATGCAGAGGAGGAGAGATTCTGGAAGTTGGCTTCAAAGGTTAGATGGCTGAAAGAGGGAGACAAAAACACTAAATTCTTCCACGCTGTTGCTAATGGAAAAAGGAGGAGAATGAGGATTAATGCAATTTATAACCCCTCTTTGAATTCCTGGAGCTGCTCTCCCACTGCGATTGCATCTGAGTTTCATAATTACTATGCAAATCTTTTTTCATCGACAGGAGCTAACTCGTCTTTCTTTCAGGAGCTGGAGGACATTGATACTTGCATAACACCCGAGATGTACTCGTTTTTGCTTAAAGCTGCTACGGAGCATGAAGTTAAGAGCGCCATTTTCCAGATGCATTCAGCCACTGCCCCCGGTCCGGATGGTATGTCTCCGGGTTTTTATAAAAGTTGCTTTCATATCATAAAATCTGATTTAATAAAAGCTCTTAATAATTTTATTCGAGAAGGGAGATTCCCGAAAGAGTTGAATCACACTTGTATTGCCCTCATACCTAAAATTGATCATCCGTCTGAAGCTACCCACTTTCGACCCATTAGTCTTTGTAATGTTGTTTATAAGGTTATTTCTAAAGTCCTCGCAAATAGGCTAAGGGTTGTCCTGCATCATTGCATAGATGAGAGCCAAAACGCTTTTGTCCCTAACCGACAGCTTACAGATAGCTATATCATCGCCCAGGAGTCCATTCATTACATGCTAAATAAAAGAAAGGGTAGAGATGCTTATATGGCAGTAAAATTAGATATTTCTAAGGCTTTTGACAGAATTGAATGGCCTTACTTATTTTTTGTTCTGCAAAAAATGGGCTTCAGCGATAGGTGGGTGTCTCTAATCAGGGAGTGCGTCACCACTGTTTCCTACTCCTTTATAATTAATAACGAAAGGTGGGGCTTTCTTAAACCTAGTAGAGGAATCCGGCAGGGAGACCCCTTGTCCCCGTATCTTTTTATTCTGTGTGCACAGGGACTTAGCCACTTGCTGAGCAAGGCGAATAATGACGGCTCCATGCAGGGAGTGAGAATTTCTAAGTCGAGCCCGTGCATTAACCATTTGTTTTTTGCGGATGACTCCCTTTTACTTACGGAAGCAAATGCGTCGTGTGCTTCTAAAATGCAAGCTATTCTCTCTTTGTATGAATGAATTTCAGGTCAGTCCATAAATTTTCAAAAATCGGCTATTTTCTTTAGTAAAAATGCGTCTACACAATGCAAATCTGAGATACTCGCTATTCTTGATGGTCTTGCTGAAGTCCACCACTCAAAATATTTAGGGCTCCCGGTGGTCATAGGTCGGTCTAAGAACCAAATCTTTTCCTATATTCTGAACAAATGTAAAAGCAAGCTGAATGGTTGGAAATACAAGCTCTTAAGCCAGGGAGGTAAATCTGTTTTGTTGTCCTCTAGTCTTTTTGCTATTCCAAATCTTGCTATGTCTTGTATCAAGCTCCCTAAGGGCTTAATTGGAAAACTGCATGCTTTAATGGCTAATTTCTGGTGGGGGAACTCTAGTAAGGATTTTTTTGGGCACCACTGGGTAAGTTGGGAGCACCTTTGCAAGCCTAAAGGCAGAGGAGGGCTTGGCTTTCGTAATTTAGAAGCCGCTAATATTGTGGCGCTAGCTAAAACTCTTTGGAGGATCCACTCCAACCCGGATCTCCTCATGTCCAGAGTTTTGAAGGGAAGATACTTCCCCAAGTCCTCTGTCTTTGACTGCATAGTACCCTCCAGTGAGTCTTTCGTATGGAAGAGCCTCATGCACGCCCAAGGTTTTCTTAAAACTAGCACATATATCTCTGTTGGGGATGGCAAGTCGATTAGAGTCTGGAATGACCCCTGGATCTTGGGTAACCGTCCTTCAAGCCTATTTCGCCACTCCTCCTACTAGTAACCGGGACATCTTAGTTAGCGATTTGTCGACCAATCAAGCCAGGACCCGAAAAACTTAACAAGAACTTTTGGCAAGTGGATGTTCGACAAATTGAAAAAATCCCGATTAGCGTTAGTGGTGTTCCGGATAAAAGGCTCAGCTTTTTTCAAAGAATGGGGACTTTGTTTCAAAAGTAGCCTATGACCATTTACTGAGTAACTCCATAGCTCCCCGTGGAAATTCGGCCAGCACCTCCTTAAATGAGAAATTCTGGAAGCTTGTTTGGGCGCTGCCCATCCCAGCCAAGTTAAAATATTTTATGTGGAGGTGCCTAAAAAATGTCTTACCGGTCTCTCTGTTGTTGCACAGACGATTCAGGAAGGATGCACTTCTCTGCACGGCTTGCGAGGAGGACATTGAGACCATTGATCACCTTTTTATCCGGTGCCCGTTTGCTAGAGACGTTTGGAAATTTGTTGGGATTCAATGGGACGTTTTTCAGAACGATAGACCATCCTTGATAGCCTGGTGGGATAGCATAACTGCAGCCCCTAATTTTGCCAAGATCAGAGATAGAGTTATTCTTTCCTGCTTTGTTTTTTGGTCCATTTGGAAGGCTAGATGTAAAAGAGTCTTTGATAATGTCTTTTGGTCTTTTTTTGATACTGCTTCTGTTGCTTGTGAGATGAATAACGATTTTTTGCAGGCATCTTCTACGGAGAGGACCTCCTCGGATGTTTTTCATCCCTCTCCTGATTTGCAGCACGATGCCCCTCCATGCACGGCAGTGAGGGTGTTTGTTGATGCAGCCTGGAAATCGGACTCTTGTCTTGCAGGTTTCGGAGCGGCGCTTTTTGGGTCTAACAATACTTTTTTGGAAGCTTGGGCATCGCCAAGATGTATTAGCGGCTCAGCTCTAGCGTCGGAGGCAAGTGCATTGAGATGGTGCTTGCGACGTTGCGTTTCCCTTCATGTAAAAAATCTAGTTTGTTTTACGGACTCTCTACTACTTGTAAATTACTGTAATGGTAATTCTCCCCCTCCCATAGAGTGTAGAGCGATCATGGAGGACATTATAGCGCTTCGGCGGAATTTTGATTTTTGTACCATTTTGCACATTGAAAGAGATGGCAACAAACTCGCGCATGAGCTTGCTGCCTTCTCTTTCAAGTCGGATGTAGGTGTCTTTTGGAAGGGATGTATGCCGGTCTGGCTTTGTACTACCTAAAATTAATAAATACTTTCGTTTCCGGGAAAAAAAAAAAGATGTGTTGAATGCGAATGATCACAACGAATTTTGGAAATGTTGTTTTAAAAATTGCAAGATTTAAGTATCGACTTAATTATTTAATCATTGCTTAAAGGTTAATTAAATAGTTTATGTTTTGAATATAATTCAAAAGGTTAATAAACCATATAACAAACATTGGATTTTCTTTATGAAAGAAAATTGAGGACATAGCTCTTGTGTTTTTCCTTAAGTCTTATGAAGAGTAAACTAAGAAATATTTACAAGTGCTTAAGGGATTAAAAGAAAAGTTAGGGCATCTGATAAAATAAGAGGACACATCGAAGTCTCTATTCTAAGAAAGAAAGATGAGATAAATCTATCTAAGATCAAGTCGACTCTAAGATAAATGATATCTTACAAGTATGACTAAGTTAGAAAGATTAAATGCGGAATACACTAAGATTTGGAAAGTGAACCAAATGTTGAAAATTTTCCTTTATGGTATTCTGAATCTGGTAAACTGATAAAGAAACTGAATAAATGTTATTGTGTTCCGGTTCTTATGAAGAACATGATTTTTAGTTAGATGTTAGGATTTAATTGACAAATTCAACTGTAAGGAATAAACGTTATTGAATCTAACATACTATATTAGTGTCACTATATAGTCGATATATGTGATGAAATCTCAACCAAGTAAAATTGTATATCTATTATCCTTAATATTTTGTGGTTGTTCTAGACAAATTCTCTCTGCAAGAGAAACGTGTAATCAAATGTCATTCTGATGATGTCTGAACCATGTGATTACTAATCATGTGGGTAATACATATCTTATCTAGATATGACTAAATCACCCTTTTATGAAAAATATAGTAAACTCTAGAAAGTTGCCTTAAGCCTGAACATACTAATGTTTGTTGGCTTATGACAATTAATTGGCTTATGACAATTAATGCCTGAAGGGAGTTTCAGAAGATGTCTGAAAAGGGAATCAAATTCTCCCCTAAAGGATACCATTTTGAGATACGCAATCATATTGTGTTTCTAAAATAGAAACAACACTTTATACGATAAAGATGTGTCGTATGCCATGCGAAGTATCCCTTATCTGTTTTGGGATAGTGCCCTTATCTAAAACATATAATTTCTGAAGAATAAGGTTGAATGAATTCCATATCAGATATGGAAGACGATGAAATCCATCTTAACAGATGATTTAGGGTTGTCGTGCTTCTAGCAAGCAGGCAATGTCTGAAAGGATTGAGCCTAGTATGACATATGCAACTTTGTGGAATGTTCTTAACAAGTGTGCTAAGCATTATTTACTTACCCACGGAACAGAATGTTTGTCTCCAAACGTGTTGTCTTCTAGAGGAGGTGTTTTTTCCAAAAGAAACCGTGGGAGTAAATGAGATCTCAAAAGAGTTTGAGAATCACAAAGAGATATTCAACCGTTGGAACATGAGCAGGTGCTACATAGCGATGAGGTTCAGGACACTGCTCAGTGCACACAAGTATTCTATGAGTCTACAGATGACCACACGCCCGAAAGGGCTACTGGTATGTTCATCTTGAAGAATGAAGATCTCGTAACTTATGCAAGAATGCTTGAAGGTCAAGATGAAGAGATATGGCTTGGAGCCATAATATCTAAATTAGATTCCATGAGTGACAAACGGGTTGTGAACCTGGTCTGTCTTACCTGAAGGGAATGTCTCTGAAATGTGTATCATGTATTTATGAAAGACTGACATGGATTGTAATGTGATCACCATAAGGCTATGTTGATAGGCTGAAGGCTACGGGGTGTAAACCTTGTAATTACCTTCTTGCTGCCAGCTATGTTTAAGTCTATTCAGATTGTGCTTGTTGTAGCTACATATCTTGACTATATGATAGTGTTGAAAATGTTGGGCCAATGGCTTGATGTTCATTGACGATTCCGTGATATGTAAGCCTGTGAGATTCATTTGTGGACTCAAACAAGTCTCTCTATATGAGTTCTTTGCTTTGAGAATCAAAGGAGTTTGATTTGATCAAAAGTGGAGATATGCCCGATGTGCAAAAGGGCTAGTAGGAGTGTTACGGTTTTCGAGCAAGGTATTAGATATCCTTCTCAGAATCAGTACCCCATGTTATAGTCAATTAATATTGGGAAGTTCAAGGACTTTACGAAATCTTCTGAAAAGGCAGTTCTTTTTTTAGAAATAAGAATCTATAGTGATAGATTTAGATACTGGTTTACTATCACAGTTCACCTGCATAGATGAGATGCTTAAGGAGTTTAGCATAGATCACGCCAAGAAATACTGCTAGCCAGCATTCTTGGGATTTATCTATGACAGGACTCCAGTCGTGAAGATAAGGTTAAAGATGATATTTATGGAAGGTTCCCTTTGCTGCTACAATAGGATCCATATCATAAGAATTGAACCAGTTGTTCATACTGCATGAAGAGTCATGAGTAAGTATGAAAATGATTCTTGTGGATGTCGAGAATATCCTTAAAGATGTTAAGGATGGGTTCCTAGTTTATTGAAACTTGGAATCAAATAAACGTAGAATACGGATGAATACCCAGGGTCTTATGAAGACAGTGGGAGCTACAGTCTGGGTTTACAGTCACTTTGATTAAGTGATACAGTGAGCTAGAAATATTCTTAGCTAGATATCACGGTAAATTCTACAGTTGAGCCAAAACATGGTATCGCCTTGGAGGCGCAGCGAGAGGAATACATGGATCTAAGCGGTTCATTCTTGAACCTTGTATGGTTCTTCCACCTTTTCTATATAGCTGATATAGTAAGTGTATTTGTTGCTTAGGCAAGGACCAGGGTCTCTTCAGAGATTTATGTGTGTGTTGAGGCGGTTCCTTTTGACTTGATCATTTAGAGCATGATATGAAGATAGTCTGAGTCCCCACGGATAGTGATCCATTCACATATAGGGTTGGTTCCGAGTAATGCATAAGATTCTTGTGTTTCAACTTGGTCTTACGTGTATGACTGATTGGCTTTAGGCGAAATGGGAGATTGTTGAAATAGTGTCCGAAACCCAAAAGGGTTGGACCGGATCCGACCGGGTCGGATCATTTTTACTATTTCTTTGTGTTTATACATATGATAAATGACTTTCTGTTATTATATTTTTGTTTGTTTAACGGACCAATTAAGGTATTGTGTTTATGATGACGTCCCTAATGTCAAACTGTGAAAGAGAAATCATAGTAGTGATTATGGTTGATGAGATCTTGACTCATTATAAAAGGTTTGATACTTATATGTCTCTAGTCGTATGTGCTATTAAACAAGACATTAATAGTATGATTAAACTAGCACGTATTAGAGGTCTTTTATCTTATTGAAGATAGGAATAGATCTTGTTTATCGAAGTGTAGAGACACTTGGATTGTACGTGGACATATAGTAGAGAATGTGTACGTTAGACTGACCCACTTACTTTATTAAGTTTCGCACTATGTGGCGGTTGTGTAATTATCCTAAGAACGGACTCTTCATGACATCATGGTTTGGATTGTCATGCTTTGACACTATTGAGGTTTCCTATAGCCATGGGGTGATCATGCAGTAGTGATTGGGTATGATACTGAAGCATGTGTAGGATTCATGTTGCTCGTCCGGAAATCACGTATGCTATTAATATGAATAAATATCTGAAAGGGACTTCTTATAAGGACTGTCTTACTCTCATGAATCTTTGCATAGTGGAAGTAAATGAGTTACTTCGAGAGAGCATGATATCCAGATTATAAGATAAAGTCGTTAATGTATTAACACTCGAGATACGACCGTATGGATATCGTAACAACGATAGGATTCTATTTACACGGTAACCGTTTCACATGAAAGGTAGTAGTCATTACATTTGACTCTTCCGATGATTGGGGGTTACGTTGTGTTGCTAGATGCTATTTCGTGATCGTTGGGTATGAAGGGTATTTTAGTAAATGAACTTTGTGCCTTCGGAAGCCTATCGGGTCACACACATAAAAACATCTATCTGGATTAAAATGCGGTTATAGTGAGAAACAAAAAAAGAAAGTTTTATCTCGACTATAAAAGGTTATAGTGGTAAATTAATATTATGGTATTTACTTATTATGATTAAATATAATACAAGATATTAATTGTCTTGATTAGCTAAATATACACATTATTTTTATTGTGTATGGTGTGATATATATATATATATATATATATATATATATATATATAATATATAATATATATATAATACATATGGATTTTGCAAATTAATTGAACATAGTATTATTTTAATTAAAAATATTTCGGATGCCAATTTATGAATATATGGGGCGCATGTATTAGTGTATAAGATACATTTAGATTGTGCAATTTAATTAATAGTATTATCTTGTATTAATATTAGATATTAATATATATACATTTGCACACATATGTAAATTGATTTATGGTAATACATTAAAGATATATTCAATATTAAATATTGGCAATATATATCTTGTAAATATTTAATATAAGATATTGAGTATTTAATGAGATAAATCTAGAATATCTATTTTCCTTATTTTACTACTAAAATATTTTCTTTCTCCTTACCCACTCAGAAACTTTTCCCAATCAGATTGGGAGCTACATGGGGCACACCACCCTCTTTATAAGAGATGGGCTTGGCTAGCTCTTTTGTACATCACAATTAGAAGAGCTCTAATTTACTAGAAATATTGAGAGCTTCCTGGAGAGAGATTTGAGAAAGAAAAAAGGTCTGTCTAGCAACCGAGTTTTTCTAGTAGCAATCCAATGGTGGTTTCCGGCGGGTTGTTCGTGTGGATCAACGGTAGAGGCCGAACACTTAGGCGGCTTCATGCAGAAAGTACAACCATAGACAAAGCGACGATGTATTTTAGATCATCGAAGGTAAGCCTTAGTCTACTTATTTTATGCTCGTTGCTTAAACGAAGTCGATCCTGGTTAAAAAGGAAATAAATTTTAAATTCCACTGCGTTCTCGCATAGATTTCCTAACAGAGCCAGCTCGACCCCATTCCTGTTGATCATTGTTGTGTAGCAGCGCCTAGCTACTTTAACATTTCCCTTTATCCCGACTAATCCATCCGCGGTAGGGAATTTCAGGCAGATGTGGGCGAACGAGATGACAGATCGGAACTCTATCAATGCTGGTCTTCCCATGATGATGTTATATATTGAGGGAGCCTTTACCACCACGTAGTTGATCATCAATGCTTTGCTCCTCGGCTCCTTTCCAAATGTTGTTGCCAGCTTTATCATCCCTAGATGGTGAACTGGGGGTCCTGCAAAACCAGTGGTTCTGAGACGGGTGTTAGTTCTGAGTCTTTCAGCTTCATTGATTGAAAAGCAGAGTGATATAGAACGTTGACGGCACTTCAAGTATCGACACATATACGCTTCACCAAGTTTTTATGAACTACGGCTTCAATAAACAGTCCCTCGTTGTTGGTTATCATGGGAAGTGGTCCCTAGGACCATAGATCACAGCCTTTCCGGTCTTTCCATTCAAGCCTTACAAACTGACATTGGGACCGCCCACAATAGTGTTGATGGTGTTTATCGGGAGGTTGTCTACATGCCGGTCAGCATCCGGAGTTTTGTCTCTTCTTCTTCGGGGCTCTTCTTGCCTGTCCCGATCTTGCATATATGTTCTCCTCTTGAAGTCCCTTCGAGCTAAGGGATCGGGATCCTGAGATCGGTCTACGACCTAATCCAAGTTTCCATCCATAATCGCAGCGTCAATGTCTCTTATCAAATATTTGCATTCCTCTGAATCATAGCCAACATCTCTGTGGTATGCACAAAACTTGCTCTGATCTCTTCTTTCTTGTGTTCCTTTCATTGGTTGGGGGTTCTTTCCAACCATTTTCTTTCCATTATGGATAGGACTTGCACACGAGGTCTGTTCAAATGAATAAACTCCTTTTATTGTAGGTCACCTTTCTTCCCTGAGCGATCTGCAGTTGGGGTAGTCGTGCGGTCCCAGACCAATTTCCTCTTTCCGTCAAGCTTCTCTTATGCCCGTTCTCTTTTGGACTCTCCCTTCTCTGATTCTCGTTTGAGTCTATTCGCCTCTTCTCCTTGACAATACTTGTACGCAGCGTCCATGCATTCTTCCATAGTCCTGGGGAGTCTACTGCTCAGCTTCCCATACAGCTGTCCTTCTCGGAGCCCAGCTACAAACGATGTAATCAACAGTGAATCGTCCACGCCTTGAACTTGCACTGCCTCCTCATTGAATCTTTTCAAATACTGGAGGACATATTCCTCTTTCTTCTCTTTAAGCGTATGGAGATGAGTGGCGTTTCTCTGGAACGGCCTTGTTGTAACAAAGTCCTTAAGAAACATTATCCCTAGGTCTTCGAAATTGGAGACTGACCTTGGTGGGAGTTTTCGAAACCATTCACGGGCTCTGCCCGTCAAGAGCGTGGGGAACGCTTTACACTTAATCTCGTCTGAAGCACTAAACAAATTCATCTGAGTGATTTAGTGAAAAAGGTGGTCCGATGGGTCCTTGGATCCATCGTATGCATCTAGCTTAGGTACCTTAAAGCCGGCCGGTCGATCGTATTCATCTATTTGCCTTATGAAAGGCGAAGCAAATGAGAACTCATCACCTTTCTTGCCCATGATGGCGTTATCTATCATCTCTACATCTGTTAGTAGCAATTTGAGTTACCTCTAATCTTCTATATGATATTTCTTTATGAAGTGTGAATGTGTGATGTGCTAACTTATAATGTGGTGAAGTGATTTGTTTAGATGTGCTAACTTTTGTGATATGTGAAAGGCATGCTATCTACTACCTGATATGTAGTGTATGAGAAATGCAAAGTGATATGTGTGCAACCAACGTATATGGAATGTGAGAACATGCATGAACATTGTAATGCATGCATTTTGACAATATGCAAAGTGTGTGCTTGTGCATGAAATACTTGAATACATCTGCTATATATAAATACATGTAATATGTGATTATGCAAAGAGATGACACGTACGGTGGGTCATGATCAGTGGCGGATCCACGTGCCCTAGGGGTCACGTGACCCACTGGATTTTTTAAATAAAATATAAAAAAAAATTTAGTATTAAAACTATGTAGTTTTGTTGTTAAAAAAGTGTTGTTTTGTCGAAAAAAATTGATGTTTTAGACTCCGGTGACCCCACTGAATTTTTTTTTGGATAAAAAATGTAGTTTTAGACTCCGGTGACACCACTGGAATAAATTCCTGGATCCGCCACTGGTCATGATAGTGATGTGCAGGGGCTTTTAATGCTACCTTATCATATTTTCTCTCACAGGACAGATCTCCTAGAAGTAATTGACACGGAAGGAGTTCATTGAAATCAAACAAGAAGTAATCATGTAATGGAAGTGAAGCAAAACCTTGGGATTGAAGCTAAAAATCCATTATCGATCAGATCAGAGACACCATGTCAAGCCACAGAATTATGACTAATGACATATTAGGGTCATGGAAAGGAATTGTGAGATTCCTCGTGAAGTGCCCTTTTGTGACCTTATGTGGAGTGATCCCGAAGATATAGAAACATGAGCCATGGAGGTATAGTCAATTCATAATCGTCTTATCTATGAATTTATATCAACTACCACTTGATACGACGCCTTTCTTATTCCTGGAGTTTCACCATATTAACAAACTTGATCTAGTATGTCAGGCTAGCCAAGTAGTGCTGGAAGATCTGAAATATATGTTGTCTTTTGTGCCTGCGCAAATGCTTGTTTTTTGTTCGGACTTGCGTGGGATGCCATTTAAAGTTTTCTGGAAAATATCTTTATCTGATTTGCAGGTGTGGTCAACACCGAATTATTGCTACAGGTGTGGTCATCACATCTCTTAACACTCGGAAAAGTGTGCTTTATTTAGGGGAATCATTTGTTGTCTTGGATCGTCAAGCTAGCAAATGGTCGGTTTTTTATTTATAGTCACTTGTATCCTTTGGAGGCCTTAGTCGATCTCCGTCAATCCAAGGTACCATTATTTCACCTTAGAAAAGTTTAAGCATTATTACTGGCACAAATTCATGGAAAGACTGTTACCATATAGAGTATAACAAAAAAACACCTACGAAATCTGGACCAAGAAATTTATTGAGAGGGAATATTCCTTAATCTTGTGTTGCCTTTTCTAGCATTATCCCCCCTCCTCCACCTCCACCAGAATTTTTCTTCAGGTCACGTAAAACTCTAGTCATGCCTTTATTTTCTTGTGTTAATGCAGAGTTCTTACGCCTGCTGAAGTTGATGATTGTCAATTGATGTAGTGTATTGTTAATTTATTCTCAATTATTTAAATTTTTAGGGTGTTTTTTGAATTATTTTCAGAGTGGATGTTAAACTTTTTTATATTATACTTTAAAATGGTTGTTATTAGTTTTTTTAATTGTTTATTGTGTGTGTATTAAGTTTCCTTTTTTATAGGGTATCTTTAGATTATGAATATTATAATTCTCATTAATAATCATAAAAAATATTATTATTATTGTAAATTGATGACTTTCAGTGACAAATTGTCGTGGAAAAAAAAGGGTTCCTACCCTTTGGTGAGAATGCAATTTAGTGATGAATTTTTGAGTCTTTTGTAACGAAAGCATTGTCACATTCAATAATTTCTAGTGACGTACATCACGAAAGATCTATACAGCTTTTAGTGACTAATTGTAAACATTAGTCACAATTGACAACTCTTTAGCGAAAAATACAATAAGCGCCGCCTCTTATGCAACAATCGTCGCAACAATCGTCGCAACAAAGACTTTTCGTCACAAATGCTTTCAGTGACAAAAATTTCGAACTTTTCGTGACGCCTTTTTTATCACGAAAAGGTGTATTTTTCTTGTGGGCTCACATTGATGAGACGTATTTATATTGTCCAAGTCTTGGATCTCTTCGTTGGCCTTTTGTGCCCTTTATATATAGGGGGATTCTAAATGCACCTCCGTTTTTACTTCCGGCACCTATTATTTGATTATTTTTCTGATGAAAAAAACATCAGTGACGCTATTCAAAAATGAACGTCACTGGAAAGTCAGTGGACCGACGTTTCTAAGTTGTAACACTTTTATAACATAAACGTCGGTGCCACTGACTTTCACACCTACGTCAGTGTCACTGACGTTCCGTTTATTAAAAATAACAATGATGCCGAAGTAATTTTTTGTGGTACCGGGAGTAATGTGGTGCGGAAGTAAAAACGGAGGTGCCTTTAAAACCCCCCAAAAACCCCCTATATGTATTTGTGTGTCATGTTGGCCTTGACTTATTATAGGCTCATACTTCAAGATGCGTGTTGAAGTGTTTAAAATATTATTAGATGTGAATTATGTACATCTCGATCAACTTAAATATTCATCTCTAATATATACACACACAAGTGGAGAGGAAGAAGCGGATATATTGTGAGTCATATAAATAAAGAGCTTTTGATCTCTAATATGCACACACAGACATTCCGGTGGGATATGAAGAAGCGGATATATTGTGAGTCATCTAAAGCGGATAATATATTATAAATAATTTAGTCTATTTCTCAACAATTTCATAAATAAATAAAAAAGAAATAAAGTGTCATTGGATCACAATGTTTTATATATATAGCTACGACACGGACGTACCATCATTCAAACGGATTGAAACCACTTTTGGTGGGCGGTGTGCCTCTGTGAGTAAAGCAAGCCCAAACAGCAGCAGCATCGTGATGCTTAAGAAGAGCATCGACTCTACTTTTGTTACACCCATAGATGTTGTCTCTAAGATCTTAAATGAAATTTGCTTAACTTGTAAGAACTACCAAAGTAAGATATGTTGAAACACTTTCTTAGGGTGGTTCCATTTTATAGTATAGTCGTGATTCATGCTCATCGACTTGGTAACACATTTATTTGCCGGAAACTTGTATTTTTATGAAAATTAAAAACAAAATGTCGGACAATACTCGATCGGGTCAATTCTAACAATTAGATCCCAAACCCAATTAATTTTAGGATCTGAATTGAATCGTTCAACAATTGTTTTATCATTTTTGAAGAATGAATGTTTTTCATAGATTTAGTAATTGTGATAGAATAGAGTAATTGTAGGTAGAAAAAGTAACATAAAAGGACAAAAGGAACTAGTTTATTGATTTTCCTAATTCCATAATATTTTAGAAATTAGAATGAATATGAAGATTGGACATGAGTAATTGGAAGCAAGGATTGCCAAGTGGTTCGGTAAGCAGGTTAACAAGTTGATCTTTTGAACTGATGAAGGATATCTTTAGTTTTTCGGCAGCTACAAGTACACAAACGTGATGGAAATCAATCACAACATGTTTGGTGTGGACATAGAAAACTTGATTTATAGCTAGCTAGATCAGTGACACCAATATTATCACACCATAGGAGAGGTTGAGAGGAAAGCGAGACGAACATTTCTTTGAGCAAGCTACATATTCATTGAAGTTCAGCGATATTTTTTGAGAGTGATTTATACTCAGCCTCAGTAATAATTTTGGAAACAGTTTGATGTTGTTTGGTGCGCCAACGAATTAGGTTGGTGCCATGAAAAACGCAGTAGGCACCAATAAGATAAGGACCGTCAAGGTTAGCAGCTTAGTCTGCATCCGACTATATGGGTCGTAGCATCTGGTTGTCCGCCTAGCTAAATGCTCTTAATGAAAATGGTAATTCTAGAACATAAGCCAAATGACGGAACGAGTTTTCTCTTTCATTCAAAAACAAAATAATGATAAAATGGTTTCATAGAAACGGGAATTCAATGTAGCCGAAAAAGTAGCTGGAAGACACGAATATAAGGGTATCATCTATAAGATTTTACTAGACAACATCTGCCTTATTTTCAAGATGGAAGACTTGAAGTGAGAATTGAACGCGCATCGTTAGCATGGAAGACTAGAGGTTATAGTCAACGCCGATTTAACATTTTGAACATCTCTAATTCACAACCGAACATTAAACCTATTTATTATATAGAGATTTGCAAACTTTTTAGCTGCAATTTTATTTCATTAAATAAAAAAGTGGATGTAAAGTGACAACAAAACAATATATAAATGAAATTCTCCTTTTTTTTATCTTGTTCAAAGGACCCGTCTTTTTCATTTTATTACCACGGCCCGGTCTGTTCTGCCCCCAACTAGACCTTTTTTGTCCAAACAAAACTAAATTTGATTTAGATTGTAAAATGACAGGGGAGGAACACGATAAAAACAAACCTTCAGAAATAATGTGCTTAAGATACTGGATGGAGGATGCGCTTCACAACAAGCAATGAGCCTATTTAGGAGAATGCATATATTTTTGACCTTGTTAACTATGAAGACAGTAGCTGGACGAGTGGAGTGGTGATACTGAAGACCACTAAGAATAGTGCGGTATATAAGGGTGTCAGAATAATGTCCGCTACCTGACTGTTGAAGACACATGTTTGGTTCCATGGGTGTTTGGCACGGCTTAAAACTGTCCATGCCGGATTTCAAGAGTAAATGGAGAATATATTTGCGTTGGCAAAGAAATAACCCATCAAAAGTGGAAAAGCCTCAATACAAAGAAAATATGAGACATATTCAAGATCCTTGAGAGGGAAATGTGAGTCAAGATAGCTAATAACCTGCTGAATAAGATTAGATGAGATTCCAATAATAACAACAACATCAACATAAATAAGAATATAATCCAATGCACACTGCAAGATAAACATAAAGAAAAGTAGTCGCCGAAGAGGCAGCAAATACAAACTGTGTATGGATATCGGTGAATAATGAAAATCAAGCATAAGGAGCCTGACGCAAACCATATAAACTCAACTTTAGGCGACACACGTGATGATAAAAATCTAGATGAATGAAGCCCTGAGGTTGCTGCATATACACCGTCTCATACAAATGAGCATAAGATAAGGCATTTGAATATCTACCTGGGCATGATTAATTAATGTAGCATACGGGGAGTAGTAGACGAATGGTAATGGGTTTGACCATAGAACTAAAGGTCTTATGAAACTAGATTCCTTCATCCTGATGGTAACGTTTAGCCACAGGACGAGATTTATAACGTTCTACCTGTCCATCAACATTATGTTTATGTCTGAAGACCCACTTGTTGCTTACAATGTTCATGTTTGTATGAAGGAAAACAAGTTCCCATGTGTTGTTACATAATAGAGAATTGATCTCTTCTCATATAACATCACGCTAGAATTGGTGTTTGGAAGCTTCAGTATAAAAATTAGGTCCGAGTGATTGAGTAGAAGATGATAGAGCTTTGGGAATGTGATAACAAATAAAGTAAGGTATATTGATGGGATTAAGAGTATTTGTTTTGGAGCGTGTGACCATATGATGGTGTTGAGTGGGTGATACTGAGTTAGGAGAAGATGATTCGTATGGGGAATACATAAGAGTGGGATGTTGAGATACTGATGAGGGAGGTGTAGATGCCCTAGGATAATAATAGGGGAAGAAGACTCATTTGGATTGGGCAAAGGTTTAGTATGCAGGGGGGAGGGGGGATGAGGCTATAGGGAGTGGAACTGTGATATTAGAAGGTTGACCTGTGCAGATGATGATGTTTAAAGAAATATGGACTCGTCAAAGACTACATGACAATGTAGATGTGGCATATGGATAAGTTAAGACAATTATAACCATGGTGGGAGGGGATATAGCCAAAAAAAAAAAATACAAGTCTTAGAACGAAAACTGGTTTCTTAGCTATTGTAGGGACGAAGGTGGGTCCGACATGTACAACCAAAAATACAGAGTAAAGAATAATCACAAGGATAACCATGGACGAATGGATATTTATAATCCATGATTTTGGCGGGGAGTCGATTAATGAGGTAAGTGGTTGTGAAGAGGGCATCCTCCCAATATTTCAATGGCAAATTATAATGGGCAAGAAGATCAAAACCAACCTCAACTATTTGACGGTGACAACATTTGATAAGAGTCAACTATACTATACTCCGGTGCACGTTTAAGACATATTTGGCCTGCTTTTTTTTGGTAGTTTGACCTATTTTAGGTTGTTATTTCGTAATTCGTTCTCTTCGAGGAACACTTGCACATAGACGGGAAACCTTGCCATTTTCACAAGATAATGTCCTTGTTTGAGCCTAGTTATCTTGCCGAATTAAACTCGGTATGCGTTTGGATGTTGTGACACATGATTTACGTGACTCATTAGCACCCAATACAAGGCGTGAGGTTTAGAGAGGCGTAGTTGAAGACCGGGAATAGAAAAGGGAGAGAAAAGAGAAGTATTTGGAGTTCTATGGTTGATGGCGCACTCCACTACCAGGGGCTGGTGCACGCCACAAACTCCTAGATCATTCTACCAGAATCCGGTCTATTTCGTGCATGCCAAAGCTACTCCAGGTGTGCGCCACCATCACTAACCAGGCCTACGCCAAGGATTTCAGATAGCATTGTGCTCAAATTCACAATGTCTGGCGCACGCCACAAGAGGCCTTGGCGCACCACAAAGTCTATTCATCATATAATTAATAATTAATTAATAATTAATAGTGAGGAACAAAATATGTACGTTGACTTAGGTAGGAAGATATCTGAAGATTCCTTACTTGGTTATGAAAGTAATGGAAACAACAAATGATAAACAAAAAAGTTGGATCTTTTGGGCTCATTATACTACCTTTTTTATTTTGTCTTTTCTAAATATATTTGCTTCTACAGGTAGTTTTATGGTGGTCCTGAACCACCATGTCACACTTGTTTCATTAATAACAATTCTTAAAATTATGGAAGGGTAAACTTGTAAAAACGTGACATTTATATTTTACACGACTTCCCTGCTGTTGTTTTTGATTTCTGTTTGTGCTTGGATCATCAAATCATCACTGCTATACATGATAGTAGTAAAATTTGTGACAAATCAAAGATGATTTTTATATTGAAATTAAATATCCCCTCAAAATTTTAATGGATATTTATGAAATATTTTGCTAGCTAAACTGCATTTGAGAAACCTACAACTCGGCTTTGTTAGATTGTTTATGTTATGTTGCTATCTTTTTTAGATACTATTGTCTATGCATTTTCTTAATCTTGTATGTTTGTGTTGATGTTACTTGTATGGAATATTGTCTGTTGTGTCTTTGATATATATACGTACATGTTAGAATGGTTGGCCAAGATTGCATTTTAATCCACATTTGTACCTTTTTTTTCCTTTCTGAAACAATTAATAAAAAAATTATATTCCAGAACAAACGACAAATTGACTCGGCCAATTTGGATCGGCACGGAGTTCAAAATTTAAACTTATTTTGTCTTTTTTGTCACTTGGTTAATGAGGATTTGATCCATCTTTTACTTTTTTTTTTTTTAATGGTATTTCCTATTTATCTATATAAATATACATAGGAAATTTTTTTTTTTATTTAATAAGGGGGTCAAGTGCACCCCAAAAGCTTCACTTAAAGCCGCCCATGTTAATGAGGATTTGATCCATCTTTTACTGCATTGCTCTTTTTCTCATCATGTGTGGATGCTCTTTTCTTCTTGGTGCCGTAAGCGTTTTACGTCTGTTTCTTCACTTGTTGATTTGACTCGTTTGGCTCCTGCTCATGTCAATAATAAGGAGAGGTTCAGGCTGTGGGATGATTTGATCAAAACATTTTCTTGAACCTTATGGCTTAGAAGAAGGGGGTTCTAAAGGCAACTCCACTTTTACTTTTGACACCCATTATTTGAATTTTTGTTTTACTTTCAGGCACCACAATTTTACTTAATACACAACATTAAAAAAATAAAATAACTATACTTTAGTCCCTAGACTTAATAAAACTCCAAAACAACTAATTATACTAAATTAAAACAACTACATATACTATACATAATTAAAAACACAAACTAACTATCCATTTTCCCTCACACCTTTTGTTTGAAAACATTTCCCTCCCCACTTTTTAGTTTATCAGGTTTTGCAAAAAAAAAAATGCTGCAAATCGGGTGAGAAGAAGAGAGAAAAAAAGAGAAGAAGGAGAGAAGAAGAAGCAAAAAATTGGGTTAAACTTCACAAAAGGTATGTGGATTATTGTTTCAATGCAATGGGTAATCATGGGGTGGTTGAAATTGGATTTTAGGGTGGTTTATTTCCATTTTTTGTATTTTCCGGCCGTTTTCCGATAGTATAGTCGGGGAAGATGACCCGGGTAGGAAAAGTCAGTGGTGGTATTGCTCGTTTGGTGAAAGCAATGTCAGTCTGGCTGAAGTCCAAACCTAAATATGAAATTAGGGTTGTCAGTGTGGGCAGCGTTGTCTCTTAACGTAAAACGTTGGTATGGGTGACATCTATACATGTAATCCCATTTGGGTTGCTTCTGAAAAATGCCAGCTGCTGTGGCGTTGCTAGATCATGAGTAACGTCAATGTGGATGGCATTTACGGAAACGTCAGCAAGGGTGGCATTGGTTTAGTACTCAAAACGTTTGTGTGGTTGACGTTTTTGCACAGAATGATTGCCACAAAATTGTTAAGCCTGGTTTGTGTCTAGTCTTTATTAACCTTCAATTAGTGTATTTGATGAGTTTGTTATATGCCTAAGTAACACCTGTATATGAGTTTATCTAGCTTCGAATGATTTTAAACTTGTTTATGATTAGCCTCTTTGATGAGTTTGTTATGTGCCAAAGTAACACCTCAGTATCAGTTTATCTAGCTTTGAATTTTTATATGAGGTTTATAGCATGTAACGTTGTTTATCAAATTAGAGTTAATGTTACATTATATGAGGTTTATGGCTTATCCATGAGCTTTGTTTATATATGTTGACTTTCTTTGTTAGTTGATTACATAATTTGAATGATAATTCATTTGTTGTCTCACGTGTAGGAAATTATGACTAAGACGAGGCCTGGTAAGACTGTAACCTTTGCTGATGAAGGTACCGCAGTGGATCAAGATGGTGCGGAAGCACCGCCCAAAGTCCATGTTCAACCTAGAAATGTTTCTGAACATACGCATGTGGGATATCAAAGAACTCGGAAACTTCAAAAAAGGTGCCAGTTGAGGTAGTTGGAGGCACTAAGTCAGTTGGGGTGTTAGTGCCGGGGCTACGACAGAGAAGTTGAGGCAGTTGAGATTTTAGTGCCGGAGCCACCACTGAGTCAGACACAATTGTGAGTGCAAGCTCCTTCATTGACAGTTGAGACCGTTGGAGATTCTAGTGCTGGGGCAACCACTGATTTAGTTGAGTCATAGTTGGGAGTGTAGGCATCTTTAGTGATAGTAGAGACACATGGGGACACTGAGTTAGTTGGAGGTGTTAGTCCCGGGGCTACGATGGAGACAGTTGAGATAGTTGGAGATACGAGTGCAAGGATAACACCAGAGATAGGCAGTTGTTAGTTCGGGGCCATCAGTAGAGGCATCTGGTACTGTTGGGGCCCATACAGGACAACCATCCTGCACTGCCGGTGCAACTACATGACATCCATCCGGAATTTCCGGGACCATACAGTCGGGGCCACTACAAAAGAGGCATCCGGTACTTCCGGGGCCAACACATCCGGGGCTACTACATGACAGGCATCCGGCAATACCGAGGAACTGAAAGAGGTAGAAGTAGCCGTAGCCCAGTGTTTAGAGTATGACATCAACAATGGTGTGGTGGTAGACACCGACATCCTATTGGGGAAGGATTGTCTAGAGCATGTTGGTTACGCGTTGTTGAATAAGCAATAAGTATGATATTTTTTAAGTTGTATAATTTTATCAAATTGTTTTAGATTTATATTCTTTTCATACATCTAACTTTATATTCATACCGTGCAATTGAACAGGACCGATGTATAATTCAATGTAATCAGTACACATCTTCCATCCGTTTGTGGGAGATTGATGATGAATGTGAAGAATTGAAGGAAAGGTTGAGATCTAATCCGTTGTACAACCTGTTATATTCTTCATACAACCAAGCTAATCGTGTGATTGTCAGTGCTTTTGTCAAGATGTGGCATTCGGAAACAAACACCTTCCACTTGCCGTCTGGTGAGATGACGATCACACTAGACGACGTCCGATATATCACAGGCTTACCGGTTGCAGGAAAGGCCGTGAACTTTGATATTGACAAAGTTAAAAACCCATTTGATTTGTTAACAACTTGTTAGGGATTGGTACAGAACAAGTGTCAGATGAGTTATGACATATTGGTGGACTACGGGTGTCCAAAAGTTGGTTAAAGAACAACCTTGCGGGTAAATGCGGGGTATGAAGTAATGAGAGTGAGGCATCCAGTACCGGTCGGACTACTCTCGATCATTAATGTGGATCAGGCTTTGCATGATATTTGTTGTATATTCTTGCATGTGCTTTGATTCTAGACCACAGTGGAGATAAGATAGGCATAGCATACCTTCATTTTCTAAAGGATCTGGATAAGGTTGGTGAGTGGGCTTGGGGTGCTGCTACACTGGAAAATCTTTATCGGCGGTTATCGAAGGCTTCTTGGACCAATATTGTTGGAGTTTCTTGATACCTGACATTGCTAGAGGTAGCACTTGTTATTTAATTTTTTTTTGTGTTTTGTGTTTATGTTTAAACGCTTACAAGACTGTTTTGTAATATGTTTTTGGTGGAATGAGGGAGAAGGACACCAACATTTTATCAATTAGGGAGAATGAAAGTTTTTTGAAAATTTTGAATAAAGGACAAAACTATTTTTATTTTATTTTCGGCCGCCTTTTTTTTTTTAAAAACCAACACACTTTCTCTCTCATCCATCTTTTTAAACACTCATTTCTCTCAATCTATAACTCCAAATTTGAAAATTCTTTGACCAAATTTTTTATTTTTTCATGGTCTTTATTTTGAGACCACATTCAACATATTCCAACATGATTTCAGAAAATCCTCTGTCGAAATTTACTATTGTTCGAAATTCATTGTCGATATTTATTGATTTTCGGAATCACTAGGAAAATTCACAGAGTGAATTTTGACAGTGAATCTCACAAAAACGATGTAATGATATCGAACAAAGTCTCAAAACAAAGAGCATCTAAAAAAAAAAACATTCAGTGCAATTTTTATCGTGTTTGGATCTGTAGATCAAAAGATATAAACGTTTGAAAATGAGGGAGGAAAGAGAAAAAACAAGGGAAAAAAAAGGTCCCAGGTACGGGACATGCGCGCGTTTTTTATTTTTATTTTTATTTTTTTTGCTTTGTCCTTTTAGCTATAAAAATTATTGAATTTGTACTTCTCCCAATAAAAAATATGTGGCTGTCCTATTACTCAAAAATATTCCAAAAGATGTCCTTATCCCTAATTCTCCTTATGTTTTTTTACAGGCATAGGTGTACGAACACTTCCCAGCATTCCGACCTCCGACGAACAATAACTTTAATTCAAGCGAGATGGTACGGTCAATGAGGTGGAAACCTGTTACTGGAATTAATGAGCATGTGGCAATGTCATTGTTAAAGGATATAAGAGAGGACTTAGACTTGATGGAGGCACGAGATGTAAGTATGAACCTTCGCATTAACTAAGATAATGGCTCGTTTAGTTATATTTAAAGCATTTCCATGTTGCAGGTTGTTTAGATGCTTATAAGGAAGTTAGAACAATCTCTGATGATGATGTATGCTGGTTTTATTGTTGCATAAGGACACTAGACATTGAAGAGGTGTATCACCCAAACCGTGTCGTCCGTTAGTTCGGACATGTCCAATCCATACCCCAGTCACCGATTCCTCCAAAAGCAACAAATAGAGGTGGGAAGGTGAAAAAATACAACGTCGCCCATGACTCACATGACGATGACTTTATTCATTATGTGAATCATCTAGTGAATAAGGTTCAAAGAATGGGAAAGCAAGTGTTGACTGGGAATGAATAGCTGATTACATGAATGGTATCGAGGTGTTTCCGTACGTCGTTTGACTAGTGTGAGCAAAAAGAAGCAGCGAGATTCATGAAAGGTTGACCATATCTATTTACGAATATACAATCAATTGTTTGTTTGTTTTTTCAATGTCATTAAAGTTTTTTTTCTATTTAACATATAGGATGAGACAAGCAAGGCTAAAGTTGTTGATGTTGTACTACATGCAGTTGCGAATGCTTCAAAGAAGAGCAAAAATGATCTAGTGAAAGAGCTTGAGATGGCATTGGAGTTTCTGACTACATGTGTATGTAGTCAAGTTGTTGAAGATGTTGGTGTCAAAGCCGAAGCCGGAGAATCTAGTCAAGTAGAAGTTCAACGACCAACAAACGTATAAAGACCATGAAAAAGATATAGTTGCATTAGGTGTTTGATACATTGAATGAACATTTGGAGTTTTCATTTCCGTATTTGTACTTTCATGCCCTCTTTTCATTTGCCTTGGTGTTTGGTATAAAGAAGTGGAACGTAGTTTGTACTTTCATCCCTCTTTTCGTTGTAGCTTTTATTTTGGATTTGTGAGTTGGCATTGTTGGTATTTTCATCCTCTCTTTTCATTTTATGTTTGCACGTTTGGATGTAAATTGGATTTGTGGGTTGGTATTGTTTTTGAATTGGTATTTGATTCTTATTGTATTTTTGAGTTGGTATTGTTGGCTTTTGTTTTTGAATTGGTATTTGATTCTATGTTGGTACTATGTTGCTTATGTTCTTCAAAACACCATTTATACAAGCATTGATGTTCCATTAAGAACGTTCATGGTAATGGTGTTTTGAGAAACAGAGCCTTACATAGTGATGTAGCTTCTATAATTCAAAATGCCGGCCTCACTGGCGATGCTCATCCAATATCAACGACACAGCCAATGGCGTTTTAAAAATAGAGGCTTACAATATTGTGTTGGTTCTGTTATTCCAAATGCCATCCGTACTGGTGTTTCTCATCCATTATAAACGTCACAACAAGTGGCGTTTTAAGAAACATAGGCTTACAATATGGTGTTGGTTCTATTATTCAAAACGCCATCCATAGTGTTGTTGCTCATCCACTATTAACATCACAACCAGTGGTGTTTTAAGAAGAGACTTACAGTATGGTGTAGCTTCTTTTATTCAAAACCCCACCTGTACTGGCGTTTCTCTTACACAAGCCACGTCATCCAGACTGGTGTTATATAACACGTCAGTCATAGTGGCATTTTGTGTTTAGTAAGACCGTTGTCACTGGTGGCGTTTTTATGGTACATAGAGTCTCATTTCTCTGATGCTTCTATTATTAAACGTCACCCGTAGTGACATTGCTTCTTTACTAGGAATGCCTACTATGGTGGTGTTTTTAGTCATAGAACCAACATTTTTCCCTTGGTGTTTAACACAAAACTCATACCACAAAATTACACCAAATATCACACATGTGAACAACAAAAACATCAATATTACTAGTATACTTCACAACAAAATAGACATAATTCATCAACGTAGCTCAAAATACATCAAAGTAGCTCAAAAGTATTCTATAAAAGTATTAAAGAGTAGATCATTGTGCATCCTCAAAATGAGTAAAAATACAACATCGGAATTTACAAAAACAAACTTCATGCTTAGCACTCGGCGATTCCAAATCAATATGATTCCCCATCCATGGATCATTGACAACATCAGGCCATAAACCATGCCTATTCTAATATTTCTCATACCCTTCGTTTTCTTTCAACATCCGAATGTTATGCCAAACCACGTTCACCCTAGGTATTGGACAAGTATCTTTCATAAGAAAATGTACAAAATGGTTACCATTGCACAAACCCAACAATATAAGGTGAGGTGGCCAAAACCGATGGTTTTTTCTTACTGGGATGGAAAGTTTGGTTTCCGTGCGATGTAGACAATATGTTTAGGGACACACCTACGTTGCACATAGCCAACCAAGGAACTGTCATAATACTTGTCCACTCCGCACCCTCCATCTTCACGATCAACTGTGGACAAGCATTTGTTGAAGACATATTCTTCTCCATCAAATAAGGCCACATAATGATCCTTGTTTGTCATCAATTCATGTTGCACCACTTTTCTCACCTTTGGCCAAGCACTCTCTTCAAGCCCTATTCCGTGTTCTATTACTTTAAAGATGCAATTTCCATCCGGAGCTTCATTAACCATTGATAAAATGTGCTCATGAACATTTGGTGGAAATTATTTAAGATACCTCTTTATGATCCAACGGTTGAACATATAGCCGTTGAAACATTTGCACGTTTGGATGGTGCCTGAGTACTTGGAGATTTTTTTTTTTTGTCAAAAGAAAAACCTTGAGATGAAGGTGGAGTTAGGGTAATACTTGATAATTCTTGCTCAACTCGTTCAAACATACTCATCTCCCTCTTAGTTGAGTCATCCTCCACTAACTTCCTCTTGTTTCTGGATCCCTTAGGCCGGCCATGACCCATCGTTTTCATTTTCGGCTCTTGTAACACCGTATTAATCGGTTGACAAATGTCCCGTATCTTCATTATCAAACTCTATCTCTCCCACACGTCTGCCATCTTCAGTTTTTCTTCTAAGGCATGCAAAACTAGCACGTATAGAGGGATGCATCCGGGATTCTTCTTAAACATTGCCATCTCATGTCTACATGGAAATCTGTGTGTCTTTCCAATAGTACATCCACACTCTTTATTCAATGCGTTGTTCTCATCGGTTTTTTTCAACTCATCATACAACAATTCCAATACGTATATAGATAAATGTTGTTTAAGCTCTTGAAACAATGGCTCATCTTTGAATTTTTTAGGCTCCATGAAAAGAGATAACTCAAAGGATTTTTTTGTTGTTTTTTATACCTTGATCAAACAAGAAAAGGCCGGCTTCCCACTCCGCAACCAAGTACCCGAGCCCAATTTTTAGCCAATTTTTAAACACTAAATGCTTTCCCTCGACTCTCGAGGTTTCATGTGTTTCCTAGATGAAACACAGAGTTCATCCATGCTGAGATGAATGCCTCATTATATGTGTTCAACCATGTACATGAAACATAACTCATGGCGCCTTCACTAAAAGTCTTCTTACACTCTTTCAATCGCTCAGTCAACTCTTCTTCTAAGTTTTTCTTTAACAAACTCTGTCCATGCTATCAATTAAATCCTGCCAACATTAGCTCATAGTCTTGATCTTCATTTCGACACAAGACCTTTCTCGATTTGCCACCGGTATAATAAGTTCTTTGCTTTTGGAAATACCACCCGTACTGCGTTCATTAAAGCTTCTTCCCTATATATCACGATACAACATGTTCTCTCGCTTTGGTCACCAATTTCTTGGTGAAGTATATTCAAAGCCCATGTGTAGTTGTCTTCCCTCTTCAAACGTAGTAGTGCAAATTCAACCAAAAATGACATGTCCGTAGATGTAACGCCAACAATCTGCAAAATGGGCATCTTATACTTGTTTGTCTTGTAGGTAAAATCCATAAGCATGACATAAGGAAAACACCTTGAAAGGGACAAGCTTTCGTTAAAGGCCCAAAATACATCCTGCACTACGTTTCGTTCATCATGCCTACAATGAACGAAGGATGTGGTATTATCCGCCAGATTGTAAACTTCTTGCATCACTGTCTGACCCTCTTGTGCTTTCTTCTTTATCTTTGAAATAATGTTATAGATCGCCTTTTGTGATGTACAGTTTTTCACATCTTTATCTCTCAACATCCGTAGTATATTTATAGGCAAAATGCCATTTCGAGTCATTGTTGCAACAACATCAGCTTGTTCTTTGTCAATCCGACCAAGGTATGCATGGCCCGCATCATACTTGATTGTTTTGTGATTATGCACACCATTAAATACTTTTACGGTCCACACCTCCCTAAATGTATCCTTCATGGTTTTCAATACAAATGGACACCTGAATTTCCTTGTGGACGTTTCTCTTGGCTTATTCTTTTCTATAGTGCCAACTTTTCTCTCAAACTTTCCTCCTTTGCAATGATCCCTTGGGAATCCACCCCTGTCACATTGGAATTTAATGAAAGGTGTCTGCTTTCCGTTCATTTCAGATCTCATTATCACAATGACGAAACCATTCGCTCTTGCCAATTCCTTGAGGTGTTTGGTGACGGCTTCATGCGAATTAAATACCTGTGAGCAATATTTAAATGTAATGAATAGAAAAACAAGTTTAAAATGCACAACCATTGAAATAGTACAATTTTTAAGGACATACTTGATCAGTTGTAAAAACTGAGTCTTATTGGTTGATAACTCTTCAGGTGTCTCATCCCTCAATCCAAGCATGGTATCTCGAAGATTCTTAAGATTTTCTTGATCTTCATCAATCATTTCATCAGCCAAATGCTACAAAAAAACATACATTTGTATTCGATAAAGTCACAGTCAATGGGGATGAACATAACAGAATAACATATTCACTTAATGGTTTCTTACCTTCAAATACTCCTTGCCGTCATCTTCTACTATCCCCGCATCATTTCTCTTGTCATTATTTGTTTCATCACATTGTTTATATGGATTAAAAATAAAAAAACAACAAGTAAATGGTAGTCCAATACACTTGAATGGAAAAATGTGAAAATTGATACAGAACGTCGCCAATATTGTCGTTGGTATGGATTTATGGACACCACTGATCACGCCCGCAATGTTGTATGGGCTTCTACAAGAAAAAGGACTAGGTCAATCATAGCAAAGTACATGCTAGTCAAGGTCAAATCTCACAGAGACTCGTAAAAACATATATTAATCTAGATTGAGTGTCACAACTACGGTCTACGACCAACTATAGAACATAGAAGTATAAGTGGTGACAATATCACACACAATCAAACAATTATACTCCTATGAGTTTAATAATGATTAGTTCTAACTATAAGTGATTAATTATTCCCCCCACATCATGCATCAATCATCCCCGTTGGTAAATTTTAGATCTTTAACAACCACGGGTGCTAATCCTTAATGTTACACTACTTCCATTGAGAGGACAGTAGGTGCCTATGTGCAATTAACCTCATTTGTTGGTTGTATTAATTCACAAGCAATAAGAACTAGGACTAGCCGGTTCAAGACCGAAGACCTCCCTAAGCAGCTATCGTGGATTGACTAGCACGTTCCTTAGGATCGATCAAGACATCGTCCGAACTAACACTTCACTTTATCGTCCTTCATTTTAATTTATGAAGACATGAATATAGTTGATCAGGCTAACAACATGTAGCTGGTGCCGATTATCATGAATTAGGGTTTACTAGGTATTCACAGCCATGATATAGAGCGTTGTGGGCTCCCAAGAACGCAACCTTTCATGCATGATTTCTTCACAAATGATTTAGATCTAAACGTTCATGGGGTAAAATAAACTAACTACTACATAGAAGAACTAATATAAACAATTAAACCATACTAATCACAAGGAAAATAACGACAGATCTACATTTAGAAAGCCAAAAATCATATTCTTGAAGACGAGTGCAGATCCTCCTCAGATATCTCCTTAGATGGTGAATCCGCCGGATCAATGACTAGAACTCATAGAAAATAAAAAATAGAAGAAAACTTGAATATAATGTATTTGTCTTGTGGAAAATTGTACATTGAAATTTGTCGCTGGTGCCACCTATTTATAGTGCTCTATACCGACTTAGTGACACCTAGATCTACCCCTCGTCCAAGAAAACACGGTTTCAAAGGTTCTGGATTCTCGAGGCGGTGGCGGCACTTCACGCGGCATCCAAGACATTTTTGTCTTTTTCGGCTCTGCCGACTTAACTGAAGGTTCTGGAATACCCTAGGTCCATTTCTTCTTCAAGCCGGTCTGATGTGATCCCATTCGGCCCAAACTATCCAATGAAGAGTCACTTTGGGATATCATTCTCTAATAATTCATATATATATTTTATATCTTATTTAACTTATTAAATTATAAAATATTGGTTGAAAATCAGAAAATTGGTGCGGCCCCCTTTCTTGGAGATTTCAAGACATGGATAAACTAAACACATTGAACCTAGAAATTCTCCTTGGTTTTGAAGATGCATGAAGATATAAAAGGCTCCTTGGAACACACCATTTTTAATTACTTTTAGAAAGACTTTTTATCTTATCAATGTATCCTAGAATCATCATTTTATCCTATAAATAGGGCCATCTATTGTAATTGAAAATCAGATTGGAAATTATAAGAAATTATATTATCACTTGTAAAGTGTGTTGAGAGTTATTGAGTAGAGAATTCGATCCCAGAACTTATCAAGATCTCGAGAAGGTCTTGAGCGTTGTATACCGGAGTTCTTAGATACAAGTTATCTAAGGGTAAAGGTCATACCGGGATTGCTAAGTATAAATTACTTAAAGGTTAAGGTACTCGTTTATCTATCCTTTTATTCTTCTATTTTACCTTCAATCAACGATCTTATTAATTAAAGTCGTGTTAACCATTCCCGGTTCATGCCAGTTGGTATCAGAGATAACTGATTGACGGTGTCCTTGATTTTTCTTTCTTCTTTCAACAAAAAAATGAGTTAAAAAAATAAGTGGAGGATGTTGAGGCACATACAAAAAGAAAAAGAATATCAGATCCATGAAATTTTGAGAAAAAGGAGAGTACACGAGAGAAGACTTCGCCAAGTAGAATTGAGGCGACAACAAGAATTATAATATGAAAGACAAAGGAAAATGGAATTACTGATGTGATCCCATTCGGCCCAAACTGTCCAATGAAGAGTCACTTTGGGATATCATTCTCTAATAATTCATATATATATTTTATATCTTATTTAACTTATTAAATTATAAAATATTGGCTGAAAATCAGAAAATAGGTGCGGCCCCCTTTCTTGTAGATTTCAAGACTTGGATAAACTAAACACAATGAACCTAGAAAGTCTCCTTGGTTTTGAAGATATAAAAGGCTCCTTGAAGACGCCATTTTTAATTACTTTTAGAAATACTTTTTATCTTATCAATGTATCCTAGAATCCTCATTTTATCCTATAAATAGGGCCATCTATTGTAATTGAAATTCATATTGGAAATTATAAGAAATTATATTTATCACTTGTAAAATGTGTTGAGAGTTCTTGAGTAGAGAATTCAATCCCCAACTTTTCAAGATCTCGAGTAGGTCTTGAGCGTTCTATACCGGAGTTCTTATATACAAGTTATCTAAGGGTAAATGTCATACCAAGATTGCTATGTATAAATTACTTAGAGGTTAAGGTGCTCGTTTATCTATCGTTTTATTCTTCTATTTTACCTTCAATCAACGATCCTATTAATTAAAGCCGTGTTACCTATTCCCGGTTCACGCCACGGTCCATAATCCATCTTCAACGCTTGGCTTAATCCTTGTAACCTGAAAATAGTCCAATAATACACAAAATAATATCGAATTGGGGAAAATAAACGTTAGATGCAAATTACTCGACTCATGAACCCTATATGTGACATTCGACTCAAATGGTTCATATAAACGGTTGAAAACTACTACTTTTAGCTTAAATGAGTGAAATATTGATGCCGTAAGGTGTATCATTTTGAGCGTCATCAACTACCCCCCACTAGGCTTTTGCTCATCCTCGAGCAGAGTATCAAGGCGGAATGTACCTCCAAGATTAATCCCCATTAATTACCACACATTCAGTCATGATTTTAGGTAGAACATGCCATATGCAACAATCCATAAGTTTACCAATGCACCAATATGTTGTGTGATGAATCTTTTGTGATAGTGTATCTGTGAAAAGAATGAAGTTATAGCGACCCCACAATCTTAACTTGCTAGTGTGCACACTCTCACCTCTTGCTTTCAGACTTTGGCAATCAGCATGAAACCTTACTTTGGATGGGCGGTCTTGGGTTCCTTGTTTGTCTCCTCATGAGAGGGTCGTGCATTTTATGCTCCAAGTTTTCTTCTCTCACTGCCGAAAATTGTGTTTTTATATATTTATTTTTTCTTTTTTTTTGTGCTAGTGCGTCTTACGCTCCGGATTTTCTTCCCTCTTGGCAGATTTTCTCACTTTTTTCTCTCATTCACTCGCAAGCCTGTTTTGTCCCGTTTTACCGTTTGTGGCATCATGATTGCTACCATCATTCTACAACGATTTGTTAAAGTATATCCACCGACAAATTTCGATTCCCGGTCTAAGATAACTCTTCATCTTATCCAATTACTTCTCACTCAGATTATGTGCGCAAAAATTGAATACAATGGCACAATTTCAATTAATAAGTCACTACTTCATGCAACATAGCACATGCACATTCTTACATACTAAACTGAATATGCTATAATTAACTTGAAATCATTCATGGACTACTTTTCTACCGATTCCTTACTCAAGATGTGCAATAGACAAGCTAAAAATAGTGTTTTAAATTTCAAAATTATTCCTTTTTTTCGAATAAATAAGCTAAGACTGCCCTTACCCCTCACTTATTATAGACATTGTCTCCAATGACTAATAATAAAGAAAATAAAATGTACTTAGCTCAAGAATTTAATGTCCAAGTGTCTTGATAAATCGTTGAACCGGACTGATGTCGATTGGTTCCTAGTTGCTCCATCATCGTGTATCGCAAAACACTCCGAAAAATTTTCAGTAACATGCTCCGGGCAATAAGAAAATAAGGTGCCGGTGATTGTGCATACATGATGAATGCGCAAAAACGGTTTAAGGTACTTTATTCTTTATTGACCGTCGCAAGACGCAAAAACTTTTACAAGGGTATCACATGAGAATCGTGAAGGATAAAACCACATATCTCTTGAGTCGAAGGACCAAAGATATATGTGATGAAAAAAACCTTGCGATTTTCAAGCTACTTTATTGACTCAAACAAACCTAAATAAACAAAAGCAATAAATAAGGGTTAAGAAATAGTTCTGAGTTTATAGTCGCTAGCTCGACTGTACTAATAAGGCTCCATCACTCGTATTTTGGGTTGTCCAACATTAAGACTTCCAACTCAGCGTCGTAATTGCGCTCTAGATAATGTTTTAGCCTGTGGCCGTTCACTGTGTAAATCTCCCAGAGTGTTCATCTTTAACTTCACACGCTCTGAATTGAAGACTTTTGTGACGACATATGGTCCAAACCATCTCGATTTCAACATCCTAGGAAAAAGACGAAGACAGGTATTGTATACCAACACCTTATCTCAAACAGTGAAGGTGAGGCTCAGAATTCTTTTGTCGTGTTGGCGCTTCATTCTTTCCTTATAAATTCTGGTGTTCTCTTAAGCCTTCCATCTAAACTCTTCAAGTTTATTCAACTCTAATAATCTCTTTTCTCCGGCTAAGCCTTCATCCATGTTTAGGAATCGCGTAGCCCACAGGTCACGATGCTCTAGCTCAACCGGAAAATGGCATGACTTTCCAAAAACTATCATATATGTTTACATCCCAATTGTGGTCCTATAAGTAGTTATGTACGCCCATAAATCGTCGTCTAAATTCAATGACCAATCCTTCCTCAGGGGATTACAGTTTTCTCCAAAATCCTCTTTATCTCTCTATTCGTGACCACCACTTTGAAGGAAGTAGGAGCTTAGATCTAAACAAATTAGATCTATACGCTGCAGATGGATCACGATTCATATATTATAACACATAAACAGAGGATTTAATTACTACAAGGGGTTAAGAAAATCATACCAATAGTAAGGAAGAGAAGATTTAATCTTAGGACGAGAAGCCTTGATCTTCCAATGTGTTCTCCAAACAGTGGTTGGTGGACACCCTCCTTGATATGAGAACCTCCTTGATATGCAACACCAAGAAAAACTTGTTGTTTTTCTTCTTCTAAAACCCAAGACAAGAAAACTAATTTTTTTTCTCTCTTTTCTTTGGTGGTGGCCGAAAATTCTTAAGTGTGTTTTACACTTGGAAGAACTCTCTTTTTATAGGAGAGTAAATCCTTGGTCTCCAAGTTTTAATTAATTAAATAATTAATTAATTAAATAAAAAAAAGATATTTTCCTTAATGAATAATTGTGACATGTCATTGACCAAATAACATGTCATACAAGCAATCACATAACAAGAATATCTTTTATTTTCCATAACACAAGAAAATCAATTCTTGTGCTAAAAGAACCAAAATGGCGCCACCCCTAGGGTGTAGAAGCCCACATAAAATGTCTTTTATGTGTATTATATTATTTAGCCCAACTAAATAATATTCATGCATATCAATTAATTGGCCCAACCAATTAATCATTTCTGAGGCCCAAATAAACAAGAGTATAAGCCCGAATTATAGAAGCCACATTGGGGACCATGGACCTATAACCAGTAGCTCCAATAATTAAATATAATATTCATCGAACAGAATAAATATATATATATAATTATTAATTCCGGGATTACGCCACCCAAAAACCGAAACTGAACACTACCAATTATAGATATATACTTATACTCAACCTATAGAGTGAATAAGCATCCATTGATATAATCACCATATACAGATTAACCCTCCATAGACTGTCCACTCTTTGTGGGATGTCTCCGTAAACCCGACACAGAATATCTTATCCTTATTTACCATTAACCCCATGATGATCAATTATTTCACATAACTGACTAGTAGCTAATTAGTCAAATGTGAACTCCCGGGATCGATCACTTTCTTAGGGCTAACAAATAAGGGGACTGTCTTTCTACTTTCCGCTGAAAGGAATGGATTCCATGTCTGTGAAAATCAGAACTACTCACTCATCATGAGATAGTGCCAATGAGAAGTGGCTAGGAACACATATTTTAGTGAACCGTAACTAACACATCAAACACTACCCCGAGACAAGCAGCACCCTGTGATCACCTCAGGATTAAGGATGATCCATATATGATCATCTAATGATTTAATAAGATTCCTCGATTAAGGAATTGTTTCGAGAAATTCAGATTAAATCGGTCCAGTCCTATATGAATGCCATCATATATAAATGCCCCACGTAGGTACCCTCTACCGAAAGACCGGATAAGACTATCACACCCTAAGGTGTTCTGGGCGCATTATTGGTGTTTTAATAAAGAGACCCTAAACTTTGATTAAGTTCACCATGGACTAACAGTTTAAGTATATCACCACTAACTCAATCCTCATGTGCATGCCATACACTGAGTTAAGCAGTTACATACTGATATACTTAGGGTTTGTAGCAGTGTACTACTTACAAGCACAAAGGAAGTAGTAAGGTGAGATAAATTCTGTTATAAAAAACAATTACACAAATTGTCTTTTGGGCACTACACCTAACAATCTCCCACTTGCACGAAATGACAAGCAACGATTGTTTTTAGAGCACACCCTTTCTCATCTTATTCACAACACTCTCTCACTTGCTCTAAAAGTAGATGAGATATATCCCTCAATGACGTACCCTCCAAGCACTCGACTTGGTATACTGAATAGTTAGGTTGTCGCCTCGAGACGATCTTTAGGATCGAAACGTCGTCGGTCCATCTAATCAGGCGGTACTCTCTCCCAATATGCTTTTGACCTCTAGTGACTGAGAAGATCCTTCTAAGATATCTCTTCACTGTTTTCACAATGAAGTGACATCAGCTCACTAGACCTAGAAATACTCCCAGATCAGAAAGGAAATTCCTAAGCTATATCACCACTTCAGCTGCCCCGAAAGCTGCTACATATCTGATTAATTAAAGTCGAATTGGTGGTGCTGGATTTCTCCAAACTATAGCTCTATCACAATGAGTAAACACTGAGCCCGAGATCGTCCCAACGATCATCCTTAATTTGACTATAAGTCAGAATCAGTGTAGTCAACCATATTCAAGTTTGCACCCGAATATACAAGCACATCATTTCTCTGTAGTAAACCGCTATTCAATGCTCAAATCCGAGATTCGACTACTACTGATTTTCCATTATCCAAGAGAGACTCTATCCCATTTTCTCTTTATCCAAAGATTTAGAGAGTCATTCCTGAGAGGTAGGGTAGGACTACTCACGTTGAATGTTGCATCCGTATATGCAAGATCATGTTAACCAATAAGACGGATGGGATAGCCAATGACTCATTTGACCGAATCAAATTCTTAGAATATAGTCCAATTCTCTCATCCAGAGAATCTTGGAGTGTTAGTTTCCGACTTCAGATAGAACACTCATATTGTTTCCAATCATTTATAAACACTAATACTACTACTTTACCAATATTGAAATTCAGTCTACGAAAGACTTATCAATATTCTGGTCAAGTCCACATATTTTAAAACATGTTACTTTAAATGACCGAAAGGTTTCCTTAAATCCACAGAGGATATAACCCCCGACAGTCATCCTGCCATGTGTTCTAACCAAGACCCTTCTGTTCCGAATGAATCCAGACTCCATTTTTTTGGCAAGAAAGTCTCAGGGAATCACCCCTATTTTCTGCTTTCTAACGAAATCTAGCAAGACTGAGTGGTGAGAGAGTTCAAGGTCTGGTTAACTCTGTACTTGTCAGGGAATCACCCCTATACCACTCAGCTTTGCACTGAAAGTTTAAAATTTCCTATTCATTCGACTCTTTTATGTGTAAATCCAATTGCTCCCACTGGGCCTGAGACACTCAGGTGGTTCTACAAGAGGCTGAACAGAACTGGAGTACCAAAACTCCATTTATGGGGTTAAGGCTTTCAAACCAACCTCTATGATCAGAATCCTATAACCCCACCAAGAGTCATAGGTTATCAATCACCCCAGCAGACTGTAAAGTCCACAAAACCACAATGAGTCAACAATTAAACCATACTCCCACTGCGTGGTGGATTGACATTCTGATCTAGTAGTATTTATCAGTGTAATCACCAACAACTGATGTTGGACATGGTCTGATTAAATCAGATAGTAACTACCTTTGGGTAACAATACTCCAAGGTTTAAGGCTGCTTCTTATAGATTCTATCAGAAGCCTTGTGACAGTTCAACCGTCACTTTATGATCCCAGGAATCTTATAACCAACCTTCACTCGTCTCATTAAGTTATTCCAAAAACAGTCACAATCTGAACGTATGCGCAAAATCTCCAGTCCTACCTTCAAACATTAAGTGCTAAATGCCAACATTTACGGAAGTGGTGTGAACTGAATTCACTCTTTATCCATAAATTCACTAGTATCTTCTAGGTAGACTTCTCGGTTTACATAATAATTTAACCGTTATTTTGCAACCAATTATCTTAATCGAGATTAGCAGTGTATTGTAGTACATCAATAACTATATAGGGCAAGTCTATGGTTTCTTCCTCAGTGAAAAACATTCCACTAGAAGGCAGGCCGAGCATTAGTCCCAAGACTATGTGATAGCCAATTTCTGAGCATGGAATACTCTATTCTCTGTTAAAATCAGAGACTCATCCTCGCATTCTTTAGATAAACTAAATCATGTTTCGAGTAGTTATCAGACAAAATGTCACCACTCAAAAGCTCCCATTAGCTTGTATCTCTCACCAGACCCCGAAGGTCAATATGAACAAGCTACGTTACTTTTTCAGATCTATTACCCTTTCCCAATTGAAAAGGATGCTTAGTCATTGTTCCTTTAAGACAGTGTTCCGAGACTGGGATATAGGAATCACCCTTAGCTAGTCGTTAGGTCTTATCTCTAGGATATATGCACTAATTAATAGATTTTGAAGAATCGTTTATCTTAATACGGAAACCGTTTGCCTATAATAGTTTAAGACGTGTTACATATACCTTTTCAGCATTTCTTAGTGGTTCTAACTTTATCAAACAATAGTCTAAGTCTCGGATTAGTACTACAAATGTCATATTCACTTTCTATGAGGCAACAATATGTCGAGTTGAAAGTGAATCCATTTGTTCCAACGAATCTGAAAACAGAAAAATAATTTTTCCATGATATTCAAGGATCGAATCCAAAATTCATTTCCTCATACCACTCCCACTATTCTAGCTAAAATTACTGCCTGTTGTTACTCTATTAATCGTTAATGCAAAGCTTCCTTGTTCTTCCAAAGAACTTAGCTCCCGAGTCGAGTTACACGGTTAAGAAAGTCGCTAAGGATTCATTGGTTAGTGATCTGAAATCACTTTCCTTATCCTATACTTTCTTTAATTAATACTTCGGTTTAGCCTCAAACATAGTTTAGATGATTAACACTTGTAGACATTCTTTCCCATTCTTGACTTTCCTTAAAAGGAAATAGTCTTGAACTAGCAGTTCGTTTGAGTAGACACTACTCGTGAACTGTGGGATGTCTAATGAAAGCGTTACCCAGTGGGACTAATTTTCTAATAAATTAGAAAAACAACAAAACATAAGGTTAAAGCTCCCACTAGTTTATCGGTTCCAAATACCGTCTAACTAGCAACACTTTAATTTATGATTGTCCAATTTTTCTATTAGAAAATTTCTCGTGTATTCACTACACAATTAAATTTCACTAAAATAATTTTACCATCCAAATCATCTTTCAAACTAACTATGGTTGTCTCTCGTTCAACACTAGTGACAGCAGTGACATACTTATTTACGTCACTTAAGTCTTGAAGGCTGAAGAGAAATATCTCTTTCGAAAAATTAATCGCATGTAAGATTAATAAGTACAACTGTTGGTTCCTTGAAAAGGCTTTGGTTAAGTTTAGAAGGGGGGAGGGGGGGTGAATAAAATTAACACTTAAAACTTTTGGAGTTAACAAACTCAAAGAACTTCACTGACTTGATAGCTCGATATTCTTTGACACTCGGTAGTCTCACCGACTATTGACTTTACTGAATTTGTTGCAGCAGAATATATTGAAATTAAGCCGTATTACTTGTTGTTAAAATATGATACCAAGTATTAGATACTCAGTAGTGTATGTGTGTGATTCAGTTGCTAGTTCAGTAGATTGATGTGCTAAATGTACTAAATGCAGAATATAAATGCAGAAAGTAAGTAGGCAATTTTTATAGTGGTTCCAGGTGGTGTAATCCTGTCACTCCACTCTTCTCCGGTGATGTTGGAGGTAATTCACTAGAGATTCATGAGGTAGCAGTTACAAAAATCCCTAAGTTGCTTGTCCTTCACCAATAACTATGGCTTCACAAATCCGAACACTTGGAACATGTAGGATTGCTTTGCTCCAAAGTCTTCCACCAGGTCCTTGAAGGGTAGGATTGCCTCTTCACCACCTCCACCACAAACAATGATCCTTGATACCCAAAGATGCTTCACTGTCTTGATGATTTCTTATAAAAGAAAGTTTGAATCAAGTAAGTGATTCAGACTTTCTTGACTTGATCATGATGATATGATCAGCAGCTTGAGATCTTCAAGTGTGTAAACTTGATGTAGCTTGATAGCAGATTACACTTGAAGAAGTATACTGGATCAGTAGCTTTATGTTCAGTAGGGTCAGCAGGGTGTGTAATAGATTGAAATATGATTGCCCAAGATAGATCCTTAATTTTCATCACTTGTATCTGAATTAGGAGTCCTCTATTTATAGGTAGGAATCCTTGGGACTTATGTTTGAAATTCAAACATAGCCGTTTTGTGACTTGTCCTTTTCTTGACTTGCATTATGTCCTCAGACATAGTAATCGACAATCGTCAGATTGCTTTTTGACGATTTTGATCTGTCACCCTTTGACTTGTATCCACCTGGATACGCCATGTTTCTTCCCAACCTTTCTTTAATCTTAACCATTGATTTGTTTGATAAAATCAGAGGTTGTTATCTGTCCTTATCCTTGTATTCTTCCAATGTAACCTTTGAATAACTTGAAATATATATCAGCAGGTTCCTGTGGGTATTAGCCTGCTGAAATACATATCAGTCATCTGTTCCAAAGTTGTTGTGTTTATAAAAAAACTTCAGCTGACTTCTCTTATATCTAACTTTTTATTATGAAGTTAGATTACACCATTTTGAATATAACTAAGTTCCAATCACCACTTAACTTGTGGAACTTAGACCTTGTACACAAGGTATATGTAATCAGTTTAGGTCATCACAGACTTCCCTAAATTCTGATTCCATATCCTTGACTTTAAATACTAAGTTTGATCTCTTAGCCTTCAATAGCTGAGTTTGAGCCCTCAGCCTTCAGTCTTCAGCAGGTTCCTAAACTAGTCTACTGACTCAGGTACCCTATTGATCTAGACAGGTCTGCTGATGAAAGTCAGCTGACCTTTTACAGTGCTTGTTTGATCAAACCTATGCAATATCAAACTCTAATAAGCCTATACATTTGATCTAGACATCTTTTTGCCTTTGCTCTATAACAGCTAGTCTGGCACTCATCACTAAAACTTAAAATAAGTCCAACAACAACGTTCTACTTACTTACCACTTTTTAACGAAGTCGTTACTAGTCAATTTAATACATACACTAGCAGTCTAGTACCCTAGAGGGATAGAAAAATAGTTGTAAATAAAATTGGCAGAAAATAAATCCAAATTATACACTACTAATAAATTTTAGGAACTATAAATTAAATGTATAGTCTATCCTACCGTTCCAAGGACTTAATCTCTTACCTCAGTGCCGCCTTAGGGTAGGTCAAAGAGGTTTCGATTAATATTGAAGATCAAATTGAGAATCGAACATCTCATTTGTGATCGTCAATCACATTTCCTTTTTCAGCCAAGGTATTACCAAAATACTCTTTATGAGTGTGACCTACTGTTTCAGATTTTTAGGTAGACACCGAGTGTGTCGCCTTAGGGTCGGTCAGTGACTCGGCAAGTACCCAAAATCCTATCCTTTCGGAGACCAAGCCTTGAATTTTGATAGCGGTGAAGGCCTTCCTTAGGGGGCCGAAATCAAAGCCGGCACGAGGCGTCACCATTCTCTCGCGGTGCTTGAGTCAACAGTGGAGGCTGTGGGGTTGGTTGTCGCCTCTCCCGTTCCCACTCAATATTTTGAAAAAGTGGTGGGTTTACTGATCACATTTTTTGGACTTGATGTTACATTAAGGAACAATAAATCATAGGCCCGAATGGTGTCGATTATGTGGGCTAGCCCACCAGACCTATTATATGTGGCCGTCGGACGGGTCAAGCCTAGGGGAGCTCCGTTGAGCCATAGTGGATCGTCGGATGGCTCAGCCTTGCCGGACCCCCGTGCAAACGCTACACGTGGAGGGTTAAGTCGATCGAGCCGTGGCTCAGTTGACCACCCAACCATGGTTTGACCATTTTCGAACCATGCTTGCCCGTGATTATCTAATCCTTAAACATCAAACTTTCACGTAGACACTACGGAGCCAAAACGTAATCTCGTGTAGGTAAGGTGGAATTCACCGAGAATCCATCACCCAACCTCAACGATTGACAAACCCCGTGATCCTCGGTTTTTACTCTAATTAGTTTTCTAATTAATACCAAACAATTAATTAAAACTAATTGTGTGTTGTATACATGCCTAACTAATTCCTCGAATTAATTTCTACTTGTATGCATATGGAGTGGAATTCATGATATGATGCATGTCATGGCAATTTTTCGGTTCTACACATACAACCTAAGCATGCATACTAGTGCGGAAAATAAACATCAAGATGGACCGTTGGCACCCCCGTATCTAACCTATTAAAAAATAAATAAATAAACCCATACTAGGGTTTACTAGTTTCTAACATAATCTGTAGCTGTTCAATTTCTTCGATGATCGGGAAACCAAACGAACTCGGATCGTGACGAAAATTTCCAGTCCTGTTCTTCACTCCTTGAACTTCAATATGGACAGTAAGATCGGAGTTTTGATATGCCAATTTCCTCCAGTAAGCCGTTAAATTTTCTGTTGAATCTGTCTCTGACAGCAGCACAGCAGTGACTTCCCGGAGTCGATCGGGCATCGAGATGAAACCCGATCGACCTAAAAATTTTATGGCATGTAAATAACTCCATGTTAAATAATCTGACCGGTCGGATTTTTGTTTCAACGGTCTAAACTCTTTCAGAAAAACGAGGAAGTCACAGTTAGGGTTTCTGTGAATCCTGCTTTTTTCTGTTACAGTAGCTACTCTATTGCAACGAACAGATATCGAGACGGACTCCGATCAACCCCAAATTTGGAGGACTTGTTTTTAAACTTTTAATCTTAATTCTGACCGGAGAGATTGTTGTTTTAATGGCTCAATCAACGGAAAAAACGGAAATACCAAACAGCAACAAAACAGATCTACTTCTAGAAAATTAAAATTGCAACAAGGAATAAATTACAAATTTTCCTATACTCATGAACGAATTTTCTTCATTTATATGAGTTTACAATAGATCTAACGGGTAAACAGTGTCAACCCTAATCCATCTCTTCGACCACAACAACCAATCATTATCTATGCATATAAAAAGTTAAAATTTATCTACATGCAATTCCACTCCTTTAAATCGTTTATTTATGATTATAACTACATAAATCGTGGAACATGTCTTTGATACCACATGAAGGAAGTAGGAGCTTAGATCTAAACAAATTAGATCTATGCGCAGCGGATGGATCACGATTCATATATTACAACACATAAACAGAGGATTTAATTACTACAAGGGGCCCACTACAACAAAAATGACTTTTCGCGGCATGCAAAACAACTATTGGCGGCGCACATTGCATCTTTGCAAAGTTCAATCTTTGCTAAAAGTTAATGCATTTTGCAAACATCGATTTACCTTGCTAATGCTAGTATTGACACATGCTTTGCGCGCGCGCGCATGCTATTATTAGCGACTTTCACCGAATGCCGCCAATATGATTCTTATATTATTAGAATCGTCCGTAAGCACGCAAAGAAAAATTGATAGATTTATTAATAACAACATACTTGAAGTGCGCATGATAAGTTTTATTTTTAAAAAAAAAAAATTACCCAATACAAGAACTGATGGTTACCTATATGAATCAAACCATTTGCCTAATAAAAAAACTCAATACACAAAATATTTTCATTAATGAACAACTGAATACCATACAAGTACCACAACAATAGAAATACAAAATCCAACACACGGGAAGAAGTAGGAAAATACAGTAAGACACAAATTTGCCTCAGCATATCATGATCCTACTAAATCCTACACATTGTATGAAGAATTATGACAATCCAATAAAAGAAGAATTTGTCTCCATAAAACATACCCCATGTTCATCAATCATCACCAATGGTATGAAATCTCTAAAATATATTGTCAAATGTCAAGGACCCGCTCTTTTCTCGATATGGCTTTCCATCATTGCTAAAATTTAGAAAACAAAAAAATATTAGTCACTAAGATCTAGTCTAAGCATCCACAAAGTGACTAAATTGTTGTAACATATACTGACAACATCAAGCAGTGGTAAAGCAATGTTAAATTTTCTTATTCAAGTAGAACAAAGACATTTTATATAGTAACATGTCAAGAAAAGTACTACAAGATTGAAAACATTAATAATCAAAATCTTTGACAAAAGCAGAAACTATTTACAATCGTAAAAAGTCTAACTTAAAACATGTTTATTGTGACTAGAAGCATCGAAAATAATCATACGTTCAAAGGATTATAAGAGGGATGAGGTAAGAAATAACCAAATCCTTTAGATGGTCACACATTTGTCATATCTAAATCAACTTAACATGGTGGAACAAAGTGATAAAAGCTCAGACGGGTGGAAGAAAAGCGACAATCGAGAGAGGAATTAGAGCAACCAAAATGTTATTAACATTTAGAAGGATCATCACAATGGCATAGCATACCAGAGCCATGAGAAACAATTGATCAACATATCATAGTCCACGTCCACCAAACAATGATCAGTGGTAAAAGATAAAAAAAAATGAAGCATTATCTCCAATATGAACCAAAATTACCGAGTAGTTGAAACGCTTTGAAAACATACTACCATTATTCTACCACCAAGGGTTCAAAAACATTGCAACCACAGGGAAAGGTCAATGATATCATCCATAACTAATTCCTTTCCCAACAATTAATTCACTCCACAACCCACACAGATCAAAGAAAGCGGATAAACTTCACTTTTGAAGAATGTCAATTAAGAAGTGAAACACCAGCCCCCAAAGTTCATCAAGTTGATCGACACACCCTGTTAATACATGTTTTTTGATTCAATATATACACACTCCACAAATAAATTAGTGAATTGGGTGATTTTTAATGTCAAACATAGTCGTAAAAATAGTGGAAGTTTAGTAGATGCAACTTAATAAAAAAATAGTTAGCTAATTCGAGACAACAAAGTTAGAACTTCTAGCAAACACTTAATAACAATACTTAATACTACTATGATGTGATGACAAACGGAGAAGAGAACGGACTGAAGACCACACAATCTCGTAACAAAATTTCAACGTTCATTTCCAAATGTGATTTTGATTCTCATTTCCAAAGCAAACAAAACTCAGAGCCAAGATGCAAAAAATATGGGAAGCATCTATACATATAAAGAAAACACATGAGTATTCATTCAAGGCACATGCTTATCATATTCATCCAAAATACGAAGAAACAAATAATTAAATAAGTTACTAAGAAAAAAGAAAATGCCACTCAATCACTTGATTGTTTATAAAAACAAAAAAATCATATAAAGTAAATAGAAAACAGCCAATCATCTGATCTACATAGATGGAAATGTGCTGGTTGTTTGACATTGTGGAATATTTGTCAGCATAAGTACGCTTGATTGACTATGCATATAATTTAAGAAATCAATAAAAGCGTAACCAAATTACCAGATTCAAACATCTACCTTATCGTCGCCTCACATCGGCCAGCCTTATTGATTGTAGAAATTCCAAATCATAACCATCAAAAACTGCAAAATCAATAACAGAAAATCGTGATAAAATAATAAAGTTTGAATCAAGAAGAATAGTGCAATATAAGTGGAATGAGTCTAGCCTCAAACTAATCAAACCTTTCAGCCAGCCTCCTCTCGAAAACTATGGCCTTTGTAGTTTTCTCCGGACCAACATCAGAGAAGGAATAACCTATTACAAATTAAGGACTGATGCAAAAGGTAATGTCGGGGCATCGACACGTTTATTCATCAAATCATCATCTTACGACTCAAAATCCACCACCTCGAACATAATGTAAGACCAAAACAATATCACAATAAGCAACTAAAACTTGAGCTATTCCATAGGACATTAGAAAACCTTAGGTCTCATGTACGTTGACAGAGCGTGAAAAAATAGAACAAAGGGCATAACAGGGTAAAGTCAATAAGAAAACTCACATCGGCTGCAAATTGCTACATTGGAAGTCATTTCCCAGTAAACTTCCATGTCTATTATCTTTGGCTTTGGCATTATTACCAAATTTCCATATTTATTTGTCTTCATCATAGTCTCTGCATTGCCTTTTAGTCTCTTTCTTTACTACCAATCCTCCCGGCAATAATACGTATATTCAAAACAGAATCAAAACCTTTTTTGAAGTGGCATCCGCTCAATTGAAAAATAATCTGCAAAATATGATCAAGGAAACCTGAATTAAAAAGTACTATAGGATATTATAACTTTTGACAGATTTTTCAGGCCAAAATCCAAATGGGGCTATTCCTCTTACCTTTCCAAGATTGAATGATGATCACGCTATGTGATCAAAAGGGCCTTTCCAGAATATATGAAAAAGCTTGCACTGTGATGCTAAAAGGGCCTTTCCAGAATATATTAAAAATGGCTTTCTGCTTAACTATGATGCTAAAACAATAATCTCCCTTTCACACAATTCTGAGGGCATCATAGTAGTTCTCACCTTTCCGTTTGCGATGGCTTCATCTTCTTCTTTGGTTTTTTTTTTAATCTCCTAGGTAGAAAATAGCATAGAAACAATCGGAGATTTTCAAGTCAGTTAATCATGTTAATCATTTTCTTTAAAGCACATTAGAGATGAATGTAATGGAAAAACAAAAAATTAATCTTTCAGAAACAACCTTAATTAATCATCTTAGCTGTAATACAATAATGTACATACAAATCTTTTCGATTCTATCATCTGACAATATAGCTTCTAGATTCTTACAATTGGATAAGCTATTTCCTAAATGTAGATTAAATCTAAGATCCCTAAAAATGAAAATATATGGACTGTGTAAATACTATAGAAACACGTTTTAACCCTTTAGAAAAAGAAATTATACATGAACCTGTATTGTGGCAGTGATTTCATTATGTGTATGGTATGTGTTTCTACAACGACTTGAGCAGACTTGAAATACACAAGTAATTAAAGCCATATTCTTTATTACCACGAGAATCGACCGCCAGTGAAACCTTCCATCCAAAGGGCCAATCAAAACACACAAATTCATCCCTAGGAGAACAGGACGAGCAAATTATAAGGAACTTACCTAAAACACTAGAATAACCCATGAATCGGAACCACAAATCAGCAATTTAGGCGAGAAATAAACAATAAAGAAGTAAAGAATGTGGAGAAATCATACCTTTAGACCTCGATTTATCATCCTGTTGTTTCGATTTCACCGTTGCTGAAACTAAATTTGGCCTAGAATCTTAGATAAGGTGAAGAATGAGGAAAAGCCGACAAGTTGGAGTGGAGGACTCGTTTTTTATTATTTGAAGAAAAAAGGTTTTTTTCAACCTTAGCGCGTTTCTTTTAAATTTTACGTGTAAATTTTTGAGTTAGCGGGAGACCAAAATTAAAAAAGGAGCCAATTTTTCCATTAATAGCGTGCATCTATGACGCTGCCATTTTTTTCGATTTCTTGCAGTGTATTTTTCCGTTGCTTTTAAAAGTATTTTACGCAACACATATCATAAAAAGTCGCTAAAAATCTTTTCTGCAGCATATTAAATGGAGCACGCTGCAATATTAATTATCGGCAGCAAATACATAAAAGCACGCTGCAAAATATCAAATTCGCAGCGTGTTCTAATCGCACGCCGCTAATATGACGCTGCCAAATCTTTATTTTGAATTAAGAAAATCATACCAATAGTAAGGAAGAGAATCTTTAATCTTAGATGAGAAGCCTTGATCTTCCAATGTGTTTTCCAAACAGTGGTTGGTGGACACCCTCCTTGATATGAGAAACTCCTTGATATGCGTAGTTTTTCTTCTTCTAAAACCCAAGACAAGAAAACTAATTTTTTCTCTCTTTCCTTTGGTGGTGGTCGAAAATTCTTAAGTGTGTTTTACCCTTGGAATAACTCTCTTTTTATAGGAGAGTAAATCATTGGTCTCCAATTTTTAATTAATTAAATAAAATAAAAAGTTATTTTCCTTAATGAATAATTGTGACATGTCATTGACCAAATAACATGTCATACAAGCAATCACATAACAAGAATATCTTTTATTTTCCATAACACAAGAAAATCAATTCTTGTGTTAAGAGAACCAAAATGGCGCCACCCCTAGGGTTTAGAAGCCCACATAAAATGTCTTTTATGTGTATTATATTATTTGCCCAACTAAATAATATTCATGCATATCATTTAATTGGCCCAACCAATTAATCATTTCTGAGGCCCAAATAAACAAGAGTATTAGCCCGAATTATAGAAGCCACATTGGGGACCATGAACCTATAACCAGTAGCTCCAATAATTAAATATAATATTCATCGAACAGAATAAATATATATATATAATTATTAATTCCGGGATTACGCCACCATAAACCCAAAACTAAACTCTACCAATTATAGATATATACTTATACTCAACCTATAGAGTGAATAAGCGTAAACCAGACATAGAGTATCTTATCCTTATTTACCATTAACCCCCTGATGATCAATTAGTGCACATATCTGACTAGTAGCTAATTAGTCAAATGTGAACTCCCGGGATCGATCACTTTCTTAGGGCTAACAAATAAGGGGACTGTCTCTCTATTTCCCGTAGGAAGGAATGGATTCCATGTCTGTGAAAATCAGAACTACTCACTCATCAGGAGATAGTGCCAATGAGAAGTGGCTAGGAACACATATTTAAGGGAACCGTAACTAACACATCAAACACTACCCCGAGACAAGCAGCACCCTGTGATCACCTCAGGATTAAGGTTGATCCATAAATGATCATCTAATGATTTAATAAGATTCCTCGATTACGGAATTGTATCGAGAAATTTAGATTAAATCGGTCCAGTCCTATATGAATGCCATCATATATAAATGCCCCACGTAGGTACCCTCTACCGGCAGTCCAGATAAGACTATCACACCCTAAGGTGTTCTGGGCGCATTATTGGTGTTTTAATCAAGAGACCCGAAACTCTGATTAAGTTCACCACGGACTAACATTTTAAGTATATCACCACTAACTCAATCCACATGTGCATGCCATACACTGAGTTAAGCGGTTACATACTGATATACTTAGGGTTTGCAGTAGTGTACTACTTACAAGCACAAAGCAAGTAATAAGGTGAGATAAATTCTGTTATAAAAAACAATTACAGAAATTGTCTTTTGGGCACTACACCTAACACACTTGTCCACTTTTATGGGGGTGATATGTTGTTGAAATCTTATGTGCACCCCATACCTTATCCTCATCTTTTCAAACAACTTATTACAAAAATTTCTCCCTCCGTCACTAATTATGGCTCTCTACTCCCCAAACCTCGTCAAAATGTTTTTCTTAAGAAATCTCAGGACAACCCTGGCATCGTTTGTAGGTGAGGCCACGGCCTCCACCCATTTGGAAACATAGTCGACTGCTACTAGGATGTAATGACTCGATTTCGATGATGTTAAAGGTCCAACAAAATCAATTCCCCAAACATCTAATAGCTCTACCTCAAGGACACTGTGCAGTGGCATTTCGTTCTGCTTAGAAATGTTACCAGTCATTTGACAGGAATGACAGGCTCTAGTAAACTCGTAAGAAGATTTAAATACTTTGTCGGCCAATAAAACCCACACTGTAGTACCTTAGCCGCTATCTTATCCGGCCCATAGTGGCCTCCAACTTCTCTTGAGTGGCATTGGTTCAGAATACTTGGAATCTCATAATCATGGACACACTCTTAAGAATTTTATCAGAGCACATCTTAAACAAGCAGGGATCGTCCCAGTAATTTTTCTTCTCCATGCTCATGAATACTAGTGGTAGGTACCTTTCTGCAAGATCATTTACTATGTTTTCAAACAATGGGTATACCTTTCCCACTCTTGATGTGTTGTGTCTCGGCCGAGATTCAATTGAAGCTACTATTAAGATGGCAAAAAGTTGTTCATCTGGAAAATACTCCTCTTTCTCAGTGGCCTTCTCATCTTCGATCAATGTTGGCCTCGATAGGTGGTCAGCCACCTGATTCTCAGACCCTTTCTTATCCTTAATCTCCACATCAAACACCTGTAGGAGTAGAATCCATCTAAACAATCTCGGCTGGGAGTGTTGCTTGGTCAGAAGATACTTCAAAGTTACATGGTCAGTGAAAACGATGACTTTAAATCCCACCAGGTAAGATCTAAATTTGTCAAATACAAAGATAAAAGGGCAAGAGTTCCTTCTCTGTAGTTGCATAATTCCTCTAGGCACTACTGAGGGTACATCGGTGTAGTAGATTGGTTTAAAGATTTTATCCTCTCTTTGGCCTAGTGCTGCTTTAACCGCTTTATCACTTGCATCACACATTAGCTAGAAAGATTTATTCCAATCCGGTGCTACTAGGATTGGGGCAGTTATCAACATTTGCTCTAATGTGTTGAAGGCCTCCTTGCATTCTTCTCCAAATACGAAAGGTACGTCCTTTGCAAGTAATTCGCTCAGTGGTCTAGAAATCTTTGAGAAATGAACCTCCTATAGAATCCTGTGTGGCCAAGAAAGGCTCGCAGTGTCTTTAAGTTTGTTGGTGGTGGTAACTTCTCTATCACTTTAATCTTAGCTATGTCCACTTCCATTCCTTTCTTTGAAATCCTATGACCTAACAATATTCCTTCAGTGACCATAAAATGGAACTTTTCCCAATTAAGTACGAGGTTGGTCTCTTCACATCTCTTAAGCACCGTACTCAAATTATCCAAGAATCCATCATAGCTATCTCCAAAGATAGAAACATCATCCATAATTATTTCAAAAAATCCTCCACCATGTCCGCGAATAAAGACATCATGAACCTATGGAATTTAGCTGGTGCATTACAAAGTCTAAAGGGCATGCGGTTATAGGCAAATGTTCCATAGGGACATGTGAAAGTTGTTTTCTCACGGTCCTCGGGGCCAATATGGATCTGGTAGTAACCAGAATATCCATCTAAGAAACAATAGAAAGCATGACCGCTTAATCTCTCTAGCATTTGGTCGATAGATGGTAGGGGAAAGTGATATTACCGAGTTATTTCGTTCAGTTTCCTTAAGTCGATACATACTTGATGTCCAGTAATTAGTCTTACAGGGATCAACTCATCAAACTCATTAGGTTGGACAGTGAATCCTCCCTTTTTTGGCACCACATGAATTGGGCTTACCCACTCACTGCCAGCAATTGGGAATATGATTCCCATTTCCAGCTTCTTTATGATTTTTAGCTTAACAACATCATTTAACCATGGTGTCAACCTTCTAAGGTTGAGCTACTGCTTTCTTCTTAGGATCCACAGAGACTTATGCATGCACACCGAGGGGCTTATTCCTCGAGTGTCTGCAATAGTCCACCCAAATGCTCCTTTATGCTCTCTCAATACTCTTAAAATTTTATCCTCCTCCAACGGTGATAAGGCAGCTGAAATAATTAGGGGGTGAGTGTGATCTTGTAAGTACACGTGCTTCAGATGGGAGGGAAAAGCTTTTAGCGTTAGATTTCTTGGTGGCTCTTCCAATGATGATTTCAGTATCTTACCAGTCAATTATAGATCGGAGAATTTGTGCCATGAAGGTCGATGAATGGGTACTCCTATATCTACAGAAGATACATGTTCTACCTCTTGCACATGCCCTTCACTGCATCCAGGCCAGACTTTCTCCTCCTTTTCTTCTTCTTCTTTCAAGAGCAACGAATCTGCAACTTCAGAATCAACTGCCAATTGCTGTTGTAACTTCAGAACTAGCTCCTCAATGTTATCCAGCATATAATGTGCTTCTCATTCATCTCACGTATATCCCATCGTCTTCATCCCATTGAAGACTACACAATCTTCGTTCACTCTTAATATTAGCTCTCATTTATGAACATCTATTAATGTCTTACTAGTCTCTAGGAAAGGTCTTCCAAGGATTAGTGGAACATCGTTGTTTACTTCCATGTCTAGCACCACAAAATCCTTTGGGAACACAAACTTAACAACTTTTACCAGAACATCCTCAACAACCCCACACGGTTGTTTCATAGGCCTATCAGCCAATTGAAGAGTTATTGATGTCCCATTTAATTCCTTCATGCCTAGCTAACTTATGAAAGATAGAGAGCGGCATCAAATTGATGCTTGCTCCCAAATCACATAAGGCTTTGTTTAGGCATACTCCTTCAATTGTGCATGGTATGAGGAAGCTTCAGGATCTTTAAACTTAGGAGGCAGCTTGCGTTGTGATGATTCTAAATAATGCACCACCGATAAAACAGGGCCACGTGTAATCTAAGGGTGAGTTGGGAGAGAAAATATGCAAGGCCAAGACTGATAAAGATGGTGTTTTTAGTGTTATATGGCTGAGTCCAAGAATGTATCTTGGATTGCCTACGTATCCTGTGTAATGTCCAGGAATCAAGCCTTACGTAGTTCATGGAATGATGTATTTATAGGCACATGTCCTTCCTCTGCCCTAAACTTAGGGCGGTTAGGTCTATTGACATAAATACCCTTTAATGGGCCTTGCCCCCTTGTCCAAGTAACCCTCTAGATTATTGGGCCTAGGAACCTGGGCTGGAAGCCTTGGTCTCGACTCGAGGCATACCGACATGGGTGATCGAGGTAGGACACTTGCAGAATCTGCCGGTTGTTGCGTTCTTCACCAGTATGTCTCGTATCCGATCCGATGTGGATAATTAACATAGAATTTTCCACATGCCAGCTGGACCAATCAAATTATTCCACGTGGAGGGGTGAAATCCCGTATCATCACGTTGCAAGACTGGTGTGCATTCCTCATTCAGGCAAATAGTCTCAAGGTGTCTAATAACTTTCTTTTAGTAGAGAATGCTTCCTTTAAAAACTTAGCATACTCTGGCATTCCTGCCACATCCTCTACCAAAGGGACATTAAATTGCAGCTTTTTGAAAATTTTGATAACTTCTTATCTCTAGCATCGTAATGATTGGGATTAGATTTCCTAAGGGGATAGGGTAAAGTAGCAGGATTAATAGTTACAGTTCATTTAGACTTCCATGATGCTTTCTAGTATGTTCCTGTTGGTCCTAGAGAAGGGTAAAACTATAGTCAGAGGGGGGGGGGGGGTGAATGACTATAGTGGAGTTTCAAAAACTTTTCTTATGTTTAAAAGCTTTTGGGCAGCGGATAAGTCCCTTCTTTAAATGTTGGTTCAAAGTAGATTATGCAATCACAGATATAGAGTATGCAATGAAATAAAGTGTTGTAAAGTAAATTGCTGAAAGTAAATAGACACAAAGGTTTATAGTGGTTCAGGGTGGTGTAATCCCTTAATCCACTCTACTCCGGTGATGATTGGAGGAATTCACTATTGTTTTCACAGATACAATAGTTAGATTGTATTTGGCTACACAAGCTTCACAATCTTCTAGACTATCACTCCATGGCTACAAAAGCTTCAGTGACTCAGTCTCTATCACTGCTCCTTGAGAAAAAATCTTTCAGCAGCTATCACAAAGATTGCAACTCCTTCTCAGATTCCTCTGATTCAATTGCTTCAGTTGATGTGAATTGGATTGACAGGCTTGTGATCAATCTCAGTGTTTGATGTGGAATTTGAGCTTTGTTTTCTGAGTTGATCTTTAGATGTTTCCTTTAAGTACAAATAGAAGGCTTTTCAAATTGATAGAGTTTCAGCTTGTTTCTTATCAGATTCGATCGTTGTTCTTCTTGTCTGTCAATGTCTTTTATTTATAGCCTTGATAATCCTTGATTTGAATTTCCGTCCATTGGCTATTCAATGTGGAGAATAATCCTTGATTTAATTCTTGATTTCTCCTTAATTTCGGTGATCAGATTTCTTTCTAAAACGTCTATCAGAAAATCCGTCCTTGATTGATCCTCAATTGATTGAGCATTTAATGCTTGATCTTCATAGTATGAAATCTGAACAAGTAAAGTTTACTTGGCCATTCCCTAAACGATTAAGTGATCCACTGACTTTGCTATCTTAGTTCTTCCTTCACTGATTGGTCTTTACTCAGCCGATAGTCAGTTCACTCTACCGGTTCACTGCATTGTTATTTTCCTTGATCTTTTATGTACTCCTTGAACTTCAATAATCCTTAATTGATTTGTGTGAGATCAGTGTACACCATATTTGACAATGTATTTCATCATTTGAATTTTAACTTAGACTTATCCAAGGTCATCACAGACTTCCTTGGTTATAAGTCAGACCATAATATCTTCATACTTCTCTGCTGGTACTTGGCTAGCTTCACTCTACCGGATTTCTATTTTACTTTGCCATCCTACCAACTAGTACAATACTTGTCTGACTCAACTTATACATCCTGTCAGACTCTAAGTAAAGACTTATACTGAGATTTCTAACATTTTTCAGGCTTTCTATAATAGCTAGTATGGCCATCATCAAAACATAATAAAATGTTCCTAACAATTTCCCCCTTCTTGATGATGCCAAAACCCTCATAAGCCGGAACATAAGTATACAAATTTTTTTATAATAATCAACAGAATAAAACTCCAAAATTTTATTCATCCATTCAAGGGCAATAAGATATTGCATCTTTTTCAAAACTAATCAAAGGCATAGAATTAATTCAACAAGATTTATTAGAGGGCTACTTCTTCTTTTCTACAAACCTGATGCCCTTGCCTTTGATGCCCTTGCCCTTGTCTGTTGGGCTTTCCTTCTTTCCACTGGAGCTTTTAGGCTTGCAACTCCCTTCCCCCTTTTTGGCATCACCAAATCTTTCTTTCAAAATTTTGTTGGCTGCCTCAGATTCTAGGAGAGGGCCAAATCTTTCCTTAAGAATTATTGTGATTACTGGGGTGAACTCCACAAATGGTCGTTTGACTGCTGATCTGGGTAAGTTGTATTTCTTGCTGTTCCTTCTGGGGTTCTTTCAAATCTCGTTCCAGAATGCATTAGTGTCGATCGGCATCTTTGTCACATCGATGGGACCAGTATTGGGTAGATTTAAGAATCTATTGAGGAGTCCAGGGGTGATGACTACTTCTTTCCTAAATATTGTGGTTACAATAAGATATGGGTCACTTTTCTTGGTGCTGGGAATGAACTTTGCATTCTTCCAAAATGAAATCAGGGTTTCATAGCATATGCCAGTGATTGGGGGTTTAGGAAGGTCATCAACCCCAGATTAATACAGCCATCAACTAATCGTCTGGCCTGTGCATCATTTTCGCAAAAAATCGTAGATAGTGTTCAGGCCGAAAGATACTGTAATGATCGATTTTTCGTAGTATTTTTCTATGACAGAGTTTGAAGGGATGATGGCATTGCTTTGAAAAAGTTTGAGATTTTTTTAGAAAAAGCTTTGATTTTGCAGAGAGAATAGGGTTTATGATTTGCAAGAGAGCGTAAAGATTTCTGAAAAATCTCTAAGTGTGGTTTAAATAGGATTAATTTTGGTAGTGTGAATGTGGTTGAATATGGAAGGATTTTGTGACGTAATAGCGTGATTTTATGTACATAAATCGCGGTGTTTGAGTGTAGTGGGGTAGTGGATTGAGGTAAGTAATGATAAATCTCAGGAATCGAGGCGTTTGTGATTAAAAAAAATGTAGTTACCTCCACGATTATGAATTGATCTCCACGTGTGTAATCTTCCACAGTATAATCCTTCATAACTTCTTGATTTTCCACGTGTATATAGCTGATTTAGTTCACACTTTAGTTTGATGTTTACTCCAATGTATTTTTCGGTGGAGTGACTTGGCTGGTCACTAGGCCGGTGAAGTGACTTCTTTCTTGAAATGCTTTGATACAATCTATTTCCTAACAATCGGTCTGATTAACTTCACTGAGTACCAGTGCCTTACCTGCCTAAGGAGCTCACCCATAATGGCAAAGGTTCAGTCAGCTGGTGAAGTTACTTAGCTGATTACTCCAGTTAGCTGCTCCTTAGTACTTTGTCAATTTCTAGCATTCCCAACTCAGTTCTCAACTTGCTGAATCTTTCATGACTGAGTGGTTTTATGAAAATGTCAGCCAATTGATCTTCAGTTGGTATGTATCTTAGAATGACATCTCCTTTTTCAACATGATCTCTGATAAAATGATGTCTCACATCAATGTGTTTTGTTCTTGAGTGTAGTACTGGATTTTCTGTGATAGATATTACACTTGTGTTATCACACATTATTTGAAGTGTCTTCTCCTCCATTCCATAATTCCTTAGCTGTTGTCTGATCCATAGTACTTGTGCACAACAACTGCCTGCTGCGATATATTCTGCTTCAGCTGTTGATGTGGATATAGAGTTTTGCTTTTTGCTGAACCATGATACTAGTCTGCTGCCTAGCATTTGACAGGTTCAAGAGGTACTTTTTCTATCTATCTTGCATCCAGCATAGTCAGAGTCTGAATATGATATCAACTTGAAACCTCCATCTTTTGGATACCAAATTCCAACACTAATGGTGTTCTTCAGGTATTTGATTATTCTTTTGGCAGCTAGAAGGTGAGATTCCTTTGGTTGAGCTTGAAATCTTGCACATACTCCTACTTCAAATGCTATATCAGGCCTGCTTGCAATTAGATAGAGTAGGGATCCAATGATTCCTCTATAAAGCTTCTGATTAACATCTTTTCCACTTTCATCTTTTCCAAGATTAACTCTTGCACACATTGGTGTATCTGATGTGCCACTCATGTCCATACCATACTTGTGTATCAAGTATTTTGTGTACTTGGCTTGATTGATAAAGATGCCATCTTTCCTTTTCTTTACTTGTAGACCAAGAAAGTAATTTAAATCACCCATCATGCTCATCTGGAATTTGCTTTTCATTAAGTTTGAAATTTTCTCACATAGCTTCTCATCTTCTGATCCAAAGATAATGTCATCAACATAGATTTGGACTAACAAGGTGCTTGTTCCTTCCTCTAGCTTGAAGAGAGTCTTATCAATTGTTCATTTGTTGAATCCATTGTTGATCAAAATTGTGATAGTGTCTCGTACCAGGTTCTGGGTGCCTGTTTGAGTCCATAAAGTGCCTTTTTGAGCTTGTATACTTTGTCTTCTTTTCCTTTGAGTTGAAAACCAGGAGGTTGTTCCACATATACTTCTTCTTCCAAAAGTTCATTCAGAAATGCACTCTTGACATCCATTTGGTAAACTTTGAAGTCTTTTTGGGCTGCAAAGGCTAGAAAGAGTCTGATTGCTTCTAATCTTGCTACTGGGGCAAAGGCTTCATCATAATCTATTCCTTCTGCTTGAGAGTAGCCTTTTGCAACTAGCCTTGCTTTGTTTCTAACAACTGTCCCTTGTTCATCCATCTTGTTTCTGAAAACCCATTTTGTTCTAATGATGTTGGCCATGTCTGGTTTGTCAACAAGTTCTCAAACCTCATATCTTTCAAATTCATTTAGTTCTTCTTGCATAGCTATAATCCAATCAGCATCTTGGATTGGATCATCTATTGTTTTGGGTTTCACTTGTGATAGGAAACATGGTAGCATATTTTCCAGTTGTCTTCTGGTTCTTACTCATGTGTGAATGTCTCCAATGACTTGTTCTTCAGGATGGTCTCTTAGCCAGTTGAGGTCACGTTGAAGTTTCTCTTGACTTTGTGCTGTCACAACTTCAGTTTGTGCATCAGCTTTATGTTCTTGTGTTGGTGCCTCTTGTGTTGTGTTGACTGGTGGCTCATCTTGATTACCAAAGGGGTCATTCAGAATAGTAGCTGGTACTGTTGTATTAATATAAACTTGTCTTTGTCCTACTTCTTCTTTAAGTTATTAAAGTCTTTCACCATTTGTGTTTGGTTCATCAAAGACTACATGAATTGATTCTTCAATCACCAAAGTTCTTTTGTTGAGTACTCTGAAGGCTTTGCTTGTGTTTGAGTATCCCATAAAGATTTCTTCATCAAAAGTATGTAGCTGATTCCTGTTTAAAACAAAACATTTAGATCCAAACATATGGAAATGTGAGATGTTAGGTTTTCTTCCATTCCATATTTCATATGGTGTTTTTCCATGATGTTTGTTGATGATTGATTTGTTTTGAGTATAAAATGTTGTATTTGCTACTTCAGCCCAAAATCTCTTTGGTAAGCATGCTTCTGCAATCATTGTTCTGATTGCTTCTTTGAGTGTCCTATTTCTTCTTTCTGCTACACCATTTTGGTGTGGAGTCCCTGCTGCTGATAGTTGATGCAGTACTCCATTTTCTTCACAATAGGCTCTGATAATTTCATTTAGAAAATCTGTGCCTTTATCTGATCTGATCTTGATGATCTTCAGTTCCTGTTCATTTTGAATTCTTCTTAACAAATCTGGCAGCTTTTTGAGTGTCTCTCTTTTCTTGTTCATGAATATGGTCCAAGTGAATTTGGAAAAGTCATCCACCACTACTAGAGTGTACTTATTTCCACTTACACTTATTGGTGTGACTTGTCCAAAAAGATCCATATGCAACAGATGTAAAATTCTCGTTGTTGATTGATAGGGCTTTGACTTGAAAGAGCTTTTGATTTGCTTCCCTTTTTGACATGCATAACAGAGACTTTATTTCTTGAATGTGATCTCTGGTAGGACTTCAACTAACTTGTTCTTTGACAGTGTGTTGATGGTTTTGAAGTTGAGATGATTCAATCTTCTATGCCAAATCTATCCGGTTGATTGTTTATTTTTGACAAAGTAAACATGTTTCTGCTTTTGCTGTCTTCCAATCTACCACATACATGTTGTATTCTCTTCTTCCTACAAGTACAATTGTGTTGGTTTTGCTGTGAATCACCTTGCATCCTTCCTTGTTGAAGTGCACATTATAGCCTTTGTCATAGAATTGACTGATACTTAGCAGATTGAAGTTCAGTCCTTTAACATAAGCTACATTATGAATCTTCAAGCTGTTTTTGAGCATTATGCCTTCCCCCTTAATTTTTCCAGGGTTTTCTTTGCCTTCAAATGTTACTTTGGGTCCATCAAAGGCTTTAAAATCAGTCAACCATCTCTTGTTCCATGTTATGTGTCTGGAACATCCACTGTCTATGTACCAGACATCCTACAAAACAAGTTAAGTATGTTTAGGTACCCAACATTGTTTGGATCCATGCCTGTTAGCAGTCATGCCTCCTACTCCAAGTGTATATCCAAAGGATCTCTTTTTTGGATAATTGAAGTCATCAACTTCATATGTATAATGCATGGTAGAATAGCTTCTAATATTTCTACTAAAGGTATTCTGATACTTTTCTCAACTTTTTGGTGCATTTGCATCCTTTTTCACTCTCCAATATGTAGGAGAATCTTTTTTTCATGTTGCTTCATATGTCCAGGAACATGCCTTGGTTGGCTTTTCCTAAACACATGATGAATAGCTTGGAATGGTTTCTTCTTGTATTTTGGGGATATAACATTCCAATCATCCTCTGAAGGGTAAAGTCATCCCTTACCTTTCAAAAAAGCTTTGCCTTTAATGATTTGGTTTGATGATTTAGTCTGCTATTTTACTTCATTGGTTTTGACATCACCAATACAGGATGAGTGGTTAAAACTATGGTTTGTCTTTTTCAAAATTTTGGTCCAGTCTTGGTCTTGGATTCAGAATTGTGTTGTCCATTGTTTCTATTCTCAACCTAACTATTGTAGCCAAGACAAGATCTGGATCGAAATTTTTTTGGGGGTTTGTAAGCTGGTGCACTAAGTGGTGCAGTGGTGATCTTAACTGGTAGGGAGGTTTTCTCAGCTGGTCTATCAACACCAGATGTATGTACATCTGCTGTTTGTTGATTAGGTGAGTTTATTTCCTTACTTGTTTGTTCAGCTTTTAGTCCATCCAGTTCTTTCTTTAGCATTTTATTTTCCACTCTTTGATTCTCACACTCCTGTTCCATAATTTCACGCGTCATCTCAATTTTTTCAAATTTACTCATGAGATTTTGGATTAGGTTTGCAGAATCTAATGGAAGAATAGAAGATTATGCACTGTCAGATGTGGTTGCACTTGATCATGAGTATGAACTAGAAGTTACCTCTGTTTCACCACTTTCCTTTTCATTGTCTGAGTTGTGGGAATCATCTTCATCTGAATCATATTCAGATGATTCTTCATCATTTTCACTACTGGTTTCAGCTTTAAGTGCCTTCTTCTTATTTCTATTATCTGTTGTTTTGTACTTCTTTTTGTCCTCATCTTTATCTGTTTCTTCAGGGCAATCAGCCTTGAAGTGTCCTTTTTTTGCAATTGAAACATCTGTATTCATCTTCCTTTTTCTTCATGTCTTTGCTTGTGTTTGACTTCTTGTATGATGATGAACCCACTTTTGAATTGCTTCTTCTTGCTAAACCTGTAAAAACGTTTAAGGAGTAAAGCTACATGTTCCTTCAGCTCCTGGGTCTCTTTGCCGTTTGCATCAGCTGTTTTGCTTTGCTGTAGTGCTACCAGTGCACTGGCCTTGTGTGTCTCTGCTGGTGTACTGTCTTCACCGTTCAAGTCAAACTCAAAAGCCTTTAATTGAGACATCAGATTCAAGGTGTCAGTGTTTGCAAGATTTGTTGTCCCTCTGATTACTGATGTGATGATCTTCCATCTCTCAGGTAAGCCTCTCAAGATTTTTAGATAGACTTCCTTCTGTGGATATGTATGTCCAAGTTGCTGCAGTTCACTGATGATGCTTGAGAATATATTGTTCATTTGATCAATGGATTTACCAGTTTTCATTTTGAAGGTCTCAAAATTCTGTTTTGCAACAGATAATTTGTTTTATTTAACTGCTTCGGATGCTTCATTAATTAATGCTAATTTGTCCCACATCTCCTTTGCTATTTTGCCATCTTTGATCCTCATGAACATATTACTGTCCAGAGTCTTCAAGATCATGTCTTTCGCAACAAAATCGAGATTTTCTCTTCTCTTGTCATCCTTGGTCCAATATTTCTTGAGTTTATCTATTTCTTTTCCTTGATCTGCTCATGTGGTTATCACAGTTGTGATCTTGATTGGGCCATCATTAATTACATCTAGCATCTCCTCATGAGTTACTAGAAGATGAGACAACATCCTTATTTTATATTCATCAAAATTATTAACATTAAATACAGGTACCTTTGACATGAAATTTGAGGAATCCACAAGTACCAATAAGAGAAAAATTTAGAAAGAACAAATTTGAAAACTACTTTGAAAATATGTGATCTCCTTGTTACCAGAAATTAGATCTGAATAGGTTCTAATACTAAGAACACTGCTCTGTACCAATTATTGGTCCTAGAGAAGGGTAAAACTATAGTCAGGGGGTGAATTACTATAGTGGAGTTTCAAAAACTTTTCTTATGTTTAAAAGCTTTTGGGCAGCGGATAAGTCCCTTCTTTAAATGTTGGTTCAAAGTAGATTATGCAATCACAGATATAGAGTATGCAATGAAATAAAGTGATGTAAAGTAAATTGCTGAAAGTAATAGGCACAAAGGTTTATAGTGGTTCAGAGTGGTGTAATCCATTAATCCACTCTTCCCTTGTGATGATTGGAGGAATTCACTATTGTTTTCACAGATACAATATTTAGATTGTCCTTGGCTACACAAGCTTCACATTCAATCACTCCCGGGCCATAAAAGCTTCAGTGACTCAGTCTCTATAACTGCTCCTTTAGAACAAATCTTTCAGCAGCTATCACAAAGATTGCAACTCCTTCAAAGATTCCTCTGATTCAATTGCTTCAGTTGATGTGAATTGGATTCACAGACTTGTGATCAATCTCAGTTCTTGATGTGGAATTTGAGCTCTGTTTTCTGAGTTGATCTCTAGATGTTTCCTTTAAGTACAGATAGAAGGATTTTCAAATTGATAGAGTTTTAGCTTGTTTCTTATCAGATTCAATCATTGTTCTTCTTATCTTTCAATGCCTTCTATTTATAGCCTTGATAATCCTTGATTTGAATTTCTGTTCGTTGGCTATTCAATGTGGAGAATATTCCTTGATTTAATTCTTGATTCCCCCTTAATTGTATTCTCCTTGATTTCAGTGATCAGATTTCTTTCTCAAACATCTATCAGAAAATCCCTCCTTGATTGGTCCCCAATTGATTGTGCATTTAATGCTTGAACTTCATAGTATGAAATCTGAACAAGTAAAGTTTACTTGGCCATTCCCTCAACGATTAAGTGATCCTCCTGACTTAGCTGTCTTAGTTCTTTCTACACTGATTTGCCTTTGCTCAGCCGATAGTCAGTTCACTCTGCCGGTTCACTGCATTGTTATCTTCCATGATCTTTTATGTACTCCTTGTCTTGATTGAGATCTGTGTACATCATATTTGACAATGTATTTCATCATTTTAATTTTAACTTAGATTTATCCAAGGTCATCATAGACTTCCTTGGTTATAAGTCAGACCATAATATCTTCATACTTCTCTGCTGGTACTTGGCTTGCTTCACTCTGCCGGATATCTGTTTTACTTTGTCATCCTACCAACTAGTACAATACTTTTCTGACTCAACTTTAAAAACATGTTAGACTCTAAGTTAATACTTATACAGAGAATTGTAACTTATTTCAGGCTTGCTATAACAGCTAGTATGGACATCATCAAAACATAATAAAATGTTCCTAACAATTCCCTGCTCATCCGCTATTTTTGCAGATTGCCACAGCTGCGGACAAACATCGCACTGGCTCGGCATCCTCGATGCTTCTGCTTGCTGCTCATCACTTCTCTCTGGTTCCTCTCTGATGACTGGTCCAGGTAATTCCTTTCCACTTCTTGTCATAATAGCGTTCACGTCCTTTGGGTTCTTTTCAGTGTTGCTTGGCAAACCTCCTGGAGGACGGGCTGACACTTGTTCAGCAATTTTTGCCTCACTTTGTGAGACATATTCTGCACTACGCCTTCTTGACTGGTCAATCATAAGTTGTAAAACTTGAACTGAGCTCGCTCATGGACTTTGTTAATTGATTGACCGTATCTATCACAGTTGAGCTCATCTTGTCCACGACTGCTTCCCATCCACCGGACTTGTTTGATTGAGGCAAAAAACCTTTGTTTTGCTTCGGTCTCTCCCCAGCATCAATATTTATGTACATGAAACTAGGGTGGTCATGAGAACCTGGGCGATATCCTCCCTCATATGGGTTTTCTTGCCTTCCCAAATAATTCACGTCATCGGTGTTGGATATCTCAATTCCTTGGACCTTCTCTACTTTGGCAATGCGATCGTGCATGTCATCCATTTTCTCATTCATAAACATGAGCTGGTATAGGATCTTTTGAAAAGTGTCTTCTCCAAATACGCCTTCAGCTACTTTCACACTCCTAGTCTGGTGTGTTCCCCATTGGCTAGTAAGTGCAATTTGTTCCAGTTTTTTTCAGCTTCTTCAGGTGATAACAGTGCAAAACATCCATTGCTTGACGCCTCAACTCTCATTTGTTCGCTTGGCCTTAGCCCATGATAGAAACTATGCATACGGTTAGGTAGAGTAATATCATGGTGAGGGCGTTTACGTTGCGCCTCCTTAAATCGTTCCCTAGCTTCTTCAAATGTTTCGGTAGGTTTCTGCTTGAAATTCAAAATGTCTACTCTCATTTGCAAGGACTTCCCAGGTGTGCAGTACTTATTCATAAACTTCTGCAAAAAAATGTCCATGATTGGATGGATCATGCTGCTAGAGACAACAACCATATCTTTGCCTTATCCTTGTGTGTGAATGGAAACAATTTAAGCTTGATGTTATCTTCGGGCACGTCTGATGGTTTGATTGTGCTAACAATTTCCAAGAAGTTGGTGACATGTACACTTGGATCATTGTTTGGTACTCTATGAAAAGTAGTGTAGTTTGTCACCATTTGTATGACATTGAGCTTCAGATGAAAAACTTCGACCACATTCTCCGATTGAACAATTGCGGGCAAAAACTACTCAATCGTTGGCATTGCATAAATCCGTAGAGTCCTTCTGTCTGCTTATATAACATCTCCTGCTCCATTGGCTCTATTCTGTCCATTGACTCCATTTTGTGCCATCGTCTCTTATGTATCTTCTAAAGGCAGTAACTCCTCTTCTGTATATTTCTCACTCCCTTCTTTTGATCTCACCTCGTTAGCCAGCCTCTTCCTTTCTCGAGCTTCCTTTCATTTCTTCTTTGTGAATTTTTTGATTTCAGATATAAACTCGAGCCTGACTGCTGAACTTCGTGTACCATACTACAAGACACAAAAAGAAAAGAAAAGGTTAGTTACTTGCCTCGGCAGCTGTTACACTCGCCTGGCAGACTCTAAAAAATACAGACTCTGACAGAACATTTACAGATTCTGTTAATTTCCGGTTGTCGTAGCTGCAGGAATAATTCTTACGGCTTCCAGACCAAAAATTCCCAGGACCGATCTAAACAAACACTATACGACTCAGATAATTAACAGAATTCAAAAACATACTTGATTAAAGAAAAGAATAATATATACACAAACTTTCAATCTAAATTAAAATGTATTTTTGACACGAGTCCCAGGCAAAGGCACCAATAATCTTGATCGTGCACGCAATGTTCTACGTGCTTCTACTAGCAATAGGACTAGATCAATCGTAGTAGAGTACAGGCGAGTCAAGGTAGAATCCCACAGATACTCTTACAACATAGATTAATCTTGATTGAGTGTCACAACTACGGTCTACGACAAACTATAGAACAGAGAAGTACAAAAGGTGATAATATCGCGCAAGATAAAACAATTATACTCTTGTGAGTTTAATAAAGATTATTTCTAACTATGAGTGATTAGTTATTCCACCCACATCATGCATCAATCATCCCCGTTGGTAAATTTTAGATCTTTAACAGCTACGGGTGCTAATCCCTAATGTTACTCTTATTTCATTGAAAGGACAGTAGGTGCCTATGTGCAATTAACCTTCTTCATTGGTTGTATTAATTCACAAGCAATAAGAACTAGGACTAGCCGGTTCATGACCGAAGACCTCCCTAACCAGCTATCGTGGATTGACTAGCACGTTCCTAAGGATCGATCAAGACATTGTCCAAACTAAAACTTCACTTTATCGTCCTTCATGTTAATTTACAAAGACATGCATATAGTTGATCTGGGTAACATCATGTAAATTAAATCTTCCGATCAGACATAGCTGGAACCGATTATCATGAATTAGGGTTTACTAGGTATTCGTAGCCACGATAAAGACCGCCGCGGGCACCAAAGAATGCAGCCTTTCATTCATGATTTCTTCACCAACAATTCAGATATAAACATTCATGGGGTAAAATAAACTAACTACTACTTAGAAAAACTAATATAAACAATTAAACCATAAAAATCACAAGGAAAATAATGACAGATCTACATCTAGAAAGCCAAAAAATCATATTCTCGAAGACGAGTGCAGATCCTCCTCAGATCTCTCCCTAGGTGGTGAATCCGTCGGATCCGTAACTAGAACTCATAGAATATAAAAACAACAGAAGAAAACTTGAATATAATGTACTTGTCTTGTGGACAATTGTACATCGAAATTCGTGGCTTGTGCCACTTATTTATAGTGCTCTAAACCAACTTAGTGACACCTAGATCCACCCCTCATCCAAGAAAACGCGGTTTTGAAGGTTCTGGATTCTCGAGACGGCGGCGGCACTTCACGTGGCATCTAGGGAATTTTTGTCTTTTTCCGCTCTGCCGACTTAACTGAATGTTCTGGAACACCCTAGGTCTGTTTCTTCTTCATGCCCGGTCCATAATCTGTCTTCAATGCTTGGCCCAATCCTTGTAACCTGAAAATAGTCAAATAATACACAAAATAATATCGAATTGGGGAAAATAAACGTTTGATGCAAATTACTCGACTCATGAACCCGACATGTGACATTCGACTCAAATGGTTCATATAAAGGGTCGAAAACTACTTCTAACATCCCGAATTTCTAGAAAAGGGTAAAATAATAATTGAGTATTTTTACTATGACCTAATGATTATTTAGCCTATTTTCATTTAATTAAAAAGCTTTTAATTGAAAGGATTTAGTTATTTAATTAATGGAATTAATTGATAAATATTTAAGGAAAATAATCCCCAAAATTCCCTCAATATTTTGGCATGCATATTCTGGAAAAAAAGGGAACGGCGGCACAACATAGAGACAGACGCATGAGTTTTTGGGAGAAAATGGAGAACGTAAACTCCAATCGCAGGGCCAATCCGTTTATTGTTTTAAGATGCAGTAGTAGAGAAAAGTGATCACCACGACGTAACGCAACTTTGGAAAACAACATCTCTTAATTTCAAAAGTTTTCAGTTTAACACTAGTTTTTTGTTTTAGTCGGGTTCGATTCTTGAAAAATTCGTATATTTCAATCCGTAGCTCTGTTTCACAGCCATGAGTACTCAAAATGATCATCTTTGAGCTTAGATTGTTCTAAAAATAGTTTCACAGCATGTAATCCAGATTGTTGGACTTATTTTAAGTTTTAGTGATGCGTGCCAGACTAGCTGTTATAGAGCAAAGGCAAAATGATGTCTAGATTAAATGTATAGGCTTATTAGAGTTTGATCTTTTATAGGTTTGATCAAACAAGCACTGTAAAAGGTCAGTTGACTTTCATCAGCAGACCTGTCTAGATCAGTAGGGTACCAGAGTCGATGAGACTAGTTTAGGAACCTCTTTGAGACTCGAAGGTGAGGGCTCAAACTCAGTTATTGAAGGCTAAGGGATCAAACTTAGTATTTAAAGTCAATGATATGAAATCAGAATTTAGGGAAGTCTGTGATGACATAAACTGATTACATATACCTTGTGTACAAGGTCTAAGTTCCACAAGTTAAGTGGTGATTGGAACTTAGTTATATTCAAAATGGTGTAATCTAACTTCATAATTAAAAGTTAGATATAATAGAAGTCAGCTGCAGTGTTTTTGTAAACACAGCAACTTTGGATCAGCTGACTGAAATGTATCTCAGCAGACTTACAATCACAGGAACATGCTGAACAAATATTTTGATTTAATCAAAGGTTACATTGGAAGTTTTCAAGGAAAAGGACAGATAACAACTCTTGATTTTGTCAACAAATCAATGGCTAAGATTAAAGGGACGTTGGAAAGAAACAAAGGTTTATCCAATGGATACAAGTCAAATGGTGGGCGATCGAAATCTAACAAAAAAGTAAATCGACGATTATCGATGTATGTATAGGGACAGAAAGCAAGTCAAGATGGGACAAATCTGAAATGGCTATGTTTGAATTTCAAACATAAGTCACAAGGATTCTCACCTATAAATAGAAGACCCCTGTTACATAAACAGATGATGATTTTTGAGAGAAAAACAATAGATAATCTTGAGCTTCAGATTCTTATCAAGAAATCAACCTGCTGACCCTACTGAACCTAAAGCTACTGATCCAGCAAACTTCTTCAAGTGTAATCTGTTATCAAGCTGCATCAAGTTTACACATTTGAAGAATCCAAGCTGCTGAAGGCTGAATCACTTACTTGATTCAAAATTTCTTTTATAAGAAATCTACTGAAGACAGTGAAGCATCTTTGGGTGTCAAGGACTGTTTTTTGTGGTGGAGCTGGTGAAGAGGCAATCCTACCCTTCAAGGACCAGTGGAAGACTTTGGAGCAGCAATCCTACCTGTTCCAAGTGTTCAGTTTGTGAAGCCATAGTCATTGGTGAAGGACAGACAACTTAGGGATTTTTGTAACTGCTACCTCAAGAATCTCTAGTGAATCACCTCCAACATCACAGGAGAAGAGTGTACTAACAGGATTACACCACCTAGAACCACTATAAAAATTGCCTACTTACTTTCTGCATTTACATTCTGCATTATTACATTTAGCACATCAATTTACTGAACTAGAAACTGAATCACACACATACTGTTGGACTTATTTCTAAGTTTTAGTGATGAGTGTCAAACTAACTGTTATAGTGCAAAGGAAATAAGATGTCTAGATCAAATGTATAGGCTTATTAAAGTTTGATCTTTGATTAGGTTTGATCAAACAAGCATTTGTAATGGTCACCGATTTATATCGAGAGGCCGGTCTATATCGATGAGAGTAGATAGGCGATGAGACTAGTCGAGAATCTCTTGAAGGCGAAGGTGAGGGCTCAAACTCAAGTTAATGAAGGCTAAGGGATCAAACTTAGTAATTAAAGTCAAGGATATGGAATCAGAATTTAGGCAAGTCTGTGATGACCTAAACTGATTACATATACCTTGTGTAGAAGGTCTAAGTTCCTTAAGTTGGATGGTGATTGGAACTTTGTTATTTGCAAAAAGGTGTAATCTAACTTCACAAATAAAAGTTAGAAAAAATAAGTCTGCTGCATTGTGTTTTAAACACAGCAAATTATAGTTCGATGATGATAGGTATTTCAATGATGATGAACTGGCGATATATATACCTCGATTAATTCAAGATTACATTGGATGATTACATGGATAAGGACAGCCAACTACCTCTGATTAATCAAACAAATCAATGGCTGAGATTAAAAAGACGTTGGGATGATTTAGGACTTTATCCAATGGTTTTAAGTCAAAGGGTGGACAGACTGCATTCTGTCAAAAAGGATTCTGACAATGTCAGTCCTATGAATAGTGATAGAAAGCAAGTCAAATGGGACAAAACCAGGAACGGTTATATTTGAATTTCAAATACAAGTCACATGGACTCCTACCTATAAATAAAGGACTTTCAACTCAGAAAAAGATGATGAACTTTCGAGAAAAAATATAAGAGATAATTACATTTGCCAAAAACACCTGCTTGAACCTCTTGAGCTTAAGGCTCTTGATCCAGAGAAAATCTTCAAGTGTATTACGTATTCAAGCTACATCAAGTTTACACACTTGAAGGCGCAAGCTGCGATTATATCATCCTAATCAAGTGCTTTGCAATGAATCATTTACTTGATTCAATCTTTATTTTACAAAGAACTCTTTGAAGGCAGTGAAGCATCTGTTGGAGTGTGAAAGACTGTTGTTTGTGATGGAGTGGTGAAGAGGCAATCCTACCCTTCAAGGACCAGTGGAAGACTTTGGAGCGACAATCCTACTGTTCCAAGTGTTCGAGTTTGTGAAGCCATAGTTATTGGTGAAGGACAAGCAACTTAGGAATCTTTGTAACACTACATCAAAGAACTCTAGTGAATTACCTCCAACATCACGGAGAGAAGAGTGGGTGTGAGTTACACCACCTGGAACCACTATAATATCTCGCCTCACTTACTTTCTGCACTTACATTCTGCATTTAGTTTCTTGTACACATCAACCTCTGAATCTAGCAAGCAAATAACACACATACACTCTGAGTATCTAATACTTAGTATCATATTTAACAACAAGTAATAAGGCTTAAATTTTGTTATAATTCCATTGCACAATTTCATAAACTCAACTGTCGATGAACTCACGTGTATCGGCCAGAGCTCTTTTGAGGTGTCGGCAGACTCTTGAGGTATAAGAAGGTCATTTTGAATTTCTTGAGTTTGTTAACTCCAAAAGTTTTAAGTTTTAAGTTTATTCACCCCCTCTAAACTTAACCAAAGCCTTTTCAAGGGACCAAAAATTGGTATCGGAGCAGTGCTTCTGTTCTAAAGAAATCCTACTTGTTGTGCTTGTGAAAATACTTTGAAAACTTTTCAAATCACTATTTTCAAAAACTTGCATCATGGATAACACCTAGTATGCTAGAACTATGTTGATGTGTTCTCTAGATAGATTTGATGAATATAAACGTCGAATGCAGGCTTACCTTGCTGCAATTCATGATGAAATGATGGATGTACTGACAGATGGACCACTGGAGATTACCAAGTCAATAACAGTGGGTGATGTGACATTGTACATTCCAAAACCAAAAAGATAATGGAATGCTGAAGATAGAAAGAGAGCAAACCTCAACAATATTGCTATTGATATCATTTATAGAACCTTGGATAGCAATATGTACATGAAGGTTAAATATTGCAAAACTGCAAAGGAACTTTGGGACAAGATACAGTTGATCTGTGAAGGCACTGATGCTATCAAGAAGAACAAAATCAGTGTGGCCAAAAAGAGGTTTCAAAAGTTCAAAATGCTTCCTAATGAAACCATTGAGCAAATGGAGTCAAGATTCAATGGTATCCTGGATGAACTTACCCTGCTGAGTGTAAGTTATTCAAAAGAAGAAATAAACACAAAAATCCTGGAAGGATTACCTAACAAAGATGTTTGGGAGATGAAAGTCGCTGCAATAGAAGAAATGAAAGCTACATGAAGAGGATACCTTCAAATTATTCTCGGATCTTAAAGCTTATGAATTCAAAGAGAGAGATTGGTTCCTACCATCAAAAAAGAGGAACCAAAGACAAGCTGCATTGGCTGCTAAACATCAAGAAGAGACATCGAGAGCTCAAAATGATCTCAATGGATGAAATGAAAGAAGCGATTGCCTCTTGAGCAAGAAAATCGAGGATGATGAAGGGTGGAAAGGGTTCTCCAAGGAATTTCAACAAGAAATTCAGTGAAAAGAAGAAAGAAGAATCAAAGAAAGACAATGATTATCTATGCTTTCATTGCAAGAAACCAGGACACCTCAAACCTGACTGTCCTGAGTTAAAACAAAGCAAGGAACCTGATTATCTGTGCTTCAACTACAAAAAGCCCGGACATTTCAGACCTGATTGTCCAGACCTACTGAAGACCAAAAGCCAACAAAGAAGATATGGCAAGAAGGCTATGGTTGCTGAAGATGAATCAGGGTATGAAGTGGAATCTGAAAAGGGAAATGAATCAAATGAAACAGCATTGGTTGCTGAGATGGAAGATTATGCATTAATGGCTAATATGGATGAAACAGAGGAGGTATACAATACTGTATCAATTAACACTCCTGCTGGAAGTGATTGTGAATCAACTTGTGGTTCAAATCCTAGAAACTCTTACAATGAAGAAGCTTTGGATGCCATCCTCAATCAACTGAGGAAAATACAATCTGGTTATGAGATTGTGAAGGCTGAAAAAGAAGCTCTTCAAGTAGAAGGTGAAAGATTGAATGTTGAATTAAGGGTTCTCAAAGGTAAAGAGAAAGATGTTGGACAAAATCAGTATAAGCCTGCTGAACATCCAGTAGCTTCTGAATCTTCTGAACCATCTTGTTCCTCTACTTCATACAAATCTGGAAAGCCTTATGGTGATAGAACAGGGCTTGGATTTGGAACTCAACAATCCAAAAGAGTGGATCCAGTAAGGCTCACGAACCTAGTACGCAGGTGGTCCTAAGTTTGTACTGCACAAGATCCAACTCCCATGGAAGGTTGCCGAGGCGATAAAACCTCACGAGAATGCTTCAAGGAAGCAAAATCGAGAAGTCAAAGAAGTCAACGACTCTAATAAAAAGAAGAAATCCAAAAATAGGATTTGCTGTGTGCCTTCTAGACCTACTTGATAGCGGACACTGCTTTACCAAGTCTGTGGACCACGAGAAAGGTAAAAACCAAAATATTCCAAGGATAAGAATCCTAAACCCAAAAATGTTAATCATTCTAGGGATACTTATCTCGGGGAAAGGTAGATTGTTCCCTACATTGATGATTGGAATATTCTGCATCTAATGATAGAAACAACAAGTATAACCATGCTGCTAGGGTAAAACCTAAGCAATGGAATCAGCAAAGGACTCAACAGAGGGCTTATAAAAGACCTTAGCAAAGACCTCAGCAGACTCCATACTACAGGGCTGTTCCTAACAGACAGCAAACTAATGGTTATGCTAATGCTTCTAACAACAAGAATCACTTCAAACAGCATTATAAACCAAAAGGCCAGAAAACATATGTGAATCCTACACAACAAACTGTTAGAACTTATGGATGTGTCGAATACATGTATGAACCAAAGTATGACACTTTTAAGAGAAGACCTTATGGAAACATCCCAGGGGTCATGCTTACCACTGACCATTATGGACCCAAACAGGTTTGGGTACCTAAAATGTATTAACTTTGTTTTGTAGGGTGTCTGGTACTTTGACAGTGGATGTTCCAGACATATGACAAAGAATAAGCACTGTTTGTCAAATTTTGTGGCAAATGATGGTCCAAGGGTGAATTTTGGCAACAAAAATACACCTGGATATACAAGAGGATATGGCACACTTGTGAGGAATGGACTTATAATCAAGAATGTTGCATATGTGGAAGGACTGGACTACAACTTGCTGAGCACTAGTCAATTCTGTGACATGGGATACAAGGTCACTTTTGACAAAAACAATTGTATTGTCATTAGTGAAAGAGGTGATCAAGTTGTGTTGGCTGGTAGAAGACAACAAAACATGTATGTTGTGGACTGGTCTACTGTAGTTCCAGAAAACTGTCTGATTGTGCATACCAAGTTAGAACTCAATTGGTTATGGCACAAAAAGTTGAATCACTTAAATTTTGATGACATCAATCAGTTAGTGAAGAAGAAACTGGTGATTGGTTTACCTGAGATCACATTCAGGAAAGATACTATATGTGATGCATGTCAGCAAGGTAAACAGACTAAATCAAGCTTCAAATCAAAGACTAAGCATTCAACTAATAGAGTCTTGTAGCTGATGCATATGGATCTATTTGGACCAGTTACACCAACAAGTGTTACAGGAAAGAAATACACCTTAGTGGTTGTGGATGATTATTCTAGATACACTTGGGTGGTATTTATGAACAAGAAAAGTGAAACACTCAAGACGATGCCTGATCTTTTGAAGAGGTTACAAAATGAGAAAAGTTTAACAGTAGTAAAAATCAGTTAGACAAAGTGCTGAGTTTCTTAATAAAGTTATAAGAGAATCATGAGCAGAATGGTGTACTACATCAACTTGCATTTCTTTGGTACACCTCTCAAAAAATGGGGTTCTTTGAAAGAAGGAACAGGACTTTAAAAGAAGCAGGAAGGACAATGATTTTTGAAGCATTGCTGCCTGAAAGGTATTGGGCTAAAGCAGTTAATACAGCATGCTATACACAAACAGAACATCAGTGAACAAAAAGCTGCTGAAGACACCTTATGAAGTTTGGAATGGAAGAAAACCCAATATATCTTATTTCCATCCATTTGGAAGCAAGTGTTTTATCTTGAATCATAAGGAACATTTGAAGACATTCCAACCTAAATCAGATGAAGGAATTTTCTTGGGATATTGTTCAGTCAGCAAGGCATTCAGGGTACTGAACAAGATGTCATTAAAACATGAAGAAACAATCCATGTTGTGTTTGATGAACCTAAGTTCACTGGTATGGAAGATGAAGTTTGTGAACCTGCTGAGAACCTACAAGTCACTGATCCATATTGTGTTGAAGTTTTGGAAAGGTTTAATTACTTAAAAGTTTCTGATTCTGCCCCTGCTGAACACCCTACTGGTGACACTACTGATGCAACAACTGAAGAAGTTCAAGGATCTGCTGAACCCCATGTTGAAGATACAATAGACCCTACTGAAGATGAGGTTCCTGAGAATCAATCGAACCAAAATCCACAATGGTTAAGGGATCACCCTGCTGAACAAGTCATTGGCAACATTCAACAAGGTGTAAGGACTAGAAGACAATTAGAAGCAATGTTTACTTGTTTTCCATCTCAAGTTGAACCCAAAGTTGTTGAAGAAGCAATTTCAAATCTAGATTGGATAACTACTATGCAAGAAGAATTAAATAAATTTGAAAGAAATCAAGTTTGGACACTAGTTGAAAGGCCTAGTCATGCAAATATCATGGGCACTAAATGGGTATACAGAAACAAACTTGATGAATCTGGTACCATTGTAAGGAATAAGGCCAGACTAGTTGCAAAAGGCTATTCTCAAGTTGAAGGAATAGATTTTGATGAAACTTATGCACCTGTTGCAAGATTGGAAGCTATCAGATTATTCTTGGCACATGCTGCATATAAAAACTTGAAGGTATATCAGATGGATGTCAAAAGTGCATTCTTGATTGGCATTCTAGAGGAGGAAGTGTATGTTCAGCAACTTCCTGGATTTGAAGTTAAAGATCAAGAAGATAAAGTGTATAGACTCAATAAAGCACTTTATGGCTTGAAACAAGCACCAAGAGCATGATATGAGACTCTATCTCAATTCTTGGTGGAAAATGGTTTTACAAAAGGCACCATTGATAAGACTCTTTTTAGAATCAGTGAGAAGGACAGCACCCTACTGGTATAGATTTATGTAGATGATATAATCTTTGGTTCTGAAAATGAATTGCTATGTGAGAAGTTTGCAAATCTAATGAAGAGCAAATTCCAAATGAGTATGATGGGATAAATGAACTACTTTTTGGGATTGCAAGTTAAACATATGAAATATGGAATGTTCATTCATCAAACCAAGTACACCAAGGAGCTGCTGAAGAAGTTTGGAATGGAAAATAGCACCAAAATATCAACTCCTATGAGTACAAATATCCGATTGGATGAAGATAAAGAAGGCAAAGATGCTGATCAGACTTTATACAGAAGGATGATGATAGGCGATCTCTTTGTACACTTCATCGCCAAAGACCGACTGATATATCCTTTGTCTTTGTAGGTGTTTGTGCGATTTCAATCCAAACCTAAAGAAAGTCATTTTGGAGCAGTCAAAAGAGTTCTCAAATACCTAAAAGAGACTTTGGGAGTAGGGATATGGTATTCCAAGGATGGAAGCTTCAAAGTTATATCCTACTCAGATTATGATTATGCTAGATGCAAGATTGATAGAAAAAGCACCACAGGAACCTGTCAGTTAATGGGAAATAGACTGGTTTCCTGGTTTAGCAAGAAATAGAATTCTATATCAACTTCCACTGTTGAAACTGAATACATTGCTGCTGCAAGTTGCTGTGCACAAGTACTTTGGCTAAGAAAACAATTAAGGGATTATGGAATTGAAGAAAAAGAAATTCCAATTATGTGTGACAACACAAGTGCAATTGCTATCACAGAAAAACCTGTTTTGCACTCATGAACCAAGAACATTGATGTGAGACATCATTTTATAAGAGATCATGTTGAAAAGAAGGATGTGGTGGTTCTGTATATCCCTACTGAAGATCAACTTGCTGATATATTCACTAAACCACTTGATAGTGAAAGATTTTCTAAACTAAGGACTGAACTTGGAATTATTAAAGTTGATGGTAATAATCAGTGCATCTTGAATTCACCAAGAGGGATTAGTCTTTGCTATGTTTGGGTGAGCTCACTTAGCAGATTAGTCATTGGTATCAACAATTCCATGTACTTATGTTTGGACAATTGAGCAAATGAGGTTGCCAAGGGATTGGTCTTTGTCATGTTGGGTGAGCTCACTTGATGGATCGATCATTGGTATTAAACTTCATCTTGTATTATCAATTGAACAAAACAAGAAGGAATCAAAGATCGCCAGAGTTACTCACAAGAGAGTCTTTGAAGCATCTTTATCGCCAGGTTTCTTGAGCCAACCTCGCGATGACAAGTCTATTTGAATAATACGTTACATAGTCAAACTTATTAAAGTCAAAAAGCAGATTGGCGGGATATTTATTTTATCCTTTATAACCACAGTTAACATGATCCAATGGTTACAAACGTTATGAAGAAGTAATGGGCTACGTGTCAAGTTAGCATTCACTCAGATTAATCGTGGTTAATGTGGATGTACGTGCACTGACAGTTACAACCACACTTTGTCTATACATACAGACCTATACACAGAAGATACTCTCTACTTCAAATCTGTTATATCTCTATTTTTACACTGTGTGAACACAGATTTACAAGCTATCTTCTTCATCTTTTTCTTTTAACAATGGCAGAAAATGTTGATGTTCAAATCGGAACAAGCCAAAGTGTGAGAGGTTTTGTTGTTGATGCTAATGAAACAGAGTTAGCTATTAACATTGGTCGAAGAATAAGGAGATATGAAGGCTTGGAGAATGTACTGAACATAAGATTGGAAACAATCTCTTACACAAATGTTGTCAATTTTTGGAAGAATATTGTGATAAAGGAAGGAAGAGAAGCATTCAAAACAACTGTAAATGCTCAAGAAATTGAAGTTTCCTCAAACCTATGATGACGTAGATCAAGTGAAATTAAAATACTTGACCACCATAAACCAATACTAGCAAGAGGACTAGGTCCATCGTAGTATAGCTATAGCGAATCAAGGTCGATCCCACAGGGAACCAATTGTGGATCATTTATATACAAACAATCAATCATTCATATCAAAGACATAAAGCGGTCTACGACCAACGAAAGACAAGAAAAGATAAACGACACTACTCGACACAAAACATAAACAACGTAATTAACCTCCCCAATTATCATGTTATCGTTTGGATTTAGAGATTCTATATAATTAAGCTAGACTCGACAACTATTAATCCGATCCGTATTTCTTTTATATTGGCTACGGGAGTCATCCCCTAAACTAGATCTAGCTCCGGTTAGGCCATCCAGATCACTATGCTACATCACGTGACTTCGCTTTTTCGGCCTCCATCTCATATGACTCGCACGCTTACAAAACTAGGGATGCCGATATTAACCGTATTCCTCACCTAGGCAACATTCCTTTTTTCAGGCGTACTTCCTAAGCGATCGCATCAGTCTCCGTCCCATTAACACTAACTTTTAGGTATCATGTTAATCTACGATTTACGTATAACTAGGTGCTAGCAATTCCCAAATACAGAACAGATCTAGATCTCGCTGAAAGTCCCGGAAGATCAATTCATGAGCCGACCTAGGAGCCCTATATTGGTATTTCCTAATAATACGCTAATTAAAACAGACGAGCAACGTAGCCGTAGCCATACCTACTAAGATAAGAAATTCTAATTGGACAATCACACCATAAAGACGTGGCTAGATTGACGCGGTGAAAAACTAAATCTTAGCGTTTCTACATACGTAACGGATAAAATAGAGACTCGTAAAGAAATTATATAGATCTACTAAAAACACGGTTGTTGATCATACCAAAGTCATCTATAGGTCACCGGATAACAGATCTGGGCGTTTGGATCCTTATAGACAAGGAATCCCCACTTCCTCATATCGTATCCTTAGATCTACATCGTTCGGTGAAGAACGAACAACCTCAAACGATAAACAATAATTGGGGACTTAATTACAAAGAACTAAGAACAAATAAATACAAGAACTTACATTATTGCAGAACTTGCATAAAAACTGCTCTAAGAAAAACTGAAGATTTTATTATAAACTGAGAGGTGTAAAAAATGTATTGTGTAAAGAAGTGTGTAAAAGGCGTGTATTGTATGCCTTTATTTATAGGGGTTCAAGCTAATTAAGAGATATACATCAAAATGTCAAAACAAATAAGAGATAACTCTCGGCCGATCTCCAAAATAAGATGAAAAATGCGCCCCTTATTATCCCTATGGTTGGCGCCAACTCTTCTTACTCCTCTTTTCATGCTTATCCGATCTTTATCTTGAATTTCCTTTGATTTATCTTGAGATTTAATTCTTCCATTTTGTATTTATCCTCCAAAATTATCCAAATCTGCAAAATAGATATTTATCCCAAAATAAATCATATTTAAATAAAACGGATAAATACCAATTTATAAATAAAAACAGATAAATACCAATAAAAATGGATAAATACCAAATTATATTTTATAAATCACAAAACATTAAATAATCCATATAAACATGTGATTTAATATAAAATACATATTATTAATCTCGATTTAAGGTCAACGTTGATGACTTTTACGGGTATAATTTGACCGTCATCAACTACCCCCCACTTAGACTTTGATCGTCCCGAACAAAGCATCAATAAGTCATTCCCCAAGAAAACAATTGACATGGTCAAATCATACTTATGCGAGAAGCTCGAGTCGACTCATACCAGCCATGCTCATAAGATATCCATTATTCACTACTTTCTATGAACCGAAGTGATGTGTGCATGTGCGTTCAGTTTTATATAATCGAAGCAAGATTAGAGTTTATGCTAACTTCGTAATCTCAACCTACCAACATCAGCATTCCCACTTCTTAAGCCTCGCAATGGGTAAAGACATGGTGCAATAAGCAAGAGCGTCATCCTTAAGGTTTTTGGACTTGGAGACCGAGAAAAATACTCAAGCCTCTTAAAAATTGAATTTTTTCTCATTTTCATCATTTCAAACTTTACCACTTCTCAAGAAAAAAAACTTGCTTTAAAAGTAAAGTATGCATTGCAAGAATCCCTCTCTCACGGATTAGTGGAAGCATTGAATATTACCACAAGCGCGAGGCTACTTTGAATGTTACTACAAGCCCAGTGTTTAACGCATTGTCAAAACACAGATAATTCTCAAGCTTATTACTCCGCTTTGATGGCCAGAAGATAGGAATACATCAGTAGATAAATATCGACACTAAGTCTACATAACCAATCATCTACGCAATGTACACATAATTTCTTCAGTTATTATGATTTGCGCGGTAAAACTCGATTCAAAGATTGAGTAATCGAATAATAAATAACTACTTGCAACAATTGGCATGAATATCCTTAAATTCACATTCACATAAGTATAATATGATCATGTAATTATGCAACTTGGTTCCTTTCCTATCAATTCTTAGCTAGGAACTCACAATTCTAAGGGTACAAGATATAATTAATTTGGCATTTATGCAATTTTTTTATTTTTTCACCGTTTCATTCAATTGTTCAATTATAGAATCATGGCTAAGTCTCCTACCCCCCACTTAAACTTGGCATTGTCCCCAATGACAAATAAAAATGAGAATTTAAGAAAAAAGACTTAGCTCTGGAAACGGCTCTCAAGTAGATGCAGATCATCGGAGCACGTCGTGGAGAAGCAAGTGAAAACCTGTTTAAGTAAACCAAACCGAAACTCCACGAGATCGTTAATAACATGTCAATGGTAGTTACAAAATAATATGGCAGTAATTAGATATAAAATATGCAAAAACAAATTAAGCCACTTTATTCCATACAACCAATGACAAGTAAAACCAAAGAGTTAAAACTACTCGTTCAGACGCAAAAAGAAAAATACTAAATAGAAAGAAAGATAAACAAGCAACTAAAGATGGTAATCTTCATCTATAATCTCCACCGCTTAAATATGCTTAAAACACGGTGGAGAAGACAAAGATAAAAAGCATTACCCCATGGGGAGAACACGAGGTTCTTGGATTGATAAGATATTTAATCCAGCGTAAAAGAGAAACTTGGTCAGGTATAACAGATCGGATGTGACCAATTGTATAAGATAGGATCAGAAACTCGGTGCAGACGCTTCACGTTTAGATTGGATATCAACAACTTAGGGAGATGTAGCTTCTCCATGAAATTACTAATAACCCAATGTATCACGTAAAAGTCATAACCGTCATCAACAAGGTCGGATCGGTGTGATATTTTAGAACAGAACTCATCATCTTGACCGGAATAGGCGTAAAAGTGTGAAATGTAAAACTTCCGGTAGAAAGATAAGTTGTATTTTGATCGAACCAAAAACTTTTAAAATCCAGCTAGGGTCAGAGCTACACGTACCCCAGCTAGGATCATGAAAACCAAAATGATAAAAGATGAACATTAAAACTTAGCAATATTTCAAATTCCGCAACACAAAGGTATTTTGTCAACAAAATGGAGGTTTAGAGTATGATGGGTTTAGAAAAAGATATACATAAAAATGGTAAGAAAAGATAAAGGGTGGGTAAGAAATTGTGTGTTGGGTGGGTATTAGTTTGGGTTAGGGTGGGAGAGTGAAATAGATGGAAAGAAAGAGAGGGAATGGAAGAATGGTTAGAAATGTGAACAGTGAGGCAGATTGGTGAGAGAATAGAAAGGTTGAAGGGTGAAAAGGTACAAAGGAAAGGATAAGGGTAGTTGCAGAACGAATTGCACACAACTTTGGATTTTCACTCGTATCGCCATTCTAAAAAGTTTTGGAAGTTGACCAAAATTGTTCTTGTTCGCACCAATCTCTCTCTGGTACATTTTCAGTAATTCTCAAGCTCTCTTAATGCTTCCATCTTAAGGCTGATTGCTAAATTTCCTTTTCTTTAGCAATTTCTCAACTCTCCTAAGAAACTCTAATTCACGTGGCCAATATTGAGTAAAAAAGTTTTGCACATCCTTAGCCCAATGGCCATCGGAACACGGCAAAATAAAAAAACCTCAACATATGTCACGTTACTCTTATTTGACTCAAAGAAAACAAAACCTAAAGTCCTAAAAGGAAATCCTAAGGGTTTTAAAGAAGTAGTTCTGAGTTTAAAGTCCTCAGCTCGACTTTCCAAAAATTATCCTTGTCAGTCATCCTTCTTGGATCGCTAGATGTTGACCCCTTGAGCACTATATGCGGTGGGCTCGTCACTTTTTTTATGGATTAATATCCTTCCTTGGTTGTGAGACCTGAGGAACGACATTTATCCTTACCATTTATACAAAGCTCCTACCTCGGCTCTCGTTTTAGGAATTAGTGAATTCTAAGGAGATTTAGTCCTAGGGACTTATTTTAATAACATCCTCTATAATGCTGCTTCATTATGCTCTCTCAAAACTCAACGTCTTCTTTAGATTGAGAATTCTTAAACTACACAAATTGTTGCTCCCATGGCCAGTAGAAGCAATCTCATGCATAGGACAATGAGATTTTGACAGAACTACGAGGAACTCTTTATTCACTGCTTCCTTCAACTATTACATGTTTCCTTATACCCTCTAGATGAGACATATTTGGGGCAGAACCTTTCACACTAATAAAATAAATCTTACAAACCAACTCCGGGCTAAGATTCTCATTCAGGTTCATGTAAAGACTAGCTTATGTTCAAAAGATCAAAAGATAGTAAAATATAAGCAAAAAAGGTAGTACCTTGCCTTCAACATTGTACCACGAATAATTCGAACCTTAATATTTATTTTCTCGGAGCCATCTTGGTGTTTTAAAGGTGTTTCTTCCATTGCTTTCCCATCGTAGTTTCGTAGCTCCACATGCTGCTGGGTTATTTTCTCAGCGCCCACGAAAAATTACTGACTCAGATTATTGCTTCCCTGGTTTATGCAAACAGAAGAAAAACAAAACGAACCGTAGACTGATTTTAACATGGTTTCCCATGCTGCTATCAGACTTACGGATTAAACATACGGAGATAAATGACACGTGAAATTCGAAAAAAGCGAACCAGGCTTCTTTGGCGCGAGAGGCAGTCTTGATGAGAGCGAAACCAGTTGTTCCAGATTTTGGAATTTTTACACGGAGCAGACCACCAGAGGAACTCAAAAACGTAAAAACAGACTCTAAAACAGAAAACTCGACATGAATAAAAAATTATTTATATATAAAATTGACCGTTGGTTCCCGGCAACGGCGCCAAAAACTTGATGACGTAGATCAAGTGAAATTAAAATACTTGACCACCATAAACCAATACTAGCAAGAGGACTAGGTCCATCGTAGTATAGCTATAAGCGAATCAAGGTCGATCCACAGGAACCAATTGTGGATCATTTATATACAAACAATCAATCATTCATATCAAAGACATAAAGCGGTCTACGACAAACGAAAGACAAGAAAAGATAAACGACACTACTCGACACAAAACATAAACAACGTAATTAACCTCCCCAATTATCATGTTATCGTTTGGATTTAGAGATTCTATATAATTAAGCTAGACTCGACAACTATTAATCCGATCCGTATTTCTTTTATATTGGCTACGGAGTCATCCCCAAACTAGATCTAGCTCGGTTAGGCCATCCAGATCACTATGCTACATCACGTGACTTCGCTTTTTCAGGCCTCCATCTCATATGACTCGCACGCTTACAAAACTAGGGATGCCGATATTAACCGTATTCCTCACCTAGGCAACATTCCTTTTTTCAGGCGTACTTCCTAAGCGATCGCATCAGTCTCCGTCCCATTAACACTAACTTTTAGGTATCATGTTAATCTACGATTTACGTATAACTAGGTGCTAGCAATTCCCAAATCTGAGCAGATCTAGATCTCATTGAAAGTCCCGAAGATCAATTCATGAGCCGACCTAGAGCCCTATATTGGTATTTCCTAATAATACGCTAATTAAAACAGACGAGCAACGTAGCCGTAGCCATACCTACTAAGATAAGAAATTCTAATTGGACAATCACACCATAAAGACGTGGCTAGATTGACGCGGTGAAAAACTAAATCTTAGCGTTTCTACATAATGTAACGAGATAAAATAGAGACTCGTAAAGCAATTATATAGATCTACTAAAAACACGGTTGTTGATCATACCAAAGTCATCTATAGGTCACCGGATAACAGATCTGGGCGTTTGGATCCTTATAGACAAGGAATCCCCACTTCCTCATATCGTATCCTTAGATCTACATCGTTCGGTGAAGAACGAACAACCTCAAACGATAAACAATAATTGGGGACTTAATTACAAAGAACTAAGAACAAATAAATACAAGAACTTACATTATTGCAGAACTTGCATAAAAACTGCTCTAAGAAAAACTGAAGATTTTATTATAAACTGAGAGGTGTAAAAAATGTATTGTGTAAAGAAGTGTGTAAAAGGCGTGTATTGTATGCCTTTATTTATAGGGGTTCAAGCTAATTAAGAGATATACATCAAAATGTCAAAACAAATAAGAGATAACTCTCGGCCGATCTCCAAAATAAGATGAAAAATGCGCCCCCCCTCTTATGCGTCCCTATGGTTGGCGCCAACTCTTCTTACTCCTCTTTTCATGCTTATCCGATCTTTATCTTGAATTTCCTTTGATTTATCTTGAGATTTAATTCTTCCATTTTGTATTTATCCTCCAAAATTATCCAAATCTGCAAAATAGATATTTATCCCAAAATAAATCATATTTAAATAAAACGGATAAATACCAATTTATAAATAAAAACAGATAAATACCAATAAAAATGGATAAATACCAAATTATATTTTATAAATCACAAAACATTAAATAATCCATATAAACATGTGATTTAATATAAAATACATATTATTAATCTCGATTTAAGGTCAACGTTGATGACTTTTACGGGTATAATTTGACCGTCATCAACCTACTGAGGGAAGTTTTTGGTTTTGAAGAAGTAATAGATGCTCCTGTAAATCCTGAGGAAATGGGGTTGTCAAAGATGGATTTTGTTGACAAAATCAAGACCAATGAAGCCACCAAATCAATTCCAGGTATTAATGTGAAACACATTGGGTATGAGTACAACTCTTCTTGAGCAAAATCATTGCTAAGAACATATTAGATTTGGTTGGAAGTATGGATACTCTATCGGGACCTAAGATAGAGTCAGCTTGATGATTATTTGCGAAGTGTGAAAATTTGATTGGGCTGGATACTTTATCCATTACATGAAGAAAGTAGCCAAAGAAGAAAGAGAAGGAAAAGGAAATCCAAGGCCTTACCCTTAGGATTAATGGTTCAGCCCCATTGAATCATTTGGAAATTCTGATGTTGCACTGAGAAAATAAACCAATCCGGAGATACAAGAAAGAGATTGACTATCTTATCCACGGTCCGGATGATGATGATGAAGGTGTTCTTGAGGTCACAGACATCGATAATGATGGAGATGATGGTGATCTTTGGTGGTGAGCGAGGTCAAGCAAACTACTAAGAAAACTGTCTAACCTAATGCACTAAAGAAGACTATTGAGAAAAGAAAGGCTTCTGACACAAGGAAGATAACAGAAATGTTAAAGCCTAAAATAACAAGGAAGCAAGCAAAGACAGACAAATGAGTCTGGCCGAGGTCCAGTGAAGTTGAGATTATCGACCTGCTTTGTAGTTACTCAAAACTGTTGTTGAGATTTTGAAGGAACAACAGAAAGAAGCAAATAGAAAGAGGAAAGTTATTGATATTGAAGAGGATGATCCACTTTCCAAAAGAATGAAGGAGATTGCCAAAAAGAAGAAGAAGTATGGCAAGGGGAAACAATTAAAAATTTTGGAGGCTCAAAGGGAACAGGAAGAGGAAGCAGTAGATGAAGAAGTAGGAGAGGCTATTAATGCTGAACCAATAACTATTATAAAACCTACTGAGGATGTAGAGGTTGTTTCTGAGCAACCCTCTTTGAGAGTCACGCGAGCTTTCCGCACTGAGCCTCTTTGTTGAAGTTAGAGAATCCTCACCTGCAAAAACTACTGAGCCTACTGAAAGTGAACAGGTTGTTGTTGAGCAACTTGATGAAGAGCCACAAAGCAGACTCACGAGTGCACTTTCTTGTGTAAATCTGAAACACTTGTACAGGACCCTGCAATTCCTGCAATAGTTCAGGGGGAAGAACAGACTGCTGTTAACCCTTCTGATGAGCATATAAGTCAGGGGAAGAAAGTGTGGTGCAGATTGAGGTAGTAGGAACAAATGTACAATATGAGCAACCTACTGACCTTCATAAATCTATTGAAGATACATTGAGTTTGCTTGTTGGGACCTTTGGAGTTCATCAAGCTACTGAAACAGCACCTAAAAGGCCAACAATGCCATTTGAGAGGCATGTAAAGAAGAAGAAAGATGATTTTGTTGATCCCAAACTTCAGCAGGTGGCTGATTATTTTCAATGGAAGTTTGGTTTTTACAAGAGGCAAAAGCCAGCTGCAGAACCTATGACTGATTTTGAGGAGTGGGCTTTTGACAAGTTGGGAGTGGAAAATTTGTTGGATATAGTTGATACCACTATGATGCAATCAAGATTGATGGACATTTTTGAAGATCAACAGAAAGAAGAGGGTATCAAGTTTAGAGACCCCAGAGATTACAGTGATGACTCATCATCATCAGATTCTGGAGGTGATTATCCCTCTGGACCAGGAGGAACCAGTGGGACTGCAATGTTAAATGAACCAACTGTACAACAGTCCACTGATACTGGTAGGTCTGCTGAGGGCAAGCAGACTGGAGAGATGGATGAGGATCTGCAGGATCTCACCATGGATGATCTGGATGCATTGATCAATGATGGAATAAGTGGTGCTGCAAATAGGTTGGTTGGTGAATCCTCTACTTTATTTGTTGAAGAACCTATTGCACTATCTGAAGATCAACAGAGTGCTGATTTGGATGAAGAAAGGATTGCTGATCATAATGAACCTGATGCCAGTTCAGAGGACTCAATTCAATATCAATATGGATTTGACACTGAGGACACTCTTACTAAAACTGATTGGTCATGCTGAAGGATTTCAAGTGGATAATGAGGCTGTATTCAATCCTCAAAGAGTGGAACAGGAGGTTCAGGTTGCTGAGGTTCAAACAGCACCCGAACAAAGGTTGGAACGGGAGGTACAAGTTGCTGAGTTACAAACAACACATGGACAAAGGTTGGAACAATCTTTGGGTTTGGAGGAAACCCCTGCTGATGTTGTTGAAGAGGCTGCTGTAGTGAAGCCTGTTGGAGACAAGGCCACTATAGGAAAAGATAGTCAGCAGGCTGCTGTTGTTGATGAGGAAGAACAACTGCTGGACTATGACTATAGTGGTGAATAGTTTCAAATTGGTGGATCTACTGATGATGAACCAGCGAATAATGAACCCACTATTGATCCTATCTTGGAGGAATACCAAGGACCTCACCCTGCTGGAAGGGACATGAGTTTTGCTGTGGTGATCAGCAATCAGAGGCAACAATATAATGTAGAAGAACCTGCTGATGAAGCTACTGATGGAAGAATGGCTGGTGGAGTGCCAGTAGACGTTTTGAATGAGTTAAGGACTGTTAGGAATGACATGCAACAGTTAAGGACTCAACTTGACAGACATGAACAAAGATTTGAAGAACTGATGAATCTAGTGGATAACAACAGAAAATCTACTGAAACAGTTGCTTCAAATTTCACATCTACTCAAAATGCTGGTAATGATCTTATTCTAGATGTGAGGGGAATCAAGCAAGGAAATACACTGAAGGAAAAGTTTCTGAAAGACCAACTTGCATCTATTCATCAAAAACTTGATAAACTTACTGACTCACCTAAGCCTGCTGAGGCTGTTGGAACATCTCAACCTCCTGGATTGGATCCTAAGCTTACTGAGAGGATCAATCTGCTGGAGGAAACTTTGCAATCAAGGATTACTGCAGTTGATACAAGAACTGAAATTATGGAGGGACAATTGAGTAACCTGATTAACACACAGGAGAGTGTTCATGGCCTGCTGTCCCGGTTTGTTGATGATGTCACTAAGGGGGAAGAGGGCCAAACAGCAGTAGCAAAAGAGGCTGCCAGAATTTTTCACAAGAAAAGATGGGAGGCTGATACTAATGCATTCAGGGAACTCACACTTTGCTGCACTTCCACTTACTGATGATCTCCTCAAACAATACAAGAATGAGTACCACAACAAAAGGAAACCTTATCATGACAAGGGATTTCATGAAGGTTTAAACTCATTTCTAGGCTTAAAGTTTTGGGAAGCAAGGGTTAAAGCTTTGAGGGCAAGTTATAGAGGTGGAAGAAGTGGTAGAGGTGAAAGGAGTTTGCCTATCAGAAAAGAAAAAGACTCACTTGCTGAATTCAAAGAACTTTACATGAGATTAGGATTCAGAGTAAATCAAATTAATCTCATTCTACCTGAAGCATGGAAGTGGTGGAAAGAAGTGAATTCCTACAATGATTTCACTCTAATTGAAAATGAATGGATGAGAGACATGATTGAAGAGATAAGAGCCTATCTAGAGCAAGTGGAGAAGGCAAGGGAAGACAAAGAAAGAAGACAGTAGATCAGCAGACTTCACATGTTTTATCTTTGCTGTATCTAGACTGTAATAATGTGAACAAATGTTTATAATGAAAGATGACGAAATTTGTTCTGTTTTTGTTTTAAATCTTTTTGCTTTGCTGTTAGGTGAGGGTAGTGGCATCATCACCAAAAAAGGGGAAATTGTTGGACTTATTTCTAAGTTTTAGTGATGAGTGCCAAACTAACTGTTATAGTGCAAAGGCAAAAAGATGTCAAGATCAAATGTATAGGCTTATTAAAGTTTGATCATTGATTAGGTTTGATCAAACAAGCACTGTAATGGTCAGCTGATTTATATCAGCAGAATGGTCTATATCAGTAGGGTAGATAGGTCAGTAGGGTAGATAGGTCAGTAGACTAGTCAGGAACCTGCTGAAGACTGAAGGCTGAGGGCTCAAACTCAGTTAATGAAGTCTAAGGGATCAAACTTAGTAATTACAGTCAAGGATATGGAATCAGAATTTTGGCAAGTCTGTGATGACCTAAACTGATTACATATACCTTGTGTAGAAGGTCTAAGTTCCATAAGTTGGATGGTGATTGGAACTTAGTTATTTACAAAAACGTATAATCTAACTTCACAAATAAAAGTTAGATAAAAGAAGTCTGTTGCATTGTGTTTTAAACACTGCGAATTATAGTTCAGCAGACTGATAGGTATTTCAGCAGACTGATGAACCTGCTGATATATATACCTCGATTAATTCAAGATTACATTGGAAGATTACATGGATAAAGACAACCAACTACCTCTGATTTATCAAACAAATCAATGGCTGAGATTAAAAAGACGTTGGGATGATTCAGGACTTTATCCAATGGTTTTAAGTCAAAGGGTGGACAGACTGCATTCTGTCAAAAAGGATTCTGCGAGTGTCAGTCCTATGAATATTGACAGAAAGCAAGTCAAATGGGACAAAACCAGGAACGGTTATATTTGAATTTCAAATACAAGTCACATGGACTCCTACCTATAAATAGAGGACTTTCAACTCAGAAAAAGATGATGAACTTTAAAAGAAAATTATAAGAGATAATTCTGAGCTGCAAAAACACCCTGCTGAACCTACTGAGCTTAAGGCTACTGATCCATAGAAAATCTTCAATTGTATTTTGTATTCAAGCTACATCAAGTTTACACACTTGAAGACTGCAAGTTGCTGATTATATCATCCTAATCAATCTGCTGCAACTGAATCATTTACTTGATTCAATCTTTATTTTACAAAGAACCGGCTGAAGACAGTGAAGCATCTGTTGGGTGTGAAAGACTGTTGTTTATGGTGGAGCTGGTGAAGAGGAATCCTACCCTTCAAGGACCAGTGAAAGACTTTGGAGCAGCAATCCTATCTGTTCCAAGTGTTCAGTTTGTGAAGCCATAGTTATTGGTGAAGGACAAGCAACTTAGGAATCTTTGTAATAACTACATCAAAGATCTCTAGTGAATTACCTCCAACATCACGGAGAAGAGTGGGTGACGGTGATTACACCACCAGAACCACTATAAAATCTGCCTACTTACTTTCTGCACTTTCATTCTGCATTTAGTTTACAATACACATCAACCTACTGAATCTAGCAACTGAAATCACACACATACACTACTGAGTATCTAATACTTAATATCATATTTAACAACAAGTAATAAGGCTTAATTTTTGATATTATTCCGCTGTACAAATTCAGTAAACTCAACTGTCGGTGAGACTCATCAGTGTATCAAAGAAAGAGGCTCTTGAGGTGTCGGCAAGAGACGACAGAGGTATCGACATCTTTGGTGAAGTTGCTGAGTTTGTTAAATCCAAAAGTTTTAAGTGTTAAGTTTATTCACCCCCTTTAAACTTAACCAAAGCCTTTTCAAGGGACCAACACATACACTACTGAGTATCTAATACTTGGTATCATATTTTAACAAGAAGTAATAAGGCTTAATTTAAATACATTCTGCTGCAACAAATTCAGTAAAGTCAATAGTCGGCCCGACTCACGAGTGTCAACAGACTCTCGAGCTATCGTGAGGTTTCTTGAGTTTCTTGAGTTTGTTAACTCCAAAAGTTTTAAGTTTATCCCCCCTTAAACTTACCAAAGCCTTTTCAAGGGACCAACACAGATAATATCCAGTTTTACACACTTTTTTCATTTCGGGTTTTACAAGAAATATAGGGTTTCTTGTTGATCAAATAGGTTTTGGGTTTGAGGACCAAGAGTTGTATCAGTTTCTGGGCGTTTTGATTTGAAGATTGGTCGCAATAAAGGTAAGAGACTCTTCCTAATGAATAATTATAGTATTATAATGTTTAGGTTAAGTTTGGTATAGGTTGGTGGTTTGTTGGGAAACAGACAACCGCAATAGCACACATATCACAAATACCCACAAAGTCTTCCCTATTACATGCAAAGGAATTAAACGAGGCAGCCCCAACGAAGCTAAATCACAAATAAAGCGAAACGAAACACAAGAAAATCAACACCAAAATTTTAACGTGGAAAACCCCTCTCAATGTGAGAGAGTAAAAACCATGAGGCCGAGGCCCACAAAACTCCACTAATCAGAAAAAGATGATACAAAAATGTTTCAAACACATCAACCAAATCAACTACACCAAAGCATCAACTAAGAATGAAAAATACAAGAGTTGTTGAAAAATATCACCGAACACGCAGCAGAAACGCAGCAGTCAGGTCGTCAGAAGATTTCCGGTAATTAAACCGTTAAAACGTAAATTCCACCGTTCAGATTGAATAAGAATTAGAGACGAACAAGCCCTCAAAATTTCATGCCGATCGGAGTCCGTTTCGATGCCCGATCGTCGCCGTAAAGTTGCTGCTGCAACACAGAAAATTGCTGCGAATTTTTTCTCTTTTTTGTTGTAAAAGATTGTGAAGATTAAAGAAAAATTAACCTAATTTGTTCCCTTAAATACTACTTGACATATTATTATTTTTCCAATTATTTGATCCACCCAACAAATCTCCCCCTCACGACATTGTGGAGGAATTCGTCATTCCAACAATAAAACGACATATCTCAAGCTTCTTCCTTGTCAACGCTTTTGTCAATATATCCGCACCATTGTCATACGTGTGCACTTTTTCAAGTGCTAGCAACTTCAACTCCAACACATCCCGAATCCAATGATAACGAACATCAATGTGCTTGGTCCTAGAATGAAAGGCTGCATTCTTACCAAGATGAATAGCACTCTAGCTATCACAAAGCAACACATACTGATCTTGCTTCAAACCAAGCTCCCGGAGAAACTTCTTCATCCACAACAACTCTTTACACACTTCAGTTGCTGCAATATACTCAGCTTCATTTGTTGAAAGTGCAACACATTTTAGCAACCTCGATTGCCATGACACAGCTCCCCCTGCAAATTTAACCAAATATCCTGAAGTAGACTTGTAAGAATCAACATCTCCAGCCATATCGAAATCGGTGAAACCAACCAACACTTTGGTTTTCACCAAAGCAAAGTAAGGCATAAATCCGTAGTACCCTTGAGATATCTCATAATCCATTTCACAAAGATTCCAATGCTCTCTACCAGATTAGAAAGAAAATGACTAACCTTACCAACTGCATAAGCGATGTCTGGTCTAGTACATACCATGGCATACATCAGACTAGCCACTGCTGAAGCATATGGGACCTTCTGCATACTTTCCTTTTCATCATCGCTAGAAGGACACTGATTGATACTCAACTTGAAATGAGATGCAAGTGGACTGGACACTGCTTTAGCATCACTCATGCTAAATCTCTGAAGCACCTTGTTTATGTACTTCTCTTGTGACAAATAAATTTTCCTGGCCTCTCTGTCACGAATAATCTGCATCCCTAAAATATGCTTTGCATGGCCCAAGTCTTTCATGGCAAAAGACTTGCTTAACTGCTGCTTCAACCCGTCAATCCTTGAAGCATTCTTGCCAACAATCAAAATATCATCAACATAGAGTAAAAGAATGATAAAATCGTCCTTTGAGAATCTATTAATAAACACGCAATGATCAGAAGTAGTCTTCCGGTAACCCTGCTCCTTCATGACAGACTCAAATTTCTTATACGACTGTCTAGGCGCTTGCTTCAACCCATAAAGACTCTTCTTCAACTTGCATACAAGATCCTCTTTTCCTTTCACCTGGAAACCCTCTGGTTGCTCCATGTAGATGTCTTCTTCCAAATCACCATGAAGAAAAGCTGTTTTAACATCCATATGCTCAACCTCAAAATCAAGACTAGCTGCCGAGCCAAGAACAGTCCGTATAGAAGAAATTTTCACAACAGGAGAGAAAATCTCACAAAAAACAATGCCCTTTCTCTGACCAAAACCTTTTACTACTAATCTTGATTTATACCGAGGTGTAGAATTACCGTCTTCATTCTTAATTCTGAAGACCCACTTTTTCTTCAAAACTTTCTTCCCTTTAGGCAATTTCACCAACTCATATGTGTGATTACATTTAAAGTTTACAAGGAAAATGACAGATAACAACTCTTCGTTTTGTCAACAAATCAATGGCTAAGATTAAAGGGACGTTGGAAAGAAACAGAGGTTTATCCAATGGATACAAGTCAAAGGGTGAACATTCAAAATCCGACAAAAGTAAATTGACATTAATCGATTTATATAACAGGATGAAAGCAAGTCAAGATGGGACAAATCTAAAACGGCTATGTTTGAATTTCAAACATAAGTCACATGGATTCTCACCTATAAATAGATAACCCCTGATGCAGAAACAAGTGATGATTTTTGAGAGAAGAATAACAATTAATTTTGAGCTTCAGATACTTATCAAGAAGTCACCATGCTGACCCTACTGAACCTAAAGCTACTGATCCAGTAAACTTCTTCAAGTGTAATCTGTCATCAAGCTACATCAAGTTTACACACTTGAAGAATCCAAGTCACGATCATATCATCCTGATCAAGTCTTTGAAAGTCAATCACTTACTTGATTCAAACTTTCTTTTACAAGAAACCTGCAGAAGACAGTGAAGCATCCTAGGGTGTCAAGGACTGTTGTTTGTGGTGGAGTTGGTGAAGAGGCAATCCTACCCTTCAAGGACCAGTGGAAGACTATGGAGCAGCAATCCTACCTGTTCCAAGTGTTCAGTTTGTGAAGCCATAGTAATTGGTGAAGGACAAACAACTTAGGGATTTTTGTAACTGCTACCTCAACAATCTTTAGTGAATTACCTCCAACATCACATGAGAAGAGTGGACTGACAGGATTACACCACCTGAAACCACTATAAAACTTGCCTACTTACTTTCTGCATTTAGTATATTTAGCACAACAACCTACTGAAACTAGCAACTGAATCACACACTTACACTACTGAGTATCTAATACTTGGAATCATATTTTAACAACAAGTAATAAGGCTTAACTTGAATATATTCCGCTGCAACAAATTCAGTAAAATCATCTTCAAGAGACTCATCGAGTGGTCGTGAGACTATCGAGCGAATCGACAAGCTACTCAACTTGTTGAGTTTGTTAACTCCAAAGTTTTAAGTGTTAAGTTTATTCACCCCTCTAAAACTTAACCAAAGCCTTTTCAAGGGACCAACAATTGGTATCGGAGCAAAGGCTTCGCTCAAGTAATCCTACTTGTTGTTCTTGTGAAAATACTTTGAAAACTTTTTCAAATTTCTGATTTTCAAAGCTTTGCATCATGGATAACAACCAATATGCTAGAACAATCTTGATGTGTTCTTTAGATCGTTTTGATGAGTATAAACGTCGTATGCAGGCTTTTCTAGCTACAACACATGATGAGATGATGTATGTGCTGACTGATGGACCACTGGAAATCACAAAAGCTATAACTGTGGATAATCAAACTCAGTACATTCCAAAGACAAAAGGAGAATGGAATGTTGAAGATAGAAAAAGAGCAAATCTCAACAACATTGCTATTGATATCATATACAGAACCTTGGATAGCAATATGTACATGAAAGTGAAAGATTGCAAGACTGCAAAGGAACTTTGGGATAAGTTGCAATTAATCTGTGAAGGCACTGATGCAATAAAGAAGAACAAAATCAGTGTGGCAAATAAGAAGTTCCAAGAGTTCCAAATGAAACCAAATGAAACTATAGAACAAATGGAGTCAAGATTCAATGCAATCATGGATGAACTCACCCTACTGAGTGTAAAGTATTCAAAAGAAGAAATAAATTCAAAAATTCTAGAAGCTTTACCTGCAAAAGAAGTTTGGGAGATGAAGGTGACTGCCATAGAAGATATGACAAGTTTAAATGAAGAGGATACCTTGATACGTATAAAGAGAGTGAAGACGTTGAAGATGAATTGGAGATTCAAGATGGTCCGATGACGAGAGCTCGGAAACGAAGACTCGAGGATGCATTGAAGAAACTAGTTCTTTCTTTGAGTTATGATCGAGTGGGAGAGGAAAACTTATCCATTCTATTATTATTTAAATGTAATAAGGGGTAGGGGGCATTTTTGGGAGTTTTGACCATTTTTGAACAACCCTTCCCAAAATGGCAGTTTTGTCAAAACCGACCTTCGGCTTTCCATTTTGGGAAACTAAAACTTCTATCCCAATGTTCCTTACACTTTAAGGGTAACCTAGGTCCTAAACCACATTTATCTACCCTTTTGACCCTTCAAAAACCCGATACCTTTTTCACCTTATTTTTTGGAAACTTTCCTTACTAAAATTAGACCTTGTCCAAGTTTACACCCAAGACTTGTCCAAGACTTGTCCTAGACATGCCTTGGACGTGCCTAGCTCCTTACCATCCTCCCACATCGAAATTTGTGAAGTTTAGCTTCCAAATTCACAAAGTATAACTACTTTTGTCCCACATTGCCCAAATGGGGAGTTGTCTTTTATTTCTAGTTCTATATATACTTGAGTACTTACCTTGTACAAACTAAGTTATATTTGAGTGAAATATTATATATTTTAAAGTTTCAGTGATTGAAACAAATAGTTAAAACTTTTCCTTGTGACTGGGTGAAGGTTTAACTAGAGAATTTATCAAAGGTGTGAGCGACCTTTGTGCGATATTCTCTAACTTGAGAAACCCGGCGCGACTCCGAGGGTGGATCTAAGCTGCTCCTATCCTTTCATTTTCGTTCTAAAATCCATTTGTTCTAGTAAGTTTTCATTTCTTCTTGTTTTCTCTTCATAAAACATGATTACTAGCTTATTTTGTTGAATACTTAAATCTAGATCCTTAGTTTTCATATCATTTGGTATCAGAGATCAAGGGATTTAGGTGTTCATATCCTTGATTAGTTGTTTGTTCTTCATTTTCTTTGCCAAATTTTTTTTTTCTTTTCGTCCTTAGTATAAAAAAAAAAAAAAAAAACGTGGCCTTTGTGATCTAAACTAGTATCTACTTGTTTGTTCTATGCTAGTTTCCTTGATTGCATGAGTTTTTGTTCTTCTCCACGTTTTTCTTCATCAAAACACAGCTATATCTATAGGATCAGCCTTTAAAACGTAGTTCATAGTCTTTTTCTTCCCAAATACCTTGTTTGTTTGGCTTGTCACTGTTTGCTGAAAGGTGTTACTGTTCCTCTTTCTCATATACTTGGTTTAGTATCACCTATATTATACTTGATATCCTTTTGTTCTTAGCCAAGCCACGACATTTTGCAGCCATATTTCCCATATTAAGATCTACCTACTTGTTCAAATTGTAGTAACTTGTGCCTTTTCATCTTATTATCATAAGTAGCTTTTAATTTTATCATTAGTAGCCTTAAATATTTTTATAAGTTAAAGTTGGTTCATCTTCTCTTTTTTTTTAAAAAAAAAAAAAAAAAAAAAAAAAAAAAAAAAAAAAAAAAAAAATAAAAAAACGAGCCAAATTTTTTCACGACCATTTGTTCATTGATTTCTTGTTTTTTTTGGTTTGCTACTTGGATATTAGCATTGATGCTTGCCTTGTTACTACTTGCTTGTTATTACTTCTTCACCACACTTTTTCGATTCCATATCACTCACCTTTTAAGCCTTTCTTCCAAGCCCTTCTTCATAGAGTGCCTTGGGAGTTTGTCTTTGGTGTTATATTCAGTTTGTGATTATTGTGCTTGCTTGCTCCTTATTTGATTTATTCGACGGTTGGACTTCACCTTTGTGAGTTTGAGGGTGAGTTAAACACGAGAGAATTTGGTGAGGTTTTCTTTCAAAATGGCGCAAGATCATGTTGATGATGCACATCTTGATGGTCGTATTCAACTTCAAATTGCGGCTTCTTATGAACAAATGAATAAAAATTGAAGATACACACCAAGGCCTTTCCGATCAAATTCATGAACTTATGCAACGTCTTGGTCTTGATGAGGAAGGTGGCGTGCAAGGTGTTGGTAGAGGTAGGGGACGTGGTGTTCTTGGACGTGGGGTTGGAGGCCGTGGTAGAGGTTATGGTGGCCGTGGTAATGGTGGAGGACGTGGGTTTGTGAATGAGGAAGACGACTTGAGTGATTTGGCCGATGATTATGTACAAGAAGATTATGAGGCTGTACATGATGATTCGTTACGTGGATTGAAGTATAAGATTCCTTCTTTCGATGGTAAGTTGGATCCGGGCAAGTACTTGGAGTGGGAAATGAAAATGAACCAGATTTTTTCGGTTCATAACTATAGTGATTCGAAAAAAATGAGGATTGCGACTTTGGAGTTTACGGGGTATGCTATGTCGTGGTGGCATAGTTTTCAAGAGATTCGACGAAGACGAGGAGAGCAACCGATTAATAGCTGGACTTTACTTACCGAGCATATGCGAATCAAATGGGTGCCAAACCATTATTTTCGTGATCAAACTTTTAAGTTGCAGCAATTAACTATGGTTCGTTCGAACATCATGGAACCCGAGGATGTGACTATGCAGCGATTTTTATGTGGTTTGCGTGACGATATAGCGGGGCAAGTTGAACTTCAGAATTATGAGACGTTGCATGACATGGTTAATGGTGCTCGGATGATTGAAAGACGTCTTAAGAGTCGACGTGAAGCTAGAGCAAGTTCAGCTCGTCCTTTTGGTTATAGGGGTCCTTATTCATCTACTTTTCAGCCCGGGTGTCTCATACTTTTCTACTACGACTCCAACTAAACAAGCTGAAAGTTCATCTCGCTCTACTAATCATAAGGCTAAAGTTGCTGAATTATTGACTCGGATAAAGGCAAGGCTGTTGGGGGTCGCTTTCGAGATATGAGTGTTATAAATGCCGAGGCAAAGGTCATTTTGGCGTAAACCGTCCTAATAAGCGCTCTATGACAATTGTGGAGCATCCGGGACATGCTTTATCCTATGAATCACATTCGACGAGGAGGAGGAGCACAATGGAGATGATGATGACGTGGGAGACTTGAAGCACACGCCACACCCACATATGGTGCGTGTTATGTCATTCGGAAAACGCTATCGTTCATGCTAAGTTGGAGGATTCGATTCAGCCGAGAATATCTTTCAATCTACTTGTGGCATCGCGGGGACGGGCAATTATATAATCGATTCCGGAGTTGTGCCAACTTGGTAAGTGATCTTTGGTTCGTGATTTTCACTTTCAGCTTTTACCACATGCACATCCTTATAATTTGCAATGGATGAATGACGAGAGTGATATTCGCGTGTCGCACTGCTTATGTTAAATTCCAAGTCGGTAAATTAGTTGATGAGGTTTTATGTGATGTTGTACCACTTAGTGTCACTCATTTGTCGTTAGGTAGACCGTGGCAATTTGATAGAACAAACCATGTATAACGGTCGCTAAACACTTGGTCTTTTACTTTACGAGGTCACACGATCACTTTGCATCCTATGACACCTACACAAGTTCACTCGGAATTAGTTCGCATGACTCATAATCGTAATGCTGCAATGTTGCGTGAGAAAAAAAATAATAAAAGTGAGGGAGTTTTAGTTGAAAATCAATGCGTTACTTTGGAGAGAAAAAAACACGAGGGAGTTTTATCACGTATTGAGGGAAGTAATGTCGAAAATTGCAAAAAGGCAAGGGAGGGCGTTACTTTTGAGGGAGATACACGGATGGTGCAGCTTGGTAAGGGAGTGGGATCCCGAAATCACGAGGGAAAAATAAAAGTTGAAAAGAAAAACGTTCAGGGAGTGAAGCACAGTTTTCTTGCGAAACCAAACTTGGTTGCTAGCACTTTGAATAATGGAAATGGCGTGTTTCTTGTTTATTTTAAAGAAGTCGTCCCAAGTTTTAAGTGCTTGGTTTCTTTTGACGACTTAACCTCTTCCCTCCCGAGTGTTGTTTGTTCTTTATTGCAGATTATGCGATGTTTTTCCGGAGGAGGAACTAAGTGGTTTACCACACTACGTGGCGCTGAACATCAAATCGACTTGGTTCCGGGGCAACACTTCCAAACAGCCTCGCATATCGTGCAAATCCCGAGGAAACTAAAGAGATCCAAAAGCAAGTTGCGGAACTGTTGGATAAAGGGAAAATTCGGGAATCTTTAAGTCCGTGTGCCGCTCCCGCTATAGTTGTTCAAAAAGAATGGCGAGTGGCGATGTGTATGGATTGTCGTGGCACTAAATAACATAACCGCAAAAATACCGCTACCCAATTCCGCGTTTAGACGATATGCTCGATGAATTACACGGTAGTAAAGTCTTTACTAAAGTCGATTTAAAAAGTGGGATCATCAAGTCCGTATACGTGAGGGGGATGAGTGGAAAACCGCTTTTAAGACTAAGTTTGGGCTTTACGAATGGTTAGTTATGCCGCTTGGTCTCACGAATGCACCGCCCACTTTTATGCGCTTTAATGAACGGGTTCTACGCGAGTTTATAGGTCATTTTGTGGTGGTTTATTTCGATGATATTTTAATTTATAGCACCAATCTTGATCTTCACGTAGAACATTTGCGGGTCAGACTTTGAGACACTACGCCGTGCTAAGTTGTATGCGAATTTAAAGAAGTGTGATTTTTGCTTGATAGAGTCGTGTTTCTTGGGTTTGTTGTAAGTGCAGATGGCGTGGAGGTTGACCAAGAAAAGGTCCGAGCAATCAAGAATGGCCACAACTCAAAAACGTGGCTGATGTAATGAGCTTCCTTGGTTTGGCGGGGTTTTATCGACGCTTCGTGAAGGACTTCACTTCTATTGTCGCCCGCTGACGGAACTTATCAAAAAGAATGCGCCATTCCATCGGGGAGAACGACAAAGGAGTCTTTGAAACCCTTAAGTTTAAACTTATTTCTGCACCTATTCTTGCTTTACCTGATTTTGATAAAGTCTTTGAATTAGAGTGCGATGCTTCGGGTGGGGGCATAGGGGGCGTTTTACTCCAAGATAAACGTACCATTGCTTATTTCTCCGAGAAACTTAAGGGTGCGATTTAAATTACTCCACGATGATAAAGAGTCAGATGCTTTAATTCGTTGTTTACAAACGTGGCAGCATTACCTTAGACCTCGAGAGTTCATTATTCACACGGACCACGAGTCATTAAAATACCTTAAGGGTCAAGGTAAGTTGAGTAAGCGCCATATTCGTTACATTGAGTTTATCGAGTCCTTTCCTTATGTGATTAAGTTTAAAAAAGGACAAGATAATATTGTGGCGGATGCTTTGTCACGTAGGCATTCATTAATTACATCTTTGCAAACTCGCATGTTTGGGTTTGAGGCTATAAAGGATTTGTATCCTAATGATCCTGATTTTGGGGAGATTTTTGACAAGTGTCCTTCATCCACTTTTCCCGACTATTACATTCACGATAGGTTTTTGTTCAAAGGAGATAAGTTATGCATTCCTAGGACATCTATCCGTGACTTATTATTGAGAGAGGCGCATGGGGGTGGTTTAATGGGTCATTTTGGTGTCGATAAAACTTTGGACATGTTGCGTATTCACTTCTTTTGGCCTAAGATGCGGGCTGATGTTGCGAGGTTTTGTGAGTCTTGCCTTACTTGTAAGCATGCTAAGTCGACCTTAAAGCCCCACGGATTGTATACACCTTTGCCTATACCTACCACTCCTTGGACTGATATTTCGATGGATTTTGTGTTAGGTTTACCTAGGTCTAAGAGCGGGAAAGACTCTGTGTTTGTGGTAGTCGATAGATTTTCTAAGATGGCTCATTTTATACCATGTTCTAAGACTAATGATGCATCTTATGTGGCTGATTTGTTCTTCAAGAGATAGTGCGCTTGCATGGGATTCCTAGAACCATTGTAAGTGACCGTGATACTAAGTTTGTAAGTCACTTTTGGCGCTGCTTTTGTGGTTGCGCCTAGGCACTCACTTGTTATTATTTTCCACTTCGCTCCACCCACAAACAGATGGTCAAACCGAGGTTGTGAATCGGGTCTTGGGTCAATTGTTAAGAACAAGCAGCAACGCAATCTAAAGAATTGGGAGTCGACTTTGCCTTACATTGAGTTTATGATAATAGAGCTAAACATTCAGCTACTCAATTTGCTCCTTTTGAACTTGTTTATGGGTTTTTACCTTCTACACCATTTGATTTTGTTCCTTTGCCTCCAGTGAGCACGTGAGTTTGGATGGTGAAGCTAAAGCTGTTGGTGAGATCACTTCATGAAAAGGCCAGCTGAATGTCGAAAAGCTACGGAGAGTTACGCAAAGCACGCAAATAAAGGTCGCAAAGAGATGATATTCAATCCAGGTGATTTGGTTTGGTTGCATCTTCGAAGGATAGATTTCACATTTGCGCAAGTCAAAGCTACATGCTCGTGGAGATGGTCCATTCAAGGTGTTGAAGCGCATCAATAAATGCCCTACGAGCTTGATATCCCTCCGATTGGAATATATCTTCAACGCTCAATGTGGCGATTTGTTCCATTTACGGTTCCTTCAGATCTGGAGGACGATCCTTCTCAACCGGGAGGGAGTGATACGTATAAAGAGAGTGAAGACGTTGAAGATGAATTGGAGATTCAAGATGGTCCGATGACGAGAGCTCGGAAACGAAGACTCGAGGATGCATTGAAGAAACTAGTTCTTTCTTTGAGTTATGATCGAGTGGGAGAGGAAAACTTATCCATTCTATTATTATTTAAATGTAATAAGGGGTAGGGGGCATTTTTGGGAGTTTTGACCATTTTTGAACAACCCTTCCCAAAATGGCAGTTTTGTCAAAACCGACCTTCGGCTTTCCATTTTGGGAAACTAAAACTTCTATCCCAATGTTCCTTACACTTTAAGGGTAACCTAGGTCCTAAACCACATTTATCTACCCTTTTGACCCTTCAAAAACCCGATACCTTTTTCACCTTATTTTTTGGAAACTTTCCTTACTAAAATTAGACCTTGTCCAAGTTTACACTCTAAGACTTGTCCAAGACTTGTCCTAGACATGCCTTGACGTGCCTAGCTCCTTACCATCCTCCCACATCGAAATTTGTGAAGTTTAGCTTCCAAATTCACAAAGTATAACTACTTTTGTCCCACATTGCCCAAATGGGGAGTTGTCTTTATTTCTAGTTCTATATATACTTGAGTACTTACCTTGTACAAACTAAGTTATATTTGAGTGAAATATTATATATTTTAAAGTTTCAAAGATTGAAACAAATAGTTAAAACTTTTCCTTGTGACTCAAAGTGAAGGTTTAACTAGAGAATTTATCAAAGGTGTGAGCGACCTTTGTGCGATATTCTCAAACTTGAGAAACCCGGCGCGACTCCGAGGTGGATCTAAGCTGCCCCTATCCTTTCATTTTCGTTCTAAAATCCATTTGTTCTAGTAAGTTTTCATTTCTTCTTGTTTTCTTCATAAAACATGATTACTAGCTTATTTTGTTGAATACTTAAATCTAGATCCTTAGTTTTCATATATTCAGTAACCATACTGCAAACTTCAATAGAATCAGCAGAGGACTCAGCAGAGGACTTATATAAGACTTCAGTAGGGACCTTAGCAAACTTCATATTACAGGGTTGTTCCTAACAGACAGCAAACCTATGGTTATGCTGGTGGTTCTAACAATAGAAATCACTCTAAATAGCATTACATACCAAAAGGCCAGAAAGCATATATGAATCCTACACAACCAAATGTTAGACCTTATGGATGTGTAGAATACATGTATGAACAAAAGTATGATACCTTTCAAAGAAGACCTTATGGAAACATGCCAAGGGTCATGCTTACCACTGACCATCATGGACCCAAACAGTTTTGGGTACCTAAAATACATTAACTTTGTTTTGTAGGGTGTCTCGTACTTTGACAGTGGATGTTCCAGACATATGACAAAGAATAAGCACTGTTTGTCAAATTTTGTGGCAAAGGATGGTCCAAGAGTGAATTTTGGCAATAAGAACACACCAGGATACACAAGAGGATATGACACACTTGTGAGAAATGGATTAACAATCAGGAATGTTGCATTTGTGGAAGGACTGGACTACAACCTACTGAGCACTGGACAGTTTTGTGACATGGGTTACAAGGTTACTTTTGACTAAGGTACATGTATTGTCATTAGTGAAAAAGGTGATCAAGTTGTGTTGGATGGAAGAAGACAACAAAACATGTATGTTGTGGATTGGTCTACTGCTGTTCCAGAAACTTGCCTAATTGTGCATACCAAGTTAGAACTCAATTGGTTATGGCATAAGAAGTTAAATCATCTAAATTTTGATTATATCAATCAATTGGTGAAGAAGAAATTGGTGATTGGTTTAACTGAGATCACATTCAAAAAGGATGCTATATGTGATGCATGTCAGCAAGGTAAACAAACAAAATCAAGCTTCAAGTCAATGACTAAGCAGTCAGCAAAAAGAGTTTTGGAGCTGATGCACATGGTCTATTTGGACCAGTAACACCAACAAGTGTAACAAGAAAGAAGTACACTCTAGTAGTTGTGGATGATTATTCAAGATACACATGGGTAGTATTCATGAACAAGAAAAGTGAAACACTTCAAAAGATGCCAGAACTTTTGAAGAGAATACAAAATGAGAAAAGTTTGACAGTAGTGAAGATCAGATCAGACAAGGGTACTGAATTTCTCAATAAAGTTATAAGAGAATATTGTGAGCAGAATGGTGTGCTACATCAACTAGCTACTACTGGTACACCTCAGCAAAATGGGGTTGCTGAGAGAAGAAACAAAACTTTAAAAGAAGCATGAAGAACTATGATTTGTGAAGCATTATTACCTGAAAGATATTGGGCTGAAGCAGTCAATACAGCATGCTATACACAAAATAGGACATTAGTGAACAAGAAGCTGCTGAAGACACCTTATGAAATTTGGAAAGGAAGGAAACCTAATATATTTTATTTCCATCCATTTGGAAGCAAATGTTTCATTTTAAATCATAAGGAGCAATTGTAGACCTTCCAAACAAAATTAGATGAAGGAATCTTCTTGGGATATTCTTCTGTCAGCAAGGCATTCAGGGTACGGAATAAAAGGACACTGAAACATGAAGAAACAATACATGTTGTATTTGATGAACCTAAGTTCACTGGAATGGAAGATGAGGATTCAGAACCTGCTGAGAATCAACAACTCATTGATCCAGAATGTGTTGATGTTTTGGAAAGGATTAATGACTTAAAGGTTTCTGACTCCGCCCCTGCTGAACACCCTGCTGGTAACACTACTGATGCAACAACTAAGGCAGTTCAAGGATCTGCTGTACCTCTTGAAGAAGCAACAGTAGACCCTATTAAAGAAGATGTTCCTGAGAATCATTCTAACCAAAATCCACAATGGTTAAGGGATCACCCTGCTGAGCAAGTTATTGGCAATATACAGCAAGGTGTAAGAACTAAAAGACAATTGGAAGCAATGTTCACTTGTTTTCTATCTCAAATGGAACCTAAAGTTGTTGAAGAAGCAATATCATATCCATATTGGATAATTGCTATGCAAGAAGAATTGAATGAAGTTGAAAGAAATCAAGTTTGGACACTAGTGGAAAGGCCTAATCATGCAAATATAATTGGAACCAAATGGGTATACAGAAACAAATTGGATGAATCTTGTACCATTGTAAGGAACAAGGCCAGACTAGTAGCAGAAGGAATAGATTTTGATGAGACACATGCCCCTATTGCAAGATTGGAAGCTATAAGATTATTCTTGGCATATGCTGCTTACAAAAACTTCAAAGTATATCAGATGGATGTCAAAAGTGCATTTTTGAATGGCATTCTGGAAGAGGAGGTCTATGTTCAGCAACCTCCTGGTTTTGAAGTTAAAGATCAAGAAGATAAAGTGTACAGACTCAATAAAGCACTTTATGGTTTGAAACAAGCACCAAGAGCATGGTATGAGACCCTATCTCAATTCTTGGTGGACAATGGCTTTAGCAAAGGTACCATTGACAAGACTTTTTTCAGAATCAATGAAGGTGACAACACCCTACTGGTATAGATTTATGTTGATGACATAATTTTTTGTTCTGAAAATGAATTACTATGTGAGAAGTTTACTAATCTGATGAAAAGTAAATTCCAAATGAGTATGATGTGAGAAATGAACTATTTCTTGGGTTTACAAGTCAAACAGATGAAAGATGGAATCTTCATTCATCAAACCAAGTATACCAAGGAGCTGCTGAAGAAGTTTGGTATGGAAAACAACACCAAAGTATCAACTCCTATGAGTACAAACATAAGATTGGATGAAGATAAAGAAGGCAAAGATGTTGATCAGACTTAATACAGAATGATGATAGGAAGTCTGATGTACCTTACTGCTAGCAGACCTGATATATCCTTTTTGCAGTAGGTGTTTGTGCAAGATTTCAATCAAAACCTAAGGAAAGTCATCTAACTGCAGTCAAAAGGATTCTCAAGTATCTAAAAGAGACTTTGGATGTAGGAATTTGGTATTCAAAAGATGGAAGCTTCAAGGTTATATCCTACTCAGATTCTGATTATGCTGGATGCAAGATTGATAGAAAAAGCACCACAGGAACCTGTCAGTTGATGGGAAATAGACTGGTTTCCTGGTTTAGCAAGAAACAAAATTCAATATCAACTTCTACTGCTGAGGTTGAATACATTTCTGCTGGAAGTTGCTGTGCACAAATACTTTGGTTAAGACAACAATTAAGGGATTATGGAATAGAAGAATTCCTATAATGTGTGATAACACAAGTGCAATTGCAATCACATAAAATCCTATTTTGCACTCAAGAACCAAGTATATTGATGTGAGACATCATTTTATAAGAGATCATGTTGAAAAGAAAGATGTGGTGGTTCCTTACATCTCTACTGAAGATCAACTTGCTGATATTTTCTCAAAACCATTGGATAGTGAAAGATTTACTAAGTTAAGGACAGAACTTGGAATTATAAAAGTTGACTGATACACCTATGATCATCAATGTACTGGAATTCACCAAGGGGATTAGTCTTTGCTATGTTGGGTGAGCTCACTTAGCAGACTAGTCATTGGTATAAACAATTCCATGTACCTATTTAGTTATGGACAATTGAGCAAACGAAGTTCCCAAGGGGATTGGTCTTTGTCCTATTGGGTGAGCTCACTTGACAGATCAGTCATTGGTATTAAACTTCATCTTGTATTATTAGTTGGACAAAACAAGAAGATTTGAAGATCAGCAGAGTTACATTGTCTGCTGGTTGCTGAGGGACATCCTTGTCAGCAGGCTGCTAAGCCAAGCCTACTGATGGCAAAATATACTGAGGCATACATTACAGTCAAACTTTAACAAAAGTAAAAAAGCAAAAGACCGGGATATTTATCTTATCTTTATAACCGTAGTTACACGATCGAACGGTTACCGTTCATTATGGATCAGTTATGGGACATGTGGCAAGATCTCATTAACTCATATTTAATCGTGGTTAATGCTACAGTACGTGTACAGTGCATTATCTAACAGTTTCTCCCACTACTCTCTGATATATATACAGACATATACACAGAGGATACTTATAACTTTAAGATTGATTTTCTCTACAAATATACTGTGTGAACATAGATTTGGAATTTTTCTTCTTCATCTTTCTCAAAATTCTAATGGCGGACAAGGATAATATTCACATTGGAACAATCCAAAGTGTCAGAGGTTTTGTTGTTGATGTTAACAAAACTGAGTTGGCTATTAATATTGGTAGAAGAATCAGAAGATACGAAGGATTGAAAGATGTCCTCAATCTGAGACTGGAAAGAATATCCTACACGAATGTTGTTAATTTCTGGAGTAACATTGTGATAAGAGAAGGTAGAGAGGCATTTACTACAACATTGAATGGCCAGGAGATTGAAATTTCCTCAAACCTGCTGAGGGAAGCTTTTGGTTTTGGACCTGGAAACAATGCTCCAACTAATCATGAAGAAATGGGACTATCAAAATTGGATTTTTTTGACAGAACAAAGACCAATGATGCTATTAAATCATCAATGAGCATCAATGTGAAGTATATAGGAATGGAGTACAACCTGCTGAGTAAGATAATAGCAAAGAATATCTTAGGACTCAGTGGAAGCCTTGATACTTTATCAGGACCCAAGATTGAATTGTTAATCATCATCTGCAAAAGCATGAAGTTTGATTGGGCTGGATTCTTTGTCCAATATATGAAGAAAGTAATAACTGAGGAAAGAGAAGGGACAAGGAAATCCAAGACTTTACCTTTGGGCTTGATGGTTTAGGCCCTGCTGAATCATTTGAGGATTGTTGATGTTGCACCTGAGAAAATATACAAGTCTAGATATAAGAAGGAGATCGGCTATCTCATCCCTGGTTTGGATTATGATAAAGATGTGGATGCTGAAGCAACTGAGAGTGATAATGATGGAGATGATGATGATGGTGGTGAGCAGGTTAAGCAAGTTGTTAAAACTACTGCACCCAAGAAAGTTGCTGAGAAAAGGAAGGCTGCTGACACCAGAAAAATCATAGAAATGTTACAGCCTAGGAAAACAAGGAAGAAGACAGCAGAGACTGCTGAGTCTACTGAGGGTCCAGTTGAAATTCAAGTTACTGACCCTGTTGAAGTTGTAAAGAAGAAGTCTGCTGCTGAAATTTTGAGCGAACAACAGAAGGAAGACAGCAGAAAGAGGAAAGCTGTTGAAGTTGAATCTGAGCAACTTTCCAAAAGAATGAATGAGATTGTTACAAGGAATAAACATGGTAAAGGAAAACAATTGAGGATTCTAGAGGCTCAAAGGGAAGAAGAAGAGGCTATTGAAGCTGAGCCTTTAAAAATTGTTAAGCCTACTGGAACGGAGGAGGTTGTTGTTGAGAAACTCACTGAAAAACCATAGCGGACTCATCGAATGCACTTTCTTTGTGAAATTGATACAACAAAGACAAGACCACGCCATTTCTCGCAATAGTTCGGGGGAAGAGCAATGCTGTTTGACCTGTGATGAGAATGTAAGTCAGGGGAACCAAGTGTAGAGCAGATGGAGGTGGTAGGTACAAACATACAAGCAGAAGAACCTACTGACTTAGAAGCATCTGTTGAGGAAACTCTAAATCTGCTTGTTGAGACCTTTGGAGGTCAACAAAGTGAACAAACAGCTCCTAGAAAGCCAAATATGCCATTTGAAAGGAAGGAAAAGAAAAGAAAAGAAAAGAAGGATATGTTGATCCTAAACTCCTACTGGTTGCTGATTATTTTCAATGGAAGTTTGGATTTTACAAGAGACAAAAATCAGCTGCTGAGCCTATGGTAGACTTTGAGGAGTGGGCCTTTAAAAAGTTAGGAGTGGATAATTTGCTAGACTTAGTTGATACCTCTCTACTGGAAATGAGATTGATGGAACTCATTGGTGAACAAAAGAAAGAAGTAGGTATTATGTTCAAGACTCCTAGGGATGGACCAAATAGTGATGATTCATCATCATCTGATTCTGATGATGATCATCCCCCACATCAATGAGAGGCTAGTGGAACTATATTGCTAAATGAACCTGGAGTTGAACAATCTACTGGTGCTAGTAAGTCTACTGAGGGCCAACAAGGTGAACAAATGGTTGAGGATCTGGAAGATCTCACCATAGATTATTTGGAGGCTTTAATCAACGATGGTATAAACCTTGGAGGTAACATGATGGTTGGCACATCTGATGCATTCAAGGTTGTGGAGGCTGATATGAATCCCGAGGATCAGCAGACTGAAGATTTGGATGAAGAGAATGTTATTGAACATAGTGAGCCTGATATCAGTTCTGAAGATTCAGTTCAATATCAAGAGCGGATTGATACTCATGGCACTATATCTAAATCTGTTGAGAATTTACAAAAGATTGCTGATGCTGGAGGAATTCTAGAGGAAAACATGGATACTTTTCCTCTCATTTGTGTAGAAGAAAGTGTCCTACTCACTGAGGAATAGACAGTGATTGGACAAAGATTGGACATGGTGATGGGTTTTGAAGAATCACCATTACGTTTTGAGGAGGTTCAGGCTGCTGAGGATCAAACAGCACCAGGATAAAAGTTGGAGCTGACAATGGGTTTGGAGGAAACCCCTGCTATTGGTGAAGAACAGTTTCAGTAGTAGAGCCCTCTTCGGAAGAAAGGTCATCGAAGGGAAGGATAGTCAGCAGATCTTTGTTATTGATGAGGATGAGCAATTTCTTTGGACTATGACTTCTGGTGATGAGGAGTTTCAAATGCCTGAGGAAGAACCTATTGCTGCTGAACCACAATAGGCATTTGTACCAATCCTTGAGGAACCTGTCCTAGATCCAATCCTGGAGGAGTTCCAAGGTCCTAACCCAGCTGTAAGGGATATGAGTTGGGCCATGGTTGTCAGCAGACAGAGGGCCCAATACAATGTGGAAGAGCCTAATGATGAATCTGCTGGACATATGGCTGGAGTACTGGCTGGTGGGGTGTTAGGTGTAGTGTCCGAAAGACAATTTGTGTAATTGTTTTTAATAATGGATGACAGAATTAATCTCATCTTAGTTACTTGCTTTGTGCTTGTAAAGTAATACATCACCGCAAACCTAAAGTATATCAGGTGTAACCACTTAACTCAATGTATGGATTACATGTGAGGATTGAGTTAGTGGAGATATGCTTAAAATGTTAGTCCGTGGTGAACTTAATCAGAGTTTAGGGTCTCTTGATTAAAACACCAATAATGCGCCCAGAACACCTTAGGGTGTGATAGTCTTATCCGGACTATCGGTAGAGGGTACATACGTGGGGCATTTATATATGATGGCATTCATATAGGACTGGACCGATTTAATCTGTATTTCTCGGTATAATTCCGTAATCGATAAATCTTATTAAATCATTAAATGATCATATATGGATCAACCTTAATCCTGAGGTGATCACAGGGTGCTGCTTGTCTCGGGGTAGTGTTTGATGTGTTAGTTACGGTTCACTTAAATATGTGTTCCAAGCCACTTCTCATTGGCACTATCTCCTGATGAGTGAGTAGTTCTGATTTTCACAGACATGGAATCCATTCCTTCCTGCGGGAAGTAGAGAGACAGTCCCCTTATTTGTTAGCCCTAAGAAAGTGATCGATCCCGGGAGTTCACATTTGACTAATTAGCTACTAGTCAGATATGTGCACTAATTGATCATCAGGGGGTTAATGGTAAATAAGGATAAGATATTCTGAGTCGGGTTCACGGAGACTTCCCACTCAGAATGGACAGTCTATGGAGGGTTAATCCGTATGTAGTGATTATATCAATGGACACTTATCTACTCTATGGGTTGAGTGTAAGTATATATCTATAATTGGTTGAGTTCAGTTTCAGGTTTATGGTGGCGTAATCCCGGAATTAATAATTTAATATATATATTCTGTTCGATGAATAATATATTTAATTATTGGAGCTACTGGTTATAGGTCCATGGTCCCCAATGTGGCTTCTATAATTCGGGCTAATATTCTTGTTTATTTGGGCCTTAGAAATAATTAATTGGTTGGGTCAATTAATTGATATGCATGAATATTATTTAGTTGAGCTAAATAATATATTACATAGAAAAGATATTTTCTGTGGGCCTGGTGGGCTTAGTGTGGTGCCAATATGTCTTGGATTTTCCAAGAAATTAGTTTTCTTGGATAATGACATATTGTGTAATTAGTTATTTATTTGTTAAATAATTAATTGGATAAATAAAAGAAAATAATTTATTTATTATTTATCTCTTAACTATAAGGATAATTATATTTTCTTATTATAAGATTGTAATTATCTCTTATTTTTATTGGATAATAATAATTAGAATTATCTCTTTTATTTTGTTAAACCGATTAGGTATAGGTTTTCTCTCTTGATTTTGCCTATAAAAGAGAGTTACTCGCCTTGAGCCCTAGGTGATGTGAGAGCCACGAAATTCCTAGAGAAAAAAGTCTAAGGAGTTCGATCCTTAGCTCCCCCCGGTTGGAGAAAAACATAGGGTTTTTCTCGGTTACATATCAAGGAGGTTCCAATTCCAAGAATCGGTGTCCACCAACCACCGTTTGGAGAACACATTGCAAGATCAAGACTTCTCATCCTAAGATCAAAGCTTCTCTTCCTACCATTGGTATGGTTTCTTAACCCCCTTGTAGTAGTTTAAATCCTTTAATTATGTATTGTGATGTATAAGTCGTGATCCATCCGCTACGCGTAGATCTAACTCGTTTAAATCTAAGATCCTACATCCATCATGTGGTATCAGAGCCAGGTTCCACGGTTTATATAGTCATAATCATGATTAAACGATTTAAAGGAGTGGAATTGCATGTAGGTAAATTTTATTTATTGTTTTATGCTTTAATAATGATTAATTGCTATGGTTGAAGAGATGGATTGGGGGTTGGCACTGTTTACCCGTTAGATCTATTGTAAACTCATATAAATGATAAAAATTCGTTCATATGAGTATAGGAAATTATGTAAATTATTTTTATTGCAATTTTTAATTTCAAGAAAATAGATCTGTTTAGTAGCTATTTAGGTATTTCATTTTTTCCCATTGATCGAGCCGTTGAAATGACGATCCCTCTGGTCAGAATCAAGATTGGAAGATGATGAACAATTCCACAAAATTTGACGTCGATCGGAGTCCGTATTGATATCCGTTCGTTGCTTCAAAGAAGCTTCTGTAACAGAAAAACGCAGGATTCACAGAAACCCTACGTGTGACTTCCTCGAATTTCTAGGAGAGTTTAGACCGTTGAAACGTAAATCCAACCGGTCAGATCAATAAATATGGACTTTCTGACGTGGAATAAAAATTTCAGGTCGATCGGGATTCATCTTAAATCCCGATCGGCCTCGGGAAGTCTTTGAGGCACTGCTGTAAAAGTTAGATCCAGCAGCGAGTTGGGCGGCTCACTGGAGAAAATTGAGAAGTCAAAGCTCTGATCCAACCGTCCATATTGAAGCCCGTGGAATGAAGAACAGATCAGGAAAGTTTCGTCGCGATCCGAGTTCGTTTGTTTTTCCGATCGTCGAATATTTTAAACAGCTACAGATTAGGGTTTTTTATTTATTTTCTAATAGATTAGATACTGGGGTACCAACGGTCCATCTCGGTGTTTATTTTCCGCACTAGTATACATGTTTAGATTGTATGTGTAGAACCGGAAAATTGCCATGACATGCATCATATCATGAATTCCACTCCATATGCATACATGTAGAAATTAATTCGAGGAATTAGTTAGGCATGTATAAAACACGCAATTAATTTTAATTAATTGTTTGATATTAATTAGAAACTAATTAGGGTAAAAACCGAGGAACATGCGTTTAGGTTTTAGAGTACACCAAATCAACCTTACCCTACCTGAGGCATGGAAATGGTGGAAGGAAGTGAATCCCCGTATTGATTTTTCCCTTATTGAAAATCAATGGATGAGAGATATGGTTAGAGAAATAAGGGAATATCATGAGCAGCAAGAGAAGGAAATACAAGAAAGAGAAAGAAGGAACTAGATCAGCATACTTACACCTGACTTTTATTTTTGCTGAATCTATATTGTAATAACTTTTGAACAAACTGATTATAATGAGAAATGACTGACTTTGTTCTATTTTTGTTTTTACTCATTTTGCTTTGCTATAAGGAGGGTATTGGCATCATCACCAAAAATGTGGAAATTGTTGGACTTATTTTGAGTTTTAGTGATGAGTGCCAGACTAGCTGTTATAGAGCAAAGGCAAAAAGATGTCTAGATCAAATGTATAGGGTTATTATAGTTTGATCTTCTATAGGTTTGATCAAACAAGCACTGTAAAAGGTCAGCTGACTTTCATCAGCAGACCTGTTTAGGTCAGTAGAGAGCCTGAGTCAGTAGACTAGTTTTGGAACCTGCTAAAGACTAAAGGCTGAGGGATCAAACTTAGTATTTAAAGTCAAGGATATGGAATCAGAATTTAGGGAAGTCTGTGATGACCTAAACTGGTTGCATATACCTTGTGTACAATGTCTAAGTTCCATAAGTAAAGTGGTGATTGGAACTTAGTTTTTTCAAAATGGTGTAATCTAACTTAATAATGAAAATTTAGATATAAGAGAAGTCAGCTGCAGTGTTTTACAAACACGGCAACTTTGGATCAGTTGACTAATATGTATTTCAGCAGACTTACATTCACAGGAACCTGCTGAATATATATTTCGATTTAATCAAAGGTTACATTGGAAGTTTACAAGGAAAATGACAGATAACAACTCTTGGTTTTGTCAACAATCAATGGCAAAGATTAAAGGGATGTTGGAAAGAAACAGAGGTTTATCCAATGGATACAAGTCAAAGGGTGAACAATCTGAAAACTGACAAAAAGTAAACTGACAGTGTCAGTACTATGAACAGGGATAGAATGCAAGTCAAGATGGGACAAATCTGAAATGGCTATGTTTGAATTTCAAACATAAGTCACATGGATTCTCACCTATAAATAGATAACCCCTGATACAGAAACAAGTTATGATTTTTGAGAGAAGAATAACAATTAATCTTGAGCTTGATTCTTATCAAGAAGTCACCTGTGACCTCTTACCGAACTTAAAGCTCATGATCCAAAGAAAATTCTTCAAGTGTAATCTGTCATCAAGCTACATCAAGTTTACACACTTGAAAGAATCCAAGCTGCTGATCATATCATCCTGATCGAGCTGTTGAAATCTGAATCACTTACTTGATTCAAACTTTCTTTTACAAGAAACCTGCTGAAAACAGTGAAGCATCCTAGGGTGTTAAGGACTGTTGTTTGTGGTGGAGCGGGTGAAGAGGCAATCCTACCCTTCAAGGACCATTGGAAGACCTTGGAGCAGCAATCCTACCTGTTCCAAGTGTTCAGTTTGTGAAGCCATAGTTATTGGTGAAGGACAAAAAACTTAGGGATTTTTGTAACTGCTACCTCAAGGATCTCTAGTGAATTGCCTCCAACATCACAGGAGAAGAGTGGACTGACATGATTACACCACCTGGAACCACTATAAAACTTGCCTACTTACTTTCCGCATTTACTTTCTGCATTTAGTATATTTAGCACATCAACCTACTGAAACTAGCAATTGAATCACACACTTACACTACTGAGTATCTAATAGTTGGTATCATAGTTTAACAACAATTAATAAGGCTTAACTTGAATATATTCCGCTGCAACAAATTCAGTAAAATAATCACAATGACTCTCAGCGATCAATGAAAGCATCGAACTTGCTGAGTTTGTTAACTCCAAAAGTTGTAAGTGTTAAGTTTATTCACCCCCCCCCCCCCTTAAACATAACCAAAGCCTTTTCAAGGGACCAACATCCACTAAGTGTGTGTGTGCAAGCATTGGTTAATGTCTGCAACCCAAACAAAGCATACAATGCAAGTAGGAAAAGATTCAACACAATTGCTATGAAATACAAACTATCATTCCCAGTCGACCATAAGAGATTAAACTATCACAACTACATTGCCTTGGCTAGTATGGAACTAGCCACTCATAGACATGAACACCAACATGTCAAGGTTAGTATGCATAGCATTGAGAACAATTAAAAAAAAGTAAAACGTAAGAATTTACCAATCACAAGGTATGAACTTGAAAAATGAAACTTTCATTCAACTTCAAAAAGCTTCAATTGAGTTTGATACACAAAAGTGATAGTCTTGCTCCAACCAAAGTAATCTAAGAGAATAGACTAAGAATTCTTAAGGTTTACAATTGCATTTAAAAGCTAAATAAAAGTAATTTTGGCTAGGAGAGCCTTTAGTGTTGGGGTGCCTTCAAGATGAGTGAGAGAGTGGTAGGTGATAGATTCTCCAAAAGGGAGTAAATGAAGTCTTTTAATTGCTGAGTTCACACTTTCGGCATGCGCCGACTCCCTTTTGCGTGTAACCGGCATGGGCCGGTACTGACATGGTAGTTGGCCTGAAATCATGCATTAAATGCTCTGGCGGAAGTAATTCAAAAATTCCCGGCGCATGCCATGAAGATCTCGCTGTATGCCATTTATATAGAGAACCTTTTGTTTTCATCAAGGTAGCACTTGGAGTGCGCCACAACTCCCGGCGTGGGCCATTAATACAGCAGAAACATGGACTTTTCTTGAAACGCATTGGATTACTTCTCAATCACTCGTTAAGCTTTAATATCTCCCATCATTCAAGCTCCAAGCCTCGGTATCAGTGCTACAAAGAAAAACACAAAGATACCACGCGTAATTCTGATAACAAAAATTGCCTAATAAGCCCTAATGTGTGCTAAAATGATTAAATTTTATAATACTTACTATATACAAAGGTGATCCAAATCATCACAATATTTGGTCATTTTGATACGAAAACATCAGTAAATTCTCAAGAAATGGGAGTAAAATATCGTAAAATGCATCATCTGTTAGGTGTGATGCCCGAAAGACAATTTTGTAATTGTTTTATTTAATAAATGAAATGATATTATTATTCATATTTATTATTCTCATATTCACCGATGTGACAATAGTAATTACACTACAGAAAACCCTAAAGTATATCGTTTATGTAATCACTTAACTCAGTGTTATGGTATATACACGGATGATTGAGTTAGTGAAGATGTACTTAAAATACAATTAGCCCGTAGTGAAGTTAATCGAGAGTATCAGGTCTCTCCATTAACGTACTATTAATGCACCTGCAACACAATTGGTGTGATTGTCTTATCCGGACTTTCGGTTAAGGGGAACCTAGTGGGGCATTTATATATGATAGATATATCATATGTAATTTGGACCGATTTGATTAGAGTTCACGATATAATTCCGTAATCGAGAATTCTTATCGAATCAATGGATGATCATATTTATGGATATATCTTAATCCCGAGGTGATCACGATCCAACCGCTTGAATCGATGAGGTTTGACTTGACGGTTAAGGATTACACCGAGTCCGTGGTCCGAATTACCCCATCTTGGCATTGTCTTCGATTGAGTGAGTAGTCCGTGTTATCACGAGATACGGAATCCATCCTTCCATTTCGAAAGTAGATAGACAGCCTCCTTTATTTGTTAATCCTAGAAACCGATCGATCCATGGAGTTCATATTACACCGATTAGCTACCAAAGGTGAGTTGTATGAATTAATTGATCACTAGGGGTTAATGGTAAATAAGGATAAGAGGTTCTAAAAAGGGTTAACGGTAACTTCCGATTTAGAATGAACAATCTATGGAGGATTAATCCATATGTAATGATTATATCAATGGGCGCTTATTATCATTCTCGTGAGGAGATAAATATAATCTCATAATCGGAGGAGTGCGATCACGGGATTATGGTGGCATATTCCTCGTGATTGATTTATCGAATATAATTATTCGTTCGTAAGATAATTATTTGTTTGATTTATCGGAGCCGCTGATTATTAGTCCATTGTCCCCGACGTGCCTCCTAATATAGCATAGCTATTCTCGGACGTCGAATCCTAATAATATTAATTTAGTTCTTGTTGGACTTTATTAAAACGATATGTGAATTAATTGTTTAGTGGACTATTAAATTAGTTGGGCTAAATAATTAAATACACTGGAAAAGATATTTTAAGTGGACTCGCCCAAATTAGTGTGTTGACCTTTTTGACCTAATTGGTCAAATATGGTTTTGTGCGTGTGAACCTTTTGATAAAAAGGTGGCGCCACTTTTGTGGTTAATAATTATTAGGAAATTAGTTTTCTTGGATAATTATTTAATGTGTGATTTATCTTTTATTTGTTAAATGATAATTCATGAAATATTAGATAATAATATGATTTATCCTAATTTGTTTCGGATAATTATTTTATTTATCTTTTATTTGGAAAAAGGATTAATGTAATAATTATCTCTAATTATTTAATCCTTGGAGGCTAAGTTTTACTCTCCTATATAAAGAGAGTTCTCCCAAGCCTTGCAACACACAATGAAATTCGACTTCTCCTCTTAGAGAGAAGAAGGAATAAAATTCGGCCAAGGGGTTTAAGGGGAAAAATCTTAGAGATTTTTCCGGGTAGCATATCGGAAGGATTCGAGACGAGGATTTCCTTCCACCGGGAGTTGCTCGGATCACACGTACGGAAGATCGTGGTGCTCTTCACACCTTCGTACGTTCTTTCTATTGCGGTTCTTCAACTTGGATTTTGAGATCCAAGAGGTATGTTCTACAACCCCCTTGTAGAGTAGATCTAGTTATTTTTTTACGTGTAATTTATAGATCTAGATCCTTAAATCGCTTCCGTTGCGGATGATATAACTAACAGTGGTATCAGAGACCAAGGTGATCTATATTTATACGTATAAAATATTAGATCTAGGAGTGGTAAAACATGTAGATTTTTGTCCTAATTTTTTTTAAAAAAGGGGCCGAAAATTGTTTAATTTTTTTTATGTTATGAATGTCTTGGTTGAAGAGATGGATTGGGGTTGGTACTGTTTACTCGTTAGATCTATTGTAGCTCTTTTGTTTAGCAACAATTGAGCATAGGAATTGTATTTATTTTATGTCAATTTTCAAAATTTATTTGTAAAAGTAGCATCTTTTATTGTAATTTTGAATATCCGGGCTGGAAAAGATGAAGATCTTGCTGAAAAATTGAAGATCAAGGCGAAACCCAAGGTATGAACGAGGAGAAACGGATAAAATTTTATTAAAAACTGCTACAGGACTTTCTGCGACGCTGAAAAGCGTCGCTATAAGTCCTGTTTATAAAAAAAAATGCTTGCGGCTAGGGTTCTTCATGCATGCGGCTGTATGATTTTTTTTGGTAAACCTAATTTCCTTTTTTTTTTTTAATTGCTGCCGTTATGGCAGAGAAAAGAAAAAAAAAATGGAAAATAGCCGCTTAACAAAAAAAAAAAAAATTTATTTTTGGAAAATAATTATAAACAGCCGCATATAATAAAATATATATGATTAATTATAATAAATTGGATTTATTTAATTAAAAAACCCTTTTCTCCTCTCGGATGTTCGTGGTTCGTGATCCGGCGGTTCGAGTTCAAGATTCGAAGATCAAGACTCGAAGACAACAAGATTGTAATTTATTTTTCCTAGGATAGATTAGATACGGGGTACCAACAATCCATCTCGGTGTTTAAATTTTCCGCAATTTATTTTTATGTGTTTGATCATAAAATAGATATAAAATCGAATTGCCATGACATGCATCATATCATAAATCCACTTGCATGCATACATGTAGAATTTTAATTTTGGTAATTAAAATAGGCATGTATACAAACTCGTGTAATTAGTTGAAATTTAATTAATACGTGGTAATTAATTAATTTAGTAACTAATTAAAGATCCGAGGACGGGTTATGAAATCGTTAAGCCTTTCGGTGTGTGTTCTCGGTGAACCGCCTTAAAGCCCAAACGAGATCACGTTTTCGATTCGTAGTGTCTACGAGATTGAATGATGGTAAAAGAACAATAAATCTTGGATACAAACGGTTCGCTTATAAGTTCGGTGGTCAACTGAGCTTCGCTCGACCGACTTAACCCTCCTAGTGTGATGTATGCACGGGGGTCCGGCAAGACTAAGCTACACCGGAGAGCGGAGGGGTGATTCCTTCTTATCTCAATGGGGCTCTCTTGACCCGACTTCGTCCGGATCATCACATATGTTCCAACGAATAGGGCGGGTAGGCTTGCCTACGTTACCGACACCATTCGAATCCTTGATTTGATGTGCTTTTATGTTAACATCAAAAGACATGGTTAGTTAACCCACAACCACTTCCAAAATATTGAGTGGGAGCGGGGAGGCGACACACCAACCCCACGGCCTCTACTATAGATACAAGTAAGTGAGAGAAGGGTGACGCCTCGAGGCGCTTTGATTTCATCCCCTAAGGATGGTGTTCGCCTATCAACATTCATGGCTTGGTCTCCGAAAGGATAGGATTTCCGGGTACTGCGTCGGTCACCGACCTATCCTAAGACGGCATACTGGGGCGTACCTAAAGAGATCCGATATAGTAGGTCACACTCATCATGGGTATTTTTGATAATATCTAGGCTAAAAGGAAGGTAGTCAATGAATAAAGGGATGTTCGATTCTCGTGGGATGTTCGATTCTCACAAGTTATTCATTGATGAGATTGTCTCGATTTAACCGTCATCTCTTTGACCTACCCTAAGGCGGCACTGAGATGCGAGGTTAAAACCTTGGAATGGTAGAGTAGACTTAAATTTTAGTTTACAATTCCTAAAATAAATATAGTAGTGTTAACTTGAATTAATATATGTCATTTTATTTACAGCATTATATCCCTTACTAAATTGCTTAAAATTTATAATTGACTAGTATTAACTTCGTTAAAAAGTGGAAAGTAACTAGGACGTTGAACTAGTTAATCGATAATGCAATTAATTTTCGGAAGAGATATTTTCTCTTAAGCCTTTTAAAAACCAGAGTGACATATAGGTATGTCACTAGTGTCATTCGTATCAAACGGGAGACAAACTTAGGTGATTTCGGACTTTGAAATTCTTCTAGTGAATTTTGAGTGTGTAGTGATTACACGAGTACTTTTCTAATTGAAAAATCGGAAAATCATGAAGTGTTACTAGTTGGACGATATTTGGAATCGATGCACTAGTGGGAGCTTTATGATTTGTTGTTTTTCTAGAACATTAGAAAAGTGTAATCGACTACACACGTAATCGTTTCTAATTGAAAACCGGAAAGTCATGAAATGTTGCTAGTTGGACGATATTTGGAATCGATGAACTAGTGGGAGTTCTATGATTTGTTGTTTTTCTAGAAACATTGGAACTATGTACGAAAGATTTTCTAAATCGAAAAAATCGGAAAATCATAAAAATAAAGCATTGCTCGTTAGACGGTATTTGGAACCGATAAACTAGTAGGAGCTTTAATATTATGATTTGTTGTTTTTTCTGGTATATTAGAAATTCCAAGAAGTCCCGACGAGTAACACTCGAAATAGACATCCCACGGTTCAAGAGTAGTATCTACTCAAACGAACCGCTAGTTCAAGACTGTTTCCATTCACGGAAAGTTAAGAATGAGAGAATCTGTCTAAAAGTGTTAGTCATCTAAACTGAGAAAACTTTAAGGCTGAACCAAAAAATTAATTAACTGAAAATCATAGGATAAGGACAGTGATTTTGGATCACCAACCTATGAATCCTTGGAGATTTTCTCGAGCTATGTTCTTTGGAAGAACAAGGTAGCAGTGCATTTAACGATTAAAGGAGTAAACAACGGGCAGTTAATTTTAGCTAGAATAGTGGGAGTGATATAAGGAAATGAATCTCGGATTCAATCCTTGGATATCGCGGAAAAATTATTTTCTGTTTAAGATTCGTTGGAACGGATGGATTTACCTTATATTCGATAATTTGTTTGTCGTATAGAAAGTGAATATACCATTTGTAGTACGAATCCAAGAATCGGACTTTTGTTTAATAAAGTCAAAACCACTTAGAACTGCTGAAATATGTATATAAAACACATCTTAAGAACTGTTAAAAGCAATTGGTTTCTATATTTAGATAAACGCTTCTTCATATTCCATAGTTAGTGCATAGTCCCTAAAAGACAAGACCTGAAGACTGGCTTAGGGTGATTCCTTTCTCCCAGTCTGGTTATATTGTCTCAAAGGTTCAATGACTAAGTTTCCTTCCAATTGGGAAAGGATAATGGTTATAAAGAAGTAACATAGCTTGTTTATGATGACCTTCGGGGTCTGATAAAAGATACAAGCTAGTAGGAACTTCCGAGTAGTGACTTCTTGTCTGATAACTATTCAAACACTCCGAAATGTTTATCCAAAATATTTTTGAGGTTTCTCTGTTTTAACAGAGATAGAGTATTCTATACTCGGAATAGGCCATTCATAGTCCTAGGGACTGATGCTCGGCCTGCCTTATAGTGAAATGCTTTCACTAAGGGAGAAACCGTTGAATTACTTTACATAGTTATAGATGTGCTACAATACACTGCTTAACTCAATAAAGATATTAGAAGCGAAATTTCGCCACATTGAAGTGTAAGACCGAGAAGTCTACCGAATATGCTTTGGAATTTACGGAAAAGGTGTGGATTCGGTTCACCCCACTTCCATAAATATAAGCATTTAGCACACGGTGCTTGAAGGTAGATCGAATTTCACGCATACGTTCGGTCAATGACCATTCGTGATATATCTTTTAACCTATTGAGTATAAAGGTTAGATATAGGATTCGGAAATCGGGAAGGGACGCTTATACTTTGCTGCATCCTTTCTCGATAGAGTCCATAAACAAGAAAACCTTGAACCTTGAAGCACGTTTACTCAAGGTAGTTACTAACTCGATTAAAATCGCACCACATCCAACATCGGTTGTTGGTGATAACACTAAATACTACTAAACTAGATCGAATTTCAATCCACCCAGTAAGTATTGGGAGTATGGTTTATCCATTACCCATTACGGGTTCATGGACTTTGTAGTCCGAGGATCGATTGATGACCTATGGCTCTTTTGTGAGCAAAGATAGAGATTTCGATAATAGAGGTTGGTTTAATAGCCATAACCCTCGTGAATGGAGTTCGGTACTCAGCCTGTTCATGCTCTTGTAGAACCACCCGAGCGTCCTCGGGCCCAAAGGGGAGTAATTGGATCTACACGGAAAAGAGTAGAATGAATAGGAAAGTTTATCTTTCGAGCAAAGATTGAGTGGTCTAGGGGTAATTCCTAAGAAGTAGAGAGTTAATCGGACCTTGAACTCTCTTACCACTTAGTATTGCATGATTTCGTTCAAAGCGTAAAATAGGGGTGATTCCCGAGATTTTCTTGCCAAACAAACGGAGTCTAGATTCATTCAAAATGTATGGTATTGCCTTATGAACTTGTGACAGATGACCACAAGGCTTATGTCCTTTGTGGATAAAAAGCAAACCTCTCGGTCACTAGAAGTCATATATTTCTACAATATGTGGAGTTGACCAGAATATTGATAAGTCTTTTGTAGACTGGATATCAATTTTAGTACAGTAGTGAATATATACATACATATATTAGTGTTTGTGAAGGATAACACTGCACCGGTTGGAATCAACATGGGTGTGTTATCTGAAGTCAGAATCTGACAATACCACAATTCTCTGCAACAGAGATTTGGACAACATTCTGAAGAGTTTGACTCGGTCGAATTCATTAGAATCAGTCATTGGTTTCCCATCCATCTTATTGGTTAAGATGATGCATCTGTGTATGCAACATTCAACGAGGAAGTTCTACCCTATGCCTCAGGAATGACTCTCTAAATCTTCGGATCAAGAGAAATGGGATAGATTCTCTTTCTAGTAAGAGATGGTCAGGTTATTGAACGTCAATTTTGATCGAATCTTAGATTCGGCGGTTAACAAAGCAACTTTAGTATTTCCTTTAGTATCTTGAAGAGAACGAGGAATAATATGCGGACATATTCATGTGTGAACTTGGATATGTGTGATACAATCGATTTTGACTTTAAGTCGATTGAGGATGATCGTTAAGTCGATCTCGGCCTCGTGTTTACTCAAGACCACATGATTAGATGGACCGGTAACGCTTGATTCTACGGATCGCCTCGAGCCGACAACCTGACTAATCATTAAGACCCATGACATTTAGATGTAGGTGATCCCCGAGTCACTGACCTATCCTACGACGGCACACTCGGAGTGTACTTTGTCATCTGGCAATGGTTATGATATGCTTAATGGGTACTAGAATACGGGACGGGTCTCCATTGCTTTAGAGCAAGTGAGAGATGTAGTTTGTTGTATTTTAAATAATAGGGTGTGCTCTAAAACAATTAATCACATGCTTTCGTGCAAGTGGGAGATTGTTAGGTGTGATGCCCGAAAGACAATTTTGTAATTGTTTTATTTAATAAATGAAATGATATTATTATTCATATTTATTATTCTCATATTCACCGATGTGACAATAATAATTACACTACAGAAAACCCTAAAGTATATCGTTTATGTAATCACTTAACTCAATGTATGGTATATACACGGGAGGATTGAGTTAGTGAAGATGTACTTAAAATACAATTAGCCCGTAGTGAAGTTAATCGAGAGTATCGGGTCTCTCCATTAACGTACTATTAATGCACCCAGAACACAATTGGTGTGATTGTCTTATCCGGACTTTCGGTTAAGGGAACCTAGTGGGGCATTTATATATGATAGATATATCATATAGGGCTGGACTGATTTGATTAAAGTTCACGATATAATTCCGTAATCGAGAATTCTTATCGAATCAATGGATGATCATATTTATGGATATATCTTAATCCTGAGGTGATCACAGTCAACCGCTTGAATCAGTATTTGGTTTGACTTGACGGTTAAGGATTACACCGAGTCTGTGGTCCGAATTACCCCATCTTGGCATTGTAATTTGATTGAGTGAGTAGTCCGTGTTATCACAGATACGGAATCCATTCCTTCCATTTCTCGAAGTAGATGTAGACGCCCTTTATTTGTTAATCCTAGAAACTGATCGATCCATGGAGTTCATATTACACTGATTAGCTACCAGTGAGTTGTATGAATTAATTGATCACTATGGGGTTAATGGTAAATAAGGATAAGAGGTTCTAAAAAGGGTTAACGGTAACTTCCCGATTTAGAATGAACAGTCTATGGAGGATTAATCCATATGCAATGATTATATCAATGGACGCTTATTATCATTCTCGTGAGGAGATAAATATAATCTCATAATCGGAGGAGTGCGATCACGGGATTATGGTGGCATATTCCTCGTGATTGATTTATCGAATATAATTATTCGTTAGTAAGATAATTATTTATTTGATTTATCGGAGCGACGATTATTAGTCCATGGTCCCCGACGTGCCTCCTAATATAGCATAGCTATTCTCGGACGTCGAATCCTAATAATATTAATTTAGTTCTTGTTGGACTTTATTAAAACGATATGTGAATTAATTGTTTAGTGGACTATTAAATTAGTTGGGCTAAATAATTAAATACACGGAAAATATATTTTTCGTGGACTCGGCCCAAATTAGTGTGTTGACCTTTTTTGACCTAATTGGTCAAATATGGTTTTGTGCGTGTGAACCTTTTGATAAAAAGGTGGCGCCACTTTTGTGGTTAATAATTATTAGGAAATTAGTTTTCTTGGATAATTATCTAATGTGTGATTTATATTTTATTTGTTAAATGATAATTCATGAAATATTAGATAATAATATGATTTATCCTAATTTGTTTGGGATAATTATTTTATTTATCTTTTATTTGGAAAAAGGATTAATGTAATAATTATCTCTTAATTATTTAATCCTTGGAGGCTAAGTTTTACTCTCCTATATAAAGAGAGTTCTCCCAAGCCTTGCAACACACAATGAAATTCGACTTCTCCTCTTAGAGAGAAGAAGGAATAAAATTCGGCCAAGGGTTTTAAGGGAAAAAATCTTAGAGATTTTTCCGGGTAGCATATCGGAAGGATTCGAGACGAGGATTTCCTTCCACCGGGAGTTGCTCGGATCACACGTACGGAAGATCGTGGTGCTCTTCAAACCTTCATTCGTTCTTTCTATTGCGGTTCTTCAACTTGGATTTTGAGATCCAAGAGGTATGTTCTACAACCCCCTTGTAGAGTAGATCTAGTTATTTTTTACGTGTAATTTATAGATCTAGATCCTTAAATCGCTTCCGTTGCGGATGATACAACTAACATCATCTAGTTGACTTACATCAACCACTCCCCACTTAGCCTTTGATCGTCCTTGAGCAAATGAAGTGACAAAGTTACTAAAGTCACAAGATAAGATAGTTCAACGTTTAGAGATGAAAGCTCAACTAGATGATGTAACCAATTGGCATCACAACCATATGTTAATTGCAATCTAAGAGAGTAGTGGAGTGTGTGTGTGAATATTCCTCAAACATGTTATCAAGCGATCAATCATGAAATCACGCATGCATCACTCATAAGATACAACTATAAGCTTTAGAATGATATCAATCTCCGCTAATTAGGCATCCGGAATCAATGAGTTAGGTTAGGTAGTTGACAAAGTGGCTTATAACGTTTAGGCCCGGGTAATTGGCTAACCAAAGGGATAAAAGGATAATCAAAGAGAATAAAGCAAGACAGCAAGAATCTACATCATTATCTCGACGATCAAGTACCACTCCAATTAGTTATTTCCCAAACTTAAATTACCAAGATATGTATAATTGAGCTCCAAAATTGCCTCATTTGACTCTCCAATTATTACTTTCCATTTACACTTTACTTGAGCTTCCCTTGATTATTTATGGTCTTTTTGGAAGCTTTATTGACTTTTTTTTTGAATTTTTGATAAGTTGAAGTTTTTTTTTCAACACCAATGGACTTCGAACACGATAATATGCCATCTCAACATGTGCCAACTAATGTCATCCAACTCTTAGTTCCATTTCCACCACCCACACAATCCATAGAAACTTGCTAAACTTGCGTGATGCCAAGGGAATGTAGATTAAAATTAGGCTAAGGGTTGGGTTATAATGAGGTTAATCATGAATTCCTTGTTCGAGTGAGGTCTCGCCACTCTAACAAGGTTGAAATAGGGACAAAAGGGAATTTATGTTCGGGAAGGCCATTTGGCTTTGGTCGAGTCAAAGTTATGCCAAAAATCCTCATCCGTACTCCGATTCCGAACACCTTTTTGTTTCGCCTTGAAAGAATACCAATCTTAAGGTCTAGTTGCGAATTAAAGTATGCTTGCTCAATTGCGTGAATGATTGCATGTTAACAAAATATCGGGATATACGTACTTAGTGATTCACACTACCATCAAAGATTTGCAAATAAAAATGTACCTATAATTCGTCAAGGTTTCTCATTTCATTGAAGTGTTCACTCTATTAATCACAAAACCTTACAATGCGTCAATAGGTACTTTATCATGCTTGACATGCTCAAATATAATCAAAATTAAGTGCTTCTCAAGTGTTTAGTTTAATTACCTGTTGTTGGACTAACTACGTCTTCACTCCTCACTTACGAACTTGCATTGTCCTCAATGCAAAGTGAGGGATGAAAAAGTATTTAGGAAAAAAAGGGAATCAACAAGAGCAATACAATGATGACTATGGTGCAAAAGTGTGTTTGGCGCACACCGACTTCCTTGGAGTGCCAAACAGAGTGATGTGGTGAGGAAATGACACACGCCGAGGTCAACATGGCGTACACCATTGACAAAGAGTAGCTAGGCAGATAATTGGCCGAGTAAATGGCACGCGCCGACTAAGGAAGGCGCACACCGACTTCCTTGTAAAAGGAGATGGGAGCAAGCCAACCAAATTTGGTGTCAACCAAACAATCATAGCACAATAGAATAACAAGGAGATTGTGCGCCTGGGGAAAATGGAAATCTAAACTTCAAAAAAGCATGAGCGTAGGACAGATTCAAAGAAATCAATGTTGCCAAATAACCCACAATTACATCTTGCAAACCCTAAGTTTAACAAGAAAAATGAGTGCTATCAAGACAAAGAAAAGGAAACACAAGGAACAATTTTTGCAACAATTATTATTACATAGCACAAATCACCATAGAGAATTAAAACAAAGCACACTCGAAAAGAACATGTTAGACATATTCTAGTTTTAATGATGAGGGCTAGACTAGCTGTTATAGAGCAAAGGCAAAACGATATCTAGATTAATTGTATAGGTTTGCTAGAGTTTTATCTTTGTATAGGTTTGATCAAACAAGCACTGTAAAGAGGTCAGCTGACTTGTTTAATGAGACTGCCTAGGTCGATGAGGGTGTCTAAGTCGTTAGAGACTGCTTAGAACTCGCTTGGTGGTAGAAGGCTGAGGGTTCAAACTTTGTATTGAAGGCTAAGGGATCAAACTTAGTAATTAAAGTCAAGGATATAGGATCAGAATTTAGGGAAGTCTGTGATGAACTTCACTGATCACATATACCTTGTTAGAAGGTCAAAGTTCCATTTAAGTTGAAAGGTGATTGAAACTTGGTTATGTTAAAATGGTGTACTTTAACTTCATTATAAAAAGTTAGATGAGAAGCATTCAGCTGACAATCAGGGACATCAGCAGACTTACATATCAGATATCTGCTGATGTATAATTCGAATTAATCAAAGTTTTTCTGGATGATTAAATGGATAAGGATGAACTACAAGCCTTGGATTAATTAATCAATCAATGGTCAAGATGATAGGGACGTTGTATGGAATTCAGAGCCATATCAAATGGAAATAAAGCATTGGTTGACAGTCTGGTCTGTCAGAAGGACAATGATAGTGTCAGAAGGTATATTCAATAAAATCCTGTAACAATTATCATTCAAATTCAAATCATAGGATCTACACATATAAATAGAGGACTCTTGATTCAGATTGCAACACACACAATATCAAGAATTAACAGAAAGGAACTAAGTTTTTTATCAAGAATTTGTGCAATCTGACCCTGCTGATACATAGAGATTTATTCTACTCATCATGTTTTTCTTCAAGTGTTTCCTGCTAATCACGACTTATCCAGTTTACACACTTGAAGAACTCAGACTGCTGATTCATTCATCCTAATCAGAAGTCTACAGAAAGCAGAATCACTTTCTTGATTCAACCCTTCTTTTTCAAGAAGTTTACTGAAGACTGAGAAGCACTTAGATGTCAAGAACTGTTGTTTGTGTGGTAAAACTGGTGAAGTGGCAATCCTACCCTTCAAGGACCAGTGGAAGACTTAGGAGTAGCAATCCTACATGTTTCTAGTTTTCAGTTTGTGAAGCCATAGTCATTGGTCAATGACAAACAATTTAGGCCTTTTTTTAACTGCAACCTCAAGAATCTCTAGTGAATTTCCTATAACATCACAGGAGAAGAGTGGAATGACAGGATTACACCACCTGGAACCACTATAAATCTTGCCTACTTTACTTAACTGCACTTACATTCTGCATTTACTTTATCTTCATGCTTATCACATCAAATCTACTGAATTAACTACTGAATCACACTACTTGCACTACTGAGTATCTAATACTTAGTATCATATTTAAATCAACAAGTAACAAGGCTTTATTAATTGTATTCTGCTGCAACAAACTTTAAAACCTCAATAGTCAGCTGACTACTGACCTTGCTGAGTTTGTCAACTCCAAAAAGTTTTAAGTCCTAAGTTTATTCACCCTCCCTTTAAACTTAGCCAAATCCTTTTCAAGGGACCAACAGAGCAGAGCTTCTGTTCTGAAGTAATCCTACTTTTTGTGCTTGTGAAAAATCTTTGAAAACTTCTTTAGTTACTGTTTTTCAAAGTTTTGCTTCATGGATAACAATCAGTATGCTAGGACAATGTTGATGTGTTATGTTGATCGTTTTGATGAGTATAAGAATCGTATGAAGGCTTATCTAGCTGCAACACATAATGAAATAATGGATGTGCTGACTGATCGACCACTTGAGATCACTAAAGTCATAACTGTTGATGGCCAAAATCCGACAATCCCAAAGCCAAAGAATGAATGGGGTGCTGAAGATAGAAAGAGGGCAAGCCTGAACAATATTGCTATTGACATTATATACAGAACTTTAGATAGCAATATGTATATGAAGGTGAAAGATTTCAAGACTGCCAAAGAGCTATGGGCCAAAGAACTATGGGAGAAACTTCAACTCATTTGTGAAGGCACAGATGCAATCAAGAAGAAAAAAATCAGTGTGGCCAAGTGATAAGCAGATTTTCTAGGTCTGGTCGATCAAGTAAAAACTCGAAACCTTAGCAAAATCTACTTTCTAACCGGCAGTGGACCAGGTCGATTGTAGGATAGTGCTTGAGGAGTCCGAGGTCGAACCCACAGAGATTGGTTTTTGAGTACCACAGTTGACTTAGCACTCAGTTCAGGTCAAACAGATAGATATGAAGTTATACTATTGCATAAAAGAAAGATTACACTACTCAAAATTCTAAACAATTAAAAGAAGTATGGCCGAACTACGATCCAACGGATTACTTTACCCTTAAACAGATTACCCCGGGAGTGTGCCTTACCTTACTTCACCGTCTAACGATAACTCATAGGTGTCGAGTCCTAATTCTAGTGTTATTCACACCCTACGCGAAGCTCGTCAATCCTCCCTTTAGAAGACCGACTCACCTAACGTGATTAAGCTCTAGACTCGCTCAAACAACCGAAACAAACCCCGTATTAGAACTGGACTTGATGACTAGGGCGTCAATCTAGTACACGGGTAGGTGTCAAACTACTTTTCAAGTCCAAAATCTCTACGGTCCCGAAACTCCGTTCCCACGCGTCGCCGCAACATACATTTATAAGCTAAGTGTGTGCAATGGTGAACTAGGTGATCAATCTAGCTCAAAAATGGTTCAAACAAGTTTCGAGATACAGATTATCAATTAGAACGTTTATTTACGCACTACACTACCTCCCGGTTCATCAATCTAAAGGCGCTTCACCCGCCTTCACATAGTTCAACCATACGAGGAATCTAGCTACTCATAATCGAATCTAAGCAATAAAAACGGAAGAAAAACATCACAACAAGAATAAAATAACAAAAGAACATACTTACTTTACTCAACTTGAAGGATGTGCCAAATGTGCTTACAAAAGATCGAATTTGTGTCAAGTGAAAAGTTACGCATCGAAGCTAAAAGTTAGTAGATCAAAGAGAGGATTGAATGGGGATTCTAATGATATAAAATACTTAGTCTAACTCTAAAAGACGAAGAAAATCGCCCAAAATCTCCAAAAAAGCTAAAAAGGGAAACTTGCTATCTTCTTCTTCAACTCTGTCTGCATCTGTGTGTGAAATGAGCAGCTTTATATAGAAGGTCTTCTGTCCGTACGGATATCCGCCATGTCCGGCCGGACTGTTCTTGATTTTCCAGGTGTCCGGACGGATGCATAGATGTCCGTCGGATGAAATGCTCTTGTCCGTCCGGATGCCGGGTTCTGTCTCGTCCGGATCGCCGCTCATCGTCTCCGTCCGGACGAATTCTTCATCAAAGTTTTCCTAATTTCCGAGAGTTAGCCGTCCGACACAACACCTTGTCCGTCCGGACAAACTTTTGCAGCCAAGAATCCATTTTCCGAGAGTTAGCCGTCCGGATGAGAGGATTTTTGTCCGTCCGACAGCCATCGAACGCGACGTCAAGGTGTCCAGACGGGCGTCCGGACCCATGTGACCCAAAATCTTCACTTTTTTCACCTTCAACCTCCGTGTTTCGCCTCGGGCACTTCTAAACTCCATAATTCTCGCCTTTCGGGCCCTCAAGACACCCTAGTCCTGCATCCATATGAAAACAACAAGCAAACGCATAACCCCGCAAACTACGGGTGCTCGGGAAAAACGAGTATAAAATGCTAAAATAAGGTCGAGTTTACGGAAAACCGACGATCACTCGCAATAATAAAACCTCATTTAATACTCAAAATAGGTCTAAACTCACCCGAAACATGCCGAAAATGTGATAATCGTGGGCTGAATCAGATGCAAATGTACTATAAAGTTGGTTCCTATCACCACCTCACACTTAGCCTTTACTCGTCCTCGAGTAAATTAGGCGTTCAAACAATACCAAGGAATCAACTTTACGGTACATGCATGCATTTCAAAATATCGAGGTGAAAAGAACTTAGTTAAGTGGATGCATTACTTTGACTCTACTGGATCATGACACGGAGTGAGTGTGTGTTGAATGACGACGACTTATGCTTAATACGATTTCGGGCTTGGATTACCGGACAAATGACTTTACACAATCCTGCCCTTCTTAGAATCTCCACTAATCGGGACTAACCAAGGTTAAACACGGTCCAAAGAGGACTTGAATGGTTATAACGTTAGGCTAGGGTAAATTCGGTTAATCGAAAAGGTAATTTGGGAAATCGAGAAAAGAAGCACGTGAACATAATCCAAACACGTACCACGTCTTCTTTACCAAACAAACCCGCCAAACTCCTTTTTGATGATTTTCAACACTTTGGGAACTATAGGACACTAAAATACCCGAACTCATTGCCAAACTCGACTATGTTTCAAGTGTCGTGAGGTGAGCTCGAATACTTAGTACCTATCTGACTATCCCAACCCTAATATCATCATTGCTTTAAGCTCATTGCCTTTTTCAACCCTTTATTTCTATATACAACACAATTATTTGATTTGAATATATATATATATATATATATATATATTTTTTTTTTTTTTGAAATGAAACCCGAGCATCCAAATTTCACACTGAGCTCCTCCTCTCCTTATAGCTCTAAAACTGAGGAAACAACAACCCGACTCAAAAACAACATCTCTCTCACCCCACACTTGCCTTGGCAAGTGTGGTTTAACAAGAGACTAAGTCCACTCGTAGGTCAAATGAATGGAATGTGACCAAAATAAGGCTCAAGGGTAGGTTTCACTAAGTAATAGCGAACGGCTATAAAGCAAATGGTGGTCGGACCATTCTATCAAGGTGAGAGGGGCTACGAAGGTCAAACATTCGGCTCAGGCTTATTTGGCTAAAGTAGGTCGAAGAACGCCAAAACTGTCATCCCGTGTTCCTACCAAGGCCAATCCTTCTATTTCGCCTCAAACTAGGGGTACAGTGTGTAAAGTAATCGTGATAAGCATAACCGTCGTCATACGTGTACTAAAAAGTGTTCCGTATCATGACAATATAGACTCACCGTGAGACATTCACAAAACTAAAGACCTTTCACCACTCAATTGTGAAACGAAGATGCATATAACGTGGTGTTAAAATCTTGGAAAATTTTGAAAACGGCCTAAAAATCGACTCGAAACGAGTAAAACCAAGTTTATCACATCACGGCATAATACTTTTAAGAACAAGCGAATAATCTAAGTCGCCCCCCCACTTAAGTGAAGCACCGTCCTCGGTGTGTGAACGAAGGAAAAAGAAAGACTTAGCTTATGAGCCCGGCAAACGGGCGCGATCAAGTCTCGTAACGGTCGTGAAAGTAGTCCATCCCGAATCCCTAGTCATTGAAAAACATCCAAGAAATACATGCATGGGACATGGTCTCATGCCAAAAGCATATAATATGGGGAGAATCCGGGGGTGATAAAAATAAACGACCTCGTCACGTCATAAGACTTGAACATATGGCATAGAGATAGTCAAAATACGAATCAACCATACAATAAACAACCAACACGTTTAAACGTGCTCAAAATAAAATCTTAACCCAAGTCAAATCCAAGGCATAGTCACAGAAGGCATGAAAAGGTGAAAAAGTACGCGCCATACGGCTTACAACCACGGATCAAGAGCAAAGAAGCAACAAAGTCATCTCAAAACAAACCAGAAAGATAAGGGACATGTCCAACAAAAACAAGAAGTGACAATCTAAGGAATGACGTAAAAAGGAACAGCATAAACTCTACGTGCTCGTCTGATCCTCAGATGTAGGTGGTATCGTGCCTGCAGCATCTGTCCCCGAACGATCCACGAATGGGCCAAAAATTGGAATTTTTTGTAACGGAGCAAAACGAAGGTGAAATCTCTGATTCTCCAAAATGAGTGTTTGTTTGATGATTTTGGTTGGAGAATCGAAGAGAGGAGGTAGCAAGGTGGTTATAGCAACGAGAATGGATGGAAACGGTGAAGAAATAAGAAATTGGTGGTTTGGAGAGAGGAGGGGTCGGTTGCGGTTCTTGTGTTTTGAGAGAGGAATGAAGAAGATGGTGAAGAAAATCGGTGGTTATAGGGATTTTTGAGTGTGTCGGACGGACAGGTTTCTATCCGGACGGACAAGGGATGAACCGTCCGGACGGATGGAATTGATGTCCGGACGGACAGGTGTCTGCCAAGCCAATGTAAAAACCAGTGATATATCCGGACGGATGGGTATGTTTGTCCGTCCGGACAAGTGAATGCCAAGATCATTGTAAAAACCAGAGATCCATCCGGACGGATGGGTGTGTGTGTCCGTCCGGACAAGGATAAAAACAGAGGAAAAGTGAATTTTAAGCATGAAGGCCCCTCGGGATCATCCGGATTCAATCCTCAACACCAAAACACAAAGAAACGAATTCAAAACCAAAAAACACACGAAAATGATGGGTTGCCTCCCACCGAGCGCCTTTGTTTTATGTCGTTGGCTCGACATAGTGACTTATACTATATCGGGTTTTTTTTTTCAAGATTATACTACCGATATGAGTGAGGAGGACGAGGTGTAGAAAGAAAACGAACGGTGAGTTATAAGGTTAAGATGTCATGCATTGGAGTCCATGACGGGACTAAACAATTGGCTTCCTCTATCTTAGGATCCTCCAAAATCACCACTTCGAGAGCTTCATCAAACGGCAACTTTTCATATTTCTTCAAACGAAGGCCATTTGTGATTGAAGTCCCATGCTTGGGGTGCCTTATCTCTACAAATTTCGAGTCAAAAATCCTCTCAACTGTGTAAGGTCCCGACCATCGAGACTTCAACTTTCCCGGAAAAAGATGCAAACGAGTATCATACAACAAAACCTCATCTCCTACCTCAAACATCTTTGGCTTTATCAATTGATCGTGGAGGAGCTTGGTTTTCTCTTTGTATCTTGCCGAACAATCATAGGCTCGTAGTCGAAACTCCTCCAATTCAACTAATTGAGCCATCCTTCTCTCTCCACTAAGAGTCTCGTCCATATTTAACTCTTTAATAGCCCAATGCGCTCTATGCTCAACCTCCACTGGTAAGTGACACATTTTTCCAAAGACAATCATGTACGGTGACATACCAATTGGAGTCTTAAATGCGGTTCTGTGAGCCCAAAGAGCGTCATCCAACTTTGTGGACCAACTCTTAGAATTTTTATCAACAGTTCGTTCAAGAATCCTTTTAATACCTCGGTCTGAAACCTCCACTTGGCCACTCGTTTGAGGGTGATAAGCCGTTCCCAACTTATGAGTCACCCCATACTTAAGGAGTAGCTTATCTAAATCTCTATTCGCAAAATGAGTGCCATTGTCAGAAATGATAGTTCTAGGTACTCCAAACCGTGTGAAAATGAACTTTTTTAGAAACTTAATGACCACGTGTCTGTCATTAGTGGGGGATGCAATCGCTTCCACCCACTTCGAGACGTAATCACAAGCTACCAAAATGAACTTGTTGCCAAAAGAAGAAGGGTAGGGTCCCACAAAGTCAATTCCCCAAACGTCGAAGACCTCACAAACAATGATAGGTCGTTGAGGCATCTCATTTTTCCTAGAAATTCTCCCCGAACGTTGACACGCGTCACAGGTTTTTACATAAGCGTAGGCATCCTTAAAAATTGTCGGCCAATATAGCCCGCTTTGCAAAACCTTCAATGCGGTCCTTTGTCCCGAGAAATGGCCCCGGCCTCTACCATGGCATGGCAAAGGATAACACGCTCAATCTCTCGCCCTCAGTTATACATCTTCTCACAACGCCATCAGCACACAATCAAAACAAGTAGGGATCCTCCCAAACGAAGTATCTAGCCTCACTATCGGTGCAAACCACGGAGCTCCCTCATTTCCTTTCTTCAGAAAATTCCCTCGTTTTTCCTGTAACATAGTGTCTACAACAAAAAGTCGCTCATCCGAAACGAGTCATCTATTTCAACCCTTTCGATTCGTCACCCTCAACTGCTCAATCCGACTAAGGTGATCGGCTACCACATTCTCACAACCTTTACGGTTTTAATTTCCACATCAAACTCTTGAAGGAGCAAATTCCATCTCAACAAACGCGTTTCGCATCCTTCTTAGCGAACAAATATTGCAATGCGGAATGGTCCGTATGGACAATCACTTTAGACCCCACCGATAGGATCTAAACTTGTCGAAAGCAAAACTACCGCCAACAATTCTTTCTCGATCGTAGTGTAGTTCTCATTGGGCGGATTCAAGGTGTGATCGGCATAATAAATCGGTCGAAACAACTTATCCACCTTTTGTCCTAACACTCGCTCCTAACGCCAAATCGCTAGCATCGCACATAACCTCAAACTCTTGCTCCCAATTTGGAGCTATCAAAATAGGAGCCTCGGTCAAAAGCCTCTTAATCTCCTCAAAGCTTCCACACACTCATCATCAAAAGTCACATTTACTCCCTTCTCCAATCTAGAGGTAAGAGGTGTAGCCTTTTGGGCAAACTTAGGGATAAATCTACGATAAAACCCCGCATGTCCCAAGAAAGATCTTAACGTTTTCAAACTAGTAGGCATAGACAACCTAGAAATAGCATCTACGTTAGCCCTATCAACCTCTATCCCCTCAGCTGAGACCTTATGACCTAGGACAATTCCCTCAGTCACCATAAAATGACACTTCCCCCAGTTCAAAATCAAATCGGTCTCCTCGCACCTAGCGAGCACCCTATTTATATTAGTCAAGCATGCATCAAAACTGTCCCCAAAAACTGTAAAATCATCCATAAACACCGACATACACTTATCCATCAAATCAGCAAAAATGGCAAGCATGCATCTCTGAAATGTCACGGGGGCGTTACACAACCCGAAAGGCATTCTTCGAAATGCAAAGGTGCCATAGGGACAAGTAAACGTGGTCTTTTCTTGGTCATTGACATCAATGTGAATCTGATAATAACCACTAAATCCATCAAGAAAACAATAAAATGCATGACCAGAAAGCTTATCTAACTCTTGATCAACAAACGGGAGTGGGAAATGATCCTTCCTAGTCTTTTCATTCAACATGCGAAAATCAATGCAGTCTCGATGACCAGTAACATGGCGTACAGAAAAAGACTCACCTTGCTTATTTGTTAGCACCGTAATGCCGCCCTTCTTAGATACCACCTGTGTGGGACTCACCCACTCACTATCCGAGATGGGGTAGATGATGCCCAACGTCAACATCTTCACCACTTCCTTTCTTACCACTTCCAGTAAATGTGGGTTCAGTCTCCTTTGCGGTTGACGCCTCGGTCTCACCCCATCCTCGAGGATGATTTTGTGCTTACATATGTCGGCACTAATCCCCTTGATATCCACCATTTTCCATCCAAAAGCTCGTTTCCTCTTCTTCAAGACTTGAACTAGCTTTACTTCCTCGCAAGGCTATTATCAAAGCGTATATAATAACTGAAGTAAATCACTACCTTCAAGAAAAACATATTTGAGGTGTTGAGGAAGCGGTTTCAACTCCAAATCCATCGGTGGTTCCTCAATGGATGGCTTTGGCATATCCTCTGTGAACCGAGATCCAGCTTTCTTAGTCCAAATTAGCTTCCATGAACTCGCATCACCCGGTATGTCGTCAGTCACCTTGCATGATTTCATCAAACATTTCTCCAATGGTTCCTTGTGCCCCCTGCAAATTCACATTCTCCAAAACACACGGGTGGATGACATCTATCGAAAAACAATCGTTCATCTCATCCTCGGGGGTGTTTCATGGTTTTGTACACATTAATCTTGACACTATCTTGACCAACTCTTAAAATTATATCCCCTCTTAACATCTATCAAGGTCTCCCAAAGATTTAGGAAAGGCCGACCTAACAAAAGAGGTGTCTTAGAATCGAGTGTCCATATCAAGAACCACGAAATCAACCGAAACACAAATTTATCAACTTGAACCAACACATCCTCGGCTACCCCTAGCGGTGTCCTAACTGACCTATCCGCCATTTGCAAAGTCATGCCCGTTGGTTCTAATCTCCCTAGGCCCAACTTATCATAAACTGACTTTGGCATCAAACTAACCGATGCCCCCAAATCGCAAAGCACATTTTTGAAAACAGTCTCTCCTATGGTTATCGGGATAGTAAAACTGCCCCTATCTTGAATTTTGGGAGGGACTTTATTCTCAAAAATGGCGGAACATTCATAACTCAACTGGACCATCTGTTGCATTTTCTCTTTACTTGAAAGCATATTCTTTAAAAACTTGAAATACGATGGGATGTTAGCAATGATATCCAACATTGGCATGGTCACTTCAAATTTCCTCAATATTTCTAAAAATTTGGCTTGACTTTGGGTCAAGACCTCCTTTTTAGTTGTTTTGGGAGGAAATGGTAAAGTGGTCACATCAAAACCCGGGGGAGGAGGGGGAATTTTACCTTTAGTACCTTTAGGCCTGAGTGGTGGCGATGGCTCTTCTTCCTTCACATCAATGATTATCGTATCCAACTTTGGCCTCGCCGCTTCTTCCCACTTTCGCTTGTATTCTTCCACTTCCCTTTCCAACCTCGAGATTCTCTCTTTTTCAGCCCTTTTCTCAACATCCTCATCAAAACCTTCTTGCTCACCCAACGGCCCTTTGTAATCCCAAAATTTCTTTTCTCGAGTTTGGCATCATCTTCTCAAGTTCTCGACCTTGTTGACCCGCCTCTTTACCACTGGGTGACTACCGCACAAACATCTTTAGATTCCTTGGGGTTCCTCTCCGTGTTACTAGGTAGCCCCGCACTCAAAGGCGGTTAAGATCTATTCTCGGTCAATCGGCCCACCTGAATCTCCAAATTCCGTATGGCGCTCTCTGCTCAATCACAAGCTTATTCAATCGATCAAGACCTTCATCCGAAGACTTCCTTTGACTTCCCGGACTACCCCCTTGATTATAGGAGCTGTTTTGCTTATGGGCATTCGGATGTTGATAAGTCTCAGAATATTCCCGGCTTGTTGAGTATTCTGTTGGTTGCTGACTTGTTGCCCTTGCTCTCGACTCCCATGATCTCTATTCTGATTATTGCCCCATTGGCCTTGTCGATTCTGACCCCAACTCTAGTTACTTGAATTTTGATTTTGGCTTGCATAACCTTGGTTGTTGAAGTTTTGATGTTGTCGACCCCAACTACCTTGATTATTCTCTCTCAACCACCTTGGAAATTCGAGGTTTCCTTGCTCTCTATTCGATTCCAACCTCGGTTGCCTTGGCCTTGATTATTTTGGTTCCACCCTCGGTTGCCTCGGTCCCAATTCCCCTGGCCACCTTGATTTCCTTGGTTCCAATTTTGGCCTTGAGGGTTGTTATTCCATGAATTCCCAAAATTCTGGTTCCTCCCGTTATTCCCAGAATTGTTGTGATTCCAGCTTCCTTGGTTGTTGTTGCCCTGATTCCAATTCCCTCCAGAATTATTTCCAATGTAACTTACATCATTTGGTTGCATCTCTTCTTCCATGCCAAGTCCCATTGATGATTCAAAATCTTGATAGTATGGTGGAACTTGCAAGCTTGGATTATTACCCCACTCATTGTTTGGATTCACTGGCCCACCAAAACTCTGCTGTTGCCCAAACTGAAGGTTCTTCCCGGCAGTTTGTTGACTACTACCACTCGAGCTTCCCACTCCCAATCTGTTGAGTGCGGCTACCAACTCTTCCACCACTGCAACTGGTTGTGGCTGAGACACACTTGCTATAGGTTGTTGAGGAATCGGCTGTGGTGTCTGTCGAGGTAACTGTTGAGGATAAGCCGACCTACTCAGATTCGAACAAAACTGAGCTGAATGATTACCTCCACACAACTAACAAACCTGTAATGCATCTTCCATTTTCTTCACCTTGGTTTGCAGTGCCAACAACTCATTGTGTGCAGCTGTCTCTTTGTCCAACTGTTCTTCAAGTGCCTTGACAGTTTGTTGAGACTCATTCGGGTTGTCTGTCCCTGAACTTGAAACCCATTCATCATCCCTTTCAATTGCATCATTAATATGTTGCATAGCAAACTCGGGATCAATCCTTGTCAAACCCTTTCCACTTGCCGCATCCAAAAGATTTCTATCCGATTTATCCAAGGCTCGATAGATTTTTATGACTTGTTCAACCGTACTCAAATTGTGGGAGGGCATTTTTCATCAAAGCTCAACCTCTCAACTGTCTCTTTCATAGTCTCTCCTTTTCTCCCATTAAAGTTATGAATTTCACGCTTCAAATCTTCAATCTTCGCGGAGGAAAATACTTTTCGAAAAACATCGCCACTTCCGCCAAGTAGATAGGGAGCCATTTGGTAGGGTATTAAACCATGTTTTTGCAGCCCTCTCAAAGCAAATCGAAACATCATCAACTTGAGTGCCTCCTCGGTCACTCCATTATACTTCAATGTCGAGATTATTTGTAGGTAATTGTCCAAAAACTCATTAGGATCCTCATTCCTTTGCCCATAGAAAATCGCAATCTCACTGATAAGATTTATAACATTTTGCTTTGGTTCCATGTTGTTAGCATGGATAGCGGGAATTCTGATTGGATTGTGGCCAGTCCCTTGGTATGGAGTAACCACATACTCTCTCATTGAAACAAACCCTTGATTGGCGGTGGGTCATTCATTCTTGTCATTGATTCGGTTATTCGATTAGCTTGAAGAAGCTGATTTTGTGCCGCTAATTGTTGAACCAAGCAAGTAATCACGATTGTCCCGACCAGGTGCTTGTTGTTGAAGTTGTACATCCCTTTCCAAAGCGGGATCGAACAAATTCCTTCCATCTGTCCTTGCAACCAAAGGAGGGTCCACAGGATTTCTTTCACGTGGAGGAGGGGTGTTTAGATGGCCCAATCCTCCAACTTGAGATGTACCATCACTATTCAACCTATCTCTTCCGCTGGTCGTCATACCTTCTCCCTCTGAAGAAGAATCCGAAGCTTCTTGTCCGTCCAAGGTGCCTGAAACCGAGGCAGATGATCTTCTCCTCAATTGGCTTGCGTGCCTATCAATCTCCGGGTAAAAAGGCTCTAGAGGAGTCCCAGAACTCCGGGTCATACACTGCAATTCAAATCAAACAACAAGAAACAATAAAAGAAAATGACCTAAGCCCAAGCTTTCGGTCAACTTTTGTGATATCAAAGCGTTGCCAATCCCCGGCAACGGCGCCAACTTGATAAGCGGATTTTCTAGGCCGGTCGATCAAGTAAAAACTCGAAACCTTAGCAAAATCTACTTTCTAACCGGCAGTGGACCGGGTCAATTGTAGGATAGTGCTTGAGGAGTCCGAGGTCGAACCCACAGAGATTGGTTTTTGAGTACCACAGTTGACTTAGCACTCGCCTTCAGTCAAGCAGATAGATATGAAGTTATACTATTGCATAAAAGAAAGATTACACTACTCGAAATTCTAAACAATTAAAAGAAGTATGGCTGAACTACGATCCAACGGATTACTTTACCCTTAAACAGATTACCCCGGGAGTGTGCCTTACCTTACCTCACCGTCTAACGATAACTCATAGGTGTCGAGTCCTAATTCTAGTGTTATTCACACCCTACGCGAAGCTCGTCAATCCTCCCTTTAGAAGACCGACTCACCTAACATGATTAAGCTCTAGACTAGCTCGAACAACCGATACAAACCCCGTATTAAAACTGGACTTGATGACTAGGGCATCAATCTAGTACACGGGTAGGTGTCAAACTACTTTTCAAGTCCAAAATCTCTACGGTCCCGATACCCCGTTCCCACACGTCGCCGCAACATACATTTATAAGCTAAGTGTGTGCAATGGTGAACTAGGTGATCAATCTAGCTCAAAAAGGATTCAAACAATTTTCGAGATACGGATTATCAATTAAAACGTTTATTTACGCAATACACTACCTCCCGGTTCATCAATCTAACGGCGCTTCACCCGCCTTCACATTGTTCAACCATACGAGGAATCTAGCTACTCATAATCGAATCTAAGCAATAAAAACGGAAGAAAAACATCACAAGAACAATAAAATAACAAAAGAACATACTTACTTTACTCAACTTGAAGGAGGTGCCAAATGTGCTTACAAAAGATCGAATTTTTGTCAAGTGAAAAGTTACGGATCGAAGCTAAAAGTTAGTAGATCAAAGAGAGGATTGAATGAGGATTCTAATGATATAAAATACTTAGTATAACTCTAAAAGATGAAGAAAATCGCCCAAAATCTCCAAAAAAGCTAAAAAGGGAAACTTGCTATCTAGTTCTTCAACTCGCTGCAAGCGTCGTGTGTGAAATGAGCGAGCTTTATATAGAAGGTCTTCGTCTGCATAGATATCCGCTGTCCGGCCGGATCGTTTTGATTTTCCAGTGTCCGACGGATGCATAGATGTCCGTCCGGATGAAATGCTCTTGTCCGTCCGGATCTTTGGTTCTGCTACGTCCGGATCGCGCTCTGCATCCGTCGGGCGAATTCTTCATCAAAGTTTTCCCAATTTCCGGAGAGTTAGCCGTCCGGACACAACACCTTATCCGTCCGACAAACTTTTGCAGCCAAGAATCCATTTTCCGAGAGTTAGCCGTCCGGATGAGAGGTTTTGTCCGTCCGACAGCCATCGAACGCACGCGTCAGGTGTCTAGATCGGCGTCCGGACCCATGTGACCCAAAATTTTCACTTTTTCACCTTCAACCTCCGTGTTTCGCCTCGGGCACTTCTAAACTCCATAATTCTCGCTTTTGGGCCTCGAGACACCCTAGTCCAAATCCATATGAAAACAACAAGCAACGCATAACCCCGCAAACTACGGGTTCTCGGAAAACGAGTATAAAATGCTAAAATAAGGTCGAGTTTACGGAAAACCGATGATCACTCGTCGTGCAATAAAACCTCATTTAATACTCAAAATAGGTCTAAACTCACCCGAAACATGCCGAAATATGATAATCGTGGTAATGAATCAGCATGTGCAAATGTACTTGTAAAGTTGGTTCCTATCACCAAGCATAAATTTCAAGAGTTCAAAATGAAATCAAATGAGACAATTGAACAGATGGAATCAAGGTTCAATGAAATTTTGGATGAACAACCTGATGAATGTTGTTTATACAGGAGAAGAGATCAACACCAGGATTCTCAAAGCATTACCAGCAAAAGAAGTCTGGGAGATGAAGGTTACTGCAATGGAGGAGTCTAGAAGTCTACATGAGGAAGACACCATCAAATTTTTCTTTGATCTTAAGGCCTATGAATTCAGCAAGGATCTAGTTCTTAAAGATGAAACGGAAGCAACAAAAACAACTGCACTGGCTGCTGCACAAGTTGAAGAATCATCAAATGTGCAAGATGATGTCTTGGATGAGATGCAGGAGCAAATTGCCCCACTGACAAAAAGAATCAGAATGATGAAATCTGGAAAAACATTCCTAAGGAATTCTGGCAAGAAGTCTACTGAGAAAAAGGAAGAATCCAAAAAGGATCATGACTTTTTGTGCTTTCATTGCAAGAAACCAGTGTTAGGTGTAGTGCCCGAAAGACAATTTCTGTAATTGTTTTTGACAGGATTTATAATTCATTTTAATATTTGCATTTATGCTTAAATTATACACTGCTGAAAACCCTAAATATATCGGTATGTAATCACAAAACACAGTGTATGGCATACACATGAGGATTGAGTTAGTGATGATAGGCTTAAAACTAGTTAGTCCGTGGTGAATTTAATCAGAGAATGGGTCTCATGATTAATATACCAATAATGCACCCATAACACTTAACGGTGTGACCGTCTTATCCGGACCGTCGGTATAGGGTACCTAATAGGGCATTTATATATGATGTCTATCATATAGGACTGGACCGATTTGATTTGAATTCTCGATATAATTCTGCGATCGAGAAATCTTATCGAATCACAAGATGATCATATATGGATTAATTTCAATCCTGATGTGATCGCAGTCTACTGCTTGGTTCAAAGTAGGGTTTGATGTGTAAGTTAAGGATCACTTGGATACATGTGATCTGAACACTTCTCGTTGGCTCTATTCTGGAATGAGTGAGTAGTCTGTGACTTAACAGATATGGAATCCATTCCTTCCTGCGGGAAGTACACAGACAGTTCCCTTATTTGTTAATCCTAGAAACTGATCGATTGGCCCAATTCATATTATATTAGTTATTAACTAATTGATCACTAGGGGTTAATGGTAAATAAGGATAAGATGTTTCGAGAAGGGTTTACGGAAATATCATGAATCAAAACGAACAGTCTATGGAGGATTTATCCATATGTAATTATTATATCAATGGACGCTTATCGACTCAGTGATTAAAGTGTAAGTATATATCTATAATCGGTAGTGTCCAGTTTCGGGTTTATTGTGGCGTAATCCCGGAATTAATAGATTGAATAAGAATTGTTCTGTTCGATGAATAATTTTATTTAATTTATTGTAGCTACTGGTTATAGGTCCATGGTCCCCGATGTGGCTCCTAACATGCATATGTTTCTTGTCGTTGGGCCTCAATACTAATTAAGTAGTTGGACTATTTAATTGATGTGCGAATAATTATTTAGTGGGCTAAATAATTAAATACATGGAAAAGACATTTTTTGTGGACTCGGCCCATAATTGAGTGTGGTGTGTGAAACCTTAATTTTAGGGTTGATAGGCGTGTTTTGTACATGTTGTAATTAGAGACAAATTAGTTTTCTTGGATAATTACATGTCATGTGATTAATTGTTTATTGTTAAATAATTAATTAAGGGAATTATATTAGATTGATCCTTAAATATTCTAGATTTATTCTAGATTATTCTAGGAGTATCTTTTATGGAAAAGGATTATTATAATTGATTTTTTATTAATTATTAAATCCTGGGAGGACAAGGATTTCTCTCCTACATAAAGAGAGTTCTCCTAAGCCTTTTCTATCAACACATAATGTGCATACATACACACAAAATAAGCTAAGGAATTCGGCCAAAGCTTAGGGTTTGAGCTGGGAGAATCTTCAGGATTTTACGGGTAGCATATCAAGGAGGTCAAGCTTCAAGGATCAACATCCACCGGTTGTTGCTTGGAGATACACATCGGAAGATCGTGGCATCTCAACTATTCAGATCTCCACTTCTCAATCTTGGAGTTCATCCTTTTTGATTGGTAAGTAGATCTCACCTTCTTGTAGGTAGATCTTAAATTATGTAGTTTAATTTTATATGATCGTGATCCTCTTGTTTATTCCGCTGCGTAATTAGGCGGATCTAGATCCGTCCAGCGATATTACATCCAAAAACCAGGACATTTCAAACCTGACTGTCCTGAGTTGAAACAAAATAGGGATCCTAACTAGTTGTGCTTTAATTGCAAGAAACTTGGACACTTTAGACCTGACCGTCCAGACCTCCTGAAGAACAAGGGTCAGCAGAGAAGACCTGGCAAGAAAGCATTTGTTGCTGATGATGAATCAGGCTATGAAGTGGAATCAGGAAAAGGAAATAATTCAGATGACACTGCACTCATTGCTGATATGGATGCTTATGCTTTAATGGCCAATATAGATGAAACATATGAGGTATACAATTCTATATTTATGAATACCCCTACTGATAGTGATTGTGAGTCCACTGGTGGATCTAATCCTAAAATTTCTGACAATGAAAAGCCTCTAGATCCCCTCTTTAATAAACTGAGGATAATACAATCTGGTTATGAGATTGTGAAGGCCGAAAGAGAAGCACTTCAATCAGAAATTCAAAGATTAAATGCTGAATTACGAAGTCTCAAGGGTAAAGAAAAAAGATTATCATCAGAGTCAACATAAGCCTGCTGCATCTGCAATAGCTGGTGAATCTGCTACACAATCTAGTTCCACAACTGCATTCAAATCAAGAAAGCCTTATGGTGATAAAACAGGCCTTGGATTTGAAACTCCACAATCCTCTAAGGGTGGATCTAGTAAGGGTGCTGAACCTAGTACCCAAATTGATCCTATGTTTGTACCTGCACAAGATCCAACTCCTCAAAAGGTTGCTGAGGCAATAAAACCTACTGAGAATACTTCAAAAAGACAAAATAGGAAGTCCAAAGGGACAACAGCTCCTAACAAAAAGGGTGCATCAAAAGGTAGGACTGATGGGCCCTCTAGACCTGCTGATAGCAGACCTGCTGCAAAGTCTGCTGGACCACAAAAAGGTAAAAATCAGAAATATTCCAAAGATAAGAATGCTAAACCCAAGAATGTTAACCATTCAAGGGATACTTATCTCAGGGGTAAAGACAGATTGTTCCCTACTGATGAAGATTGGAATATTCCTGCCCCTGTTGCTAGAAACAATAGAAAAAACCATAATGATGGGCCTAGACCTCTGCAATGGAATCAGCAGAGGACTCAGCAGAGGACTTATCAAAGACCTTAGTAGGCTCCACAATACAGGGATGTTCCTAACAGACAGCAACCTTATGGTTGTACTAGTGCTCCTAACAATAGAAATCACTTCAAACAGCACTTTGTAACAAAAGGCCAAAAAACATATGTGAATGCTACACAACCAAATCTTAGATTCTATGGAAATGTAACATACATATATGAACAAAAGTGCAACACTATCCAAAGGAGACCATATGGAAACTTGCCAAGGGTTGTGCTTACCACTGACCATTATGGACCCAAACAGGTTTGGATACCTAAAACACATTAAATTTGTTTTGTAGGGTGTCTGGTACTTTGACAGTGGATGTTCCAGACATATGACAAGAAGTAAGCACTGTTAAACAAATTATGTGGCAAAGGATGGACCTAAAGTCAATTTTGGTAACAAAAGTACACCAGGATACACAAGAGGATATGGAACACTGGTGAGGAATGGTTTGACCATCAAGAATGTTGCAATGTTGAAGGCCTCGACTACAACCTGCTGAGCAATGAACAATTCTGTGACATGGGTTACAAGGTCACTTTTGACAAACCTACTGTATTGTCATGAGTGAAGTTGGAGAACAAGTTGTGTTGGCTGGAAGAAGACATCTAAACATGTATGTGATGGATTGGTCTACTGCTGTTCTAGAAACATGTCTTATTGTGCATGCAAAGTCAGAATTGAATTGGTTGTGGCATAAGAAGTTGAGTCATCTTAATTTTGAAGATATCAATCAGTTGGTGAAGAAAAAGTTAGTGATTCGTTTACCTAAAATCACATACAAGAAGGACAGAGTATGTGATGCATGTCAGCAAGGTAAACAAACAAAGTCAAGTTTCAAGTCAAAGACTAAGAAATCAACCAAGAGAGTGGAACTGATGCATATGGATCTATTTGGACCAGCGATACCAACAAGTGTAACATGGAAGAAATACACTCTGGTAGTTGTGGATGATCATTCAAGATACACTTGGGTGATTTTCATGGACAAGAAAAGTGAGACACTTCAAAAGATGCCTGAACTTTTTGAAGAGATTACAAAATGAGAAAAGTGTGACAGTAGTGAAAATCAGATCAGACAAGGGTACTGAGTTCCTTAATAAAGTCTTAAAAGAATACTATGAACAAAATTGTGTGCTGCATCAACTAGCAGCTGCTGGAACACCTCAGCAAAATGGGGTTGCTGAGAGAAGGAACATGACGTTGAAGGAAGTAGAAAGAACAATGATATGTGAAGCAAAGCTACCTGAAAGGTATTGGGCTGAAGGAATCAATACATCATGCTATACACATAATAGAACCTCAGTGAACAAGAAGATTAGGAAGACACCTTATGAAATTTGGAATGGAAGGAAGCCAAACATTTCTTATTTCCATCCATTTAGGAGTAAGTGATTTATTTTGAATCATAAGGAGCAACTGAAGACTTTCCAACCAAAATCAGATGAAAGAATCTTTTTGGGATACTCTTCAGTCAGCAAGGCATTTAGGGTGCTGAACAAAAGGACATTGAAACATGAAGAATCAATACATGTTTTGTTTGATGAACCTAAGTTCACTAGAATAGAGAATGAAGAAGTTTCAGAACTTGTTGTGAATCAGAAAGTCACTGAACCAGAATTTGTTGATGTTATAAACAAATTAAGTGACATAAATATTTCTAATGAAAACCCTACTGAAGAACTTGCTGGAAATACTACTGATACAACAACATATTCAGGATCTGTGACCCTTCTTCGAACCAACAAAGAGACCTCTTCAAAGATCGTGTTCGTAAATCAAACAAATCAAGATTTACAATCGTCAAAGGATCACCCTGTTGAACAAGTAATTGTTGATGTACAGCAAGGTGTGAGGACTAGAAGACAACTAGAGGCCATGTTTACATGTTTTCTATCTCAAATAGAGCCAAAAGTTGTTGAAGAAGCAATTTTAGATCCAGATTGGATAATTTCTATGCAAGAAGAAATTAATGAGTTTGAAAGAAATCAAGTCTTGACACTGGTGGATAGACATACTCATGCAAATGTCATAGGTACCAAGTGGGTATACATAAACAAACTTGATGAATCTGGTACTATTGTTAGAAACAAGGCCAGACTAATAGCAAAAGGCTATTCTCAAGCTGAAGGAATAGATTTTGATGAGGCATATGGCCCAGTTGCAAGATTGGAAGCTATAAGATTATTTTTAGCATATGCTGCACACAAGAACTTCAAGATATACCAGATGGATGTTAAGAGTGCATTTCTGAATGCCATTCTGGAAGAAGAGGTTTGTGTTCAACAACCTCCTACTTTTGATGTAAAAGAACAAGAAGATAAAGTGTACAGACTCAACAAAGCACTTTATGGACTGAAACAAGCACCAAGAGCATTGATATGAGACTTTATCTCAATTCTTAGTGAGCAATGGTTTTACCAAAGGAAACATTGACAAGACACTTTTCAGAATCAATGATGGTGACAGCACCCTCCTGGTACAAATTTATGTGGATGACATTTTATATGGTTCTGATGCTATGTGAAAAGTTTGCAAATCTCATTAAGAGCAAGTTTCAAATGAGCATGGTGGGAGAAATGAACTACTTCTTGGGATTGCAAGTCAAGCAATTAATGGATGGAATATTCATTCATCAAACTAAATACACCAAGTAGCTGTTAAAGAAGTTTGAAATGGAAAGTAGTACCGAAGTGTCAACTCCTATGGGTACAAGCATAAGGTTGGATGAAGATGAAGAAGGTAAAGATGTTGATAAGACCTTATACAGAAGGATGATAGGAAGTCTGTTGTATCTCACTGCCAGCAGACCTGATATATCCTTTGCAGAAGGTGTATGTGCTAGGTTTCAATCAAAACCTAAGGAAATTCACTTAGCAGCAGTAAAGAGGATTTTAAAATATTTGAAGGAAACTTTGGGAGTTGGGATATGGTATCCAAGAGATGGAAGCTTGAAGGTTATATCTTATTCAGATTCTGACTATGCTGGATGTAAGATTGATAGAAAAAGTACAACAGGAACTTGTCAGTTGATGGGCAGTAGACTTGTTTCCTGGTTCAGCAAAAAGAAGAATTACATATCAACTTCCACTATCAAGGTACATTGCTTGCTAGGAAGTCACTGTGCACAAGTTTTATGGCTAAGACAACAACTTAGGGATTATGGGATTGAGGAAAGAGAAATTCCTATAATGTGTGACAACACAAGTGCAATTGCTATTACAGAAAATCATGTTTTGCACTAAAGGGCCAAACATATTGATGTGAGACATCATTTTATTAGAGATCATGTGGAGAAGAAAGATGTTGTGGTCAGATATAATCCTACTGAAGATCAACTTGCTGACATCTTTACAAAACCTCTGGATAGTGAAAGATTTGCTAAGTTAAGAACTGAAATTGGCATTATCAAGGTTAACTGACATACTGACAGGTCAGCAGAGTACTGGAATTCACCAAGGGGACTAGTCTTTTCCCTGCTGGGTGAGCTCAATTGGAAGATTAGTCATTGGTATCAACAATTCCTAGATACTCTTTTTGGTTTTGACGATTGAGCAAATGAGTTGCCAAAGGGGATTGGTCTTTTCCCTGTTGGGTGAGCTCACTTGACAGATTAGTCATTGGTATTAAGCTTCATCTTGTATTATCAATTGGACAAAACCATGTTGTTGGAGATCAGCTGCATTTTGGATGATAGCAGGATGCTGAAGCTGCTAAGTCTACTGAAGTTTTTCAGCAGACTTATGAACTCTACTGAAAAAGCTTGATGTATGGAACGTTGCTGATAAGTCAGACTTTAATGAAAGTCAACAGTCAAGATATTGGATATTAATCTTATCCTTTATTATAGCTGTTATGGTACATAACAGTTTTGTACTAATAGGATCAATTAGTGGGACACGTGGCAGTACCACATTTATTCCGGACGGAGATCGTGTAATAATGGTATAGTTCATGCATAGTACCTGGCTGACAGTTTTTACACCCACTACTTTCTACTATATATACAAAGATATACACTCTGTATATTCACAAACATTCTCAGATCAATCTTAACTGAAGAATATACTAGTGTGAACACAGATTTAAAGAGCTTTCTTCTTCATATTTCTCATGTTTTTGCAAGGGCGGACAAAGAAGTTCATCTTGGTACAAGTCAAAGTGTGAAAGGCTATGTGGTTGATGCTAAGAAAACTAAGTTAGCAATCAATCTTGGAAGGAGAATAAGACGTTATGAAGGGTTGGAAACCGTCTTGAATCTCAGATTAAAGAGCATTTCCTATACAAATGTTAACAATTTCTAGAGGAATATGGTTGTAAGAAAAGAAAGGGAAGCAGTTACAACGACTGTAAATGGCTAAGAGATTGAGATCACTTAAGACCTACTAAGGGAAGCTTTTGGATATGGACCAGGGAACAATGCTCCCACAAATCCAGAATTGCTTGAGTTGCTAAGACTGGATTTTGTTAGATCGATAAAGACAGACAAGTCTGCTGCAACAGTTTTGAATATAAATGTAAAGCACTTTGCTTTGGAGTATAACTTGTTGAGCAAATTATTTGCCAAGAACATTCTGGGATTTGTTGGAAGTCTTGACACATTATCCGAACCAAAGATAGATCTGCTGATCATCATCTCTAGATACCTGAAGTTTGATTGGGCTGGGTTATTTGTGCAATACATGAAGAATGTTATTTTTGATTATAGAGATGGCATAAGAAAATCAAAGACAAAACCACTAGGTTTACTGATTCAAGCCCTGTTGAATCACCTAGAAATTCTTGATGTTGCACCTGTCAAGATCAACAAGTCTAGGTGCAAGCCAGAAATGAATTATAGTATTCATGGATTGGATGGTGATGATGAAGATCAGGAAATGACTGAGAGTGATGATGGTGATGACAATGATGATGGTGGTAGGCAGAAACAAAGAACTAATGCAAAACAAAATGTGCAACCTGCTGCACCAAAGAAATCAGTAGAGAAAAGAAAGACTACTGATACAAGGAAGATTACTGAGTTGTTAAAGCCAAAAAGGGCAAGGCAGCAGAAAGTAGACACTACTGAGTCTACTGAGGTTCTAGTTGATGTTGAGGTTGCTGAGCCTACTGGAGTTCCAAAGAAAACTTTTACTGATGTTCTTAAAGAACAAATGAGAGAGGACTCAAGGAAAAGGCAGTTGCTACCAAAGAGCAGTTAGAGAAGGAACTTTTTAAAATTGAGCAACAACCTGCTAAAAGGAGAAAACAGATTGCAAAGAAGAGAGTCCATAGAAAAGGGAAAGAACTGAGGACTCTTGAAAAACAAAGAGAAGGAGAATATGATGAAGATGATGAGCCTATTGGTAAGGCTACTGAAGTTGTTGGTGAACAACAAGCTGAAGAGCCACAGTAGACTGCTGTATCTGAACCTGCTGTGGAAGTCAAAGTCATGTTCAAGTCCCTGCTGAGACAAAAATAACTCAGGAGGAAGGAAAAACTGTTGAAGACCCTTCTGTAGAGCATGAGACTTAGGGGGAACCAAGTGTTGAACAGATGGAGGTAGTAGGTACCAACTTGCAAAAAATCCGAAGAACATACTGACCTATTTGTATCTGCTGATGATACATTGAGCCACCTTGTTGAAACTTTTGGAAGTCAACAAGCTGAGCAACCAGCTCCAAGAAAGCCAACTATGCCTTATGAGAGAAAAGAGAAGAAGTCAAAAAAAGAGAAAGTGGATCCTGACTTCAGGAGGGTTCAAAGATATTTTGAATGGAAGTTTGGTTTCTACAATAGACAGAAACCAGCAGCAGAGCCTATGACTGGTTTTAGAGAATGGGCATTTGAAAACCTTGGAGCGGAAAATCTTTTGGGACTGATTGACATATCTGAGTAAGAGATGAAACTGATGGCAATCATAGAAGATGGAAAGCAGAAGATGAATGTTATGTTCAAAGATCCTAAGTTTACACCTGATAGTGATGATTCATCCTCTTCATCTGATTCAGATGATGATCATCATATGTTTCCAGAAGAATCCAGTGGAGTGGCTAATGATAAATCTACTGAGGATGCAGGTCAGGGATCTACCGAGTTAACAGTAGAACAGTCTGTTGGTGGAGATAAGTCTGTTGAAGGACAACAAACGGACAACTTAAATCAAGAAATGACAGCTGCTTTTATTGAAGATCTGGAACCTCAAATCAATGCAGAAACAACTCTTGAAGACAATAGATTGGTCAATCTATCTGATACAGTAGTGATTGAACTAGCTGATGTCAATTCTGAAGGATCAATCTATATCAGGACAGTATTGACACTGAAGAAACCTTAGCAATAGGTGTTGAAATGCTAAGAGAGATAGAAGCTGTTCATGGAGTTTTTTAGAGGAAAATATGGCTGTTTTTCCTCAGTTCATAGTTGATGATGAGGATCAGTCTGCTGGGTTACAAACATCAACTGAATACAGGTCGGAACAGGGGGTCCTAAATACTGGGTAACAGACAGTATTGGGACAAAGGTTGGAACTTATCTTGGGATTGGAGAAATCCCTTGTGCATTATATGGAGCCTGCTGAAGAAAGGGTTGCTGAAGGCAAAGATGGACAGCAGGCTACTGATGAAATGAATGAAGAGCAGTTGACTTTAGTGATGAGGAGTTTCAGTTACCTGAAGAATAAGTATAGGAAGAGCCTCAACACGCAGAAGACCCTATACTTGAGGAGGTACCTATTTTGGAGGCAGTACAAGAGTCTCAACCTGTACAAGAACCTGTAATTGAGGAGATAATTGGAAATATTGTTGAAGAAGGTCCTGAAACTCATGAATGGGACAGTACAAGAGCAATAGTTGTGAGACAACCTAGAATTTGAAGATGATCTTTGAAACGACTGCTTTGGAGAGTTTCTTTGGTGGTATGGCTGGAATGAATGCAATTCCAGTGCATATTTTGGATGAGTTGAGGGCTGTAAGGGATGATATAACCCAACTGAGAACTCAACTGAATATGAGTGAGAGGAGATTTGAAAACTTGGTGAATTTGGTGGAATACAGAGGGAGAACTTCTGAGACAGTAGCATCAAACATCACTTCTCTCCAATTTTCAACTTATGACTTGTTGAGAGAAGTTGCTCGAGTCAAGAAGGATGTTGTAAGTAGAGACAAGCATGTAGTAGAGCAGATTGCTTCCGTGCATAAGAAAATTGACAAACTTGCTGAGTCACCTAAACCTACTGAGGAACCTCACCCTGATGTCACTGATCCTAAACTGGCTGAAAGGATCAATCTGTTGGAATAGACTATAGAGGGCAGAATTACTGGAGTTGACACAAGAACTGAGATCATGGAAGGAAAACTGAGTAACCTGGTCAATACACAGGAGAGTGTTCTTGGTCTGCTGAACCACTTTATTGATGATGTCAATAAGGGGGAAGAAGGTTCTACAGCAGAAGCAAAAGAAGCTGCCAGAATATTTCATAAAAAGAGATGTGAATCAGATATCAATAAATTTAGGAAGCCTGCACCTGGAAGAGTGCATCTCAATGATGATCTGCTGAAAGAGTTTAGAAATGTTTATGGAGCAAGAAGGAAACCCTATCAGGATATGTCTTTTATGGAAGGTCTGGACTCTTTCCTTGGACACAAGTCATGGGAGGCAGGGATAAAATCAATGAGAATGACAAGAAAAACTCCAACACCTGGTAAGGAGGACTTGCTAGAAGATCTGGTGGTAGAATACAGTCATCTGCTGTGGAAAAAGCAAAGTTATGTCTGGAAGAATTCAAGTCATGCTATATGGGAGGAGGTTTCAATTGGCAAGGTGTCCGGTTGAACATAAATGAAGCCTGGAAATGGTGGAAAATAGTAAATACTTGGATTGATTTCACCTTAATTGAAAATCAGTGGATGGTGGACATGCAAAGGAAGATAAGAGAATACCAAAAGAAGAGGAAAAAGGAAGAAGAACATAGACACTAGATCAGCCCACTTACTTGTATCTTTATCATTTTTCTGATCTTAGTTAAAATAATTTTTGAACATATTTGAACATCAATGATAAATCAATGAAATTTGTTTTGTTTTTGTGTTTTATCTTTTTTCTTTACTGTAAAGAGGGCATTGGCATCATCATTAAAAAGGGGGAAATTTTTAGATATTCTAGTTTTAATGATGAGTGCCAGACTAGCTGTTATAGAGCAAAGGCTAAAATATGTCTAGATTAATTGTATAGATTTACTGGAGTTTGATCATTGTATAGGTTTGATCAAACAAGCACTGTAAAGAGGTCGGCTGACTTGTTCAGCAGACCTGTCTAGGTCAGTAGGGTGTCTATGTCAGTAGACTGTCTAGGAACCTGCTATTGGTAGAAGGCTGAGGGTTCAAACTCAGTATTGAAGGCTAAAGGATCAAACTTAGTAATTAAAGTCAAGGATATAGGATCAGAATTTAGGGAAGTCTGTGATGACCTAGACTGATCACATATACCTTGTGTAGAAGGTCTAAGTTCCATTTAAGTTGAAAGGTGATTGGAACTTGGTTATGTTAAAATGTTGTACTCTAACTTCATTATAAAAAGTTAGATGAGAAGTAGTCAGCTGAAGTGTTTATCAAAACACAGCAGACTAAAAGTCAGCTGACAATCAGGGACATCAGTAGACTTACATATCCGATATCTGTTGATGTATAATTCAAATTTATCCAAGTTTTTCTAGAAGATTAAATGGATAAGGATGAACTACAGGCCATCAAGGGTCAAGATGATAGGGACATTGGAAGGAATTCAGAGCCATATCAAATGGAAATAAACCATTAGTTGACAGTCTGGACTGTCAGAAGGACAATGACGGTGTCAGAAGGTACATCAGAGGTATTTTCAGGGATATTCAATAAAATCCTGTAACGGTTATCATTCAAATTCAATTCATATCACAGTATCTACACTTATAAATAGAGGACTCCTGGTTTAGATTGCAACACACACAATATCAAGAATTAACAGAAAGGAACTATGTTTTTGAGCAAGAATTTGTGCAATCTGACCCTGCTGATACATAGAGCTTTAATATACTAATCAAGTTTTTCTTCAAGTGTTTCCTGCTAATAAAGACTTATCCAGTTTACACACTTGAAGAACTCATACTGCTGATTCATTTATCCTGATCAGAAGTCTACTGAAAGTAGAATCACTTTCTTTATTCAACCCTTCTTTTTCAAGAAGTTTACTGAATACAGAGAAGCACTTAGGTGTCAAGAATTGTTGTTTGTGTGGTGGAGCTGGTGAAAAGGCATTCTTACCCTTCAAGGACCAGTGGAAGACTTTGGTAGCAGCAATCCTACCTGTTTCTAGTTTTCAGTTTCTGAAGCCATAGTCATTGGTCAAGGACAAATAGTTTAGGGATTTTTGTAACTGCAACCTCAAGAATCTCTAGTGAATTTCCTCTAACATCCCAGGAGAAGAGTGGACTGACAAGATTACACCAGCTGGAACCACTATAAATCTTGCCTACTTTACTTTACTGCACTTACATTCTGCATTTACTTTATCTGCATGCTTCTCACATCAAATCTACTGAACTAGCTACTGAATCACACCACTTGCACTACTGAGTATCTAATACTTAGTATCATATTTAAATCAAAAAGTAACAAGGCTTTATTAATTGTATTCCACTACAACAAACTCTAAAATCTCAATAGTCAGCAGTCTACTGATAGTCAGCAGACTACTAACCTTACTGAGTTTGTCAACTTCAAATAGTTATAAGTCCCTAATATTATTCACCCCCCTCTAATCTTAGCCAAAGCCTTTTCATAGGACCAACAGAACCTAAACATCTTCATCTCCATCAGGCTCGGGGGAAGAAGAACCGCCGGGAATGTCAAAAGAAAGCAAGGCTCTAAGGGTAACGCGGCTAGGGAATACCTCATCGGATTAAAGAGAGAGGACATTCCCCACACAAGTGCAAAGCTACGAGATCAACCAGGAAAACGGGAGAGGCTTGCGAAAAGTCCTCATGGACTTGGCGAAGCAAACCGCTGCACGATGAATGAGAGCGCACCAATCAATGATCGCGCCAAGCATAATGGTGTACAAAAGTAGCTACTCCTCATCCATGATCTCTACAAAATTATCGGTGGGGAAGACATGAGAATTTATGAAGTGCTTCCAAACACACATGTTGCAGGACCAGTCATAAGCATCAAAGTCACGATTGAGCCTCCGCTCACTAAGAAGTAGGGTGTGAGTAGTCTCGGTAAGCTTGATGATCAGACCGCTCATGCTTTCAAGGAACCAAGCATCCTCATAATTTCTATGGGGTGGTGCATTCTCTTGCGGAATGGAGAAAGCATGATTGATAGCAAGTTGGGTGAAAGTAAAAAACAGCCCTACAGATGGAGAAGAACTTGGTGGCTTCCACAGATGGAGTCTCAGATAAGACAGCAGAAAACTCATGCACCAAAGTGATATTGATGCGGCCACGAGGAGCTCAGACAAACCCATGCCAACCTCCCCACTCAATGCGCCACTTTGACCAGTCTTCAATACCGTGGGTGTTCAAACCTTTCTCAAACTGAATTGGTGAGTGAAGGTATTTCTCAAGGTAGCGGGTTCGAGCAGTTTCAGAACCATATTCAATGATGCAAGGTGGAAGGCGAGGAATATTTGATTCATGAGAAGAAGAGTATGGGGAGTCAGGTGGTGGTGGAGAAAGAGAAGGGGAAGATGGTGATGACATGGTGAAAGGTGGTGATAGGGCAAAGGAGATTGGAGAAGGTAGAAAAATTAGAATAGAGGCTAGGGTAGAACAAGTTGTGAAAATATGGGAGAAAAAGAATGAGAAAAATGGTGAATATAGTCTTAATTGTGTCAAAATCATACTACCTCAGCATGCACCGCATGTTTTTCGGCGTGTGCCTAGTCTGAAAAAGCTGAACGCTAGAGTCTCGAGTGACAGTGTGCATGTGAGCAATGTTGGGTCTTCCGGGGCATACTAGACTGGTCACGGTGTACGCCTGGTGTGTGAAACAGAGTGAGTGTGTGTGAGGACCCGGAGCACACCAAAAAGGTCACGGTATATGCCGAATTCAGAGGAAAACAGAACAACAGCCAGAAACATACGTGCCACTTTCAAAGTATTCCAAATCAATAATCAAGGATCTAAGCGCAGGTGATGCAACAACAAGTATGGGGACAATGGCAATGAAAATCATGAAAACATGCTACTGGAATCACACACTAGAGTGCCCCAACAGAAACACTAGCACATCCAAACAATGCAGCAAACAATATCCCAAATGTAACATACTACACCACTTAGTAGCACATCCAACACGTAGTTTTAACAATACAAATGATAGATAAATAGCCTAGGCCATAAGCGGCCGTCAAAGAAAATAAAGAAAAGTTTTGATGAATGACAAGGACACAACTCAAACGTCGGGGCTAGGGGAAACAGAATCAGAGCCAACAGTACTCCGTGCATGCATCACATCAACAAACTCCACACCGCTTGTTCTAACTCTACTCACAGGGGTAAAGCTAATGGGGTGCAACAAACCAGCTCCCTAAAACTCTGCTGCAAGAGGATTGCTCAACATCGGAATAGGCTCAGAATATAATGTAGCAGAAGCCAGAGTCTCAAGACCATAGCTAGCACCAACCAGTTGACATGATCAGATAACCATCTAAACCCAAGCTGCCCAATCCTGCACTGATCGAAGATATAGAAAAGGGTGAGGTAAATGCTTCAAAGAAAGCCACCTCTTCACCTATACATGTAGAAACAAAATCAGACGCACCACCAGAAGGCATAGACGGATGGGTGGATCTAGGATTGGCCTAGTGATGGGTATGGATAGGTGTGGCTGGTACCCAATTAGAAAGTGTGTAGGGCTCAGGTTGGCAAGAATCAAGATTATTATAAATTTGTGTGGCAGAAGGGTTAAGAGCTCTGAGAAAAGCATGATGGCCTCTCAGCCCAACTCGTAAGTCATCAGCCAAAAGATGGGTTCTCTAAAATCCTAAGGTCAGATTGGCGGCATGAACCACCTGGCCACCCCAAAGGAAAGCCAATTCGGACTCCAGAAAATCGAGCTTTGCAATGATAGTAGGGTCCTGGCTCTGAAACTGATGTGGAAAGGAGGAACTAAACTGATCAGGAAGTGGTGCACTCCGAGGAGGTAGATCTTGGGAAAAACCAGGTGTAGCAGAGGATGGATTAGGCTTGCCATAGGGAAGCTCCAAAATGTTTGGACCAATCCAAATTTTAGATGGTGGTACAAGATTATCACCAGGAAGGATCTTAACTTGAGCTAGAGAACAGAGTCCTGAAATTAGGCTAGTGAAAGACATATTGCCATCCTTACGCCGATGGAGATCAAACTCAAGAGCTTTCATATAAATGAGCTCTCCCACATCCACAGGGATTTTCTTCAGAATGGCATATGCAAGGCAAGCTTCCTCATAGGTAAAAGCGCTAATATGTCGGGATGGATAGACATTTTAGCTCAAGAAGTGCTTCAAAACCCTAATGTCGTTTACCGTTCCACCAAACTTAAACCCTTTCTCCACCCAAGTGTAAGAGGGATCGAAGGTCCTTCGAGGTTCCATAGCCTTTCTCTTTATATTCGCTTCTTGGTCAAGGCCCCAAACTATAGTATAAGTGGTGTCATACGGAATCTCAAGAATACCATAAAACTGGTTAATGGCAGCCGGTGAAAATGGAACTTGGGTAGTACGAATGGTAATGGATTCTACTTCAACTTCATCACTAACCTCTACAGTAGACGACATTGCATAAAACCCAGCCACCAACGTGGCATTAACAACCTTAGTACGGCCTTCTGCAATCTTGTCCCATTTACGGTGTTCGATGATCCTATGAAATGTCTCACTAACCTGCTCGTACTTGATACCACGCTCGAGAAGCAAAGGACAGCCATTAAAGTAATCATCATAACTCTTAATAGCAGTCGCAGAATAAGTCCTATGAAAGGTGATAGCTTTCTCAGCAGGGGTAAGAGCATGGGGTTGTTGGACTGGCATGGTTATGGTTGGAGCACTAGTCTTACGTTTCTTGCTCGAGTCACCCTAACGAGTATTGGGATGGGTTTAGGATTTGGCCATGGCTACGGTGGTGGTCAACAACAACAAGCATTTTGTCCAACAAAAATCAAGCCCATCCTCTGATTATAACCCATGAGGTTATGTATACTAGCAAGAGTACTAGGTCAAATCGTAGTATAGCAAGGGTGAGTCACGGTCGATCCCACAGAGACAAGACAAACTAAGTATAAACCAATCTACCATAATTAAGAGGATGACGACGGTCACTTACCAACAATAACATAGAAACAAACATGGTTTTCCTCCCCTTACCAACCTATCTACTAACTCGATATAGTTAATCCTTATGTTTACTTCCTCACATAATTTCCTTAAATCAATCAAATGTTTTAATTCTGTTTAGCTACGGGTGCAATCTCTTAACCCTATCTACTTCCATTGTAAGGACAACAGAAAATCTATGTGCAACTAACCTCCTTCATTGGTTGTATTAGTCCACACGCATGAAGTACTAGAGTTGCCGGCTCAAGACCGAGAACCTCCCTCAGCAGCTATCGACTATGACAAGAACGTTCCCAAGGATCCATCAAGACAACGTCCAAACTAACACTTCACTAACAGTCCTTCGTGTTAATTTATGACGTATGAAAATTAGATTGACCAGACCTAAGTAATCGTTTTAATTAAATCTGTCGATCAATGTAGCAGACGCTGAATCTCCATATTATAGTGACCTGAATTCGCCTCGATTAATTGGTATAGTCTGCTGATTAATCGAGAGCGGCGGTTCCTATTCTGGAATCTACATTACTTTGTATTGATTAATTCAAGTAAACTATGGGGTTGTTAAACGTGAAGATTAACTATATCACGTAAAAGCAAGAAAATCAACCATAATCAAGATATAAAGGAATGTTCAAGATTCATACCTTTGGGTGTGAAGATCTAACTTGATCTACTACAGTTAGAGACGGCGTGAGGGAGAGGAAACCAGAATCAAATTGCCAAAAGCTTGCTACAAACTTTCTTTCAGCAATAAAAGTATCATGATATGAAAATATATGAAAAGTTATTAAGGTATATGTTTACAATCGGATTCTGACACCTAATATAGGCTCAATGGCCGACTTAAGATTCAATAAAACCCTAACCAACCTAGTAGATGCTGTAGACTCCGATTTCTTGCCTTCTAAGGGTTCGATTAATCAGGCCTGGGATTCGATTAATCGGCCTAGTCTTTCTTCCCTTTTTCTGGCAGATCTCTTCTTGGACTTTCTCCACTTGGCCCAATGTCTTTCTTTTGGTCCATACCCATTCCTAAGTGCTCCAAATTTCGGTACATCTTGAGAAGTGCACAAAACAATGCAAAACAATACCAAATCTATAAGATAATAACATAGATGCAGAATCGTAAACCTAGAAACACACATTTAGCATTTAACACATATTCCACACAATAACGAGCCTATCTATCTCCTATCAATCAGGATTTGGGGTAAATAAAAATACATTTTATTGTAGTATTTAGAGTGTTATCAACTAGCCCCCACTTAGCTATTGATCGTCCCAAGCAAAATGGCGAAAAGAAAACAAAATGCAGATCAATATACAAGTTAATTAAAAACAAAAATGCCTCACATCGTCAAGATAAATGGCATGTCAACTCACATCCATGAGCTACACATTAAACAATATTTTATCCGTGAACCAGTGTGTGTGCAATAACTCATCAATCTCTAGTAATGCAGAAAGACTCACATTACGTCAACCTGCAGTCGAGCTATCCAGTAATGAATATGCTTTTCCCTTTACGCCATCGATTTTTCTTTTTATTGCGTAGGTCAAGTCAACTGGGCAAGGCGGATCGAGAACTGAGTACTACTTGTAGGCTCGCGTTAATCGGTCTATTTATTTTTGTGCGATGGTCGTGCGTTTTACTCCGAACTTGCTTCCCTCTTGCCAAGAAGAATATAGATAAATATATATATATATATATATATATCGTGCAATTTATTTCTCTTTATCGGCGGGTCACGCTCAAAAAATATATCTATCCTCACGGTCTGACACTCTTGATAAACTACCGTATCCATTTTTCATGTACCTTTAAAAGATCCACAACTTGACCTAAATGACCATAGGTAGAACAAAATTCGAGATAAATCTAGGGTCAACTCTAGTCAAGGCAATGTGATATCTACTACACACCAAAGGAAGTGTTATACGTGCTTAAAATAATGGTTCACACACAGAATATGCGCTTATTATGCCTCTACTTCAGAAGTGGGAACGACATTCATTTATGCATTGTGAAACAAAGGTGTAATTAATTAGCTCCAAAAGATCAAAGATTTCACATCTTTCCAAATTTTGAGGAAACGAATCTAAGTCTAGGTGGTGAAAAGTGCCACTACTAGAATTTTTCGGATTTGTGACGCCGGTTTTCGTTGCAAATTCGTCACAAACGGGCATTAGTGACGAATTAGCGACAAATAGTATTTCCGTCACGGAACACCCCGTTGCAAATTTTTGTGTCGAAAGTAACCTTGTCACTGCTTTTTGCAACAAAATTGTAATGAAAGTCATACTTTGTGACATAGTTGTGACAAAACATTGTGTGACGAATCTGCGACAAAATTTATATTTTGTAACGGATGTGTGACCAAATTTTCCGATAATTTTGTGATGGATGTGTTGTGTCAAAGTTACTTCATAAAATAGCGACAAATGTGTGACAACATACTACGACAATTTTGTAACCAAATTTATTGATGAAATAGTGACGGCCATATGCTATGAATATGATATGAATTTGTGGTGAATGTGTAAGATAAAATTGCAAAATTTTAGTGATTATTATGTGATGATTTTTTGTGACAGTTTTACGACAAAATTGTGACAAAGTATATTGATAGATTTGTGACAAATTTTAACTATATTTGTAACGAATTATTGTGACAAATGTATGACCAACGTATCAATGGTTGCAATGAGTTTGTAATGGAATTTATATTTCATATTTTTACTATATTTATTATTTATCAAAATTATATTCAATAATAGTAAATGTTCTCTTAAAAATAGTTTCAATAGCATAAATAATCAAAACACTTTCAAGATCATGAAAATGAAGCAAATACTTTTATTCATGATTGAATCAAATAACATTTAAAAACATGAAATCAATATTATTCATGATTAATGGACAAATTCAAGAGACTAATGGTTTTATCACCGAAAACAACTCAATCTTGTGAACGAGCAATTATCTCTAAAATCGTCTTAAAGTTCTGCATCACAATTAGATTTCATTTCTAAAAGTGTCTTAAGTTCTACATCCCACTCAGGTTCTTGACGATCTTGTAAAGCATCCTGAAAAACTTGTTTAAAATCATGACGATCTCGCTTGCACCGCCAGCACATGTCCATTCTCTTTCATCATATCATCCGGAAAAAGATGGAAATTATAGTCCATACAATCATTGTTGAATATCAAAAATCATGCCAGAATTTAAAATCTTCATGATATTAAAAAGGAATTCAATTAATTCACAAAAAAAGGAATTCTATTAATTACCTTCGTCATGCACTACTCCAGCATGTTTCACATTAACACCCATCTGAAATGATACTTTACCAACTACATTACTACAACAAGCATGTCAAACACATTCTCCACAACTACCTTGACAACTCAGAAAAAAATCTAAGGATACTTGTTGAGATAAAAGTTCAAAAGTTCACCAGAAAACACGAGGTGCATACACAAAATATAATATGAACTCATGCTTGAATCATCAACCAAGAATGAGTCACTGAGAGCAACAAAATTAGGAAAGTATCATGAGCGTTGTGAATAATAAAGAAACACACCAATTGACATACCTTGTACTTGAAATCTCAGTCTAAGGTATAGAAATGTCCTATGTGCACAAAGACTTCTCCGATGAATGATGACTTGCATTTATCAACCGTAATGTTTGATACAAAGCAGTATTTTGCTGTGAACTTCTACAAAATATAATAGCTTCCATAATACTTTGAAATAAAATAGTGGAAAGTGAAAACCATATCAGATGAAATTTCGAAAATAAACAATGATAAAAAAAATAAGGAAATAAGAAAAAGGTGCACCCCTACCCAAGCCCTTACTTTATTTGGAGGTGAACTGATAAAAATTACAAACCAAAAGCATCCAAACTAGCAAGAACTCTAATATGTCAGACAACTGCACGTGATATTAAACCAATAAATGAGACTGATCAAGTTAGCAAAGCATTTAGCAACTAATACTTTCCAACAGCTAGTCAGGTCTTATTTTTAACAAAACCTTTCTCCAATTATTCAAGTCTAGCATAGATATATTATCCTACTAGTAATTTGTCTACACCTTGATTGATGTAACTATATATAATCAAGGTCTTTTGTGCTTATAACTAGTACAACCAATGCCATTAAAAGAGTAATATATATGGTCGAATTTCATTTTAGCATTTCAACTGCGGAAATAAATGAATACTATTTTGCAAGCAGCAGGGTTTAAGAAACACATACATAATCATTAACCACTTGAAAACTTTCACAAGTCACTAAATGTGAATTTTGTGACTCTGAGTCTATGCAAAATGCATAACCAAAAAACATGAATATTCATACATTATTCTTATTTCTTGCCTATTATTCATCCACGCACCAGACAAATCATTCAAGAATCAGGAATAAACTTTATAAACTATTATTAAAGGCAAAAAGAATACCTTTTCCAGGCCGAGGTAGACCTTTGCTTCGAACATCAAAACAATTCCGGCCACATCATGTTCCCTAGTAGTGAAATCCGCTGCCTAATCGGAGGTCTTAGCAACACCTAGGCTCTTGCAAGCTTCCTGAATGTCCTCATATGCGTTTCATCTTCTGCGCCGCCACATTCACCAACCTCAACACCCAAGCTCTTCCAGCTACTACACCTGAATAAGTAGATTATATACAGAAATTTATGACCATGTGAATCTCAGCATCATGCATCCCAGTGAAGGGATTTTTGAGCACTTACACCATACCACTATAAACATGAATTTAACTTGTTAAAATCCCATTCATACAGAATTAGTAAACTTCTTTAAGAACAAGAAAACAACTGCAATTAAACATCCACACACAAGGAAAAATTGTCCCAGGCATCAAATTCTATGTAATAGCTTGCAAAAAAACATGGCGATAATTGTTAGGAAAATAACATGTATAAAAATTTCACAGCAAAGCTAAACTTTACCAAGTGGCAAAAAATTTGAAAACGATGTAGTTGTTCTTGGCAACAAAATCTGTGAAATCGAAATGAAGCAAAAAAAAAATTTAACCAATTTCTTTTCATTCTCAGTTTCACTGCTGCTCATATCGGAAGAGAGAATTAAGTGCTGCTCATATTGCTGCTCGTATTGGAAGAAGAGAAAGTAGGAGGAATCTCATTTGACACAACAAAGAAGAAAACAACACAAAGTACAGATACCTTCCAACATTTCAGCGCCATTGTTGTAATAAAGCAAAATGATTAAAATTGATGTTTGGAGAGACAACCTAAGTAATTTATTGTCCAAGATTAAAGCATTTTATACCAGTGGACAAAGTAGTAGAGTCCCTGAATCCTGAATCAATTGTCCCATGGGAAGACACTCTAGGTGAAGGGAAAACAGAGAAAGTGAGCATCATTTGAATTTTTGCTGTAAATCCTCCACTGCCATCAAATTCCACTACATCGAACAACAATATGTCATCAATTCTTGTAATATTCCGATTTTCGGGAAAGGGCAGACGTGTCTTTTTGCGAAAACGAAATATTGGGTTCGGTTCCTTTTATTTGGAGTTTAAATAATTGGATATTTATATATATAATTTCTAAGATAATTATGTATATTGACGATACCGGGTTACGCACCTCGAAATATCATCATCGAGTGGGATACGTAGATCAAATATTTACTAAGGCACATGAGCCAGATAAGGCATACAAGTCGGAATATCGACCTAGAAGCCTTGACACGCATGTCGATCCTCGCGCCTGAAATATGGCTAGGGACTCGAAGTCACGACCATCGACTTACGGGCAGTGCAGGACGTGAGTTCCAGGAGTCGATCATCCCAGGTCGGATAGATCGATATCGAGAACAGGGTCCACACCAGCTACGTCGGCCCAATATCCACAGGATAACTTGGGCGAGGGGTAAAGCCCAATTAAGGGTAAATATGACAATAGCTACAAACCGACTCATGTTAGGGTTAGGTCATGCATTGTCCTTATAAATACAACGTTCCAGGAACTACGTATGGCTTGATTCCTGGAATAAGAACAGGATACGTAGGCACTCTAAGAATCCCACTTAGACTCAGCCGCAACATACAAAACCCCTCTGTCGTTTTTGGCATTAGGGTTCTTGATTGTTCATCAATAATATAAGGAAAAGTCCAGATCTTTAAGGTGACATAATTTGTCATCGTCATTGGCGCTAGAAGGAGGGCCCCTTCTTTGGTTGAATACATCAAGATCATCATGCCTCCGAAGGAAAAGACCGCCAGAAAAACCACCTCTAAAAACGTGGATCCGCGAGAATCCACGCAGACAAGTGAAAGCGGCGGTGCGGATCCTCGTGGGAAAAAGATCCGGCTTTAGAGACCGTCCCATGAAAATCCGCCAAAACAAACTCGGGCCTTGCCCAGAGTATCAAGCCATGGTGGATCACCGGTGGCGGCGACGGATCATAATGCCCTGAGAAAGATAATGGCGGAAGCCTTTAATCGACGAGCGACAAAGAACAACAGCGGAAGCGGCCCAAAAACGCCGCCAATAATCCTAAGCCGATCAATTTGAAGAGGTCGCTGCTTCCTCAAGTTCGGTCCGAGCGGAGGAAGCGAAATACAATAAGCACACATACGCATCGATGAAGATAGCGTTAGCGGGAGTTAGATGTAATCCAGGAAAAACCCAGGCCCGTTGTGGTTAGAGTCTCCTTTCATCAAGGAGATTGAAGACTATCCTAAACCCAAGGGGTTTAAAATACCTAAGATAGACCCGTATGATGGCACCACCGACCCGGAGGACCATCTTCACAGGTATCTATCCCAGATGAGGCTAGAATGTGCCCCAGACGAGATGCGATGCGGGCATTCGAGACTCTACTTGTAGGACGAGCAAGAGAGTGGTTTACCAAGTTGAAACCCAGATCCATCTCCAGCTTCACCATGCTCGCCAGAAAATTCAGAGACGCCTTCATCGTCAACAAAAAGTTTCAGTTGAGTGAGACGCACCTCACAAACGTGAGGCAGCATAGAGACGAGTCGGTATTAGATTATCTGAAGAGGTTTAACCTTGAGGCCATGCAGGTGAAGGATCCTCAGGATCGAGTCTTGATCACTTCATTCGTAGGGGGACTGCGCAACACAAAGTTGTATGAGAAGTTAAGCAGGAACCTCCCTCGAAACATGGATGAGTGTGTGAATGTCGTACATCGATTTTGCCAAGGCGAAGAGGCGGTCGTAGGCACACCCAAGCCGAGTGGATGGACAAATGAGGAAAGAAGGTCGAGGAGGAAATAAGAATCACCTCGGCAACAAGATGTAGAGAGGAAAACGTCTGTTTGGGATCGCATCGGCGCCTCCCCTCGGGCCGGTCGAGAGAAAAGGGGTAGAAAGGATAAAGATTTTACTCCTCAACCGGTCCCGTCTGAGAGGTCTTATCAATCATGGTTTCTAAGAATTTGGCCAAGAGGCCACCTCCGATCAAAAACCTCGAAAAAAGCGAAGGTCGACAAAGTATTGTGAATTCCACGAGGACACAGTCACTCGGACGCAGGATCTGCTTTCGATTTAAAGAAAGACATCGAGGCTCGCATCCGGGAGGAAAAATTGGATGAGGTCGTAGACCGATCGAGTTATAATGAGCCCAGGGGCGCCGAGACTTCAAAGAAGAAATCGACCACCAGATAGAGGTCGAAGTCGAGAGAATCAAAGAAGAAAAGATCGATCCCCTAGACGAGACCGATCTCCTGATAACAATAGGGACTACTATGGTCAGGATCGCTATGATGATAATCGCCCAAACAATTATGTGAATATGATATTTGGGCCGGGGGAGAGTGAGAAGGAACGAGCCAGTCGAGAACCAGACGACAGCTCGAGGCCGCGTAAGCAGTCAAGATTAACTACGGAAGTCGGGTACGGCCCCAGAGACGGCGTCCCTAAGTCGACAAGTCATAATGAGGGTTAGTGATTGAAGCGATTATAAGTCGCGCGCAGAGTATCGAGTATCGTCGATAATGGTAGCGCTTTGTGAATATCTTATACTACTCGGCATTCCGAGGAATGAAACTCAAAGAGAAAGACTTAGTGCCCATAGCCTCTCCTTTATTCGGCTTCACAGTCAGGCGATCCATCCCATGGGTTCCATAAAGCTACTAACGACGATAGGTGATGGGGAAGAGGAGGACGCTAGAGCTAAACTACGTGGTCGTTAAAGCTCCTCCGCGTATAATGTTATTTTGGGTAGACCAGCCCTTTTCGATTCTGAGCTATAATTTCGACGTTCCATAACAAAGATGAAATTCCCGACTCGAAAGGGTTCCCACGAAGTAAAGGGATATTGAAATCGCTTGGAAGCTGCAATTCGATAGTGATGAACGGTAAGATGGCGGTACAACAAGTCCTCATCGAGAGCTCATTCGGAGGAGGAGGAAGAGAAGTGTTGGGCTTGAGTGAAGCGATTGAAAATGTCGACTTATGGGAAGATGGAACGATCGAGTGTCCAAGTCGGGTTTGGATCCCGACTCGGAAAAGCGATTCTTGATCGATTTCTTGAAAAAAGAGTTCAAGGGCGTTTTACGCCTGGAAGGCGTCCGATATGCCAGGCCTACCGACAAACATCGCCATCCATAAACTCGAGATTGACCAGGCGAAGCCGGTCAAGCGAAGAAGCGAAATTTCGCGCAAGATCGATTGGAAGCTATCGAGTCTGAAGTCGGGAAGTTACTGTCGGCAAATATAGTAAAAGAAGTGCTCTATCCAGAATGGCTTGCCAATCCAGTGTTAGTGAAGAAACCAGATGGCAGCTGGCGCATGTGCGTTGATTTCACGGATTTGAATAAGGCATGCCCTAAAGATTCCTATCCATTACCTAAGATCGACAGGTTAGTTGATTCGACCATCGGTTTTGAGGTATTCGCGTTCCTCGATGCATACAAGGGGTACCATCAAATTCTCATGGACCCCCGAGATGCGGAGAAGACAGCGTTTATTACAGAGTTTGGCACCTTTTGCTATGTTACCATGCCATTCGGATTAAAGAATGCTGGAGCTACATACCAAAGGGCAGTCAATAGAATTTTTGCGAAGCAGATTGGTAAGAATATGGAAGTCTATGTGGACGATCTACTCATCAAAAGCCGATCCATGAAGCAATTTTTGGTAGACGCCAGGGAAGTGTTCGAGGTGCTAAGAGATACTGACATGAAACTTAATCCAAAAAGTGCACCTTCGAGTGCGGACAGCAAATTTCTAGGGTATATGGTGTCGAGAGACGGGATTCGAGCTAACCCTGACAAGATCGACACACTAAAGAATATGCCTGCACCTCGAAACATGAAAGAGGTTCAGAGACTCACCGGTCGGATGGCAGCACTGAATAGGTTTTTATCTCGGTCAGCCCAGCGTGCACTACCATTCTTCAAAGTTCTTCGAAAGCCCAGCCCTTTCCATTGGAACAACGAATGCCGACGCGGCCTTGAGGAACTAAAAGCATATCTTTCGAACTACCTACTCTCACCTCTCCTCGAGAGGGGAAAGGTTGCTAGTTTATTTATCGATCTGCGAGAAGGTGAGTTCGGTCTTGGTTCGAGAGGAGAAAAGGGCCAGTGCCCATATATTTTGTAAGTAAGGCTCTGCATGGCCCTGAAACCCGATATTCACCAGCTGAGAAGCTCGCACTAGCGTTGGTACACGCATCGAGAAAGCTTAGGCCATACTTTCAAGCCCATCCTATAGTGGTAGTCACAGACCAACCACTCAAGCAAATTCTAGCGAAGCCCGACACATCCGGTCGACTCGCGAAGTGGGTAATCGAGATGGCTCAATACGACATCGAGTTCGTGTCGCGCATACGCAATCAAGGCTCAAGCTTTAGCGAGACTTCTTGGCGAAGGTATATCGGTGCAACTTGAGCAAGAAAAGCAAAGTCACGAAGAACGATGGATGCTCCATGCCGATGGGGCCTCGAGCAAAGAAGGAGCGGTGCGAGCCTCCTATTAGTCACCGAGGGGAGGAGTTTCCATCGCCCTCGATTCGATTTTAAGGCAACTAATAATGAGGCGAATATGAAGCAATTATCACCGGTCCGAAGCTCGCTCTAAAGTGAAATCGAAAATCTCAACGTTCTGATGACTCGCAATTGGTTGTTAATCACATCAAAGGGAATATGAGGCTAAGGAAGAGACTATGAAGAAGTATTTGGCGAGTCCAAGGCCTTAAGCGAAATTCAACTCGATTCAATTCGAACAGTACCTCGAACTCGAAACAAGAGGGCCGACGCTCTGTCCAAGTTAGCATCGAATTTCGTCTCTAGTAAAAATGTGTTAGTAGAATCGCTATGAATGAGAGAAGCTATGAAGAGATGAAGCCCGGCCGATATCTCGGCCAGGCTACATGGATGGATCAATTGTCCTTTACTTAAAGGACGGAATATTACCCAATGATAAGGTGCAGTCAAAGAAAGGTCCGACTTGATCGGCTCGATCACGCATTCTTCAACGACATACTTTATCGGAGGTCGTTCACAAGTCCATGGTTGAGATGCGATCTCGAGACAGAGGGAGAATATCTTCTCGAAGAAATCCATAGGGGAGCTTGTGGGAATCACTGCGGGGCTAGAATGCTAGCTCGGAAATGCAAGCTCGCTGGATACTTCTGGCCGTCAATGCAACGAGATGCGATCAAATTAGTGCGAGAGATGCAATTCTTGCCAAATTCACGATAACATCTCTCATCATCAGGCACACAAGAAATGAATGTCATCTCGCCAAATCGGCATGGCCTTTCGATGTGTGGGGAGTCGATATTGTAGGACCCCTACCTCGGGCTCCAGGGAATAATAAGTTTGTAGTAGTTGCAGTAGATTATTTCACTAAGTGGGTAGAAGCCAAAGCTTTACCCGACATCAAAGCGGCTACAATCAAGAAATTCCTATGGGTCGATATTTTATGCGGTATGGTATTCGAAGGCTTTAATCTCGGACAACGGCACTCAATTCGAAGACCGAAGAGTCGAGAGTGGTTAGCGAATATCATATTGATCGACACTTCACTTGATCGCGCATCCTCAAGCAAATGGTCAAGTCGAGCAAACAAATCGGCGAGTTAAACTCGGATGAAAAAGAGGCTCAAGGCGAAGGGCGAGATCTGGCGTTGCAACTCCCGAGCATCCTGTGGTCATACAGATGACTCCAAACGCATCAACGGGTGAAACACCTTTCTCGACGACCTATGGTGTGCGGCGATTATCCCCGCGGAGATCGGCGTCCCTTCCCCTCGAGTGTTAGCGTATAATATTGAGACGAATGATCCCGATATCCGACAAGAGAAGGATAATCTCGAGGAGCGGAGAGAAATGGCCTCAGCCAGAATGGCAAGGTACAAGCAGAAGATCTCTCAATATTACAACGCGAGGTAAAATACGAGATATTTCAAAGTCGGAGACCTAGTTTTGAGAAAGAACGAAGCAAGTCGGCAAAGGAGATCGGGGCCCTCTCCCGAACCCAGGAAGGCCCATATCGATCCTAAAAGTCCACCCTAAAGGTTCATATCAACTAGGTCGAGGCGACGGAACTACGATCCTCGACAATGGCACGCGAATAATTTGAGGAAATTTTACGTCTAGGCCTTAGTCGATCAGTTTGTTTCTACTTATTTTACAAGATTTGTAATCAGTCCATGTGACAATTCTATCTTTATTATAATAAATGATGATTCCTTTTCTACTATTCTGTTAAGTATTTTTGTAATATTCTAAGTCCAAAAGGACGCGAAGTTACAATCGACAAAGTATGGAGCAATCCGCGAGTCGGAACTCCCGACAACGCCACAAGCATATAATGCAGAAGGCAAAAAGAAGACTCGCAAGGTCGGGTCAGATGTCCAAGTCAAAAGCCTAACGCACCTAAGGGTCGAATAAGGCAGACAAAGGACGGTTCGCATGGTCGGGCCAAACGTCCAAGTCGGAAGTCTAACCAGCCCAAGGGGCAGCTAGACCGAGACAAGGACAGTTCGCAATGTCGGACTAACTCGAAGATCTAGCAAGCCTATAAGGCTAAAAAGCCAAGGCAAATAGATCGACCTAAAAGCCATATAGAGCCCAAGTGCATTATGAACTGAAGTTCATAAAACACTTGGGGGGGGGAAGGGCAATATTACATCGATAAGGCGACGAAACAGAGCCAGAGGCTCGACAAGCAAGAAAGCCAAAGACAGTAATAAATGAGTAAGTAAATAATAACAAACAGAGAGACAAAAGGGCAGAAATTTCAAAACAAATTAAGGCCAGGTCGAAAAGACCAGCCATTGTAAATGGAACATTCACCCAAGTCGATTCAAAGTCAAGAAAATGTACAAATAGTTACAAGAGTTAAAACTCAGAATATCAAAGTCCCAAGGAGGTCAGATAATTAAATAGAAGCATCAGGAGTCGGAGTAGCATCTTCGGGGTCGACGTAGGAGCGTGGCTTGTGAGAGTCGTGTTATCGGGAGCCGGGTTTGCTTTGTGGGACCACCATACTTCGGGGGCAAGGGATACACCTGCTGAAATTCATCAAGTATTGGTCATCTGGCGCCTCAGTCGAGGTCATAGCAGCCCAGGCTCTTCAAGCTTGTCGATCTCGACATCCGGATAAACCTTTCTTACTTGGTCCACCGCCTTGGTGAATCCTCCAAGTATGGTCATCTGCATGATGACATCGAGATCCATGCCCAACTCTTCGGACTTCGATACTCGAGAACCGTGAGCACCCTCGCTCTCTCAAGGCGCCTAGAACCTGATCAAGTTCGGCTCTCAATTGATCTCTCTCTCGCCAGCGATCGCTCCAGCGCGCGCTTCTTCCTCGAGAGCTACTTTGGCGGCGGCCTCCTCCCCTCGGCGCGCCTGCAGATCTCTCCTCGGCTTCGGCAATGATAGCCTCCCGCTCCTCCTTGACCTTCTATCTCTCGGCAGCTTCTTCTTCCTTGAAAACGCGTTAGGCGCGATTCCGGACTGATGACACTAGCTGACTCGATAGCAAGCCTGTCATTCAACCTCCGGATTTGTGTCTTCAACCCTTCCTCAGTTTCAGACGGCGTATTCATACGTCGGGAAGCTTCTCGACTCATAAAGTAATGCTGCAAGGAGGAAAAGCTAGGTTAAGATATACACATCCAGGGATATAAAAAAGAAATCGACAAGAGTTAGTGCATACCACGCGACCCGGCTCGGAGAGAAGAGGCCAGGACCACAGTCATCCACCTCTTGACATCGTCGGCCGACATCTCTCCCGAGGCGGCAAGATCGAAGAAGGCTTGATAAGTTTGGCCTTTTTACGCTGTTTTTGCCGATCTCTCACTAGCTCCTCGAGGGCCGACCTCTTCTTTTGCAACCGGGTTGCTTGAGCGGAGAGGCTTCTTCACTCCCTCCAACAAAGAAAGTCGATAAGGTCGTCCTCTTCACGTATCGACCGGTGCTCATGGGTGAGTCCCTCCGAGGTAGAAGCCGGAGTTGGTTGTATGACAAGGGTAGTTGACTCGACACCCTCAGTCGACCCACCGACTTGAGCAGATCTTTCCTCGGACGCCGGAGGAGTAACTCTCGATCTGGAGGCGGCGGCAGCGACTGACCCACAGCCAGCCTTCTTCGAACAAAGAACCTTCGAGAATCTGCCCACTACACAAGTGAAAAAGGAGTCAGTATCAAAAATAGCAAAAATACAACTTCAAAAAGAATTAAGACTTGATAATAAAATAACCAAGGTTCATACAATTTTCCTGATCGACAGGATGAAGCGCTATGCATGGTACGGGGCCCGCCTCCTCGAGGCGGGCGAGGTCATAAAGGAGACTCAGGTCCTGTGTAACCACCTCGAAGGTAAATCTCTCGAGAGTAAGAGCCTCGTTAGGTGCGGCTTCACGACCCAGTTTGTCATCTCTTCCCTCTCTCGACCTCCATAGTCCGACATAGGGGTTATCCGACCCGTGTCGAAGGAAGAAGAACCTAGGCTTCCAATTCGAATGAGATGAAGGTCCTTTTGACACAAACTCATGACGGTTGGCACGCTTACGAAATGTGTACCACCCGAGTGCGGCATCGCGGAGATCTTGTGCCACCATCGAAATAAAGGGGACGGTGAAACCGATACCCGCGACTTCGGCGAGCAATCAAAAGCCCATCGAGTTCGGATGGCATTCGGGCCCAGCTGAGATACACTAATCTCGTAATGTCGAAGAATAGCTAGAACTGCCGGACATAGTGGGAACCTTAGCCCCATTGATAATTGGGCCTCATAGACCGTACAGAACCCTTCCGGGGGCTCATCGGCAAATTGATCTTGGCGGAGGAAAGCGAGAGCTACTGATTGAGGGCTAGATAGCCCATATCTCCGCCGCTTGATTGGTCGAGATCATCCATGGTTAGACAAGAAGTGCACCCCTTAGGCCCTTTCCATCCATTCTAGTGGATAGTTTCTTGGGCTCCTGATGATGCCAAAGGGCTCCCAGGATTTGGGTTACGGGTTGATCGGAAGAAGCGGATATAGGGGTTTGGTCGCCGGAACGGGACTCCTCTATCCTATCAGAGATTGTAGCACTACTAGACATGGATGATTTAAGCAAGAACGGTAGGAACGATGAAAAAGATGATAGCGAAAATGAAGCTTACTTGTGTTTTACGGAGAGAAATGGAGAAATTGATAGGCAGATTGATTCACCGTCTGGACTCCTCTCCCTTTTTATGTGTTGATAGGTGCCGAATGACAGTGAAAAGACGTGATTTGGGGAGTTACTAGTAGTTATAACTCCCCACAAATCGCGAAGATCAAGGATGACATCATTTATGGCAGAAGACGAAGCGATAGTGCGTTACGGCGTCAAAAGACGGCCACGATTGGCTAGAAAGCAGTGGCGAGGCGAAACGGTTACACCATTTCCCGCCCAAGTTTTAGTCCAACTCGAAGATGATTTCAAAATTGGCAGATCTGACCTCGGACAACGGAAGTCGCCTCTCTCAGGTCTGGGGGGCTTATGACGATACCGGGTTACGCACCTCGAAATATCATCATCGAGTGGGATACGTAGATCAAATATTTACTAAGGCACATGAGCCAGATAAGGCATACAAGTCGGAATATCGACCTAGAAGCCTTGACACGCATGTCGATCCTCGCGCCTGAAATATGGCTAGGGACTCGAAGTCACGACCATCGACTTACACGGCGATCTGCGGGGCGTAAGTTCGAGTCGATCATCCCGGTCGGATAGATCGATATCGAGAACAGAGTCCACACCAGCCACGTCGGCCCAATATCCACAGGATAACTTGGGCGAGGTAAAAGCCCAATTAAGGGTAAATATGACAATAGCTACAAACCGACTCATGTTAGGGTTAGGTCATGCATTGTCCTTATAAATACAACGTTCCAGGGAACTACGATGGCTTGATTCTGGAATAAGAACAGGATACGTAGGCACTCTAAGAATCCCACTTAGACTCGGCCAACAACATACAAAACCCTCTCATGCGTTTTGGCATTAGGGTTCTTGATTGTTCATCAATAATATAAGGAAAAGTCCAGATCTTTAAGGTGACATAATTTGTCATCGTCATATATAATAAAAGAGATTTTCTGATTTTATAATAGAAAAAAAAAGGATTTAATTGGGATTAACTATATAAGGGATCTATTATACACATTAATCTCATAACCTAGATCTTTATTCACAAAAAAAGAGGGGCAGCCGCATATTCCTTCTTATGCGTGTAAGAGCAAAACTTTGGGCTGAAGGATTTCTCATCCATATCTAAGTCAATTCTAAAACGTTTTCAGTTTCGAGAGAAGCAACGGAATCGTCATAAGGAGAGCGTCGTTCCTGTAGCAGAAAGTTGGAGCTTTTCTCAAGGTATGAAACTCGAATTACCTGCTGTTTTATGAGTTTTGATGGATCAAAACTCATACCTTTCGTAGTTTAATCGTTTGGAATCGTGTGATCGATTTGTGATGCAAATTCGGACAGATCATATAGATTTGTTGCAGAAAAGAGATCGTTTTGCTGCTGTCTTTTCTGAGCTTTGGATTTTGGAATAGCTTGCTTAAGGTAAGAAGCTCTTCCTACAATCTAATTATGGTGGAGAGTAGTTAGATCAAGATTTAAGATGTTTTGGTGCAAGAAAGATGTATCTTTTTGATTGGTTAATGATCCTAGATGCTATGATACGGTTAGATATGCGTTTAGGCGTTTTGTCTATGTTAAAGTTGCTGAGTTTGAAGATTTGGGGTTTTGGGAAAAACGCAGTGGGCGGGCATCTGCGCATAAGCGGACGGGCGTCTGGAAGCTTAAAACTCAAGCGGGCGTTTGCCTTAAGCGGGACGGGCGTTTGAGGAGTGATTTACATCTTGGTTGTAGCGTTTTTAGGTGGGCGGGCGTCGATTATAGTGGACGGACGTCGATCCCGAACGGACGTCCATAGGTTGGGCGGGCGTCCGTAGGGTTTAACGAGCGTTTAGGTTTTGACGGGTGTTTGTTCGATTAACCTTGTTTTATTGATCTTAATCGATTCAGTTTAGTTTAGGCTCCAATGTTATGTTATTTATTGGTTTGAGCTTTTAATTATGATATATTAAGATTAATTAAAAATTGAACTAGCTTCGATTGTACTTCTGATGCGTTCAGTTAAAACACCGAATGTACTCTTAAAGGGAGTTGAAGTTCGGATCCGTCAGAAGGGCATGAAAGGGCTTGTGCTTTGGTGAACTAGCGTTCATCAATGTCTGTGTATTTGCTAGGACTTGTCCGTGTCTAGTGGTCTAGGTACTAGAGTAGGAGGTGCGAGGGTGCTTACCTGAAAACACTAGGGATGGCTAGTTAATTCACATCAATACTTACATATGTGTAGTGAAAGATAAAGCATCATCTATTCTCGGTTAGACACTATTCCATATCGGCGATGTGATACGTCCATAAAAGGTGGACAACAACTGCTTTGGCCTTAAACGGTGAAGGGTAGTGGAGGAAATCCATCGAGGCGATATCGCATACCGGGAAGACCCCGGAGCTAATCGGTGCTAATCACCGTTAGTTAGCAAGTATATCTTCAGGCTGATGAACGCCATGCGCAGTGTCCTTGAGTAATGACGCAACAAAGATAAGCTAAGTAGAAACGTATAGTCATGACATGTTGATAGACATGAAGTGAACCCTAGATTGTGTCGTTTTCATCAAGATAATCTATTAATAACAAACATTAATTAAATTGTAGCTTCTACTTCTTACTATGTACATTGTACTTACCTCAAATGCATGTTTATTTATGTGTTTGGGGGAGAGAAGACGAACAGGTTGGTGATGATTTCGAGGAGGACTTCGATGATGACGTTTGAGGACGCCGGGGTTGAAGACCTTGTTTACTATCTATCATTTATTTCATTTATGCCTTAGACTTGGATTTTATTGGATTCTGTAGTTTACTTCTAGTACTTTTGGATTCGTTGGTTTCTTCTGAATGTAATAAGCATTACATTTTCTTTCTACCTTTAGTGATTCTTATTCTTTGTTGTTTGGAAAAAAATTACCCGAGTCTTTTGCTTCCGTTTGCTTTTATTTGATACGACGTAGTAGAGGCTTACGTGTAATGTTATTTATTTAATGTTATGCGTGCCGAACGTTTCGATTTCCGGATAAGGACTCGGTGTCCGGGAACGGGGCGTTACAGTTGGTATCAGAGAAAAGCGTCTTTTAGGCTTCTATTCTTTTAAGATAAGTTTCCTCTAGCTCTTTTAGTAACGTTACGGTTTTCTTTGATCATCGAGGATGGTGTTCACGAAGCTGGGCCGTGCGAGAATCGTCGAGAGTTCGACGGAGAGTCCAACACCAGTCGTAGGAGGAGGTATTGTGAGGCCAAGTCATCCACCTCAGCGGAGTTTGTCACCACCTCCACATACAGCAACCCCATCACCGGATTCTCAGCAGAATTCACCACCACGACCTCAACAACCCCCACAGTGGCATGTAGGAAGTTCGGTTCCATTTTCTTTGGTCAGTGAGGTTCCAGTAAGTTCGATACCACCGCTAGTGAGCTACCCTCCGCAGCCGCAAATCTTTTACCCTCCACCAGTGAGCCACACCTCACCCTTTGTGTTCCACCAGCAACAACAGATCCCCTATCCACCTCCAGTAGGTCCTACTCCACGACATACAGCACCACCGTCACCCCGCCCTGACTTTCAGCAAGGTTTTGGCTACCCACCCTACGGTTTCCAAAGAACCCCACGGCCAAGTTCCGTGTCGTACCCTCCAGTTTATCCACAGCAACCACCAGTTAGACCGGTTTTCGAGCAAGCACCACCAGTTGACTGGTATACCAGGTTGAGAAGGAACAAGGTCCAGGATTTCTTTGGAAATGTTGAGCACTCGAAGGCCGAGGATTGGATAAGAAGTTTTGAGAAGGCATGTAGGAATATACATGTCCCTGAGACTGAGATGGCACAGTTGGCTGTCAGTTTTCTTTTGGGTGCAGCTGAAGCTTGGATTGATGGGATACAGAGTAGTAATGGTAAGGTGACAGATTGGAAAGGTTTCAAGACCATGTTTTACAATGAGTACTTCCCGGCTCTGATGCAGAGCAGACATGGCAAGCCGCCTTAAAGCATAAGCGGTGGTTTAACTATGACAGCTTTCACAAGACACCAACAAGTTTAACGAGTTGGGAAGATTCTACCTGAGCTAATGAAGGTAGAAGAGAGAAAGATGGCCCTATACAAAGAAGGGTTAGCATACCATATACTGATCCGGCATCATGCTAGGTTTCACGGCTAAGAACATGGCGGAGTTGTTGAATAAAGCTTTGGAAGTTGAGACCTTCGGGAAGAAGGCCACCGTGATTGTTGGGAATAAGAGGAGCTTTGGAGCGAGCCAGGGTAATAACCGAGGAGCACCACATCAGAGTTTCAAGAAGACCACGGCCCTGCGGCAAGTAAACCACCTACCGGAGCACCCTGCGCCCTAAGTGCAACAGAATCACTCAGGTGAATGCCGAGTTCATTCAAACGGATGCTATCTTTGCGGAGAAACGGGACACTTTGCTAAGAGCTGTCCGACCAAGGGTCCTACGAGTAACGAAGCAAGGAAGTTGTAAAGCGCCCAAGTCGCCCGATTCGTGTTTTTGCAATGATGCTGCTAGAGGCGAAACACGAGGATGACGTTATATCAGGTACTTGTTGTTAATTTGTTCTTTTAAGTTATGTTTATAGCATGTTTATTCATGTTGTGACTGTAGTTAATTGAATAAATATACATCATAGGTACGATAATGTTAAATAGTCTTATGGTCAGAGCTTTGTTTGATACGGGAGCGTCTAATACTTTTGTGTCAACTAAGATAGCTAAGAAACTTAACTTACCAACGGAACCTTTAAGAAACACTTTGGAGATAACAACACCCTTAGGGAAAGTGACTAAGGTAACCAAGTTGATGCCGCAAGTAGACGTTCGAGTTGGAACGTATTGTTGCAAGAGTGACTTTACGGTTTTGGACTTTTCAGATTTTGATGTGATTCTTGGAATAGATTGGCTATCCGAGAATTTTGTCCATTTGGATTGTAGAGAAAAGAGAGTGACCTTTAAGATGCCGGGAAAGTCGGATAAGACTTATCAGGGTAACATTTAAAAGCCTAGTAAGAAGCGCCACCCTATAATTTCAGCGCTTAAGGCTATAAGAGCTTGTCGGAAAGGTTGTGAAGGCTACTTGTTGTACGCAGTGGATGTGGAACATGCGAAGCCTAAGATAGAGGAAACCCCTGTAGTCAAGGAATATCCAGAAGTGTTTCCGGAAGAGTTACCGAGAAACATGCCGGATAGAGAGATCGAATTGGAGATCAAGTTGATACCAGGAGCGACACCAGTTGCCAAGGCACCTTATAGAATGGCGCCGGCTGAGTTGAAAGAGTTGAAAGCTCAGCTTAAGGATATGCTCGAGAGGAATATAATTTAGCCTAGTACTTCACCTTGGGAGCCCAGTGTTGTTTGTTAAGAAGAAGGATGGTAGCATGAGGATGTGTATAGATTACAGAGCATTGAATAATCTTACCATCAAGAATAAGTACCCTTTGCCGAGAATTGATGATCTGTTTAACCAGTTGCAAGGCAAGAGAGTGTTTTCCAAGATCGATCTTAGGTCGGGTTATCATCAATTGAAGATCAAGGTAGCAGATATACCAAAGACGGCTTTTAGTACGAGGTATGGACATTATGAGTTCTTAGTCATGCCTTTTGGACTCACTAATGCCCCATCTGCATTAATGGATTTAATGCAGCGTGTTTTCATGCCATACTTGGATAAGTTTGTGATAGTGTTCATAGATGATATCCTAGTGTACTCAAAGGATGAGAAAGAACATGAGGAGCACTTAAGGATAGTGCTGGATACTTTGAAGAAGAACCCAGGTTATACGCTAAGTTCTCAAGTATGACTTTTGGTTGAATCAAGTGAGTTTCTTGGGTCATGTCATTTCTGGAGATGGCATTAAGGTTGATCCCGCCAATATTGAAGCAGTTGAGAAGTGGTCCCGACCGACTACAGTTTCAGAGGTTAGAAGTTTTCTCGGTTTGGCTGGCTATTATAGGAAGTTTGTGCAAGACTTCTCAAAGATAGCTACACCACTTACCCGGCTCACTCAAAAGAATGTTAAGTTCGAGTGGACCAGTGAGTGTGAAGAGGCTTTTGAGACGTTGAAAAAGAGGTTGACTACAGCCCCAGTTTTGCCAGTTCCGGAGATCTTTGATAATTATGACGTTTACACGGATGCTTCGGGACAAGGTTTAGGTTGTGTGTTGATGCAGAGAGGGAAGGTAATTGCTTATGCATCCCGACAGTTGAAGGTGCATGAGAAGAATTACCCAACCCACGACTTGGAGTTAGCAGCGGTTGTGTTTGCCTTGAAGATTTGGAGGCACTACCTGTACGGAGTTAAGGCCAGGATCTTCACCGATCACAAGAGTTTCAAGTATTTCTTTACCCAAGAGAATCTGAATATGAGACAGAGGAGATGGCTAGAGTTCGTAAAGGATTATGATTTGGAGATACAGTACCATCCGGGTAAAGCGAATGTGGAAGCGGATGCTTTGAGTAGGAAACCAGTATTTGCGGTTTCAAGTGTTGAAGTTGTGGCAGAAAGGCTAGACGGGCTGCAAATCCGAAGTTTTGATCAGATTGAAGACCGGCAGTTTGTGGCACCGTTGTTAGCAAGGTCTGAGTTGATGGATGATATTCGGGAAAATCAAGATGAAGATCAAGTTTTAGTTGATTTGAAGCGGGTTGCAAGAGAAAAGCCTACAGTGGGATATGTGTTAGATAAGAATGGAAATCTTTGGTATCAGGATCGTCTGTGTGTGCCTAATATTGCTGACTTGAGACAGAGGGTCATGGAGGAGGCACATAGGATTGCTTTTGCAGTCCATCCGGGAGCTACTAAAATGTACAGAGACTTGAAGGAAAAGTTTTGGTGGCCCTCGATGAAGTTGGAAATAGCTAGGTTCGTGTCAGAATGTGACACTTGTCAAAAGGTTAAGGCAGAACATAGAAAACCGGGAGGAATGCTTAAGCCGTTGGATATCCCGGAATGGAAGTGGGATAAGATCACTATGGACTTCATCACCGGTTTACCTAAGACGAGAGGCGGTAATGATGCGATTTGGGTGATTGTTGATAGATTGACCAAATCCGCTCACTTCTTACCGTATAAGGTCGATATGCCCTTGAAGAAAATGACGACACTATACTTAGATAATAGAGTAAAGTTACACGGAGTACCTATCTCGATAGTTTCAGATCGTGATTCGAGGTTCGTCAGTCGGTTTTGGAAAAGTTTACAAGCGACTTTCGAACCATGTTGGATTTGAGTACGGCCTTTCATCCTCGCAGACAGATGGACAATCACGAAAGAACTATCCAAACACTTGAAGATATGTTGAGAGCTTGTGTTTGGAAGTAGGCGGATCATGGGATGATTACCTACCAAGAGTGGCGGAGTTTGCTTACAACAACAAACTATCATGCAAGTATAGGCATGCCACCGCTTGAAGCCTTCAGATGGGAGAAGATGTAGAACGCCACTGTTCTGGGATGAAGTCGGGGAAAGACAAATCACCGGGCCGGAATTGGTTGAGCAAGCTAAAGAAAGGGTTCAGTTAGTCAAGAAGAATCTGAAGGCGGCTCAAGATAGACAGAAGAGTTGGGCAGATGTTAGGAGAAGGCCTTTAGAGTTTGTAGTTGGTGAAAGAGTTTATCTACGAGCTTCACCAATGAAGGGAGTGAAACGTTTTGGACAAAAGGGAAAGCTAAGCCCTAGGTACGTTGGACCTTTTGAGATATTGGAACGAGTTGGACCGTTGGCTTATAAGCTTAAGTTACCGGAATCCATGTCAAGAGTCCACAATGTGTTTCATGTCTCGATGTTGAAGAAGTGTTTGACCAAGACGGATGTTGAGACTACTGTTGATCCGGAGATTCTTCAAGACAATGTCAGTATGATGAGACACCGATCAGAATTTTGGACCGGAGAAAAGATGATTAAGCGACGGTTGATTCCTTTGGTTACGTGCAATGGAGCAATCATTCACCGGATGAAGCTACGTGGGAAGTCGAGGATGATATGATCGGTGAGTTCCCGATTTTTATGGACTTACCAGTATTTTCTAAGTTTCGAGGACGAAACTCCTTTAAGGGGGGAATAATGTAATATTGCGATTTTCGGGAAAGAGCAGATTTGTCTTTTAAGTAAAACGAAATATTGGGTTCGGTTCCTTTTATTTGGAGTTTAAATAATTGGATATTTATATATATAATTTCTAAGATAATTATGTATATAATAAAAGAGATTTTTTGATTTTATAATAGAAAAAAAAAGGATTTAATTGGGATTAACTATATAAGGGATCTATTATACACATTAATCTCATAACCTAGATCTTTATTCACAAAAAGAGGGCAGCCGCATGATTCCTTCTTATGCGTGTAAGAGCAAAACTTTGGGTGAAGGATTTCTCATCGATATCTAAGTCAATTCTAAACCGTTTTCGATTTGAGAGAAGCAACGGAATCGTCATAAGGAGGCGTCGTTCTGTGGCGAGGTAAAGTTGGAGCTTTTCTCAAGGTATGAAACTCGAATTACCTCGCTGTTTTATGATTTTGATGGATCAAAACTCATACCTTTAAAGTTTAATCGTTTGGAATCGTGTGATCGATTTGTGATGCAAATTCCACTACTAGAATTTTCTGTTTTTCCGACGGGAATTTCCGACGAAATATGGTCGTAGGAAAATTCCGACCAATTTCCGACGGTTTTGCGACGACTAAAATAATTAAGAAAGGAAAAAATAGTTCCGACCAATTTCCGACGGATTTCAATTGTCACAAAGTCTCCGTCGAATTTGGTCGAAACCTAGCGCGAAAGTCTCCGCCATCTTGTTTAAGGGCGCGAAATTCTCCCGCTAGGTGTTTCCTACAATTTCCGACGAACATGTGTTTCCTACCAATTTCCGACGAACATAAGGTTTTCCTACCAATTTCCGACGAAAATAAGTCTTTCCTACCAATTTCCGACTAAAAATAAGATTTTCCTACCAATTTCCGACGAACATAAGTCTTTCCTACCAATTTCCGACTTAACATAAGTCTTTTCGAGAAAATAACATGTTATGTACATAAATTTTTATAAAATTTTGTTCCTTTAAAGGAATTTAATTTTTTTAATATAAAACTTTGAGTTAATATATAATATTCATTTATTATAAAATTCTAATATACATATTCTAATAAACATTGCGTTAAAATATAAAATTCATTATTTTTATAAAAATTCCTTTATCGAACGATAATACATGTGATTTTGATAATACTTTTACTATAGATTGTCGAGTGAGATCCGACATCGTTATCGAGTGAGATCCGACATCGTTATCGATCATTGAGATAGTACTATCTACTATGGCTCGATCGATCGTTATCGAGCGAATGAGTTAACAGTCGTGGTTCGTTATCGAGCGATCGATTTGAATCTAAGGATTAGTTATCGAAATGAATGAGTTACATCGTTATCGATCATTGTGATAGTACTATCAACTATGTCTCGATTGATCGTTATCGAGCGAAGGAGTTAAGAGTTGGGGATCGTTAGTAAGAGATCGATTTGAATCTCGGGGTTCGTTATCGAGCGAATGAGTTACATCGTTATTGAGCGAAGGAGTTAAGCGTCGGGGATCATTATTAAGAGATCGATTTGAATCTCGGGGTTCGTTATCGAATGAATGAGTTAAATCATTATCGATAATTGTGATATTACTATCTACTATGGCTCGATCGATCGTTATCGAGCGAATGAGTTAACAGTCGTGGTTCGTTATCGATCGATCGATTTGAATCTCCGGATTCGTTATCGAGCGATTGAGTTACATCGTTATCGATCGTTGTGAAAGTACTATCAACTATGTCTCGATGGATCGTTATAGAGCGAAGGAGTTAAGAGTCGGGGATCGTTATAAAGAGATCGATTTGAATCTCGGGGTTCATTATCGAGAGAATGAGTTAGATCATTATCGATCATTGTCTCGATCGATCGTTATCGGCGAAGGAGTTAAGAGTCGGGGATCGTTATTAAGAGATTGATTTGAATCTCGGGGTTCGTTATCGAGCGAATGAGTTAAATCGTTATCGATCATTGTGATAGTACTATCTACTATTGCTCGATCGATCGTTATCGGCGAATGAGTTAACGATGTGTGGTTCGTTATCGAAATGATCGATTTGAATCTCGGATTCGTTATCGAGCGATTGAGTCGTTATCGATCGTTGTGAAAGTACTATCAACTATGTCTCGATGGATCGTTATAGAGCGAAGGAGTTAAGAGTCGGGGATCGTTATTAAGAGATCGATTTGAATCTCGGGGTTCATTATCGAGCGAATGAGTTAGATCATTATCGATCATTGTCTCGATCGATCGTTATCGAGCGAAGGAGTTAAGAGTCGGGGATCGTTATTAAGAGATCGATTTGAATCTCGGGGTTCGTTATCGAGCGAATGAGTTAAATCGTTATCGATCATTGTGATAGTACTATCTACTATTGCTCGATCGATCGTTATCGAGCGAATGAGTTAACAGTCGTGGTTCGTTATCGAGCGATCGATTTGAATCTCCGGATTCGTTATCGAGCGATTGAGTCGTTATCGATCGTTGTGAAAGTACTATCAACTATGTTCGATGGATCGTTATAGAGCGAATGAGTTAAGAGTCGGGGATCGTTATTAAGAGATCGTTATAGAGCGAAGGAGTTAACTATGTACTATCCCTTTTTTGATTTAAAGGGACGACAAAGTCGTCCCTGTTGAATGTCTGTCGTCCCTAATCAATGACCTAGATTAAAACAGGGACCATCTTCTTCTTCATTTTGCGCGCATAACAGACCCCCTCCTCCTCTCTTCTCTCCGCCTCCTCTCCTCCTCCCGTCAACTACCCACCCCTCTCCTCCTCCCGTCACCACCACTACTACCACTCTCCCTCCGGTCACCACTTCTTCAACCACCCGCCTACTCCTTCCTCCGGCAAGCAGCAAACACAACAAGAACACACAGGGCCGCCGCTAGCTTCCTCCTTCCTCCGTCACATCTCCGGTAATTAGTTGCTTTTAGTTTAATTTTTATCAAATTAGTTGCTTTTAGTGGTAATTTTTGTCAAAATGTTAGGTTGTAGTTTACACTTGGATGCTATGAATATTTTCAATGAAGCTAAATTGAAGTATTCCCTTTCAGAGAATCCATTGCAGTCGTGATTTATCTTGTTATTTGGATTAAAGTTGAATCGTCTATACTGTTTTTCTTTTAGGATGAATCGTATTTTTCAATCTTGTTATACAATCGTCTATACTGTTTTTCTTGTTACTAGTCGTATTTTTCAATCTTGTGCTTTTAGGATGAAAAACCTTACAGCAACGTTGAGACGGTAATTTCCGAACAAGATATTGTAGCTGCTCGGGTTAGCAAACATGGATATTGCTTCAGGTCAGTGTAGTTAGAGGTGCTACAGAAAATCTCAATAGTTAGGGGATCTATTGCAAACCCCGTAGTTACGAGATCTACAGAAAATCTCGATAGTTAGGGGATCTATTACAAACCCCGTAGTTACGAGATCTACAGAAAATCTCGATTTCCTTGCGCATGTAGAATCTATACAATACTTTTCATTATAGTTGACAACTTGCTTTTGTAGATTTAACTTTATTTGAAAGTAATATTGTAGCATTGACCTAGACTTTAGGTATCTACCTGTAATTTAGGTATCTATTTAGGTGTCTGTGTGCCCTAAGTAAGATCACAATATCAAGGTTTGTCCTCTTATACAAACCTTTATCTCATTATGCTTTTTTTTGGGCAATTCTGGTTGTTGCTATACCTCATCTACACTGTGTGGTTGCGTACATATTAGGATGAAATGGTTGCATTTTTTGTATTTTGTTTGTCTTTTAATGACATTGGTTGTGCTTAAGCCTTTCATGCTCTACATTTCATTATTCTGACGAAGTAATGCATATAGATTGAAAACTACATCCAGCCTCATGATATATGGAATACACAATATCTCAGAGCAATTTGAATCAATCACAACGAATTTATCTCATCCAAATCAATTTAAAAATCCTATCTTTTAGTTTCCTTATACAAACTGATAGCCTGTTTTAATTTCGAATTTCAGTTATCTAAACGTGGTCAAATTAAGATGATCAAAGAATGGAATATGCTTATAATATTATGACTTATAAACCCTCAAATTTTCAGCTCGTTTGGACTTCAACCCGACATTCAAAAGGCCCATGAAGCCCAATTAACTCCCAGCCGGACAGAATTGATCATCCAGTTTTGTAGCTCGTTTTTACCTATGATAACCTCATCAAATTGAGATGACTCCTTAACAACATTTGTTCATCATGATGTAAACTAGAGTGTGTCCAAAAATCAGCTCATTTGGAGCTCATCTCGATGCTCAAAACGCTTAAGAACAGACATCAGACACTTCTGTGTACACATATAACAGCAGCCTATTGAGCTCAACTTCTTGCCATGATAACTAGCTCAAATTAAGATGATGTCAAAACTAAATTTGTACCTTATGATGTGAACTAGAAACCCTTAAATTTTCAGCTCATTCTAAGTAGTGTAGGGTACTTAAACATTCAGTGCAAGTCTGACACGCTTTAAGTTTAAAACACGCTTTGACAAAGATTTAGAATTTTCCCAATCTTTGGCTCGATTTTTCATGGTGATGCAAAGCATATAAAAATGAGAGGTAAATGGTGCATCTTGTATCCTGCAAGCTCAGCTTTGATTCTTCTTGTTGTTTTTGTTTACTGCTTTATGTCTGTTCATTTTCAATTGCCAATGATCTATCGGTGGTGCTGTAGTCAATGGGAATGTTATCAGTGGTGTCTAATAATTTTTCGCAATAACGTGACTGAAAGAGAGCTTCCACCTCCATGTATAACGTGATAAAAGGCCTACCAATATCATCGGCCAAGTGATTAAGAAAAAGTTTGATGGAGCGTGGCCAAAATTCTCTCATGTTCCATCTAATGTACGCCAGATATGGTGGGATGACTTCAAGGTACATATGTGAGAATAAGTTTTTGTAATTTTGAATTGTATTTAGAAATGCTTATCAATACTTAATTGATGCTGCATTTTTGTTCGTGGCAATCACATTGGTCCATTTCTAAGGACGACGAGGGCCTTGTCGATCATTATTTGAAAACGGTGTGGTGAGAGGTTAAAAGATATGTCGCATTCACGGTTCGTACATGCTATGCTACAATGGAAAAGATTCTGCGTGGATACACCTTAAAGTGTTTGAAAAGTTGCTTGAGTATTGGGAATCAAGATTTTATGAAAGTTTCCATTGCAAATAAATCAAGCAGAGTCCCATTTGAAGAGGGTCTTCCAGTGGGCAAGTCGCCGGCGGATCAAGATCAAGCCATGATGTAAAAGCGTGCATGGTATTACAGTGGGTTACAAACTTGTCATTTATGATTACTACTTTTTACTAATAGAACTGTGGAAATATTACTCAGCAGACTCAGCCTGCTGAGGCTTCAGCAGGGTGCTCAGCAGATTGCTGAGCCTTAGGATTTCGTGCATAATATTTTTGTACACTTTATTTAATTATAAAAGACATATTAATTGTGATACATATAAACAATTAATATGTCAAACTCTAGTTTACTTTATGTCATAGACACAATTAATATGTCATAGACATAGCTTTTACTTTTACTTTTGCATGCTTGCCGCCCACATCTACATACTCAAGTGGCCGCCCAAGCTAGTGCTAGTCTCTCTCAATTGTATCTATTTATACACCTCTCATATCAATGAATAAACTAAGTTGAAGTTTACTCTTGTGTTTATCACATTCTCAAACTCTCTTCATGGTATCAGAGCGCCTTACTGAGTTCTAAAAATCCGCTGCAAAACTCAGTTCTTTTTCAGAAAAATGTCAACATTATCTGATGTTTCATCTTCTTGATGACTCACAATTGCCTCGTGAGACCGGATAATCAACACTCTTCTTTACAAATCATAAACTTGATGGTAACAATTACTTGCTATGGTCAAGGTCTATGAAAATGTATATCTCCGGCCAGGGCAAGATGGGATATCCGTGCAGTTCCAAACTCGCCTGCTGAAAACCCGACCCCAAGTTTGAAGCATGGGACACGAAAAAATAACCAAGTCATGACCATCCTCACGAGGTCTATGACAAAGAGATCGATGAGAACTTCATGATGTATGACACTTCTTAAGGAAATGCAGGACAATGCCGGAGACCTTTACTCAAAAAAGGACAATACATCTCAAGTCTATGAACTCAAGCTCAGATTCAAAATTGCGGACAAGGGATATGTCTCAGTAACTCAATACTTTAATCAACTATCTAAGGCATGGCAACACCTAGATATGTTGGAAACTCACCCTGGAATGATGTTAAAGATGCTGCACTCTTTAAAGACATCATCGAGAAGAAGAGAGTATTCAAATTCCTTACTGGGCTGAATCCTACTCTTGATGATGTCAGAGGTAGAATTCTTGCTACTAAACCTCTTCCAAATCTCAAATCCATGTTTGCTTGAGGTCAAACATGAGGAAAGAGAGGAAAGTGATGTTTCTTTGAACCCCTGGCCGACAACCTCTTCAAAGTGCCACCACCGCTAATCGTCGGGAACCTGCGAGAGGCTACGAGGCTTACAGAAGCCTCTTGATAAAATCGGGAAGCTGTTCGTGACCACTGCAAAGCGCACTAATCACACCAAGGACACTTGCTGGAAGCTACATGGCAAGCCTAACTCCTCCAAGTCCTCCAGACCTGCCAAGGAAAGTCAGGGCAGACACATAAGTGAGGAAGAAGATGACAACAGGTTGAATGCTCAGCTTGCTGCATTCAAAGCCTTTCTAACTCAACAAAAGGGAGGTAGTCACTCTACTGACATAGCCTCTCATGCCAAGATCTGAGGTAAATTCTACTCATCTATTAGTAATGAAACCTGGATTGTTGACTCTGGGGCCTCTTCCCATATGACTGGTAATAAAAATCTCATTACTCAACTTAAGCCATGTCCCCAAATTCACAATATTAAGACTGCTGATGGATCTATCTCTAGTGCAAAAGGTTTTGGTCGGTCAGACTTACTAATAAGATATGCTGCGAGAATGTCCTATTTGTTCCAAAATTAGATTGCAATCTCATATCACAAGATAAACTTACTAAAGATTTGAACTGAATTGTTGTTTTTAATGAGAATCGCTGCACATTCCAGATCATTCCTCAAAGCGTTGATTGGGACTGCTAAACCTTGCTCAGTCTGCATTGTGGTCAACCTGCTTTGAAGACAAGATCAAGACCGAATCGCCTCAAGAGCTTTGCACTCAAAACCTAGACAATATCATGTTATGGCATTATAGACTAGGACATCCCGATTTTAGTTATTTAAAGTCTATAGATCCTGAATTGTTTAAAGGTTGTAATTTGAATGATCTTCAATGTGATATTTGTCGGTTTGCTAAACTCACCAAATCTGTGTATGCAAAATTACCTTACTTACCATCCACACCATTCACCTTAATTCACAAAGTGACGTATGGGGACCCTCAAGAGTAAAAAGCATAACAGGGAAAGAGGTGGTTTGTTACCTTCATAGATGACCACACGAGAACCACTTGGTTATTTTTAATGAAGGATAAGTCTGAAGTTGGACCCATCTTTCAAGAATTTTACAACATGGTCTCCACTCGGTTTGACACTAAGATCAAAATCTTGAAGACCCGACAATGCTCTTGAATATTATGAGTCTCATCTCGGTAATTTCTTGATGGATAAAGGGATTGTCCATATCAGTAGTTGTGTTGAAACCCCTCGACCAAAATGGGGTTCTTTGAGAGAAAAAACAGAGCATCTGCTTGAAATGGCTAGGTCTATTATGTTTACCACAAATGTTCCAAAATATATGTGGGGTGAAGCCATATTGACTTCCACATACTTAATCAGCAGACTTCCCAAGAGGGTACTAGGCTTCAAAACTCCTATCAAAACCCTACTGGACACACACTCCTGCGCCCCATCTTATTTCCCGATTACCTCCAAAAATCTTTGGGTGTCTTGTGTTTGTCTATATCCATGCCCAACACGAAAGCAAACTTGATCCCAAAGCTCACAAGTGCATATTCTAGGATATGCAAAGGACGAGAAAGGTTACAAGTGCTACTCTCCTCGAAAAAAGATTTTACAATTCTATGGATGTAAAATTTTTTGAAAGGACTCCTACTACAACAAGTCCACTTTGGCGATCAACGATGGAAACTGATAGAAATTGACCTAAACCCCTTCCTTCAAGAACTCTTAACCTCTCGGCAACCTCATCGATCCTCGTGATGAACCCCAGTACCTACTTGACTCACAACTGACCTCATCGATCCCCAAAGAACCAACCGACTCGAGCCTGCGACCCTGAGCCCAGCCGACACTCGGCAATCTGCGAGATCCTCGGCCAGCTCATCGACATTGATGACGGACCTATTGCTCTAAGGAAAGGAAAAGATCATGCACGATCATTCTATTCATACTTATTTATCTTATGATCGCTTTGTCTCTGTCTTTGCCATGTTTACACAGGACTGGATTCTCACTCTATCCCTAGAAATATTCGTGAGGCCCTTCAAAATGATAAGTGGAAGGTCTTTGTTTAAAAGCGAGATGATTGCTCTCCCGGATAATCATACTTGGGACCTCACAACTCTTCCCAAAGGCAAGAAGACAGATTAGCTGCAGATGGTTATTCACTATTAAATACAATGCTGATGGTACAATTGACAAGTACAAAGCCAGACTGGTAGCAAGGGGATTCACTCAAACTTATGGTATTGACTATAAGGAAACTTTTGCACCAGTGGCAAAACTCAACACTGTCAGGGTTCTGCTCTCTCTAGCTGTCCAATCTGGGTGGCCTCTACACCAATTGGATATCAAAATGCTTTTCTCAATGGTGATCTCACTGAGGAAGTCTATATGAATGTACCTCCTGGTTTTGTCAATCCCAACACTCAGGGCAAGGTATGCAAACTCAGGAAATCTCTATATGGCCTGAAGCAATCCCCAAGAGCCTGGTTTGGAAAACTCACTACTGTGGTTAAAGCTGCTGGATATCATCAATGCAACTCTGATCACACCATGTTTGTCAAGACAACCAACCAGAGGAGGTCCATTCTAATTGTATATGTGGATGATATCATCCTTACTGGGGAAGACTCTACTGAAATCCAGAACTTGAAGACTCTACTGGCAAAGGTGTTCCAAGTTAAAGATCTGGGCTACCTCAAGTACTTTCTTGGTATGGAAGTAGCTAGAAACACCAATGGCATTTCAGTCTCCCAAAGGAAGTATGTCTGGACCTATTGAAGGAAACGGCATCTTTGGGATGCAAACTCTTTGTATCTCCAGGTAGACCCAGTCATACCTCTCTTGCATGGTGACATTGTTTGTCGAGAAAGAACAATATCAAAGGCTAGTAGGCAAACTCATATACCTTTCTCACACAAGACCTGATATTGCATATGGGAGTCGATCTGGTCGATCAATTCATGCATTGCCCTCTTGAGCAACATTGGGATCACGATGAATAGGATCTTGAGGTATTTAAAATCCACTCCTGGCCAAGGCACTGCACTTCACCAAGTCTCACGATAGATCAATCAAGGTCTACACGATCTTGATTGGGGTGGATGTCACATTGACAGGAGGTCTACCACAGGCTATTGCTCATATATATGGGGGGAACACAGTTACTTGGAGGAGCAAGAAACAACCTCTATCGTGTCAAGCGATCTTGAAAAGCTGAACTAAGGGCACTTGTACTTGGCATTTGTGAAGCTCTATGGCTAAAAAGTGCGGCGAACGATCAACTTCAAGAATCGACAACCTATCACACTCTGTTGTGATAATAATTCAGCCTTATGCATGGCGGAAGATCCATCCATCATGATAAAACCAAGCATGTGGACATTGTGAGACACTTTCTCGAAGGAGAAGATTGATGCCAAGATTATTCAACTCCAGTATGTTCCTCACAGATCGAAATCGATATTCTTACCAAGGCTATTCCACCTCTTATGTTCAAGTGATTAAGTAGCAAACTTGGTTGCATCAACATATCTGACCAGATTTGAGGGTGTGGAAATATTACTCAATGACTCGGCTGCTTTGAGGCTTGACAGTGCTCAGCATTCTTTGAGCCTTAGATTTCGTGCATAATATTTTTGTACACTTTATTTAATTATAAAAGACATATTAATTGTGATACATATAAACAATTAATATGTCAAACTCTAGTTTACTTTATGTCATAGACACAATTAATATGTCATAGACATAGCTTTTACTTTTACTTTTGCATGCTTGCCGCCCACATCTACATACTCAAGTGGCCGCCCAAGCTAGTGCTAGTCTCTCTCAATTGTATCTATTTATACACCTCTCATATCAATGAATAAACTAAGTTGAAGTTTACTCTTGTGTTTATCACATTCTCAAACTCTCTTCAAGAACAGAAACGAAAAAATCGATCAATAAATTAGAAAGAACTTCGTACTAATGATGAGTTAATTGTTTTTCAGGAGAAGGTGCTAGGACGTCCTGTTGCTATTGCGGAGGTGTTTATGTGAACACACACAAACAAGAAAGATAAGGTGCCTATTGATGATAGTCTTTGCGATTATTGAGGTAACAAAATTGTTTTACTTTTTTCAGGTTGCTTTAATGTCTTCAATGATTTGCTTCCCTTCATTTTTTTTGACACATTTGTCTAAGGTTTTAAATAATAATGGAGTTTCGTTGCCATAGTATGCCACTTTTTCTTCAATTTAGTTGGGTTTCTTTTAGTCATCATTCTTGTAAAATGATTTTGCATGATTTTGTAAATCATACCGATGTGAGGACAATCGTTTGGTAAACGTATATTTTAGTGTGTTTCGTTGTCATATAATGATTTTGTAAATCATACCGATGTGAGGACAATCTTTTAGTATATTCCGTTGTCTTATACCCACGCAATTGACATTTTGACTTTTCTTAGACTATCATTCTTTCTCAATAGTTGTCTAAACTTTAATGAGTGAATTGGAACTTATTGACGAGACAATGTATTGTAAGATGTCATTTGTTTATGTTATGTCATTCTCACTACTTTGCATGTCTTTTATGGTATAGTATATTGTGAAACACCTTTTCTAAATCCTCACGGAGCTTTTCGAGAGAGAGAATGCGAGCGTATTTGAATATTTTGGCAAGAAAGATCCAATTCCAGATGAGTTGTTACGTGAAGCCGATGAGGTGTTTCTGGAATGTGCCGGCGGTGTAAAGAATGGACGTATTAAAGGCTTGGGTAATTTATCTTCAGAATACACGAGTGGATCAGTTTCTCATCGATGCCAAATGAGGTTTTGGCGCAGCGAGTATCACGACTTTTCGAAGAAAATTCTAGGTTGCGTGAAGACCTTTCTCAGCATGCGTGAAAGTTTGGCCGAGGAGAGAGAGAGCAACGGTGCACAATCTGCAATGCAAAGTGGAGATAGCAAGGATTGCGCAGCTAGTCCAAGGATTCCTCCATACTCCAGGTAGTGCTTGATAGTGAGGATTATGGATTGTTCATATTTTGCTATGTATTGTGTTGTCTCTTTATTTTGTTTTGGGAATCCTAAGTGGAACAATATACGCTTTTGTAACTTAATAATTAGCTATATGGAGCCTTTATTGACTTGGTTTGGTTGATGCATTAGTTAAATATTGTGTTAGTTTTTCATAAATTGTGATTTATTTGGACAGGTGGAATGAGAATTTACGAATAAATCAAAATAAAAAAATATAATTTTTCCGACGGAGTAGTGAATGAAATTAAATCGGACATGTTATGAAAATTACCGACAAAAGTCGTCGAATTTAGTCGGAATAATTAAGCAAATTTTAAATCCGGAAATTAAATGGAATAAATGGTCGAAGTTCGTTGGAATCATTTTGTAAGAACTTAAGTAAGCTAATTTTGTCGGAACCATTCGTAGCAAATTTTGTCATTTGAGGTCGTCGGAAATTTAAATGCGGAAACAATCGTCGGAAATTTCGTCGAAATTGCGTCGGAAATTTCGTCGGAAATTCCGTCGCTATTGTCGTCGGAAATTTAAATCATAGCAACGCGTTCAACGGGCTTTTTCCAACACCCCATATTTAGTCGGAAATTGGTCGGAAACATGTGTTTCCGACGAAATACCGACGAAATTTCGCGTAGGAAATGCCGAAAATTCTAGTAGTGTTCGGAGTGATCATATAGGTTTGTTGCAGAAAAGAGATCGTTTTGCTGCTGTCTTTTCTGAGCTTTGGATTTTGGAATAGCTTGCTTAAGGTAAGAAGCTCTTCCTACAATCTAATTATGGTGGAGAGTAGTTAGATCAAGATTTAAGATGTTTTGGTGCAAGAAAGATGTATCTTTTTGATTGGTTAATGATCCTAGATGCTATGATACGGTTAGATATGCGTTTAGGTGTTTTGTCTATGTTAAAGTTGCTGCTGTTTATGTTAGAATCGGATTAGAAATCGAGTTTGAAGATTTGGGGTTTTAGGAAAACGCAGGGACGGCGTCTGCATAAGCGGACGGGCGTCTGGAAGCTTAGAAACTCAAACGGGCATTTGCCTTAAGCGGACGGGCGTTTGAGGAGTGATTTTACATAATGGTTGTAGCGTTTTTAGGTGGACGGGCGTCCAGTTATAGTGGACGGACGTCCAGTCCCAGACGGACGTCCATAGGGTTGGACGGGCGTCCAGTAGGGTTTAACGTGCGTTTAGGGTTTCAGACGGGTGTTTGTTCAGTTAACCTTGTTTTATTGATCTTAATCGATTCAGTTTAGTTCAGGCTCCAATGTTATGTTATTTATTGGTTTGAGCTTTTAATTATGATATATTAAGATTAATTAAAAATTGAACTAACCGGTTGTACTTCGATGCGTTCGATTAAAACACCGAATGTACTCTTAAAGGGAGTTGAAGTTCGGATCCGTCAGAAGGGCATGAAAGGGCTTGTGCTTTGGTGAACTAGCGTTCATCAATGTCTGTGTATTTGCTAGGACTTGTCCGTGTCTAGTGGTCCAGTGCGAGTAGGAGGTGCGAGGGTGCTTACACGAAACACTAGGGATGGCTAGTTAATTCACATCAATAATTACATATGTGTAGTGAAAGATAAAGCATCATCTATTCTCGGTTAGACACTATTCCATATCGGCGATGTGATACGTCCATAAAAGGTGGACAACACTGCTGGCCTTAAACGGCTGAAGGGTAGTGGAGGAAATCCATCGGACGTATACGCATACCGGGAAGACCCCGGAGCTAATCGGTGCTAATCACCGTTAGTTAGCAAGTATATCTTCAGGCTGATGAACGCCATGCGCAGTGTCCTTGAGTAATGACGCAACAAAGATAAGCTAAGTAGAAACGTATAGTCATGACATGTTGATAGACATGAAGTGAACCCTAGATTGAGTCGTTTTCATCAAGATAATCTATTAATAACAAACCTTAATTAAATTGTAGCTTCTACTTCATACTATGTACATTGTACTTACCTCAAATGCATGTTTATTTATGTGTTTGGGGGAGAGAAGACGAACAGGTTGGTGATGATTTCGAGGAGGACTTCGATGATGACGTTTGAGGACGCCGGGGTTGAAGACCTTGTTTACTATCTATCATTTATTTCATTTATGCCTTAGACTTGGATTTTATTGGATTCTGTAGTTTACTTCTAGTACTTTTGGATTCGTTGGTTTCTTCTGAATGTAATAAGCATTACATTTTCTTTCTACCTTTAGTGATTCTTATTCTTTGTTGTTTGGAAAAAAATTAGCCGA